>JAYKYS010000010.1:5110666-5749500 GCA_036924285.1 Asterella californica | reverse complement strand
GGGGGGCAGCTTAGCTAAGGCCCTGCTTCTGATAAGTGACTACGCTGATAAGGACAACAGGGGGGCAGCTTAAGCTGGGGTCTTTACTTTTAGGTAAAATACCTGCGGCGACTTGGGATGGGGAGGACAGTTTTTTTTGAAAAGGAAGGTTTTCTGAGAGAGCGGAAGCGGAAAACTACAGCGGAAGTGGAAGATTACCGCGGAAGCTTGAAGCGGAATATTACAGCGGAAGCGGAAAACTACAGCGGAAGCGGAAGATTACCGCGGAAGCTTGAAGCGGAATATTACAGCGGAAGCGGAAAACTACAGTGGAAGCGGAATATTACAGTGGAAGCGGAAGATTACAACAGAAGCTTGAAGCAGAAGATTACAGCGGAGGCGGAAGGAGGAGAATTAGAGTTTAAGAGGGGGGCAGCTTAGCTAAGGCCCTGCTTCTGATAAGTGACTACGCTGATAAGGACAGCAGGGGGCAGCTTAAGCTGGGGTCTTTACTTTTAGGTAAAATACCTGCGGCGACTTGGGATGGGGAGGACAGTTTTTTTTGAAAAGGAAGGTTTTCTGAGAGAGCGGAAGCGGAATACGCAGGAGAAGCTAAGAAGCTGGGGGAAGATCAAATTGCTAACAGATTGAATTGGGAGGGCATCGTAAGAGAGAGAGGCATGAGTTTTAGGCTTGGACGTTGTTTAAATAAACTATTCTGGGGAGAAATTACTCTGAAGAGACAGTTCTATTGAGAGATCGTTTGGAAATCTACAGGGGACTTTTGATCGACGTTGGATCAGATTTCTGAGAATTTCAGTTGGGGCAAGGAGAGGAATAAGATTCAGGGGTCCGAATTTCTCTATTAGGTTCAGATTGAGACGTACTGGGTAGACTTTTGGCTTGACGGGTGAAGACAAGTGCGCAGGAGAGGAAGAGAGAGATTTTCTGTACAGTTGGAGAAATTGGTGGTGCAGACGACACTGTAATAAAGTTAATTGAATCTTGAGAGACCTATGTGTGTACCCAGGGTGTGTTTGAGTGCTTGTTTTTGTAATTGGTGAGCACAAGGAGCAGTGTTTTGAGATCACATCGTCAGCAGCAACCTATTTTCTTTTCTGGTCATTTTTCTCTGATCGATTACAGTCAGGAGGTCCGCCCTCCCCAAGAAAGACTCTCAACTCGACATCTGGTGCTTCCACTGAGAGCTATTGGGGTGATTGATTTGGAGAATTGACTGAATTGAGAAGATGGATCACAGTGCTGCCGTACAAGGTGTAGCTGCTGCTCAAGGTGCTCCTGTTCAAGGGACTCCTGGTCAAGATGGAATTGGCTCTCAAGGAGGGCCTACAGCGGTTCCAACAGCAACAACACAGCCTGCTGTAGACACGTCTCAGATTCTTCAGGCGTTGGCTGTCTTGATTCAGCAGCAGCCTGCAATTGGGGGAGCTGAGCAGAAGTCCACAAGAGCATTACAAGCAATTGTTGGTCGGTGTGGACGATTTGATGGAAGAGATGTTACTAGGTACTTACGGGAGTATGTGGGTGAGATGGAGTTGGTCAGGGCACCTGAAGTTGAGGTAATTCTGAGCTTTGAGTTGACTGTTGTCCCTGAACTGAGAGAGAAGGTGAGAAATTTACAGAGAAGACATCTAGGTGGGTGGACTTTGTTTGAGCGTGCATTGAGAGAAGAGTTTCTAGAAGAGGACTCTGAAAGAGTCACCAGAAGAACTCTCATGGACTGGATAGAGCGTCAGCCTGGACGTTCCATGGGATTGAATGAGGTAATTCGTGAGTTTGAGAAGAGATACTCTCAGCTTTCTGGTCTAGAGAAGTTGACGCTGGATGCTAGGAAGACGGAGTTGTTCTTGGGGGCTCTGGATGAGTTCACAGCAGATAGGCTTTGTTTCATGTTGGCTGATCGAGGGACTGAAGGGGGAGTTACATCTGATTGGAGGAGAGTGGAAGAAGCAGTATCTACCCTTGCTAGGCAACGTCGTGGTAGGATGGTGTTACAGCTAGAAACCTTACCAGAGCAGCAGAGAGTAGCTCCTCCAGTTCATGTAGCTCCTCCTACAATACCTCAGGCACCTATAGTGGTTCCTCAAGCACCTATAGTGGTACCTCAAGCGCCTGTAGTACCTAATCCAACACAGAGAGGACCTAGACAGCAGCAGCGACCTGTTGAGAATCGAAATCAACATAACTTGATAGAAGAACTCACTCAACAGCTGAGAGATTTGAGGGTTGAGATGGCAGACCTGAGGAGAGACCAACGATCAGTTGCATCAGGTGCTCGACCTATAGGAGGAACCTTTACCAGGAGATGTATTTGGTGCGACAGTCCAGATCATCTCAGAGGAGACTGTCAAGACTTGGCGGTTGCCTTGCGAGAGGGCGTAGTCAACTATCAGAATAACAGGTTGTACTTAACCGCCACATGGCAGCCTCTGAACACGTATTTTGGGAGAGGAGGAATGAGGAGTTCTCTTCCAGCACTTACTGGTGCGAATACTACAGCGATGACTGCGGGTTCTGCAGAGGCTGATGTGTATACTGGGAAGGTTGAGGTGCGCTCTAATCCAACTATGGTTGAGCAGGCTAATGAGGTTTCAGTTGAAATGATGAAGAGAGGTGCAGAAAGCATTAGGAGAGCTACTGGATGGAGAGACCCAGTAGATGCAACTTCTATTCGAGCATTTTTAGAAGCGAGCAGTGAACAAGATGCCATGATCGAAGACAAAAGAAGACGAGATGCTTCTGATTTAGATGCAGGGGTACCGGAGGACAGTGACCGTAGGAGGGTTACCAGGAGGAGAGCAGTAGAACCATCACCAACTGTACCAGCTGGTAGATTTCCTGCTGCAGAGGATATACCTTCTACCTCTACAGCCCCACCACCTACAGTAGACCCTATGGAAGGTGTACATGATTTACCACAGGAGCCTACTGCTGCGGATAGAGTGCGAGGGAAAAGGTTTACAGCACAGGAGAAGGGGAAAGCTCCAGCTTACAAATTAGCGGCAGATATCGAAACAACAACAGACTTGCGTGTTGTTCTAGAACAACGCATTTTGGATGCTAGAGTTGAGTTTACTCTTCGTGAAGTGCTTGGTATCGCAAAGAGAGAGTTTCATGAGTTGATAATAGACATCATGAAGAGAAAGAGACAGATATTGACTGAACAAGTAAGTAGTCAGATGGTTGGAGCAGTAGATGCTATTGGTGTTGATCAGTTCAGAGATGATAAGTATGAGGCATGGGTTGCTGGTCCAGCTGTTATTGAGAATGAAGATGAAGAGTTTGAAGAGGAAAGGTCAGGCGCAGACAGCGATTTCAAAGAAAAGCACTGGGCAAGAGCGACAACTGAGACGCAAGTTCGACTTGGGGGACTTTCTGAGCCAGTACCTGCACTTGTGGATCACGGGTCGGAGATCAACATCATTTCCAAGGAGGTGTATGAGAAGGGGCAGTGGCCAATCGAAAGGAATCATGGTTGGGTACTCCGTGCAGCAAATAATCAGAAGGGTGAGTTATACGGAGCTTGTCCTAATATGCGTGTGAAGATTGGAGATGTAGAGGTTGATCAGCATTTCTTTGTACAGTCGTCTGCCTCCTATCCTGTCATACTGGGCCAACCATACATCACCGCTGTTCGAATGGAGACAAAGGTGATGAACGATGGGTCTCATTATGCCAGAGTTCGGAGTCCTGATGACAAGTACTCAGTACAGTTTTTAACGGTTCGTTCAAGACATGAACGGAACCGACAAACCCTTAGAGATTCTCAGACGAAGAGATGTAAGGGTTTTCACAGTCCACTCCTGTAGAGCGGGAAGACAGGGGTGTAGAACCTACTGTTGAGGTCCCGTCAGAGTTGGAAGCGAGACATGTACAGAGGTCTGGAGACAAGTGTGGTGTACAGAGTTGGCAGTCTGGATTGCTGATGTTTGAGGCAGATGGGTGGAGTCGATTTACAAGAGTTGAAGATATGAAGAAAAATACAAAAAGATGGGTGGTGAAACAGATATCAGAGTTGTGGCGTGTAGGAGTTCTACCTGAAGACGAAGTGGTTTCTGGCTTGTTTGAAGAGTTTATGTCTGTGCAGTCAGTTATTGGTTGGTTAGACAATGTGAGTAGATTGATGGAGGGAGAAAATAGTGTGGTGGTGATCCTTATCCACTCTCGACGCATATATGAGGAGATTGCTACATATGTGCAGTCCTTTCCTCATCCAATGCAGAATAATGAAGGGAGAGAAGCAAGTTGTTGGTGTGCACTCCCTCAGGAAGCAGATGTCCATGCGAAGTACAAATCTGTACTGAGAAAGGTAAGACCGGTAGCAGCTCAACTACCTGCTAACTCCCAGCAGCAAGTACAGCTAGTGGGACTGAGCCTATTTTGCGTGATCATAGGCGAGTAGGGCACCAGTTTACTGAGGAGACATTGAAGGAGCTCCAGATAGGAGGGGGTGATTTCTTGACTGAGGACGAGAAGGCAGTGTTTGAACAGATGATAGCGAAGCATGGTAAAGCATTCTCTTTTTCAGCAGGGGAGATAGGTTGTGTAGACCCAAAGGTTATAGCGCCTATGGTTATATTCACAATCCCTCATGTGCCTTGGGACCTGAAACCGATCCCAGTCCCTCGTGCTTTGCTGCCTAAACTCATCAAGTTGTTGAAGGAGAAGGTACAGATGGGGATACTTGAGCCGTCTATGGGGCCATATTCTAGCAGGTGGTTCACTGTACCCAAGAAGTCAGGAGCTTTGCGTTTTATTCAAGACTTACAGCCTGCGAATAACGTAACCATACGAAACGTTGGGACGGGTCCTGTGATTGAAGAGGTAGCAGAGGCATTTGCAGGGAGAGCTATCTATTCGATAGGAGATCTATATTCTGGTTATGATCAGTTCCAGCTGGCTGTGGAGAGTAGAGATTTAACTACTATGCGTACGCCCCTGGGATTGATGCGGATGTGTACTCTTCCACAAGGAGCAACGAACTCGGTGGCTCATATGCAGAATGCGATGCATAAGGTACTAAGGGAGTTTGTGCCTTATGTTACCATTCCATTTCTAGACGATATTCCTATAAAGGGTTGCGCGGTTGAAGACAAGAATGAAGCAGTACTTGCGAATGGATGTAGAAGGTTTGTTACAGACCATATCAGGGATGTAGAACGTAATCTTGACTCGACTGGAGGAGGTGCATCTCACCCTGTCAGGAGCTAAGTCCAAGTTTGGTGTGTCTGAGATTTTAGTGGTTGGACATCTGTGTGGTGCTTTTGGAAGGCGACCAAACCCCGAGAAGGTTGAAGCTATAGCTAGGATGGCAGACTGTAAAAATATCACGGAGGTTCGACGCTTTCTAGGTGCTTGTGTATTTTATCGTTTATCCATTCCTCATTATGCCCATGTTGCTGAGCCTTTGTATGCATTATTGAGGAAGGGTAAGAGGTTTGCATGGACCTCAGTCCATCGAGAAGCTATGAATAGGCTGAAGGAGGCTCTACAGTCTCCACCTGTTCTAAGAAGAGTAGACTACGGATGTGGGAGACCTGTCATGGTCACAGTAGATACTAGTCCAAAGGCGATTGGCTGGGCAATAGGTCAAGATGATGCGGATGGTATGCGGTTTACCTCTAGGTTTGGAGCTAAGATCTTGACAGACAGGCAACGAGATTATCCTCAGGTGAAGCGTGAGTTGTGGGGAGCGGTAACAGCGATGAAGACAGACCGTGAGTTTTTGATTGGTGCTCATGTAGTTCTAGAAACGGATTGTCTACCTCTACTAGGCATGATATCCAACTGTAGCACGCCAGACATAGCGATGTTACGTTGGATTGCCTATATTAGAAGTTTGAATCCAGAGCTGAAGCATATAAAAGGAAAGGAGAATATGGTCGCAGACATGTTATCAAGAGCTCGATTTGTAGACGAGGATGTCATGATTTCAGAAGTTGAGGAAGAGGAGAGAAAGGATGCTCAGTGTCAGGTTAATCGACGGGCTACGAACTTGGAGCCGTTGATGTTTAGAGAGGAGCTTTACACAGGTAGACTTCGTGACATAGGGTATTATCTGAGCTTGTTGGAGAGGCAAGAGAGATGGAGTAAAGTAGAGTTCAGAGAGATAAGGAAACAAGCTTACAACTATCTTCTGCATGATGGGTATCTTTGGAGACGGCCACAGAGGAGAGATGGGATGTTCATACGAGTAGTGGACGATCTGCAGACTAAGCAGCAACTAATGAAAGAGTTCCATGATACCTTATGGGCCGGACATCGAGGGATTTGGGCTACCTATGTCAAGTTGAAGGAAAGGTATTGGTGGAAAGGTCTGTACCAGGATGTGGTAAATTACGTCAGTTCCTGCTTACACTGCCAGTTCTATTCAAAGATGCGGTATAGAGACGATCTCGTGCCAACTTATCCGTCTTATATTCACTTCCAGTGGGTTCTCGACTTGGTGGTAATGCCTCTGGGGTTATGGGGCATGCGATATTTGGTTTTAGCTCGTGAGGATCTCTCCAACTTTGTGGAAGGACGAGCTTTGAGGACGAAGACCACAGAAGGGATATGTAAGTTTGTTCTTGAGGATATTATCTGTAGATATGGGTCTGTAGGAAGGCTACGGGCAGATAGGGGAGAACTACGTGGTACGGAAGCGAAAGAGTTTTTTGCTCGATATGGTGTGAAGCTCAAGCTTACTACTGCGATGAATCCAGAGGGGATTGGCAAGAGCGAGCGAGGACATCCATCGATAGTTCAGGCTTTGGTGAAGACGTGTGATGGTAAGCATAGAGAGTGGCCTAGGTTACTCCCTTTTGCTTTATGGGCGGATAGAACAACTCATTGTTCTAATACAGGGTACATGCCTGTTGAGTTAATGCTAGGACAGAAACCGATGATGCCAGCAGAAGAAGACTTTCCTACCTGGCTACCTTGCCATGGGAGGGCAATGTGGACCGTGTGCAGCTTCTCTCACTACGAATCAGACAGCTAGAATATAGAGAGGAGGATCTCGCTGAAGCGCAGCGACGGCTGAAGGCGGCTCGACTTGGGAACAAAGAGAGGTTTGATAAGACTCATAGACTTCGACCAAAACCGATACAAGTTGAAGACTGGGTGTTGGTATACGACAGCACATTGGAGAACCAACACTCTACAGTTCGAAAGTTTTCGAGAAGGTGGTTTGGCCCGTACCTTGTCTCTGATGTACATCAGAATGCTACTTATTCCTTGCAAGAGCTAGATGGCACGCCTTTAAGGCTTCCAGTTGCTGGGAAACGAGTGAAGTTATTCAAGAAGAGAGGGGAGAATGTGGAGCTAGCTGAGTTCTTAAGTTCAGAGCAGACAGGAGCAAATGAAGACCTTTCTGAGACGGTCGAAGAGAGCGAAGACAATTTGGAGGACCACGAGGATCGGTGACGGATTGGCACATACCAGAGGATGTGCAGGTTTGGGGGGGGTGAATGTCGTATTGTACATAGGTCTATACAGTGAAAAGTATTGCAGAGAGATTCTTTTTCTATATTGTGTAAAGGAAGCTGCCCTGCAGCTTAACAAGCTAGGCAGGAGCTAAGCTGGGGCTATGCTTGACAAGCTGCCCCCTAGCTTGGGTTGGAATATCACCCCTAAGGGAGTCGAAAGACGTCAGAATCAAAGCTCAACGAGGAGAGCGGCCTCATGCTTCTAGTTTTGACAGAAAGTGTTTTAAGCAATAGTTAGTACGAGTTTTAGGCTGTGAAATATGTGAAAGAGGGAAATCAGTCGATTCTGGCTCGTGACTCGAACTCAGAATCTGATAGCATGGGTGTGTAGGTGTTCATGAATACTATAGTTTTGACTCCTTGTTCATTAAAAACGGAGTTGTATAGAGAAGTTAGCGTAGGAAAGGCTAGTAAAGACTTTACAGGAAAATTTCTTCAGGAAAACATGTGTACAAAAGTTTTTACCTTCTTGAACGGAACCAAAGGCCATCCCAGTGATAGGGCGCCTCCCTAGGAGGGAAGTGGTCTCAGGATCAATCCTCCCTGGCCTCTAGTTCCTATTCCGGCATGTTGACCTCCTGGAAGGGAGTCTATGTTGGATATGCAGCTACGTCCTGCATATCTAGGGGCGGGAGACCGGTATCTCCCTTAATCGTGGGCTTCTTGGCCTAAGCCTCCGCATGCCATCCTGAATATACTATGGGAGATACCTGGTGCGCATATGGGGGGGCTGTGAGCCCTGTGGGGCAGCCTCATAAGTGTTGGGGCTTCGGCCTACATTGGATGGCTTGTAGTATATTCAGGGTGGCATCAAGATGGCATCGAGGGCACAGGAAACTTTTGCTGAATATTATGTACGCATAAGGACAGCAGAGGAACAGCTTTAGATGGGGCCTTAAAATTAAAGCGAAAGATTACAGTGGAAGCGGAAGATTACAACGGAAAACTGAAGCGGAAGATTACAGCGGAAGCGGAAGATTACCGCGAAAGCTTGAAGCGGAATATTACAGCGGAAGCAGAAAACTACAGTGGAAGCGGAAGATTATCGCGGAAGCTTGAAGCGGAATATTACAGCGGAAGCGGAAAACTACAGTGGAAGCGGAAGATTACAACAGAAGCTTGAAGCCGAAGATTACTGCGGAAGCTTGAAGCGGAATATTACAGCGGAAGCGGAAAACTACAGCGGAAGCGGAAGATTATCGCGGAAGCTTGAAGCGGAATATTACAGCGGAAGCAGAAAACTACAGCGGAAGCGGAAGATTACCGCGGAAGCTTGAAGCGGAATATTACAGCGGAAGCGGAAAACTACAGCGGAAGCGGAAAACTACAGCGGAAGCGGAAGATTACCGCGGAAGCTTGAAGCGGAATATTACAGCGGAAGCGGAGAACTACAGCGGAAGCGGAAGATTACCGCGGAAGCTTGAAGCGGAATATTACAGCGGAAGCGGAAAACTACAGTGGAAGCGAAATATTACAGTGGAAGCGGAAGATTACAACAGAAGCTTGAAGCGGAAGATTACAGCGGAGGCGGAAGGAGGAGAATTAGAGTTTAAGAGGGGGGCAGCTTAGCTAAGGCCCTGCTTCTGATAAGTGACTACGCTGTAGAGTTGAGAGTTTTCCTCGGGAAGGGCGGAACCTTCTGGCTGCGATATGATCGTGAAGGTTGTGGAAAGACTACTAGGGAAGGTGCTGGGCTTCAGGTTCTAGTTGTTTACTATCCAGAGGTAGGCTTCAGGTCATAAGGGCACTATAAATCTTCACACAGGTCGAATAGATCCTCCAGTATGCTCAGGAAGTGAAAATCAGATCAAACTAACAGTAAGAAGGTTCACCAACGAACTTTAACAGTCAAGAATCAGAAACATAAGATGGTTTAGGCTTCAGAACTTCTCCTATATGTCAATGAGGCCCTACTGACCATACAGACGAAGTTTCAGCTTGAGTTCAGTTCAGAGCACCGAGATATGGGTAGAAACTTTCTGAACAGAGAAATTATGGCAATTTCTGGTACCTAGACAGCTCTTCTGACCTAGAACAGAGAATTGGCTCGATGAATTTCAAAGTTTCTCACAGTATTTGAAGTCTACAGGATGCTGAACATCCCTGTGAAGTTGGGCCTCCTGAATGTACACAGAACTCCAGATCTCCTCCTCTGAAGTCGCTGCTCTAGATTAAGAGCTTTTCAGACCCCCTCTGCTTCAGCGGCCGCCCTGAATTACTCAGTTACTCAATCGATATGAAACTTTTTGGGAAATCGTAGCCCTGCTGGCAGAGAACGCAACCACGAAGTTTTGAAGCGATTTCTTCAATTCTGCTGCAAATGACACTGAAAACCCCAAAATCAACAAAAGTGATGCAGTTTTGGCATAATCCGAACTTCAATTGGGCATAACTTCGTCTTTATTGCTTCAAATCGACTGAAAATTTCACTGACAGTGCTTGGCTTGACGAGCTCTCTCTCCCTGTGCTCTCAGATTTCGAAGTACCCTCACAAATTGCTCGAACTCCACTCTAGAGCTCTGTTTCTAAATTTAGAGTTTAACAAAAGACAAAAACAGACCAATGGGAGTTCATAGCTCCACTTGGTTGTCCTTTAGTACCCTAAACCACGTGGCAACTTAGTTTTACTCATAGGCTACCACGTCAAGCTCCCTAGAGTGCCAACGTAAAACTTAAACTACCTAAAACGACACGCAGCCCCGAAAAATAACTTAAATCAGCTAGAAAGCGTGCATGGGCGACAAGTAAGTACAACCCATGATTTCAAACCCCTATCTACATGGTAAATCTAAGTCATGTACATTGAGTATCATAGATAAGTATGAATTTACTTGCACAAGCGTACGAATGCTTGAACAAGATAAATGTCATACTACCAACCTACTAGGATCCAAAATATTTGACAGAGTTAACACCATATGCAAAAGGTGTCAACCATAAGCATAAAAGACTAAGAACAGTACAGAGTTAACTTCTAAGACTACTGAACATCAAGTGTCGGAGTAGAAATAACATGCGCTAAGTAACGCGACAGCAGTGATAAGTGAATCATTTACTATGTCAAATGATTCACATCACGACATCCACCCCCTCTGAACCTGCACATCCTCCGGTATGTGCCAATCTCCTCAGTCTTCTGTTTGATCCTCATCATCATCGCTCTCCTCCGCCTCAGCCTCATCAGACACTGGGACGTCTTCGTCTCTTGTCGTCTTCAACTCTGACTCCAGAAAGTTGAATAACTCAACTGACCCTCCGCGTCTCTTGAACAGTTTCACACGTTTGCCAGTCACAGATAGCTTCAAAAGAGTACCGTCCAACTCACGCAAACTATAGGTGGCATTCTCATACACATCTAGCACAACATAAGGCCCGAACCATCTTCGAGAGAACTTACGAAGTGTAGAGTGCTGATTCTCCAACGTGCTATCATATACCAGAACCCAGTCACCAACATGTATTGGCTTCGGTCGTAGTCGGTGAGTCTTGTCAAAACGTTCCTTGTTTCTGACTCGAGTCACCTTCAGCCTCTCCTGCGCATCAGCAAGATCCTCCTCCCTTCGCTCCAACTGCCTAATACGTAAAGCAAGGAGTGAAGCACGATCTATACCATCTTCCCACGGTAGTGTAGCCCACGTGGGAAAGTACTCCTCAGCAGGCATGATCGGTTTCTGCCCCAGCATAAGCTCAACTGGCATATAACCAGTCGTGGTACAGTGTGTAGTTCTATCAGCCCACAAAGCAAATGGAAGTAGTCTCGGCCATTCTCTAGGCCTACCATCACATGCTTTCACTAAAGCATGAACAATAGAAGGGTGTCCTCGTTCACTCTTACCAATGCCCTCTGGATTCATAGCAGTGGTAAGCCGAAGCTTTACTCCATAACGAGCAAAAAACTCCTTCACTTCAGCGCCTCTCAACTCGCCTCTATCTGCACGTAATCTCCCAACCGATCCATAGCGACAGATGATATCTTCAAGCACGAACCGGCAGATATTCTCTGTAGTCTTCGTCCGTAGTGCTCGTCCCTCCACATAGTTGGAGAGATCCTCTCGAGCCAATACCAAGTAACGCATCCCCCATAACCCCGGTGGCATCATCACAAGATCAAGAACCCACTGAAAATGAATACTAGGTGGATAAGTAGGTACAAGCCCATCTCTGTAACGGATCTTAGAGTAGAACTGGCAGTGCAGACACGACCCAACAAAGTCCACCACGTCTTGATACAAACCCTTCCACCAGTAACGCTCCTTCAGCTTCGTGTATGTAGCCCAGACTCCACGATGTCCAGCCCACAAGGTATCATGAAACTCCTTCAGCAGATTAAGCTTTGTCGGTTGATCATCCACCACTCTAGTAAGCATCCCATCTCTTCTCTTCGGACGTTTCCACAGATAACCCTCACGTAGAAGATAACTATACGCCTTCCGTCTGATCTCCTTGAACTCTGCATCACTCCATCCTTCTCTTCTGGATAACGAACTCAGATAAAATCCAATATTGCGGAACTTTTCTGAGTAGAACCCCTCATTGAACGGCAGTGGTTCCAAGTCTGAAGTCTGCTGACCAACTTGGCACCAAACGTCTCTCTTCTCTTCATTCTCCACCTCTGCAAACATCTCATCCTCATCTGTATAACGAGCCCTAGACAACATATCTGCAACTGGATTGTCTTTCCCTGCTATATGCTTTAGCTCAGGGTTTAGACTCCGGACATAAGCAATCCATTGTAGCATTGCTATGTCTGGTGTATTGCAGTTCGCTATCATACCCAACAAAGGTAAGCAATCTGTTTCTAATATCACACGAGCTCCTATCAAGAACTCTCGATCTACCTTCATAGCAGTAACAGCTCCCCACAACTCACGCTTCACTTGAGGATAGTTACGCTGTCTATCTGTTAAGATCCGAGCTCCAAACCTTGAAACAAACCGCACACCTTCTGCATCTTCTTGGCCAACTGCCCATCCAATCGCCTTGGGACTCGTATCAACAGTCAGTACCACAGGCCTCCCGCTCTCGTAGCTAAGCCTCCTTAGTATAGGTGGAGACTTCAGAATCTCCTTCAGCTGCTCCATCGTCTCATGATGTTCTTGCCGCCAAGTAAACCTCCTTCCCTTCCTCAGAAGTGCATACAGAGGCTCGGCAATGTGTGCATAATGAGGAATACTCACACGAAAGAACACACAAGCTCCCAAGAACCGTCGAACCTCAGTGATGTTGGTGCAGTCAGCTATCCTTGCTATAGCATCTACCTTCTCTGGGTTCGGACGCCTCCCAAAAGTACCACACAAATGACCCACCACCACAATCTCTGACATACCAAAACGAGATTTGGTACCTGATAGAGTGAGGTGTACCTCCTCCAAACGCATCAGAATCTTCTCCACATCTCGAATGTGATCTGAAAACAGATCTCCAATAGAATAGATTGACCTTCCAGCAAACGCCTCAACTACTTCATCAACCACAGGTCCTGTTCCAACGTTTCGAATCGTGATGTTGTTGGCAGGCTGCAAGTCTTGGATGAAGCGCAGAGCTCCTGTCTTCTTAGGTACTGTGAACCATCGGCTAGAGTACGGAGCCATAGATGGTTCAAGAATACCCATCTGCATCCTCTCCTTCAGTAACTCAATCACCTTCGGTAGCAAGGCACGAGGGACTGGAATCGGCTTCAAGTCCCAGTGTACGTGAGGAACAGTGAAGATAACCATCGGAGCTATCACACTAGGATCCACACAACCTATCTCCTCAGCCGAGAAAGAAAATGCCTTACCATGGCTAACTATCATCTGTTCAAAAGCTCGTTTCTCCTCTTCAGTCAAGAAGCCACCTCCTCCTATCTGGAGCTGCTCGAGTGTCTCCTGAGTAAACTTGTGTCCTACCTGTGTAGGATCTCTAAGCACAGGCTCAGCAGCCGCTAACTCCATCTGCTGTTGAGAATCAACAGGTAATTGGGTCGCCACAGGTCTCACCTTCCTCGCTACAGCTTTATACTTGGCGTGTACTTCCGCTTCCTGATGTAAGCCACACCAACAGACTGCATCTTTCCATCCATTCTCCAGTCTCGGATGAGGACGATATCGTAAGTACGAGATAATTTCCTCATAGACTTCACGAGAATGGATGGGGATCACCACCCTACCTCCCATCTGTTCCATCAACCTATCTACACCATCCAGCCAACAAACAAAAGACTGCACACCTACAAACTCCTCATAAACACCAGAAATCATCTCATCTTCCTTCAGAACTCCTGTACAACGCAGATTTGCTGCACACCTCTCCATCTGCCTTCTACTCTTCTCAGTCAAATCCTCCATCCGTGTGAACTCACTCCAATCATCAGAACTGAAAGCCATCAACCCAGATTTCCAACTATGCACAGTGCAACTACTTTCTGAATCTTGAGCAGCCTTTCCATCAACCTCCTGTGATCCCTCAGGCTGCTCAAGCGGGATCATAGTAGCAGTAGATCCATCACTCTCGCTATCCCGTCCTACGAGAGTGGTTTCAGAAAACCCTTACCCCTACAGATAGGAGAATCTCTCAAAGTTTGACGGTTTCGTTCGTGGTTCGTACGAACGGTCAGAAACTGCACCGAATGTCTATCATCTGGACTACGGATCCTAGCATAATGAGATCCATCATCCATCACCTTGGTCTCCATTCGAACAGCAGTGATATAAGGCTGACCAAGAATCACAGGATATGAAGCAGAAGATTGCACGAAGAAGTGCTGATCTACATCCACATCACCTATCTTCACCTTCACGTTAGGACAAGCGCCGTATAGCTCACCTTTCTGGTTGTTTGCAGCACGTAACACCCAACCATGGTTTAGCTCGATAGGCCACTGACCTCTCTCGTACACCTCCCGTGACATGATGTTGATCTCAGATCCGTGATCAACTAAAGCAGCAACAGGTTCAGCCAAACTTCCAAGACGAACTCGCGTAGCAGTTGTGGCACGAGCCCAATGTCTCTTTCTGAAATCACTTTCACTAGCTGGACTCTCCCCACCAACTTCCTCATCGTTGAACTCAATAGTGTCCGTACCAGCAACCAATGCTTCTTGCTGGTATCTCTTATCATCAGCTTCCTGAAAATGCACCTTTCCAAACTCTGCATCATTCAGAGAAGCTCCTACTACATCTATCATCTGACTCTCTACCTGCTCGGACATCACCTGTCTCTTGCGCTTGATGATGTCGATGATCAGTTCGTGAAACTCCCTCTTTGCAATACCAAGAACTTCCCGAAGAGAAAACTCGATTCGCGCATCCAGTATCCTCTGCTCCAAGATACTCTTCAGATCAGTAGAAGTTTCAATATCAGCTGCCAACTTGTAAGCCGGTCCCTTCCCCTTCTCTTGGGCAGTAAACCGCCTACCAGCAGTCGTTGGCTCCTGCTGGGATCTCTGCACATCCTCCATAGGACCCGGCGCAGGTGGAGGAGCTGCAGAAGTAGACGGGATGTCTTCAGGAAGAGCCGCTCGTCTCCTTGTGACTCTCCGTCTATCCCCAGTCTCCTCAGGAATTCCAGTATCAAGTTTAGAGGCTTCTCGCCGCCTCTTCTCCTCCACAGAAGCATCCTGCCAATGAACGTGTCTATCTACATCCAAGAATGCTCTGATAGAAGCAGCATCTACAGGATCTCCCCATCCTGTGACCCTACGAATAGACTCGGCTCCCCTCTTCAGTACTTCAGAAGGAACGGGGGCAATACTCTTCTCAGCAGTCCTATCTAGCAACGTAGGACTAGAAGAAACCTCAATATGTCCAGCATATACATCAGGATTTACCGGTGGTGCCATCAATGCATGTACAGTTGCCGCCGCAGCAATCTGAGGTAGACTCCTCATGCCTCCTCGTCCAAACTGCGTGCTCAACGGCTCTCCAGTAGAAGAAAGGTGCAGCCTACCGTTCTGATAGCGAACCACACCATCTCGCAAAGCAGCTGTGAGCTCTTGACAGTCTCCTCGGAAGTGATCAGGACTGTCACACCAAATACACCTACGGACAGGAGCACCTCCTGGACGTGCAGCAGCAGGCGCCGGTGGCTGCTCTCTGCAATCCAGCTAGCTCTACCTTCAGCTCTCGCATCTGCCGAATCAGGTCTTCAATCTGATTCTGTTGACCATGGTTCTCCGCAGGTCTCTGAACAGGTGCCCTTTGTGCTGGAGCTGGCACAACTTGCATCAAAGGAACTGCAGCTGGGACAACAGGTCTGGGAGCAGGGGCCAAAGGTTGCTGTACTTGAGGAGCAGCATAAGGTGGAGTGACCACTTCTGCAAGCGGACGTCCTCCCACAGCCACTCTTCCCCTCCTCTGCCTTGTCAGTACAGCCACAGCATCCTCAACTCTCCCCCAATCCATAGTAACACCCCCTTCAGCAGATCGATCGGCCAACATAAAACATAACCGATCTGCCGTAGCATCATCGGTAGCCTGCAGGAAAAGCTCTGTTTTCCTAGCATCTAGGGTGATTCGCTCTAGAGTTGAAAGTTGTCGGTATCTCCGATCAAACTCTCTCAACAACTCACTCAGGCTCATCATACGACCAGGTTGCTGCTCAATCCAGTCTAGAAATGTCCTTCTAGTAACTCTCTCTGAATCCTCCTCAAGAAACTCCTCTCGAAGAGATCGCTCAAAACTCATCCAGATTCCAAGATTTCTTCTCTGTACATCCCTAACTTGGTCCCGCAACTCAGGAATGACAGCTAACTCAAAACTTGCTATCATCTCCGCATCAGTAACCCTAACCAGCTCCATCTCTCCTCTATACTCACGCAGATATCTAGAAATATCTCTACCTTCAAACCTTCCACACCTATTCACTATCGCTTGCAAAGCCTTGGTGGATTTTAACTCACCCCCTCCAACGATCGGATGCTGTTGGACCAGGGCCGCAAGCGTCTTCAAGATCTCAGCCGTGTCCAGACCAGATGCAGATGTCGCTGTAGAAGACGCAGGTGCAGTTGACGGTGCAGCAGTAGACGTTGATGCTCCAGCCCCAGAGACAGCAGCAGCAGCTCCGCTCTTGCGTTCCATCTCTTCTCCTTGTAGGACCTCAACCTTCTCAATCAATCAGCCCAAGAGCTCTCAGTGGAAGCACCAGATGTAGAGTTGAGAGTTTTCCTCGGGAAGGGCAGAACCTTCTGGCTGCGATATGATCGTGAAGGTTGTGGAAAGACTACTAGGGAAGGTGCTGGGCTTCAAGTTCTAGTTGTTTACTATCCAGAGGTAGGCTTCAGGTCATAAGGGCACTATAAATCTTCACACAGGTCGAATAGATCCTCCAGTATGCTCAGGAAGTGAAAATCAGATCAAACTAACAGTAAGAAGGTTCACCAACGAACTTTAACAGTCAAGAATCAGAAACATAAGATGGTTTAGGCTTCAGAACTTCTCCTATATGTCAATGAGGCCCTACTGACCATACAGACGAAGTTTCAGCTTGAGTTCAGTTCAGAGCACCGAGATATGGGTAGAAACTTTCTGAACAGAGAAATTATGGCAATTTCTGGTACCTAGACAGCTCTTCTGACCTAGAACAGAGAATTGGCTCGATGAATTTCAAAGTTTCTCACAGTATTTGAAGTCTACAGGATGCTGAACATCCCTGTGAAGTTGGGCCTCCTGAATGTACACAGAACTCCAGATCTCCTCCTCTGAAGTCGCTGCTCTAGATTAAGAGCTTTTCAGACCCCCTCTGCTTCAGCGGCCGCCCTGAATTACTCAGTTACTCAATCGATATGAAACTTTTTGGGAAATCGTAGCCCTGCTGGCAGAGAACGCAACCACGAAGTTTTGAAGCGATTTCTTCAATTCTGCTGCAAATGACACTGAAAACCCCAAAATCAACAAAAGTGATGCAGTTTTGGCATAATCCGAACTTCAATTGGGCATAACTTCGTCTTTATTGCTTCAAATCGACTGAAAATTTCACTGACAGTGCTTGGCTTGACGAGCTCTCTCTCCCTGTGCTCTCAGATTTCGAAGTACCCTCACAAATTGCTCGAACTCCACTCTAGAGCTCTGTTTCTAAATTTAGAGTTTAACAAAAGACAAAAACAGACCAATGGGAGTTCATAGCTCCACTTGGTTGTCCTTTAGTACCCTAAACCACGTGGCAACTTAGTTTTACTCATAGGCTACCACGTCAAGCTCCCTAGAGTGCCAACGTAAAACTTAAACTACCTAAAACGACACGCAGCCCCGAAAAATAACTTAAATCAGCTAGAAAGCGTGCATGGGCGACAAGTAAGTACAACCCATGATTTCAAACCCCTATCTACATGGTAAATCTAAGTCATGTACATTGAGTATCATAGATAAGTATGAATTTACTTGCACAAGCGTACGAATGCTTGAACAAGATAAATGTCATACTACCAACCTACTAGGATCCAAAATATTTGACAGAGTTAACACCATATGCAAAAGGTGTCAACCATAAGCATAAAAGACTAAGAACATTACAGAGTTAACTTCTAAGACTACTGAACATCAAGTGTCGGAGTAGAAATAACATGCGCTAAGTAACGCGACAGCAGTGATAAGTGAATCATTTACTATGTCAAATGATTCACATCACGACAACGCTGATAAGGACAACAGGGGGGCAGCTTAAGCTGGGGTCTTTACTTTTAGGTAAAATACCTGCGGCGACTTGGGATGGGGAGGACAGTTTTTTTTGAAAAGGAAGGTTTTCTGAGAGAGCGGAAGCGGAAAACTACAGCGGAAGCGGAAGATTACCGCGGAAGCTTGAAGCGGAATATTACAGCGGAAGCGGAAAACTACAGCGGAAGCGGAAGATTACCGCGGAAGCTTGAAGCGGAATATTACAGCGGAAGCGGAAAACTACAGTGGAAGCGGAATATTACAGTGGAAGCGGAAGATTACAACAGAAGCTTGAAGCAGAAGATTACAGCGGAGGCGGAAGGAGGAGAATTAGAGTTTAAGAGGGGGGCAGCTTAGCTAAGGCCCTGCTTCTGATAAGTGACTACGCTGATAAGGACAGCAGGGGGGCAGCTTAAGCTAGGGTCTTTACTTTTAGGTAAAATACCTGCGGCGACTTGGGATGGGGAGGACAGTTTTTTTTGAAAAGGAAGGTTTTCTGAGAGAGCGGAAGCGGAATACGCAGGAGAAGCTAAGAAGCTGGGGGAAGATCAAATTGCTGACAGATTGAATTGGGAGGGCATCGTAAGAGAGAGAGGCATGAGTTTTAGGCTTGGACGTTGTTTAAATAAACTATTCTGGGGAGAAATTACTCTGAAGAGACAGTTCTATTGAGAGATCGTTTGGAAATCTACAGGGGACTTTTGATCGACGTTGGATCAGATTTCTGAGAGTTTCAGTTGGGGCAAGGAGAGGAATAAGATTCAAGGGTCCGAATTTCTCTATTAGGTTCAGATTGAGACGTACTGGGTAGACTTTTGGCTTGACGGGTGAAGACAAGTGCGCAGGAGAGGAAGAGAGAGATTTTCTGTACAGTTGGAGAAATTGGTGGTGCAGACGACACTATAATAAAGTTAATTGAATCTTGAGAGACCTATGTGTGTACCCAGGGTGTGTTTGAGTGCTTGTTTTTGTAATTGGTGAGCACAAGGAGCAGTGTTTTGAGATCACATCGTCAGCAGCAACCTATTTTCTTTTCTGGTCATTTTTCTCTGATCGATTACAGTCAGGAGGTCCGCCCTCCCCAAGAAAGACTCTCAACTCGACAACGTACAAGTAAAAGAGGAAAGGTGTCAAGTGTCCTCCCGCCGGGGTACCTAAATACGCTAGCTCCGCTTGTTTCCTGTTGAATCTTATCTTCCATAGCTTGCTTTTCCGAAGAAGTCTCTTCTTGTCCCTTCTTCTCGCTCTGCATCGTGGATGCAGTAGTCAACTTGAGCTCGCTTGGATCCACGTGCTCATCCAAATCATCCATATGGAGATCATGCTCAATCTCCTCCACCCTAGCATCATAACTTGTAGCTTCGATAGCTACAACTGCATGTGCCGCAAGATAATCATCCACAAACTTCTTCATCCCTCCTTTACCAACGTTGGCTTGAAGGAGAGTACCCGAACTTCTGAATGCAACCTTTCCATCCTCCCAAGAAATAATCTCACGTTGCAAAGACTCTGCAAAGTCGATGCAATCGTCCCGTTGATGGTCAATACCATCACACCACATGCAATGATGTACCCAAGCTGGTTTGGGTACAAGCTCCATCTTGGTCGACGATCCTTTTTCCTCCAACCTAGTAACCTTAGCTTGCAGATCTTGCATCTTTTGCTGTAGGTCCTCGATGGCTGGATCCTTCTCCTCTACAACCACAACTGGGGGTTGAACCTCAGATACCACCTGAACTGGTGAGGTAGTCAACGCTGCAGGTGTCAACCTTGTAACCCTTTCCTTTGTCTGTCTCCGGACAAGAAGCTCAACAGCTTCATGCACAACCTCCCAATTTCTTGTTAACCCTTCTTCTCCATCCTCATCCTCCAGAAGTAGCTCCAACTGTTCCTGCCATGGTTCATCCACAGCTTGAAGAAACAGCTCCGTCTTGTAACTCTCCAAGGTTAGCTTGTCCACCCGAGGTAGTTGAGAGAATTGTCTCTCAAACTCCTTTAACAGCTCTGTAGGCTGTAAATCCTTGCTAGATCGGTTGACCCATTCGAAAAATGATTTCTTGGTTACTCGATCTGAGTTTTCCAAGAAATATTCCTCCATCAGCGCATGTGAAAATGTATCCCAGTTCCTCCCAAAACGCTTTGTTAGACCTTTCACATGCTCCCTTATCTCAGGCACCGCAGCAAGTTCGAATGTCTCGATCATCTCCTTCTCCGATACCTGATCCAAATCCATCTCCGTCTTGTAACATCTCAAGTACTTTGAGATGTCTTTCCCATCAAACAGATCGAGCTTGTCGATCACCCTTCGAAGCGTCTTCGTCTCCAAAGCCTCCTTTTGTTGGTTCTCTTGCTCTTGTCGCATAAACAAAGTGAATGCTTGAAACAATCGTGCAGTTGCTGCATCCAACTGCATCCCTGGTATATCCTCAGATCTATCCATCCCGTCCATAGTCATGGCTCGTCCCATCCTCCCATCCTCTCATGATCCCAAGCATCTACAAATCCATCATCCCTGGTCCGCAGCATCCTCCCGAACAAAAGTATCCATCCTCATCCTCGTTCATGATTATTGATCTCTTCTTCCAAGTTCTAACATACAAATATCTCCACCCCGGACCTTCTCGTCGAGTTCACCACCGTATCGTGTCGGATATTGCGTGAAGGATGTCCAGGAAAACGCGAGGTTCCTAGCCGTGGAGATGTTGTGTGCTGAAACAGAGACAAGACAGAGAAAGACAACCACGAAAACGAACGCTGCGATATATACACTCCAAATGTATGTATACTGCCGGTTCTTTCTCCTAAGAGCACAGAATTGAAAAACAGACCAGAGCGGTCTGTAACCTGCTTCAAAAGCCCCTGAAAACAACCCTTGAATGGCAACCCCGACCCAAAACCACCGAAGCGTAGCTCAAAGCAAGAGAAACTTCTCTTTGCTAACAAACAGAGCCACAGCAGTATCACGCGATTCAAACTCAAGTCCAAACCACATCCATGTATAAGCTCTTAGCAAAGCTAGCTACCACAAGCTGTATACAGCCAACTAGAACTCTAATGAACTCAAAAGAGTAAAATCCGTAGCGAAGAAATTGAAAAAGACCTATCTGTGAACTTCCTCCTTTCGCTGAACGGACTTCAGATGTCGATAGGGTCTCCTCCGCTGACTTCGTTAACCCAGGAAACCTTCAGATCCGACTCCCGATAGTCGAGATATCGCCGATTTTCGGTCGCAGGTGACCGAACCTTCAAAAACTCCTCCCTGCGGCTTAAAACCGCACACCACGCACTAACGGATCGTCCAAACTGATATCCGTCTTCCTTGTCAGATAGATCTAGCTACCTTGAACCCAACAAGACTCCAAACAAGTCGTTTGGAGTTCCTCTTGCAAAACCACGCAAGAAATTTGGTCGCAAGTTGCAAAAAACTGACGTAAATCAGCTCCCTGCAGCTCAAACTTGCTCACCACACCCAAACCAACAATCCAATCCGCACACGGTCTTCTCTTATGAGTAGATGAAGACTCCCTGATCGCGTAGGCACCAAGAACGAAGAGCTTGGCTCACCGATCGCGAAGAACAGCCCAACCTCAGGTCGCAAGTGAACGAAAATCTGATGTAAGCGCTTCCCTGCGAGTCAATTTCACTCAGAACTTCCAGACCGTCTGATGAAAACTGGTATCGTCAATTTCTTGTAGAACTCGGTGTTCTGATCCCGTTGGATCCAAGGACAGCAAGTTTGGATTCCGGAACGGTCCGAACGGTCCAACTCTCCTTCACAGGTAACTGAAAACTCCAAATCTACTTCCTGTGTCTCAATTTCACTCAGTACGCATTCCTCGATCCGTCTCTTCTCAAACCGTTTGAACCAGTGCGTAGCCTGCACAGATCTGAACCCAACGACGCCTTGCGCGCTTGCATTGGACTCCTAAATCTCCCGAACCGTCTGTTGACAGATCGCAGGTACAAGCTAGCCCCTTAAGCACCCCTTGCAACAGTCTCTGTACGTACAGTTCTCTCCTCAATAATAAGAAGCAGGCCCCTTGCGTCTTTGATATAACGCCTGAAGCCCTAAATACCCAATCAGCAAGTAACTAGGGGCCTAGCTTGATTTTACCTTCTTCGAATCGCATAACTTTTTCTCTGGATGTCCAAACGAAGTAAACAAGATGCCCATGGAAAGCTGACAACGAGCTCTATCCATCTATGCGATAAAAGTAAAGATCTGAAGTTGCGCCAAAAGCTCGTAAGCTGGGGCCTAGCTTGTTTTCTCCATCTTTCGAGTCCTGTAACTTCTTCACTATGCGTCCAAACGAAGTAGACAAAGTGCATATGGAATACTGACAAGGAGCTCTATCCACTGGTGTGATAAAAACGAAGATCCGAAGTGGTGCCAAAAACCCGTAAGCTGGGGCCTAGCTTATTTTCTCCATCTTTCGAGTCCTGTAACTTCTCCACTAGGCGCTCAAACGAAATAGACAAGATGCCTATGGAAAGCTGACAAGGAGCTCTACCCATCTATGCGATGAAAATGGAGATCTGAGATTGTGCCAAAATCCGTAAGCTGAGGCCTAGCTTGTCTTTCATGAGTGTCTTTGGAGCGACAAGCATCGAAGTTTGAATTTCAGGTAGGAGCCGGTCCACGACACGACAACGTGTGTGACCTTGACATGACCATCCAGCTATCAGCAAGTGAATGGTGTCAACAAACGTAAGATCCTGCGCCTCCAGCAGCGAAATATCTGATGGTAATGCTTGCTGGTATCCTCTAACAGCTGATATGGGTAACAACTCAGGATATCTCTGCATCAAACGTGTCACATGTCGCAATGAGACGCGTCTCACAATCTCATCTCTCTCCACATACAAGTATCGATGTACTTGTATGCTTGCTTGCAATACCACAGCCAAACCTGTGCTGATCCCTCCAAACAGCTCCAGCACACATACACGCTCCTCTGGATACTGCCACACAATGGGAGTCGTATCCAACGGTGATAAGGTCACAAGGTCAGTAGCAGGAACAACCCTTTGTTCCTCTACTGGTGATACAAAGGCTTCACTCCAAGCTTGCTGCACTAACTGATCAGCATACTGCTACAACTCTTCACTCGAACTCCAGAGTGGAACATCCAAGGCAGATGGTACTAACGTAGACACGCTAGACATATCCTCCATCTCCTCAAAGACCGGAGTATCCTCCGCATGGACATTGCCCTCCAACAACTCGCTCGATCAAGTGATGACCGAACTGAACTCTACAACGGATGCCATCGTCCTTGGTGTAGGCTCCGTCGTCTCAACTCTAGCACTGAACTGCACTGATAAGCGGCTCACTCGTCCCTCACCGGACTGCCAACCTGGTCTGTAAAATGCTGTCTCCGTCCAATAGTCGATCACGAACCCCATAGGGTATAACACAACACCTCCAACCAATACATCATAAGACTCTGCACGATGACCTTGGCCCTCACCATAGAGCCATCCGTGGCGTGATCTGGCCGAACTCTCACCGTCAACATCCACGTGTCATATGTAGAGCCGTACCTCCTGATCCTCCTAAAGATGTCTGCAACTGGAATGAACATCTCTCCACCTCGGACTTCTTCTGACCCAAACCAATACATGCCGCATTTCCCAACATCAACGGTTGGACTCCAGAGTCTAACAAGACCTTCTAGGGTCGGTACACTTTCCCCGAAGGTCCCACCAAACAGAAGATACCACTTCTGTTGTCCAACAACACCACACCTGGTGCCAAACCAGCACGGTCAATTGCCGGCCTAGCTGGTAACTCATCTAACCTAGCAGCCGCCGCTTGCCAAGTACCACTGGTAGCTGTCTTGATCCTCGACTCCATGGACACGTCTACCGCCTCTTGCTGAACTACTTCAGCACTAGAGGTAACTACATCCTCGTTCTCACTGTGCGTGGCCGCCAACTGGAACACTGGAGCCAAGTTGACTCTCAATGCTCTCATATCTGTGGTTGAGAATAGTGAGGCTCGCAAAACTGCTGTAGCCGCTCCAACATCAAGTTCGACGTCGCGGGTGGACTCACATCACACCCACTCTTGGATGTCGATGCCTCCAACTCTACTGCACCATCGATAGACCGTTTAGGAACCATAGATGTGGTCTTCAACGTTGTCGAGTAGAGAGTTTTCCTGGGAAGGGCGGAACCTTCTGGCTGTGATAGATCTTGAAGGCTGTGTTTAGTCTACTCATGGAAGCGTTGGACTTCAAGCTACGGTTTCTTACTATACAGAGGTAGGCTTCAGATCAAAAGGGAACAGTATAAACACTCACTCAGGTCGAATGGACCCTCCAGTATGTTCAGGAAGTGAAAATCAGATCAGACTAGTAGTAATAAGGTCAGACAACAAACTTTAACAGTCCAGAATCAGAAACATACGATGGATCAGACTTCAGAACTCCTCCTACATGTAAGTGAGGCCCTACTGACCATACACACGAAGTTTCAGCTTGAGATCAAATCAGAGTGTCGAGATATGGACAGAAATGTTCCGAGCAGAGAAATTACGGCAATTTCTGATACCCAGACAGCTATTTCGACCTAGAACAGACAATTGGCTCGATCACTTTCGAAGATTCTTACAGGATTTGCAGTACACAGCTTGCTGAACACTCCTGTGTGACCCCCTCCTATCTGGAGCTGCTCGAGTGTCTCTTGAGTAAACTTGTGTCCTATCTGTTTAGGATCTCTCAGTACAGGCTCAACGGCAACTAACTCCATTTGCTGCTGAGAATCAACAGATAATTGGGTTGCCACAGGTCTCACTTTCTTCGCTACAGATTTGTATTTGGTGTGAACCTCTGCTTCTTCACGAGAGCCACACCAGCAGATTGCATCCTTCCATCCACTCTCTAGTCTCGGATGAGGACGAGATTGCAAGCACGAGGCAATCTCCTCATAGACCTTACGAGAGTGGATAGGGATCACCACCCTTCCTCCCATCTGCTCCATCACCCTATCTACATCATCCAGCCAACGAACAAAAGACTGTACGCCTACAAACTCCTCGTAAGCACAAGAAATCATCTCATCTTCACTCAAAACTCCTGTACAGCGTAGATTTTCTGCATACTTCTCCATCTGCCTTCTACTCTTCTCAAGCATATCCTCTACTCGCATAAACTCACTCCAATCATCAGAACTGAAAGCCATCAAACCAGATTTCCAACTATGTACAGTGTAACTATTTTCAGAATCTTGAGCAACCTCTTCATCAGTCTGCTGTGACCCCACAGGCTGCTCAAGCGGGATCATAGTAGTATAAGATCCATCACTCTTGATATCCCGTCCAACAAGAGTGGTTTCAGAAAACCCTTGCTCCTACAAATAGGAGAATCTCTCAAAGTCTGTCTGTTTCGTTCGTGATTCGTACGAACAGTCAGAAACTACACAGAACGTCTATCATCTAGACTACGGATCCTAGCATAGTGAGACCCGTCATCCATCACCTTGGTCTCTATTCTAACTGCAGTGATATACGGCTGACCAAGAATCACGGGATATGAAGCAGAAGATTGTACGAAGAAGTGCTGATCTACCTCCACATCACCCAGCTTCACTCTCACGTTAGGACAAGCGCCGTATAACTCACCCTTATGGTTGTTTGCAGCTCGTAGCACCCAACCATGGTTCAGTTCGATAGGCCACTGACCTCTCTCATACACTTCTCGTGACATGATGTTGATCTCTGAACCGTGATCAACCAAAGCCGCAACAAGTTCAAGACTTCCAAGGCGAACTCGAGTAGCAGTCGTAGCACGAGCCCAATGTCTTTTTCTGAAGTCGCTATCAGTAGCTGGACTCGCATCGCCAGCTCTTCCACTTGATGATGTCGATGATCAGTTCGTGAAACTCCCTCTTCGCAATACCAAGAACCTCTCGAAGGGAAAACTCGCTTCGCGCATCAAGTATTCTTTGCTCCAAGATGCCCTTGAGATCAGTAGAAGTTTCTATGTCAGCCGCCAACTTGTAAGCCGGTCCCTTCCCTTTCTCTTGGGCAGTAAACCGTCTTCCAACAGTCGTTGGCTCTTGCTGGGATCTCTGCACGTCCTCCATAGGACCTGGTGCAGGTGGAGGAGCAGTAGAAGTAGACGGGATGTCTTCAGGAAGAGCCGCTCGTCTCCTTGTGACCCTCCGTCTATTTCCAATCTCCTCTGGAGCTCCAGTATCAAGTTCAGAGGCTTCTCGCCGCCTCTTCTCCTCCACAGAAGCATCTTGTCAGTGAACGTGTCTATCCACGTCCAAGAATGCTTTGATAGACGCAACATCAACATGATCTCTCCACCTTGTGACCCTACGGATAGTCTCTGCTCCTCTCTTCAGTACTTCAAAAGGAACTTGAACAGGTTTCTTCTCAGTAGTTCTAACGTAGGACTAGAAGAAACTTCAATGTGACCGACATATACATCAGGATTTACCGATGGTGTCATCAATGCATGTACAGTTGCAGCTGCTGTAATCTGAGGTAGACTCCTCATGCCTCCTCGTCCAAACTGCGTGTTCAGCGGCTCTCCGGTAGAAGAAAGGTGTAGCCTACCGTTTTGGTAGCGAACCACATCATCTCACAGAGCAGCCGTGAGCTCTTGACAATCTCCTCGGAAATGATCTGTAACGACCTATGTTACACATAGGAAGTTTGTCTATTAGTAAGGTGTTTAGTTATAACTAAGTGTTGAGAATGTTTATTGGCTGCCAAAGTACTTTAAGGATGTATCAAGTTAGTCATGACTAGCTAAAAGTTAGTTATGGTTAAACTTAGCTGTACTTTTGGCAGAATTCAGATATTTGCTAAAGAGTGAGCACTACTATCTTGTCATCTTGTCTAAAAGATAGAAAGGAGGTGGAAAGTATCCCTTATCTCCTTTTTGACTTGATATTAGTGGTTGGATTAAAGTTGTGGACTTTGTGGGCATTAAAAACAAGAAGAGATTCCACATGTTTCCTTTTTAGTGGGTCCTAGTGTAGAGGGGGGTGGAAATTCGAGATTCCTTGAGAATATTCCAAAATCCTTCTAGAAGTTGTTGACTTTGAAGGAATAAGCCCATGTGAAAAGGTAAAAAGTCCATGTGATCAATGCTTTTACCTTAAGTAATATCTTAGTAAAACCCGATAAAAGTAGTTACGGCTGAGTTACCGGGGGTACCAAAGTAAAAACCTAGAATGTATAAATAGAGAAGTAGAGAAGAGCTCCTCATCCTTGTTTTTACATTGTCGTAATGACAACTTGAGTAATATAGAGAGTGTGAGATATTTTTAACATGTGAGAACTTGAGAGACGTCGTTAGAATGGAGGATTTTAGTTGATGTGTTTAAGGAGATTTTTAGTTGATAAGTTTGTGGGTGTATGAATGAGTGAACTCATCATTTTCCCTTCAAGTTCATGGTGTGCTTCCATCAAAGCCATCAGAGGTGACCCCTGAGTGAGAGACAGGCCCGACATGTTGTAGATTCGTGGATGACGATCGTGGAGGTTGAGAGATCGGGGGGGTAGTTGATCGATAGGACCACGGAGGGTTTACAGATCTTGACTGTCACACCAGATACATCTACGAACAGGAGCACCTCCTGGACGTGCAGCAGCAGGCGTCGGTGGCTGCTCTCTCTGCAATCTAGCTAGCTCCTCCTTCAGTTCTCTCATCTGCCGAATCAGGTCTTCGATCTGATTCTGTTGTTCATGGTTCTCCGCAGGTCTCTGAATCGGTGCCCTCTGTGCAGGAACTGGCACAACTGGCATCAAAGGAACTGCAGCAGGGACAACAGGTCTAGGAGTCGGAGCAAGAGCCGGAGGTTGCTGTACTTGAGGAGCAGTGTGAGGTTGAGCGGTTATTTCTGCAAGCGGACGTCCTCCCACACCCACTCTTCCCCTCTTTTGTCTTGTTAGTACGGCAACAGCATCCTCGACTCTCCCCCAATCAGTAGTAACTCCTCCTTCAGCAGATCGATCGGCCAACATAAAGCAAAGTCGATCTGCCGTAGCATCATCGGTAGCTTGCAAGAATAGCTCTGTTCTCTTAACATCTAGAGTTATGCGCTCTAGAGTTAAAAGTTGTCGGTATCTCCGATCAAACTCTCTCAGCATCTCATTCAGACTCATCATACGACCAGGTTGCTGCTCAACCCAGTCTAAGAACGTCCTCCTAGTCACTCTCTCTGAATCTTCTTCGAGAAACTCCTCTCGAAGAGATCGCTCGAAACTCATCCAGACACCTAGATTTCTTCTTTGTACATCCCTAACTTGGTCCCGCAACTCAGGGATTACAGCTAGCTCAAAACTGGTTATCATCTCTATATCAGTAACTCTAACCAGTTCCATCTCTCCTCGATACTCACGCAGATATCTAGAAATATCTCTACCTTCAAATCTATCGCATCTATTCACAATTGCTTGCAAAGCCTTAGTAGACTTCAACTCACCCTCTCCAATGATCAGATGCTGTTGGACTAGGGCCGCAAGTGTCTTCAGAATCTCAGCCGTATCCAGACCAGGTACAGAGCTGGTGCTACAGAAGGAGCTGCAGTAGACGTAGATGCAGCAGCCGTAGAAGTAGCAGCAGTAGCGCTCTTGCGATCCATCTCTTCTCCTTGTAGTGAACTCAACCTTCTCAATCAATCACCCCAAGAGCTCTCAGTGGAAGCACCAGATGTCGAGTAGAGAGTTTTCCTGGGAAGGGCGGAACCTTCTGGCTGTGATAGATCTTGAAGGCTGTGTTTAGTCTACTCAGGAAAGTGTTGGACTTCAGGCTACGGTTTCTTACTATACAGAGGTAGGCTTCAGATCAAAAGGGAACAGTATAAACACTCACTCAGGTCGAATGGACCCTCCAGTATGTTCAGGAAGTGAAAATCGGATCAGACTAGTAGTAATAAGGTAAGACAGCAAACTTTAACAGTCCAGAATCAGAAACATACGATGGTTCAGACTTCAGAACTCCTCCTACATGTAAGTGAGGCCCTACTGACCATACACACGAAGTTTCAGCTTGAGATCAAATCAGAGTGTCGAGATATGGGCAGAAATGTTCCGAGCAAAGAAATTATGGCAATTTCTGATACCCAGACAGCTATTTCGACCTAGAACAGAGAATTGGCTCGATCACTTTCAAAGATTCTTACAGGATTTGCAGTACACAGCTTGCTGAACACTCTTGTGAAGTTGGGCCTCCTGATTGTACACAGAACTCCAGATCTCGCTCTCTGAAGTTGATGCTCTAGATTGAGAGCTTTTCAGACCCCCTCTGCTTCAGCGGTCCCCTCGAATTACTCAGTCACTCAATCGACATGAAAATTTGAGGACAGTCGTAGCCCTACTGACAGTGAACGTGACCACGAAGGTTTGAAGCGATTTTCTCAAATCTACTGCGATTGACACCGAAAACCCCAAAATCAACAGAAGTGCTGCAATTCTGGCACAAATCGAACTTCAATCAGCCATAACTCCTTCTTTATTGCTCCAAATCGATCAAAAATTTCGCTGACAGTGCTTGGCACGACGAACCCTATCTCCTTGTGCTCTCAGATTTCGAAGTCTCCTCACCAAATGCTCGAACTCCTCTTAAGACCCCTACTACTAAGTTTAGTAGTACATAAAGAAAAAATTGGACCAATGGGAGTTCATAGCTTCACTCCTCTGTCCTTTTGTGTCCCAAACCACGTGGTGACTTAATTTTACACATAGGCTACCACGTCAAGCCCCTAAAGTGCCAGCGTAACTCTTAAACTACATGCGAAGACATGTAAAACGACACGTAATCCCGAAAGATAACCTAACCTCGCTAGGAAGCATGCATGGGCGACATGTAATTACAACCCATGACCTTAACTCCATCTACATGGTAATCAACCTACTAAGACTCAAAAATATATAACATCTTCCAGTGTCGACTTCTCTGAGGTCCTAATTTCACTCAGAGAGACTAACGCTTGATAGAGAGGTGAATTATTTACAATGTAAAATGATTCACATCACGACAACGTCTCCGATAACGTGAACGACTGGAGAAGCCTGGCCTGTCTACCAGCCTCTCCGCGTTGTTGATCCAAGTCCACTGACACACCTCGTGGTTCAGAGACACGTATTGCACCTCTAGTCACTATCGCAGATGTCTCAATCTGCGCCACACCAGCCATGAAGTCGAAGTCATCTCTTTCTTCTCCATAAGACGTGGAAGCCTCTGTTCCACCTGATCTCCGTTGGGCCATAGCCATACTAGCTATCCTCTGCTCCAACTACTCAATCCGAGCAGCCATATCTGCTTCTGACGTCGTAGCAGGCGGTGGATCGACCGGTCCTCTCCCAAGTGCTGGACCTCTACCTCCAGCTCGACCACCATGGCCTCCTTGAGCTCCTCCGCCTCGTCCACGATCAGCCTTCCCTTGCCGCAACTCCGGATGGAGATCAAAACAACGGTCACTACTGTGACCAGGTCGTCCGCAATGCTCACATTGCCTAGGTACTGCTTGAGACGTCCCTGACGTCTCATAACTATCTCTCCTCTGTGGACAGTCCTTCTACTGATGAGGACCATCACACGTCCAGCAAGGACCCGCTTGCTGTTGGCTAGAGAAGGACGGCATGGGCTTCTGTCCACCAGATCCTCCAACACCTCCCTGAGATCGTGGCTGCTCCGCACGATCCTTATCACCACCACCACCACGTTGTTATGTAGCCTGTGATCCTCGAGAAGAGGTGGTCGCTCCAGGTGGTGTCTCCTTGCTGAACCCAGCAACCACCACCCTCTCCTCCACCATGTTGAGCTCAATCCGCTCAGCCAGACCAAAGACAACCGCCAACGTCAGAGCGATATCTCTAAAGAGAGTAGCATCTCTAACTCTCCTACGCAGCTCCCGGTCTAGTATCTCATACCAGAACTGGACTGCCTGTGCTTCCGTCACCCCTTGGGTAACGCTGATCAACCGCCTCATGCGAGTAAACGCCTCGCGTAGGCTCTCTCCAGTCTTCCGTTGGAACTCCTGCAGACTCCTCTACTTGTCGGTCCGCACACCTTGATAGTTCTTCCTCAAACATTGGAAGAACTGAACCACAAGGTTAAACCTTGGTGGTATCCCGCTCACACTACCATCTGCTCCACTACTTGTGAACGCACCGATGGTAGTAGGTACTCCGCCACCTGTGGATGTACCACTGCTACTGGCACCCGAACTCGCAGGTACTACGCCTCTCGAAACTGCACCAGTAATGATAGAAACGTAGTTGAGAGACCAATGTTGTCTTCACAACTCGATCTCAAAACTGTAATCTCGCTTGAACTCATGATAATCGTCCATCGACGGTCCCTCCAAGTGTTGGAACAAACCCTTCCATGTCATGAAGGGTGTAAACAGCTGTGGATTCCGCATCTGCTGTAGATCGCACCAACTGTCAAACTCTTGGATGAAGTCATCCAGCTCAATGGTATCAATTGTACCCGAGTAACGTCGAGGCCCCTTCGTGGCCCCATAGATCTCGTCCATGTCTCACAACAACGGTGTGGTGACACTAGACTCACCATCAGAAAATGCGTTGTTTGCGTCTGACTTGTCCTCTGGAACAACCGACGGCAATGGTGTAGGTAGTCGGTACCTCACCCCGTTCCGTGTATACCCACTGTCCGAGAAGTCCCCACCAAAACCTCCCGAGAACTCCGTGATGAGAGAATCCCGCTAACACACTCCCCAACTGGAATGTCGCAATCTTCGTCACCATCATAACCACCACTTGTCTAACCCCGCTCCTACTGAGCTCACCTATCCCCTACTAGGACGATCAAGGTAAGGGCAATCTGTACCTGTCATCACCACAAGCAGCCTCTCACGGTCTGTTGGTCGTCACTCCAACCGCACCGTGAGAGAGACAAAGGTAGTCTGACTGATCCGCAACTCCAGCCTCACTATCGAAAGCACACTGGAGTGAATTCACTCCGGAAGTCAAGCGTCAACACAAGCAAACGCGACGCGCAAACAAGAAATAGAATATGGAGGGGTTCCAACCACAAGAAGTCCAAACGATAACCCTCCACACTCAAACATTCACATAAAGATAAATCCAACCCCACTCGGACTGACGACTCGTCGTCGGTGACCACATGGGGTCGCCCTACCACTCCTCTAGGAACGTGCAAGAAGGTCTCCTACTATCTTATACAAGTCCATAAGTACTTGCACGCATTCCTAGAAGACACCAAGAGCTATTGATCTAGTGGTAAAGCCAAAGCTAAGACTACAGAGTTAAGAGTCCAGGTCTAGAAATAGTGTTGAGATGGATGACCAGCTGGTTTTACATTTCCCACACAACTGGAACTTGGATACCTCTCTCACGCACGCCAGCAAGCTGGCTTGCGATGGACGCGGGCTCGGGCTCAGGCTCAGGCTCAAGCTCAAGCTCAAGCTCAGGCTCCACTCCGACTCCGCACTCTCGCACTCCGCTCTCACGCCTCCACACTCACGCAGCTCTGCTCCTCGAAGCCTCCTAACACGCACTCCGCTCACTCTCCACTCCGCTCCGCTTGAAGTAGAGTAGAACGGGTACAACACACCAAAAGAGACTCGGCTCCACCTCGAATTGCACAAGATTGCACCAAAAGAGGCTCCAAAACAGCAAAAACACCTTGCGGATGCACACGAATAACCAAAATCTGACGTAAAACAGCAAGAACACCCAAAGCCAACCCGAACACCACTACAACAGATTCGCAAATGCACCATACACACTTCGCGAATGCACACACACACAAGAAAACTCCTAAACTCTAGTTTCCACACGAAATTGCACAAAAATCTGACGTAACTAGCCTTTTTGCACTTTCAGGTCACACGACAACAAACTTCGACATGCCATAACTTCCTCGATGCTCGGCCAAACTCCACGAAACTTGGTGCACTAGAATCGTCTCTCCAATGCGCTTCCAAAGAGCCCACTCCGGCCTGACATTGACAAGTACTCGTCTGCCACGCCCAAACGCGCACTCCGGCTCCAACAAGTCACTTCAAGAACATTCCGTAAAATTTCTGCAGTGCTTCCGCATGATAGAAAATCTCCACTCGATCCCACAACAGCAATCGATCTACGACCAGCAAGGTAGCATGCGCCCACACACCTCGATCACAGCTCCAAACAATCAAGCACGAATGACAACGCCCGAAGATACCAGCGGACGATTTCAGATCAGCGGGTTCTTACTGAACTCCATCTCGACCTGCACTCAGTTCTTCGAGTAATCTGAACAGAGAAATTACCATCTCCAACACTACAACAAAGATTACTCACAAACGGTCAAGCCAAACCCGCTCTAAGCACGAAGAGAATCCGGGTTACACTCAACTAGACTATCCACCATAGCCTGGAGCTTGAAGGCTCAACTCGAAGGATTAAGGCCTCCAAGCCCTACCTGCGAAGTATACTCCTAGTGGGTTCTCCCACCAACTCACCCTAACGGCACTAACGGCCTTACCGGGATGCGTCACTTCACACTCGATCAACCTAGCCGAGGTGCCAAACTGATGTGACAAGATCTCCGCTGAGTCATAGCCATACTAGCTATCCTCTGCTCTAACTGCTCAATCCAAGCAGCCATACTCGCATCTAACGTCGTAGCAAGCGATGGATCGATTGATTCTCTCTCAGATGCTGGGCCTCTATCTCCAGCTCGACCACCACAGTCTCCTTGAGCTCCTCCACCTCGTCCACGATCAGCCGTCTCTTGTCGTAGTTCAGGGTGGAGATCAAAACAACGGTCACTATTGTGATCTGGTCATCCGTAATGCTTACACTGTCTATGCACCGCTTGAGACGTCTCATAACCACCTCTCCTCTGTGGACAGTTCTGCTGTTGATGAGGACCATCACACGTCCAGCAAGGACTCACTTACTACTGACTAGAGAAAGACGACATAAGCTTCTATCCACCAAGTCCTCCAACACCTCCCTCTGATCGTGACTGTTAAGCACGATCCTTATCACCACCACCATCACGATGTTGCGTAGTCTATGATCTCCAAAAAGAGATGATCGTTCCATGTGGTACCTCCCTGCTGAACCCAGTAGTCCACACCCTCTTCTCCATCATGTTGAACTCAATCCGCTCAGCCAAACCAAAGACAACCGTCAACGTCAGAGCGGTGTCTCTAAGGAGAGTCGCATCTCTAACTCTCCTACGCAGCTCTCGGTCTAGTATCTCATATCAGAACTGGACTGCATGTGCTTCCGTCACCCCTTGGGTAACGCTGATCAACCGTCTCATGCGAGTAAATGCATCGCGTAGACTCTCTCCAATCTTTCGTTGGAACTCCTGCAAACTCCTCAACTTGTCGGTCCGCACACCTTGATAGTTCTTCCTCAAACACTGGAAGAAGTGAACCACAAAGTTAAACCCTAGTGGTATCTCACTCACACTACCACCTGCTCCACTACTAGTGAACGCATCGCTGGTAGTAGGTACTCCGTCACTCGTGGGTGTACCACTGCTACTGGCATCTGAACTCACAGGTGCTCTGCCTCCCAAAATTGTCCCAGTAGTAATAAAAATATAGTTGAGAGATCAATGTTGTCTCCACAACTCAATCTCCACGATGTAGTCTCGTCTGAACTCATGATAATCGTCCATCGGTGGTCTCTCTAGGTGTTGGAACAAACCTTTCTACGTCATGAAGGGTCTAAACAACTGTGGTTCCGCATCTGCTGCATATCGCACTAATTGTCGAACTCATGGATGAAGTCATCCAGCTCAACGATACCCACCGTATCCGAGTATCATCGAGGCTCCTTCATGGTCCATAGATCTCGTCCATGTCCCACAACAACGGTGTGACGACACTAGACTCACCACCAGAAAACGCATTGTCTGTGTCTGACTCGTCCTCTGGAAAAACTGACGGGGATGATCAGTTACAACATTTGGTAGAGTCCAATGCCGATGAGAGAAAACAAGCGATGGGTTTCTCTACGGATACGATGGCAGTAGCTTTGATGTCAAAGGCTTCACGTCGTCAGGTATTGGATCAAGCAATTGACTTGAATTGCTTGACGTGGATTACTAACCTTGGATTGATTGAGCAACGTCGGATGCTATCGACGGATGATACTGCTCAGACACTTTTGAGCTCTTTGTCTATCGGGTCGATGGAGACAAAGACTAGGGGCGAGGCGTGTGGAGTTCGTCATCCTTGGACATCATGCGATGTCGTAAGAGAGAGTGTGGAGCTTGCAGTTAGGACTGCAGGAGTTTTTTGCATAGTGGAGGTGGAGGTTGTTGGTGGTGAGCAGAAGGAAACTGCTCAAGAGACTGCAAGATAGCAGTCAACGACTTCGTCTTTTATCTTTAGCGTGGTGACAGAGGATACTTGGGAGCTAGAGATTGGACCCAAGCTTATAAGAGAGGAGAGACGAAGAGTTCAGAGATTCTTGAAGAGCTACAGGAATTGTTTTGCGTTCAGTATGAAGGAGTTGGGTACCTTGAAAGGATCAGGTATATGGATCGACTTGGCTAGTGACACGTCAATCTTTCGACGTCCTTACATGTATGATGACATGGAGAGAGTCTTGATCCAGAATAAGACTCAAGACTTGTTGGAGGTTGGGTTGGTGGAGACGTCGCATGGAGAATATGCATTTGTCACAGTTATGCCAGCAAAGAAAAATATGTATGACAAACTACACGGATAGACGGATGTGTGGAGACTACCGTCTTATCAATCGATATACAAAGTCTGATAAGTATGTCATGCCGACACTTGAGGAGATCTTTGATGCAGTGGGGCATGTGAAGTCTTTAGTACTTTGGATCTTCGAGCAGGGTATCATCAGTTGCCAGTGAGAGAAGAAGATAAGTCCGAGACAACATTCTGAGGAATTGACTCTCACGGGTTTGTATCAGTGGCGGTCCTTACCATTTGGGTTGAAGAACGTCCTTGCTGAGTTCCAAAAGGTGATGGACATGATCCTAGCAGCATTTTGTCAAATGTTATATTGATGACATCTTAGTCTATAGTGCTACAGTGGAGGAGCACGAGTGACACTTAGAGGATGTGTTCGAGCGGTTGAGAGCTCAGGGGTTGAAGTTACACCTTGGGAAGTGTAAGTTTTTCCAAGAGTTGGTAGAGTATATGGACCACACCATCTACCCAGGTGGGTTGGGTGTTCAACAAACGAAGGTTGAGGCTATTGCACATACCTCACGTCCCACGGATGTGAGTCGAGTTCGAACATTTGTTGATTTGGTCAACTTCTATCGTCGACACGTGAAAGGGTTTAGTGCAATTACGAAGCCGTTGACCAAGCTGATGAAGGTGGACCAAGAGTGACAATGGGGAGATGAGCAAGAGCGAGCTTTTGTAGAGCTCAAGGATAAGTTGACATCTGCGATCATCTTGAAAAGATTCTTTAAGAGACGTCTCTTCCAACTGCACACTGATTGGAGTATGTTGAGACTTGGAGCAGTGCTGACTCAACATGATGATGAGAAAAAAGAGTTTGTGATGACATATGTCAATCGCTCCAACAATTGACGGAGGTGAGGTAGAGTTCATACGAAGGAGAGTGTTTAGCTGTAGTGTGGGCTGTTGCATACTTCTGACGTTATTTGTTTGAGAACCCTTTTACTCTCATCATTGATCACCAGCCGCTCAAGTGGTTGATGAAGTCCGATAAGCTTACAAGGAAGCTTGCACAATGGGCTCTGATCTTACAAGAGTATGACTTCCAAGTCGTGCATAGACCTGGAGTTGCAAACCTAGATGCTGATGGGTTGAGTCGTAACCCATGCACGAGTCAGCAAGATCAGACTGAGGCTCGATGGCATGACGAGGTTGATGAGGAGCTAGTGTCAAGGTGGCATGCATATGTCTTTTTATGTGTGTTGGTCATGAACTTTAGTATGGAGGGTCAAGTCGTATCTTTCTCAAGGCAAGGAATAGATAGTGAGTCTCTCGATCATGAGGGTGGAGATGGTGTTTCAGACCAGCGAGATATCCATGACTGTGTGATTGTAATGAAATATCTATGTACTTGCGTGGTGGTAGGCACAGTAAGTGTCAAAGAGCGAGATCGCGTCCTCCAACGAGCGAAGAGATTTCAACGAGAAAGACGACATGTACTTCGAGTGTGAGACGATGAGAGAATACAGATAGTGTCACATCCATCCCAGAGGGCATAGTTAGTACGACATGCCCATGAGGAGTTGAGATATTTTGGAGTGAAGTGTACATATAGCTTACTCCAAGGACAATATTGGTGGCGTGGTATGCACATCGATGTGCAACAGTTTGTCGCACGATGTGTGGTTTGCGATCGAGTACGAGCATCATTTAATGATCATACTCCACAGTTACACCCTTTACCGATTATGAGGTTGGGTTAATGTTGGAGCTTGGATTTTACGGGACCTTTATCGTTGGCTGTACGTCACCATCATATGTGTTTGTGAAGCCTCGGATTTTCATTTTGTTCGTAAATTTTTGTTTTTGTTAATAAAGAAGTAGATTAGTTAGCATAGATGACAAGATAGAATAGTTTAAGTTGTAGTATAGAGTTTCTACGCTGAAGCATGATGATGAGTGGAAATACAAGACCTACGAAATGTATGTCTTCGGTATGATAATCTGGTTGCATTCTACAGACGAAGAGCTTTCCAAGGATACTTTATTTGTTGAGAATGGACATCAGATGACGAAGTTATGACCCTCGGAAGAATGGTTGAAGTATGGTGGTGGTTAGTGCGACTTCGCTGACGAGCGACCAAAGAAACTACGCACGTGAGAAGTTACCAAATGGAGATATAAAATGTGAATGAATACTGTACTTTTTATCTTTTTTCATGTGCGAATTTACTATGAGCGCTCTGAGTTGAGAGTTAGATCTGACAAAGTTGGACTTCGTCGAAGAGTCCTATTTTCTGAGACGTAGCTAGAAGAGCTTCCTGACAAACAACTTCGCACATTTTCAGACTTCGTTGCACTTCAGACTTAGTTGGTTGGTCAGATGTGCGGAATGCAGCCTTCGAAGAAGACGCAAGGAAGATTGAAGACTTTCACGATGAAGTGGTCAGATCTTCGGCAGTATGCGAGGCGACTGGAAGATTTGGGCTTATCTTTCTTGTTGCAGATTTGGACGTGGTGTCCGCAGAACTCATCAACGAGATCTTTATCTGCAGAGGACATCCTTCATCAGAACCACGAGAAAGACCGCAGAATTGGACATTGTAGAATTAGAGCTTAGTACTCGGCATCGCGAAGCAGGTCGGCAGGGCGACCTAATGTACGATAACACGACTCGGTCGACTATGAACAAAGTGACGAAGTACAACGACTTGTTTACATAGCCGTCGATTGGAACGAATGGATTCAAAGTACCTTGTTACCGAGATCTATTCATGAAGGCGACCACGGGGACACTGAATACGATCTTCAAGCCCCATAGGACTTTGTACCTGACTAATTCGCAAGTACACTTCATCGAGCATATATTGTTCGAGAAGAAGACACATTGGGCGAAGATTTTCCATCTGCATGTATAGAGGTTACACAGTACATTCGACGAAGGCGGAGCAATGTACTTCGTAGCTTTTGACGATCGAAGGAGAACTATACAGACCGAAAGCGTTGGAGGATGAAGAGATAGATTTGGAACCGACGCCACGAAGAGAAGATATGGAGACACCCGCAGCTTTTGCAGGACCAAGTACGCGTGCAAAGAGAAGAAGGACTGAAGAAGGAACACTAGGAGGAGCTACTTCATGGAGAAAGAAGAAGACGACCGTTGACACTTCAGACGAAGAACATGAAGAGCCGGAAAAAACTCAAGTGTCAACAAAATCCTCTTTAGTGGAGATTGTGAGAGAAGTGCGACCGGGACTGTAAACTCTTCACGATCCCATCAATCAACTACCCCCCGATCTCTCAACCACCACGATCGTCATCGATGAATCTGCAAATGTCGGGCCTGTCTCTCACTCAGGGGTCACCTCTGATGGCTTTGATGGAAGCACACCATGAATCTTGAAGGGAAAAATGCTAAGTTCACTCATTCATACACCCACAAACTTATCAACTAAAAATCTCCATAAACTCATCAACTAAAATCCTCCATTCTAACGACGTCTCTCAAGTTCTCACATGCTAAAAATATCCCACACATTCTATATTACTCAAGTTGTTATTACGACAATGTGAAACAAGGATGAAGAGCTCTTCTCTACTCCTCTAATTATACATTCTAGGTTTTTACTTTGGTATTCTCCGGTAACTCAACCGTAATTACTTTTATCGAGTTTTACTAAGATATTATTTAAGATAAAAGCATTAATCATATGAGCTTTTTACCTTTTCACATGGGCTTATTCCTTCAAAGTCAACAGCTTCTAGAAGGATTCTGGAATATTCTCAAGGAATCTCGAATTTCCACCCCCCCCCCCCTCTACACTACCCACTAAAAAAGAAACATGTGGAATCTCTTCTTGTTTTTAATGCCCACAAAGTCCACAACTTTAATCCAACCACTAATATCAAGTCAAAAAGGAAATAAGCGATACTTTCCACCTCCTTTCTACTTTTTAGACAAGATGACAAGATAGTAATGCTCACTCTTTAGGAAATATTTGAATTCTGTCAAAAGTACAACTAAGTTTTACCATAACTAACTTTAGCTAGTCATGATTAACTTGATACCTCCTTAACGTACTTGGGCAGCAAATAAACATTCTCAACACTTAGTTATAACTAAATACTTTACTAATAGACAAACTTCTTATGTGTAACATAGGTCGCTACATTTTACCCCCGGACTAAATTTTCGCTCCGTCCTCGGAGTGAAGAGAGAACTTTCGTCGATGAAACAACTTCAACTTGTCATGATTTACCCGATCGAATCTCCTTCCTCCCAGCTCCTCAAGGTCATATGTGAAGTTGCTCCACACCTTATCTACAACAAAAGGACCAAAATATCTCGGAAGAAACTTCTTCTTAGCCCTCTTGAATCTGATAGCATCATACAACATAACCCAATCTCCGACTTGAAAATGTTTTATCTCACTCTTGCCCAACTGTTTGTCGTAACTCTTCTTTTGATACGCCTGAGCTCGTTCCATCCGGATCATTGCTACCGCTCGGGTCTCTTCCAACTCCATGAGTTGCTCTCTTCTTGATCTGACCATGTCTTCTCCGCTCGACCTTTTCAATTTTCGTTGAATAGTTTGAAAAGTATCCAATTCGAATTGGAACGGCAACTTGGATTCCACTCCATAAACTAGTCGAAATGGAGAGTACCCAGTAGAAGTCTTTGTTGTCGTTCAGTACTCCCATAAGATGGCATGTAGTCTCTCATCCGAAGTATGTTTCGCAGTCTCAACACCAGCATCTTTGGCGAGCATCATACAAAGTGTAAGATTGGTCTTCTCCGCAAGACCATTAGCATTTGGTTTGTATGAGGTCGTTACTCGTGCCTTGATAGAAAAGTGTTGTAGCATAGCAGTAGTCGTGCTCCCTACAAACTCTCCTCCTCTATCCGAGATCAACTCTAACGGACATCCAAATCTTGTGATGATCCTCTCTCATAAGAATCTACCGATTTCTGTTTCATTGGTCTCTCTCAAAGGTCTAGCCTCTACCCACTTGGTACAATAGTCAGTGGCGACTACAATGTGTCTATTGCCTCAAGGTGTCTTATTAAGAGGACTTACAAAGTCAATACCTCACTTTTCAAATGATCTTAACACGGGAATTGATCTTAACGGAGGTGTTCTAGTAGACTTCAGAGCAAATGCTTGACATACATCGCAAGTTTTGCAATAGTCTAAACATTCTTTGAAAATCCCTCTCCAGTGGTAACCCGCATTCAAAATCTTGAAAGCTGTTATCTTACCAGCAAAGTGACATCCGCAAACAGTTTCGTCGTGAAACTCGTGCATTAGCTTGAATGCCTCCTTCTGACCAACTGCTCTCCTTAGTAACCCATCTGCTCCTTGATGAAACAGAATTCCCTCCACCATGGTGTAAGGTTTGCATCTCTTGATCAACGCGTTACGTTCTGGGGTATGCATATCTTCTAGAAAAGAACCATCTGCAAGGAAACTCCAGATTTCCTTGTACTCGTCCGGTATCTCCTCAATGCTTGTGATGGTCATCAGAATCAAATGTTCGTCTGGAAATGAATCATCAAACGGTTCTTCTCCCTCATTATCATAAGCCCTCGATAAAAAATCAACATTCGTATGTTTTTTCCCTAGTCTATCTTCGATCACGTAATCGTATTCTGTTAGAAAGATCTTCCAACGAGCAATACGATCTTCGGCATTAGACTTATTAAATATATACTTTAAAGCCTTGTGATCTATGACTATGGAAAATTTCCCTCTTAGCAAGTAGTGTCGAAATTTCAAAAAAGTTAGACTAAAGACATGCTGAACAGGATGTGATCCGACGATAGAGATAGAGCTCTCAGTAACAATGTATTGCTGATCTTTAACGTTAACGGCTTAGCGATAGTATCCTCGTTTGCAAGGATCGCTTGCTTCACGCTTAAACGGTATGGTCGAAGCCGCCAGAGAGACATCTAATTCGCTACCAAAAGCTATATACATACATTGCAAGCCAGTTCTGGTCATAACTGAAATATCTGTCCACTGAAGTTGGTCCCGACCGAAGTCTTCCTCTTTCCCGAGAAAGAGGAAGACTTCGGTGGTAGGTTTGCCGAGGACATACAACGAAGGAATCATGAAGATGGTGTTCTGATGTCTTGCGACGATGAACGCTGGAGTACTGTTGAATGTGGCGGCTGCTGCTCGGTTCCTCATTTCGGGCATCTCGAGAAGGTTCTCACTGAATGATTATATATGGAGGGACGCACCAGGGCGAGAAACTCGTTCAGTCTTTCTTTGACGATTCGGAAGACGAAGTTTTCTCGACCCTCAGAGAAATGGGAAGTACATGAAAAGACTACAGTTGACGCAGTCTCTGAGGAACTCTGAAAGCGAGCTCCGGTTCAGGTAAACACATTCGTTCTAGATTCGATTTCTCAATATCCGCTTCTCTGTTTGCAGCCTGTGCAGACACACGTGATAACCTCGCGTAGCCTCAAGTATTCCTGAAGGTATCAATCCTAATTAAGTTGTTCATCCTTTGAAGTAATGTTAACGCGAGGTTATCACGTGATAAAACTGAAAAGATTTCCTGGGCAGATCAAGAAAGGTGGCGGTCCCGATCGATCGGACCGGATGTACGTGGAGTTAATCAATCGAAGTCGGCTTGACTTCATTAGGATTCGGATTCGGATTCCACAATCGTAAATACTCACCTAGAGTGGATAATATGCAAGAGAATGCATTCAGCACAACGTCATGTTCCTCGTGGTGATTCATTTCAGGTGAACGGTTATAGAGCGATGCATTTGAAAATAGAATACCTAAAGGAACATGTACTCAATGCAGTCTCTTGTAATTTTCCCTCTCTTTGAGTCGCTAACTGACGGTGTCATCTGCCGCGATGCACCTGAAATTGATAGAAGTCATCTGCCGCCAGTTTATGAAGCGATCATGGTATCTTAGAGCTGTGTCACTACTTATTAGAGCCTTCCAACTGCACTTGGGCGAGCACACTCGAGTTGGAAAAACACAGAGCACCTCCGGTGACGAAGTTTGGGACTGGTATGTTTTAGAGTATCTGGTACGGGTTGCAGATGAAGACGCGTAGTTTGAGGATCTGGACAGAACATGTTTGCCTGAACCAGAGGTCGTCCTCGAATTCCTAAGAAATTGCGTTCCATGTAGTCCATCTGAACTTGAAAGTACTTTCGATTTCTCAACTGTAAAGGGCCAGGAATGGTTCACCGAAAGATCGATGGTTCAGACGAAGATCCCAATGTCCCAGCTTCTTCCGTTCGCAGATATAGTTTTCATTCATCCGCAACTTCTGGTAAATCTGATTGAACCTCGAGGCCTAAATGACCTCAGAATTAGTTCAAGATTCATTCTGTTCAAGCCATGAGAGGATAAAGACAAGTCGAGAGGAAGTTGCTGGGCGTCAGGTTCCTCATGTCTGGCATTGGGTTCGTTCTGGGTTTCATTTCCTGAGAACAACCTTCAGCGATAACTTGACTATCACCTTTAACCTTAAGAGTCTCAGAAATTTCATCATCACCTTTACCTTTCTAAAAACCTGCTTGATACAAGCATATGAAATCGTAAAAAGTACGAATTCAGATTTACTGCTGGTCGACCATGGACTAGAGAGAATCATGAAAGAAGAAGTTAAGTAATGATGTTTCTTAATATCCGGGCGCTTCGCAAGTCCAGGCATTGCTCTGCATTTGGAGGATACGTATATGATACACTGTCTCAGTTTCCAGATTGTAGTTTCCAGCAATGGTTCCACTTTGAACTTGAAGTTTCAAGAATCCGTCACCATCTAGCAATTGCATGCGCTTTTTGTCCATAAAATTGTCCACGAGAAAACCACAGCACTGTTACCGTACATCGTTTCGTACCTACTGTCTATAGCGGCATTTATTTACTGATATAACATTTCATCACAAACTATGTTCCAACACAAACTATATGTAAAGGCCGTACTTATTAGGCTCACAGAACTTCTGTGAGAGAGACATCACCTTTGGTTGTATGGCATGTACCAGCATATTAATGCCAGCGAGCATAGCGGGAGGCACAGCGGGAGGGACCTGCGCACCGAACGTACGTGGACAAGCCGCGCTTGAAATGCCAGTGCCCACGTACATATGGCATTCCAAGGGCGTTGTCCACGTACGTTCAGTGATACACGTTACGGATTACCTGGCGGTCGAGCTGATTGATATCCTTTGAAAACGAAGGGCGCGGTGGGAAGCTATTCAAGTGGCCGAGCAGCTTTGAACTGGATCTTATGGGAAAATGCGTCTCCATGTGACTTCCGTCAGTTCCGGATCAAAGCGTTGCCGTGGGATGAAAAGGATGGACCCCACATCGCTCTCTCCAGACAGGATCAATCGTCCGCAGTGTATGAAGTGGCGAAATTCATCGTCTCAGATCTCACTTTCTCCGCTGCATGAGGTTCTAGGTTCAGAAGGATTGCCTTTGAGTCATTTTTTCTCCTGTGCGCAGCCTCAGACTGCGGTTGAATCCCTTCACAACTGGAGAGTCTTGAGTTCTCAGGATCTGCTAGTTTCGAGCTCTTCTTCTTCTGTTGCTGATGATCGCTCTCCGCGGTATCAGTCCAGCTGCAGCGATGCGATTACTGAACGATCCATAGAGGACGAACACCAGATAACCGATCATGATGAGCATGTTATGTACACACCATCTGAGACTCGAATGATGGATGTACGTGGTCATACAGTTGCTACCGGCGACCGTGTCAGACCAGGAACTGGACCTGACTGTTACAACTCTTCTTTCATGGAGCAGTCACTCCATTTTTACATGATGGCCGACGTGGAGAACACAGATACGAACTTAGAGATGGACTCTCAGGAGCCGCAGAGTTTGAAACTGACTCTAGGAGACCTGGCACCGAGATTCGGCCCTAACTTCTTGCTAAGGTCATCCTCAAGTGCTGAAGAAGACCAAGTTCATGATCAAAAGTTCAGCTCCAAAAATGCTCACAAGAGTTATCACGACAACTCTGTTCCTTCAGTTAGCACCAGCAGAGCGAAACGTGGCTGCGCCACAAATCCACGAAGCATTGCAGAGCGCATGAGGAGGATTCGCATCAGCGAACGGCTGCGGAAGCTTCAAGACCTCCTGCCTGCACGCCCACAAGTGGAAGTGCACTTCAGAGATACAGCTGAGATGCTGGATGAAGTAGTGCAGTACGTTAAGTATCTCCAGCAGCAAATAATACAACTAAGCGAAAGTAAATGTGCTGGCCACTGTCAGGTGCGCAACAATCACCGCTCAGGGAAAGGTGGCAGAACCACTATAGCTAAACGCTACTAGCTAGGTCGCTTTGGAAACAGTCTCGTTTATTTCTTCTGAACAGATCAGGTTCAGATCAATTTTCTAGTCTAACACTAGCTTGCTCAGCGAGTAGACTTGCAATTTTGGTGCGGTTCATAGCTGCTGTATACGTATAAAACTGTGCTGTCAAGATTGGACCGTAATACTATAACATAAGATGAAGAAAGTTGTCTCGTTCTTTCTTGATCTGACGGATTTCAACAAGGCTGAGCTTGTTACGTATACTCTATGCACGTGCTCACAGGATACACACTGTAAAGTTAGGTTCAGTTTGAGCTCAAGAGAGACTGAGCTGACTCGGTCGCCGTTGTGATCTAAGCCGTTGTGAGTATGTCTTAAGCTTGAATCGTTTCTGGAACGTCTGTACACGTTATCTTCGGGAATTCAGTCAGATAGACTAAGTCCTCCAGAAGTGAGTTCGTCTCTCATGATCATGTACGATCCAACAGGTTATGACTCACAGTTACCACTTCTAGCTAGATTTCTTTGAGTGGTCTCAACTCTTCTGGAAGACAGAAAACTCATAATATACACAGTAGTGTACTAGCAAGTCAATTTTCGCAGGTAAATTCGCTTTCGGTTCAGGCGCGAATCGGTAGTTCTGTGTTTGGAGGGATCCGCCGAAAGAGCTCGGCGCGCTTCTCACCAAGTATTGTAATCCCTGCAGGTTCGAACTGAATACATACTGAGTCTGTGGTCTTTGGTCTTTGGTAATACAAGAGATATCTATCAACTTACAAGCTTCGTACGTAAAACTCTACCGCGAAGGAACTAAATAAGAGAGAGTCAAAGGTATTGCGCGAGCTCGTGGTATATATCAAACTCGAGTTAAGCGAATTGACTTGCTAGTGCGGATGACATGTTCTCCAGTTCCGAAGAGAATACCACTTACTAGTACAGTAAGTGGTATTCTCTCTGTTCTTGAATAAAAAGAAAATAGTATATTCAATAGCTCACACATATATTAAATGGACAGGTAAGCATTGATTATATTTTCCATACCATAGCGAATACTTTGTAACATGATACATGAGAATATAAATTTGGTAATAGAATTAAACTGTGTAAAACATGTTTAAGCGACAAATAAATAAAATATTAAGCCGTAAATTTCTTTAATTATTCTACGAACGATTTGCCTAAATCAGTATAGAATCTATTTTCTTTTCTTCTCTACGACCGTTTTCATCAATGAACTCGGACGACATTGTTCTCAAACTCTTTCGATAAAGGAGGTTTATTTTATATCCGAGCACTTCAGATTTTCGGAGTCATGCGTTTCGATGAAACCTCGAATCGCTAACTGCTGTCGGGCTTGTTGCTGATAGTAATCTGCAGTACTAGTAGTTGGTTAGCCTTGTAGAAATCATAAAACTTCATCCGATCCCATGGCAACTACAACAAGCTGAATCTGTGATCTACACTCCTTTGCGTTCATTTTAGACCGTTTATGAAAAAATCACGCCGTAAAGGTAATTCATTAGGAAATAACATTCGAAACTTTATATCTGGATCCAACAGGATACTGAATTTCTGGTACCGTAATGTTATTCAAATTCGCTACTTCAAGAATTAACGTTTTGAGAATCGCGAACTTGGACATACATTCGAGGCAATACAAGCTAGCTATACTTAATATATATAGTATTAAGTACAGTTGCCAGAAGAAACAGTAATACAACATTCTATTACAACATTCTATTACAAACAGTATTACCAACATTCTACGACTGAAAAAAGCCCTAAACAGCCATCGTCATCAAGAGAAAGAATTGCTCCTCATTTTTCCACCGCATTTTTGCCGAATTGTATACACACCTTTCAGCTAAATGTAGCTGAGTTTCGACTGGCCATCTACACTACAGACCGTATAACTATGCTGTACAGTAAACAGTCCGAATGGTGGAAGAATGGATATACAGAGAGAGAATAATCTGCAAGGCAAGGCATGATTAAAAGTTACAGTGTGAGGCATATTCTTCACTTTTCAAGTGTTTCTCCGCGAGCTTCCTGCAGAGGAGATGTGAAATTTGTCCTTGTATGTTTGAGCTGGTACTAAGTGCTTTCAGTTTAGTTCAATAGTTTTACCATGCGCTCATGAACTTTGCCTCCGTTAGTTGCAAGAACTGAACCTCCCACAGTAGGAAGTGGCTCCCCGCTCATTTGGGTCACGGATCCACCCGCTTCTTCCAGTATCAACCATGCAGCCGCGATGTCCCAAGGCTGCAAACAATAACCCTTATCAGAATACCGTACAGACGCAAGAGTACAGCTGAAGGATCTGAGTACTTCAGGCTGTTTCATGCCTTTGCATTACTCTCATTTTTAGCCCGCCGGACCTTCACCCAGACCCATTTATATGTACGTTGCCTAGTAGAAATAAGAAAAGTGCTAACCCAGTTTGAAGAATAGAGTTCTGAGTAGATGGACGACAGTTCCACGGGAGTGAGAGAAGATGTTTGCCTACCTTCAGACCATGCTCAAAAAAAACTCCAACGCGACCTGCCGCTACATAGCTGATGTGTAGAGCCTGCAAATATATTCAACTACGTAACTGAGGACACCGCTTCTCAAAGTGAAACCGAAGTACTCCGATCAGTGATTATCAAAAGAAGTTACACAACTGCAGCTTCAGGTTAGAAAATTTGCCATCCGGAGGCAGAATAGAGTTTACAGTAATGTTCTATGCCTTAAAGCAGCACCAAGGAATGTCAATTTGCCTCATTGGGTAAGGATTGAGTTACCGCAGATCCCAATGCACGAATTGCTCGGCAGTGTGGGCCAACTTTAGAAATCTCTTGAAGCATAAGTTTTCGCTTCTCAGGCTGCAAGTGACATGCGAAGGTACTTCGTCAACAGATTGAAAATCCAAGCAATCTCAAAAGACTCTCAATTGGAAGAGGGCTTCACATGCCATTGAGAAATCGATACTGAAGACTGAAACTCCAATTTACGGTTAACGAGTGAAAAGGGAGGATGTGACGAACCTTTGAGGTGAAACCAAGAGTAACAATGGCATCCTCCAACTCCGTTTCACGAGGTAATGAAGAAATAGCCTGGCCGTTCAGATATGCACCTAGAACGCATTAGGAGTACAAGCAATATACTTAGGAGAGAAATCTGGCATGGTTCGACAATCAGTTGGTTAACTACATCATGTCAATGCTGCAAAATGGGCGACCTAAGCTGGCTTCTCTAGGTTAAGAATTACCTTGGCCTCTTTGAGCGTAGAAAAGCTCATCTATGAATGGGTTGTACACTACTCCAACTTGGACATCGCTTCCTCTGGCGACTGCTATTGAAACTGAGGCGAATGGCAGTCCTCCAATCTTCGCAACGACGTCAACATTCAGTCAAGTGGTGTTAAATGACAAACGTAAATGAACGCGTGTGTTTGCTTTGAGAAAATAGAACGCAGGGACATACGCAGATAACTCGCTAGACTTTCACAATCAGAAACCACGTGAGGATGAGATACTGTTGATTACTGGTAGATTGTTAATCACATTGCCAAACTGTGCGGGGTGTCAGAAACGTGAACAGCGCATCTGCCCATTACTTACAAAGTTCAGTGTGCCATCGATGGGATCCACTACCCAAGTCCATTCTGTTTCTGCGCCCTTCTCGTATTTCTCAAGTCGGTCCGCTGTGAACGTTTCTTCACCAAGCCAGCGATGATGCGGGAATACAGCCTGCGAACATTTACCACAACGCGCGGAGACATAAGGTACTGTGGCAACTGCTGCAGAAGCACCCTCTAACTTCTATTTCTTCAATGCAGGTATGCTCACGAAATTACGACGTTCGGAATGCCTATTCTAGCTACTGCTTTTGGTCACGAGAAAGCAACTCTGGCCTTGAAACGTAAACGGACAGCCGACCGCACCTTAACTTCAGACTCGATCAAGTGTTCGCATTCCTTGTCCACCTCAGTCACCAGATCAGATCTCGACGTTTTCCTATCAACCTGTCAATTCAATTCAAATCCTGCGGGCGATTCACATACATTTATGCTCACTCGAACTCCTCACAAACCTCAAATTCATCTACGCCCTTCCGCGTTTGGACATCCGCTAGACTGCAGGAAATAATGATCACTCTAAAAGACGTGCAAGCATTCGAATCTTTACCTCAGTTGCTCGTCCCGACTTTTCTCGGATGATGGCACCCGCCTACAAAACGGACGTGCCAATCAGAATCAGTCCAACAACTGCGAACACAGGAATTGCCGCCCAACTTCAATGATTTTTTCTAGAGCCGAGTATTTGTTCAAGAAATGTACATGGACTTCTGAGACAACTTCGCCTGGAAAGTTATAAACTGATTTCTGATTAGAACTCATTAATTGCATAGATTACACAGAGGATGGTAAGATTCAAATTTCGAAAGAGTACTTCCGGGACAAGGCGCATACCTGCCTAGCGAGCCTTACTGCCACAGCTTCGATCTCTTTGATCTCCTGGCTAATGTCCACTGGTACGCTAACCACAGCACGGATCGAAAGACGTCCTCGAAAAACATTCTTTCGCATATTCATGGATACCACCACGGGCGTCGTGCCGACTTGAGCACCCGAGCGCCATGAGTGCGGCATAGACGAACACAACGGGAGTGCTCCAGTCACCTGCATCATGGCTGTATGCGTGTCCTCGTGAAGTTACAAATCAATGTGCGTGCGAAGCTAGATCCTGCTCTCCTACAAGAAGCGCTGCGCCCAACTGAACAGCTGAGCTCGAATTTTCCACTCTACGACGAAGTGTCGATGACATCTCTAGGCTAAAAGTGATGTCGGGTCCCACGACAGAAAGCAACGAACTGGAACACACCAGAACCTGCATATTCTCGCATGAACTCTGCGATCGTCAAGGACATAAGATTCTAAGGGTTTCCCCGCCACTATTTGTCTCCTCGGTCGTTGTAAGCCTCTCATCGTGAGTTTCATTTCTGGCCGCCTGTATGTCTATCAGACTCTATCTGCATCACTACACGCAGCTTCAAGCGCGGCATCCCCCGGTGTACAGGACCTTACGTAAATTGGTACTGTATGACTGCAATCGATGGCGCATCAAGCCCGCAGCTCTGTGGCACAGTTCCGCTAAGAGCCGGTGGTCGGTCGAAAAGCCTGTAACCGGGTTTCCGCTCATTTACCGTAGTCACCTTGAGTCATGGCCTGAATTGCAGTCACGGTGAGGGTCCGAACTGTGATCATGGTCACACTTCCAAACTACAGTCACTGTTACCATTGCAGTCACCGAGCTTTGAGCACAGTAAGGCCGTTCTCTGTCATTTTGACCGAAGCCCGTTCTCCTTGCCGTTCTCCGTTAAATTTGAATTAGACATTGTTTAACAACAAATTGTCAATAGTCTCAGATGTGCTCAGAACAGAACAAGCTCGCAGAAATAGGAGGTGGTCTATAGCCGTCAAGTCTCACAATGCGCAATGTGAGACTTCACAACACACTGTGCGTTAACATCGAGCTTGCTTCCGCTAATACAGCTTGATATTGCGTTTTGCAGTGTGTTGCAGTCTGATTTTCGCTAATACAGCTTGATTGCGTTGATTACAGTCGTGATGTTTTATTCTTCTGATACAGTGAGCAGCTACGAGAGACGTAATTTGCAGTCCTTGCTGGACTGCTTGGAAACTAATATGTGTTGCTCTCATCTGTTGTTGAAGGTTTCTGTCTTGACGTATGCGGAAAGTGGATTCAGGACATATGACAGATGCGACAGATGCAGTAAAAAGTTATCTGGGTTGTATTGTTCGAGATGTAAAAATGACCGTATGTCTTCGATAAAATGTTTCAGATTGCAGCTTCTGGTAGCGGATGAAAGTGCTAACGCGTGGGTCATAGCATGGGAAGCTGGGAGAGATTTTCTAGGCGTAAGTGCATCAGCCTATAGTCTACTAGAACTACGGGGAGAAGACAATGTTCTGATGGATCGGATCGTTGGTCAACACTGGTACTGTCACTTTAGGTTGTGACAAGTAAAGTTATTGGAGGAAAATATATTCGGATCGACCAGGCACAACCATGTGGAAAACGACAGTTATTCGGTGTCTCTTCATCTCTTCCCGTTTCAGAACGGCGCTTGTCTACTACTCGAATTCTCACTCCTACCAATGTGTTACCCGGGTCCAGCACATGCACCACACCGGAGCCAGACTTTAATGCCGACGAGAGACATCAAGTAGATGCAGACGGGAGACGGAGAAATAAAGTAGCAAAATGTCATGATTATAAGAATGGTTTTTTTGTGGGGTTTTCAGTGGGATCTATGGCCGTGTTGTTATCGATGATTATGTTCGCTTTTGCTATATTGAAGTGGTGACGATGATCAATAATTTAATCATCATTGTCTTTGTTACAATGGTGATTGGACTGTAATATGCGTTTGAGCGCAGAAAAATGTATTGTTTACATTTTGAATAAAGATGGTAGTCTTTATGGTGTATATTCTGTGATTAAAAAGACTCTTAAGTAACTCTGCGTCAATTATCTTCTCTCTACTTCCCAATGCGATCTACGACCGGTCGCAGTCACCTTAAACTTATGACCTATTATTCTAGTGCGACCAGTCGCACTAAGCAACCTTATGGCCTATCATTGTAATGCGACCGATCGCACTGAGCGCGAGACCTTAATCGTCTAGGCTCAGTACGACCTGGTCTAGGTCGTAGTCGCGCTCAGCGCGACCGGAACCAGTCGCACTGAGCGCGAGGTCTTAATCGCCTAGGCTCAATGCGACCTAGACCTGGTCGCACTGAGCTCAGTGCGAGCAATGGTTAAAGACACTCTCGTCGCGCAGTGCGACCTACACCTGGTCGCAATGAGTTAGTGCGAGGCCTTTGCGACCAGGTGTAGTTAGAGATTAGAGATTCAGTGCGACCGTGGACCGGTCGCACTGAAAACGAGACTTAATTACTATCTACAAACAATAAAAAGACCATTTCACTCAGTTGAAAATGTCAAAAAGAATGATTGGACAGTTGTGGGGGAGAAGTGTTTCCAGTTCAAACACATATTTCGTCACCTAAAGTTCGGAGAGACAAGTTGAACAAAATCCGGAAATAACACACTTTATTAACATTTAACAGAATCCGGAAATAACACACTTTATTAACATAATTTTAATTTCTGCATAAACTCGGTCACTTGACTGATAGTGCAAGAACGCCATATCAAGTTGATTTCCTCGGGTGACATAGTACCCCAATAGTTCTTTAGAGCGGGATAAGGATCTCTTCCAAAAGCCTGTCTATACTTGACAGCCACATAACCTGGGGTATCTTGGGTGACGGTTGCCCATGATTTCAACCATGGTAAGAGTACATTCATAAGATAATTGTCTCTGTCCATGTCACCTTACTCAGGCATGAAAGAAGGGGGATGGATTGCGTTGTATGGATGATTAGTACTATTCTTCTCGGGAGGATCATCTATCAACAACACATCTCGTGTACATAGGTTAAACGCGAACAGTCGAGAGAAATCTTTCAGATACAAGTAATTACCAGTGGCAGCTTCTCTGGTAGTCTTGAAACGAGTACACATGGGTTGTCCAAAGATTCTACAAATCTGCATAGTACAAGAATACGAGAAGATAAATAGAAATAAAGTGAAACTCTAAACAAAGTGAATATTTGTATAGTAAGATAAATAAATAGCATTGAGTTTGTCTAATTTACCTGGCCCGAAGCGATCCCTGCAGGCAAGTACTTTTTGGTCTCCATGAATCGAAGAATGGCGTTGCAATTGGCAAGAGTTTTAGATGTCCAGATCAGCACTTGAAAAATCCTGACATCATATCTCCATGAACTCTTTAACTCCTTTTTGTCCACATAGAATAAATCCTTTTTGGCACTCTCAACTTGGTAACCTTTTTCTTTAGCTCATTGGAACTCTAAGTCATTGCGTCCGGTTCTTACCAACAACCCGTTCAGATCCAGAATCAACGTCTTCCTCCTGATCACAGTAGGATCTGTCAATCTCGGATAGAAGAGTTTGGAAGCACGAAGCCGAGTGACGTCTGCTTTTAACCTCTCCAACTCCTCATCCTGTAGTTGTATTCGATCGTACATGTCTTGTTCTCTCTGGCTCGCTTCTGTTATTCGGAGGTTTAAACTTTCTTCTTCTTCTCTTTTCATCGCAAGTCGAACATCTAAATCTTCCTCCTCCCTTCTCTTGTTCAGAAGTGTCTCTGATTCTCCTACATGGCATTGATGTATAAAGTTTAGAAGAAAAAATCTATCAATGCGATGTATTATGTTTAGAAGTGAAAGGCCTTAATGCGATCTCAGACCCGTCGCACTGCGCTGTGAAGAGGCCGCACACAGTGCGACGGAGGGCTCTCGTCGCACTCTCAGTGCGTCAGTGTGTACAGGTCGCACTGAGCGCGCGAGCTTAACACGTAGTGCTACAGCCGCGCGCTCAATGCGACAAGAACACAATCGCACTGAGCGCAAGTCCGCAGTCTTGCTCGCATCATTGCTCAGGACGACAGGGACACAGTCGCACTGAGCAAAATCTTCAGTGCGACTAACGATTATTATCGCAATGCGCAACACCTTAAGGCCGCGCTCAGTGCGACCAGGCTATTGTCGCATTGGCCGTGTAGCACCTAATAGTACAGTGCGACCTCAGACCCGTCGCACTGTGCTATCATCTATGACCGATGTACAACATCACCAACCAAGGATTTCACTGAACTCTACACACTTAACTGTAGACACTGAACACTACACACTTCACTGAAGCAAGAGATATGAAAGAACTTTACATAGATAGCCAAAGTAACTCAAAGAAGCAAATAATAAACAGAAAACATAGATAGCCGAAGTAACTCAAAGGAGAAAATAGACTTACCTCTATCATCGTGGACGTGGCCAACACCAAGCTCATCATGGTGGATATTTGGATTGGGAGTACTTTCTTGTAGTTCGTGCTCAATGGAGAATACTAACGCCTCCTCGCTCAAGATATCCAAGTGTCGCATGAGATGGGTTAAAGCCATCCCGCAGAAAGTCTCTACGGAGACTCCTTTCCTCTGTTCTCTTATGTGCTTCTGCAGATGTAACACTTCTGCCTCCAGATTCTCGAACATGAACAAAGACCAATCATAATCCTTTTCTTCTCCTTCCACTTTAGATTTGACGTACAAAGCAAGTTGACCTGTAACAGCTTTAGGTCTTCTTCTCGCCAAGAGAATCGCATTCAAACACTGAAAAGCAGATCTCCATCCTTCGAATGCACATTCTCTTGCGAAGTATCTTTTTCCCACTTTATCATACTCAGGAAACGAATCGTCTATTCGAACATGTCTCACGAATGGGGGTAAGATCACTGATCCTTCAGGAATAACAAAGACTTCCCGGATTAAGTCAAGGGTCAACTTGAACTCTCGATCCTCAATTTTGGCCATTCGTGTTGCTGCATTATGGGATTCGATGAAATCCATACAAAGTACAATCTGACATAAACAAACATTACACATTACAGTAAATAGTGTATAACCAACCATCACCCAATAAAAGGTTACACTTTACACTTTAGCTTAAAGTAAAGAAGGGACTAATGGTAGATTAAATACTTAACTTGAGTTAACTTAGGTTAAGATTACACTTGAGCTTAAAGTAAAGAAGAGACTAATGGTAGATTAAGGTTACACTTGAGCTTGAAGTAAAGAAGGGACTAACAATAGATTATTTACGTCAGGCCGAGGAAAGTCGAAGGAGAAAGCGATCAATAATCCCAACTTCTCTAGATCATCCTCGTCTATTTCGCTCAAGGCTTGACTAATAGCTTCTTTATCCATCCATTGTCAAACGATACGTCGATGAACATCGTGTTGGGAAGTAAACGTAATTAAAAAGGGTCCTTCCTCTCGCGGTGTCATTCTTGCACCTCGTTCCTTCACTGCGAGCTGGTTCGCATTTACTCCAAGAGATCACTCTGAAAAAGAAAAAGAAGCAAGTATGTCAGTTTATATACGAATGAGAAGACGACCCAAATATCGAAGAGAAAACAGCATAGATACTCTAATGTCCGATACAAGAACAAAATTCAGAGTAACGAGAGAAGCGCGAACAACATAAGGAATGAAAACTCCAAGTGGTCAATCGATAAGGAATGAAAACTCCAAGTTAAGATCGCTAATACTCCAAGTGGTCGATCGATAGTTGCCTCTGGGCGAAAGTGCGAGTGGGCGGAAGTGCGTTAGAGTGCAAAACTAGTGCGACAGTGGACGGAACTAGTGCGACGGTGAGCGTTTAGTGCGAAGCTTCTGAACTAGTGCGACAGCGCGGAACTAGCGTTAAACAAGAAAGGGCTTATATGCGATGTAAATCGCGATCAGTGCGATGGTGGGTGAAATACCTAATTTCAGAATTAAATACGTGGTCGCACTGAGCCTGACTTGTAGCCGCGCTCAATGCGACACGTAGCAAAAAAAAAATTACTCGAGAACTGTAGCTCAGTGCGATCGACAATATATCGCACTGAGCGCGGAGCGCTCGATGCAGTCGCACTGAGCGAACACTTGTCGCAGTGCACGCTCAGTGCGACAAGTACACTGTCGCATTGAGAGCTCAGTGCGACCAGTGTATAGTCGCACTACACTCAGTGCGACTAATGTATTGTCGCACTGAGCGACAAGTGTAGTTTTTGAAGACTTATCGCACTGCAGTCAGTGCGACCAGTGTATTGTCGCACTGAGCGACAAATGTAGTTTTTGAAGACTTATCACACTGCATTCAGTGCGACTAATGTATTGTCGCACTGAGCGACAAGTGTAGTTTTTGAAGACTTATCGCACTGCAGTCAGTGCGACAAGTGTAGTTTTTAAAGACTTATCACACTGCAGTCAGTGCGACCGGTGTATAGTCGCACTGCACTTAGTGCGACTAATGTCTTGTCGCACTGAGCGACAAGTGTATTTTTTAAAGACTTATCGCACTGCAGTCAGTGCGACCAGTGTATAGTCGCACTGAGCGACAAGTGTAGTTTTTAAAGACTTGTCGCACTGCAGTCAGTGCGACCGGTGTATAGTCGCACTGCACTCAGTGCGACTAATGTCTTGTCGCATTGAGCGACTAATGTCTTGTCGCATTGAGCGACAAGTGTAGTTTTTAAAGACTTATCGCACTGCAGTCAGTGCGACCAGTGTATAGTCGCACTGTACTCAGTGCGACTAATGTCTTGTCGCACTGAGCGACAAGTGTAGTTTTTAGTGTAATGTTTAGTTTTTAGTTTCTGTAATTACTTTTTATGAGTTTTTAGAGGTTCATATATCATCCACAAATTAGAGTCACCCTCCAGGGAGTTGAACCTTGGCAAGCCAAATCGACCTAATCCGACAGGGTGTCCTGCAAAAAAATAAAACCACACAAAAACCACAAGCAACAAGAATCACAAAAATTATCGCAAATACAATGAGGGACCAGTAGATGCCCAGGTATGTTGTTGTCCTCGAGATCGCAGAGCAGTTATACAATGCCGAACTTTTCTCTCAAAAGGTTGAAACGCCCTGTCAAGTGACTTCAAAAAGAGAGGGTTGTCATGTTCACGATTGCAAAGAGTTATGAGAAAATCAAGAATCTCTTCACATCGCTCGACCAGATTCAATCTTTCTATGTCTTCAGATGGTCCTTCTTCAGATGCCCCTTGCTCGCGTACATAAACATCTTCTCCATCCTCTGTAAATCGAAGTGAGTAGGTTCATGTACATGACTTGGTTCAAACCATAGGTTCATATTATCCAATACAACTTCTCTGTTGAAAAAGTTCTCCTTACTATTGAAAACATAAAATGGATAAGTACAACGTCGGAACGTAGACGAGAACACGGGTTGTATTGTAGACTTCTCAGCATAAGCTCTGACTAAATGCTTGCATAACAAGTACGGATTATTTAAAAATGAGTAGCAAGAACATATCCATCTCTCCACGTCTGTGAAATGAATACCCGGAACAGAGACATCTTTACTAAGATATTTCCGTCAAGAGACACGAAACTGTTCCCACCAGCTGGGAAATAAACGTCCGTGAATGATTTGGTGTAGAGACACTTGCATATCTGCCACAAGACTTTCACAAATGATTAGCGTCAACTTATCTAAACGAGGACGGTTAAGAGCATATTTGTAATCATGCTTTAATTTTCTCCAGTGACTCTCTACAATATTCGTAGTGCGCGACAAGCAAAGGAGAGGTTTTGATGCTCTATTGAAAATTTCCCATTTGTCTGGACTGTACCACTCTCGTCAGAGATATATCCACAAAGACAAAAGGTTCGAACTTTTACAGAATTCATAAATCTCAAGAACAGCCGTAGAGTGTAATACATCAAGAGTAGAAAATTTCCCTTCTGTTGATGGTATAAGTGAATGCAAGTTGAAATGTTTGGTAATCATTTCAACAACGACCTTCCGTTGTTCAGCATTGCACAGTTGACCAACAACTTCCTCACTCTCATAAAACCAATTTACATCAATAAAAGAGAACAATTTACTTGCCTCCACACTGTTGTATGATCCAGTGGCTCGTCCAGTGCACATACATCGAACTTCAACAGCTGATTGAGCATGCTCAAACAAAGCTGAATATACATAGCAGTAAAGACAGATCGTAATGCCGAAATCTGACCCGTGTCTTTGTCGGTGAGTGCAAACACAGGTCGTAGCCCTTTCTCTCTTAATCTCTCGAACCACATAATAAGAACCTTCTTTCTATATTGCTCCGTCGCTGATCTAGAACTTTTCTTTGCATCACCCTGTCTCAAGTAGAACATGTATGATAGAGGCATACCAAAGCCTCCGAAGTTTGCAGCAATAACAAACAGCTCAAAACGCATAGAGTTAGTCTTAAAGGTACTATCGATAATGATTTCTCTGACACAACCTATATGCTCAAAAAAAGGGGTGCATATTGCAAAAGCAATGTATTCGTCAGTCTGTTCATACAATACCTCAACGAAACCTTTCTGAGCTAAAGCTTCGCTGCGTATCAACAAAGAGGCAGACTTCACTTGATCATCTATATCGCGCATATATTGTCTAGACTGAACTTCAACAATCCAAAAATTTACCTGCGCCCGAGTTATACTGAAAGGACAAATGATCTCCTTCTCACATAATATACGGTACACCTCAGGCTTCCGAAGATTTAATTCAGATATCGACTCCAAAAACGTGATAGCAACAATAGGAAAGCAATGTAACTTATGCGTCGGCTTCTCATGTGACAGCAAATGTTGACACGTTAAATATATTAACTTCTGCTGTACGTCCACTGTTACTCGTAAAGTTCCATTGCACTCAGACTTATCTATCTTTCATTTCTTTTCGGGTTGTCTTACCTGCGATGTGGATCCTTCACCTTTATCTCTGAAATTTGTCCTGTCAGATCGCGGAGTACATCATAATATCGCTCTTAAGATAGAATAGTCTTTCACAGAAACACGCGGGTTACGTACTTCTCAATAGTATCCAGAGGCTATCTCCATATTCGGAATGATGCTTGTCTTCAGCCAAGACGTCAAACACACTGACAAGTTACTGGAGTTTAAAGTCTGCAACTCATGCATGCAACTCTCGTCTGAAAGATGAACTTTCAGTCGAAAAAACACAAACCCGTCTTTGCCTTCCTCATCTCCGAAGCACTCTTTCACAATATCAATCATCTCTGAATGATCACACTCCACGGTCACTATGAAAGCGTTCTCATCATCAATCTCATTCTCCAAAGCAGCTTCGGATGTAGTAGTACCGGGGTTCGTTTTGTTATAACACTGGTTACATTGCTTGAACACGGCTAAATCAAGAGGATTATGTCCCTTGCGAGCACGCGTGAATGCGCTGATTGACAATGTTCGATTGCATCGATTGCAGTAAACCATCTCCATGATAAGCACAACAACAGGAAATTCAGACTTTCTGTCACTTGGCGGAATTCGATCACTACTTGACTGAGGACGCGAAAAGGAAATTCAGACTTTCTGTCCCCTGACGGAATTCAACACTACTTGACTGAGGTCGCGAAATTCTCTTCGCACCGCCTTGCCTTAAACTGTAACGGGTAAACTAGGCGTCTTCAATACCGCCGTCTACGACGAAACGCCGCCTACAACGAAATTGCTTACAACGGACGGAAAGGCTGTGGTTCACAGAACTGTGACCTTGACTGTCACTGCAGTTCAAAACTGCGATCCTAACTGTGACTGCAGTTCAAAACTGCCACTGTGACTGCAGTTCAGGCCATGACTCACGATGACTACGGTAAATGAGCGGAAACCCGGTTACAAGCTTTTCGACCGACCACGAATCTGGCCCTCGTCATCAATAAATTCGCACGTATAAACCGAGACTTAATTAGCGGAACTGTGCCACAGCTGCGGGCTTGTGGCGCATCATGGCTGGGACGGTGGGACCCTTTCTGTTTCCTCACACTGCTGGCTCATCATCCAACGTCGCGTCCCTCAAACCATGCAGTGAGAAAAAAGGAAGTAACATAACAGACAAGTGGGAAAAATCACACAGTGGGATACTTGTAAACCAAGAGAAGAGAGAAAATACCTCTAAACCTAGTTATATTTAGTAAACCACGGATTTCGTGAAGGAGACTACGAGATTCTCCCTCTATTGTCTTTGAATTTTTTAAAGGACGGCGGTACGTCCGAACCTTTACTATATGAGTGAACAAAACGATTAAATATTATAGGAGAGAACAGAACGATTACATGGAGGCCATCAACAGGCAAGAACCCCTAGCACCATAGGAGACGGTAGTATATAGGAATTTATTAGGCAACGATCGGCTCCAGAGTGGATAGCCGATTAACTTGCAGTTATAAATCACTGAATAGCTATGTACTTCAAGATTCTATGAGCTAAGTCATAGATGTACCACCTCTACTCATATCACCTCTGTTATATATAGGTAACATAATATCACAGCAATAAAATAGTACTGAGTTCTTCTACTAACGAATTCAACTAATCATCCTATTAACTTCAGATGAAAGCATCTGAAAAACCTCACACAAGCAAATCTTCCATTCTCTTGTTAAACGAATTATATCCTTTGAAATAAGTGCTGCTTGACGAACATAAGAATCAGATGTTGTATTTATAATAACTAAATCTGCCATATATATAATCCTTTCATGGTTAAAATATAAATCTATTTGATGTAGAGAAGAGTATATGGAGAAAAAGAAAAAACACTTTCTTCACATAATACTCCTCTTTTTTTCATGAAGAAAGATGTAGTGCAGTTGTATGGTGTTATGCTCAACAATGATCTCTCCACTATTTATACATTTGGACAGATGTCCTAATCAGACCACTGTGTACACCTTGCTCAAGATACCTGCAATTAATGTCTAGCTTGAACTTTGAAAAGGTAACTCTTATGTGCGGCCTAACTCCCCTCGGCTAGCGTCTCAAGAACGGCCTTATATTCCATAAAGCTCGACTTGTATAGTCTTCCTCGACATAAACTACAGTTGGGAAAATTTGAACTCAAATCTCATACTTGTAATACAATTTCAAACTGTACAGAAATATAGTCTTAAGTGATGACTATCACAACTTATATTAAACTCTATGTAGTGACAGGTGTATTCACTTCATTATGAGAGCTGCTCTAGATCATAAGGAATGAAATTACAAAGAGGATAAACAAAATTTTCTAACTGTGGTTTATGTAACAGTTCAGTCAGAAGCATGTGGATCCTGTCGATTTCAGCACAACACCGCAATAAACGTTTAAAGCTAGAGTATGACTACAAATACTCCAGACGACCTTATTTTGCGGGTTTCCTTTCCTGGATATGAGAAATTTTATATAGAAAACAGTTTTGGTGATTACGTCTGCATCCCAATTTGGAATCAGTCAAATAAAGAATCAACTTGAAGCTATTCCTTAGCTTTACAAGTTATGATTCATCTCGAACCAAATTATTGAGTACTGATAGAGAAATGTTAAAAAGAAGATTTTGAGATTTTTTGGAGTAAAAGAAAATCTTTTCTTTTTACTCATGATACACTGAAAGAAAAATAATAATATTATTTTTCATGCTTTTATACTCATCCTCGGGGTTTAACCAAATGATATGTGAAGCATAATCATCCAATCTTAGTTTGATATTTGTTAGAGAAGAAAATTAAACGTTATTAATGTATTCTGAGTCTAGCTGGTCCAGTGAGAGAACGGCTGATATGCTTTTTTCACAGAGGCTATTTTCTCCACACCCCTTTAAACTTTCTCTGGATTTTTCTTTTCAGACACAACCTTCAATTTATGACCAACCTCTTCGTAGTCTAGTCATAAGTCAAAATGTAACGAGCAAATAATAATTCATTTGTTTACAAACCGTGGCTTTACAATCCAGGTGGAGTGCTTAGTATTGTCATGTTTATAAGTTCAGTTTTTCAACGGCCACGTGTAACAGAATATGTCTGGGTTTATTTGATTCATAGAAGCAGATCCTGAACTTCCTGCCTAAATAGCATCTCAACTTATTTAATTTTTACAACATGTTATACGAAAAGATTTCTCGAAATATAAAGTCTTTTCTCGTTTGTATTATAGAGTGCCTTTATGGAGAATACACCATCTTTCACAGTGGAATATCAGACAAAATGTTTGATAAACCACGATTGAAGCTCACAAACTACGATCCTTATATTTTATTTTGATAAGACCTGATTTAAACATTGTTTTTCAAAGCGTAGTTCAATCTTTCATTCTTCTCATAAAATCATATATATATTTTATTTCTTTTACTCTTCAACTGGAAAGTCAAGATCGTGATCGTGAATTCTCAATCTAACAAATTTACTCCCCTTAGAGCATCTCCACCGGCCTGTAAATGCCCTGGCACTGTAAAAAGTTCCCGGTAACCAGTCGTCTCTTTGGCGTGATCCGCGAGAAAACACGCGAAAGTACGTTCCCTCACTGTATATTTATCTCGTGTACCGTCCCGGTAAACATTCGCGTTAAATTTCCATCCAATGAAAAAGAAACGCGTGGCGTGAACTTCTTCTTTGTTTCGAACGAGACTGGAAACTGGATCTTCCCGGGCCGTTTCCAGTCTTCGGGTGGAGATGCCCTTAGTTCCACCTCGGGAAGTGGTTTAGGATTGAGAAGCATCTCCCTCTCGTGGCTTATAAGCAGTTCAAAATGGAGTGGAATTGTCATGTGAACACCTTCATATATAGATTCAGAAGGATACATTATCCATGTAAAGTTACAAAAAAACCCTATGCTAAACCACTTGGGACACCGAAGATCGGTGTATCAAGTGGTTTAGCTTACAGTCCTCTAAGAGAAAGATAGTGGAGAAAGATCGTGGGTTCACTTTTTGGTGGACACGGTTGGAAGTGCATGTTGCTGAAAACTGTTAATGAAGCTTCTGGTCTGAGTACCGTGGTGGACTCACATGGACAGTCTCATGGTCCTCGAATACCCCAAGGGACAAGTAATACCATTTACCAGTCTCATGATCCTCAGAATACCCAAAGGAAAAGTAATATCATTTACCATTTAAACCGGAGAGAGTAGTTTGTGATGTAGGTAAGTCGAAGGTAAACAAGGAAAATACATGGAGCTGAACTTGGAACCAATCGCGTTCTTCCAGTTCATCAAAGGGTTGCCAATTCAAATTGCAATCGAAAGTAGAACTGATCTCAAGCAGACACAAAACTTGAAGTGGACATACGACCTCTTTAGACCAAGAGTTAGCTCAGTGAGAGTTCATGCAGCTGGAGCTAATGGCCAAAGGATTAGATATGCATCGATATCCATTTGGACATAGTTCAAGTCTGAATTTGAAAGAAAATTCGAATTTACCTCGTAAATAATAAGTGTGATATCCCAAAATATTTAGTACTAATGCTTGCCGAAAAAAACTTTGTTTCTCCCACAACTTTGTTTCTCCCACTGATGCTTAAATACTGTAGAAAGCAAATGAAAATGATATGGCTGTAAAACTTCAAAGTAAACCATTTTTCTTATTATTTGATACGGAAGACAATATCAATTAATTTTTCAAATCATTAAAACTATGACAAATTATCACAAAGATAACCGCGATAAAGAGGTGCATCGCGACTAAGTTGAATATATTTGCCTTTGTGTATAACTGCGTAATCCGTGTTATCAGAATGAGTGACCATGCTGTCACTTTGTGCTTTAAGTAGTATCTTTTGTTTACTCATAGTTTAAATCATCCACATTGATGATTTTAAAAAAACATATATCATATCCATCGATAATGCATGAAATAATCTCTCTGTTTTGACACCTCTAATAATAAACTGGACACATGTTTAGCTCTCGTTTAGCTGAGCAAAGCTTGAACTTCGATCAAGTTTGATTCACTTTCACGCGATTAAACAAACTTTTCGAGTTGAGTCCTTTGAGTTTATTACATGATAGTTCATGCATAATTTAAATCATTAGAACGTGGTTAATCCACGTTGATTTGAGGACTAATCAGATGTCGAGAGTTCAAATCTCTTTTGTTCTAAAAGTTTTGAAATTAGTGTTCCTAAAAGCGGGTTGTCTGTCTAACTTCTTTAAAGTTAGAACGGGATTCGAGTGCTTCGTTATAATTAAGTTAAACGGGTCACAAAAAACTAGGACGGTGTCATAGTTGATTAGCATGTTGGTACGAAATTCAAAATGAAGAAGAGGACCACGAGGAACACCCACGTAGGTCAACTAAACTAAGTCAAAAAAGGACTTTTAGGTGTGAATTCTTGTTTTAAGTCAAAACCCCAACAATAAGCATTCCTGGTTTACCATAGATAGAGTAAAGTCGGTCGATTGTGACATCGTGATTCGTGAACCATAAAAAGCCCGAATTGTGTTTTTCTCATCGAACATGTATATGCGCCTAGCCCCAGTTAAGTTCAAGTATTACAGCACTTTTGCATTTCCTGAACATATTATTTTTCTTCACAACCAATCAGATGTCTTTTTAGAATACTCTAACTCTGTTTTAATTTTTCAATTACCCCTCTAAGTCCTTTCAATTACTCTAACTCTGTTTTAATTTTTCAATTACCCCTATGAGTCCTCTGAAATTTCTCTGTCGTCAAATTATCACCTCAAATGACACCACACTAATCATTTCAGATTAATTAAATTCCAAGACACCCCTCCGAGGAGATACAGTTTGATTTTTTTTCATTATAGCTCTACCTGCCTGCACAGAGGCTCGAACCCCCACCATCTCATCCCTAGGCCCAGCTCGTTTCCAACGCACTACACACAGTTCCTGTTATATACAAAGAGATACAGTGTATTATCTATTTCTGGAAAACCATGGATTAACCCCTTGATTTTTGGTTGTCGTTTTCCTTTCATTCTGCAGAAGTACACTTGGGATGTATATTGAATGAAATCTATCTTGGTTTATTGTTTGCCAAACGTTCTTCTCGGAAACGTGCAGTAATATACTTTTACAGTGAGAGTAGATGACAGTGATTTATACTTACTCAAGTTATTCGATCAATCTTCTTGTCAACCTAATTGCTCCGATTACTTTGTTCCGTGAGTCCAAATAGAACTCCTCGCGGTTGGAACTTTTTGTAGCTTCACTCGATATATGTTTCGCATCATGGGAGGAGGATATTCATGAGGTGTACATTAAATAATGTTCTCACCTTTCCGGTTGAAAGGATTAGAACATTATTTAATGTACTCGGTAATAAGGCTCTACTTGACAAATACTCCTTTGGACTTATACCCCCAGGAGTGCAGCAGCCCGCTCTTCACTTATCGGTTCTCTACAGATGAGTTGGCTACTCCAAGAGTGACTAACATATAATATTTATGAATTAACTTAATTTTTTATAAAGTTTAGTAAAATAAAATTTTATAACAGTTACACGTTTTTTGATAAGAGAAAAAGAAATTCAGTGTACAAGGCCGTAGGGAAGGATATTATTCTCTTCATGGGTCCCTTATGAACAATTAAGTGTTTCATTCCGTACACCTTTCCTTCTTTGTGTCCAGGTAGTATTTGAAATCGTGAGTATATTTATGGATGCATATTCACCTCCTCCATCCTTCAATCACCTCTTTCGTGTTGAAGATACCATGACGCATTGTGGGTACGATTATTTAACAATCTACTAGGCGGAGGGGCTTCTTTTAATTCTTGGCCTTGGCTGCTTTTTTTTCTCCTCGTACTGTACTGTTACTTTCATTTCTTTTCGGCTCTACTGCTTGGAAGCGAGAAAAAAGAGTTCTGACGGTGTGTTTTTTTTCGGCGGCGTTTCCACTATTCATCTTCATCATGACTGCAAGTGACTAGTTGTTGGTTTTTCTTTTTACCACGTTTTTTTTCACTTGCCGACAATATTTCACGTGGACTAGGAACGGCAAACGATTCCGTCCAACTATAAGACAAGCATAAATGTTTGACGTGCAAACTGAGTTCTTTTATTCGAAATGACGTACAGCCGATATAAACAAGTTGAACTCAAAGTAAACTGAAAGTAAGTGACTGTAATATCAGTCGAAATGACATACAGCCGATTTAAAAAAGTTGAACTGAAAGTAAACTGACAGTAAGTGAGTGTAATATCCGTCGGTTCTAACTGAAAGTAAAGACGCATATCGGTCGCCTCGTATACAAAGACTGCTGAGTAAAAAATGAGTAATTGAAACTAAAGACGAATTTCTGTCGTCTTATGTACATAGCTCACAGGCTGATAGTAAACAGAAGTACACTGATACTGAACACTATCAGCCTTACGATAGTCAAAATGAATATCGAATATGTCTGTACATAGATCAGAGGTTCATACAAACACAACTAAACTGATAGAGAAGCAGTCCCTACAGCTTACAGCCCCTAGTCCTCGACTGCCGTAAGGACGAGTAATAGTAAGTAGAGCATCGCTACGCCACTATACAGGCCAGTACCGAGCCGATGCGATTCTGCATTGCTTGGCCAACTGCTTGTACTGACTGCCTCAATATGTACTGTGGTTCACATCAACTTCCGATCTGACGACATGTATACACATAATGCCCGTCCACAATGCCCTTGTAAGTGGATGATAAGCTGGTCCAAGTAGTTACTCGCTTCGCTCCTGGTCTGCTGACGCAGCTCCAGGCTCCGTGCTGACTGCTGCATACACCCATACGGAATACTGAGACAAATCAAATAGAACTGAAAACTGTATGCTTCGTTGCGGATGCATACATTACCTTCAACAGCACGTGTGGCGAACGTGTCTCGATATAAAGCTGAACATAGCGGCATATACTCGGGAAGACCCGGACAGCTTCAAAGACTGGACCATCGTCGTCCAGTCTAGACGAAAGTAAACTGAGAAGACGTTCTTTCTCTTCAGCAGGAATAGGTGAGAAGTATCTCCTCCTGTCTTGATGAGTGGAGAAGAAGATTATATCTATATCCCTGATGGCGACATTTTCAGAAAACACAATGGACTTCCATAACGCCTCACTACGAGCTCGTTGTAAACCGTTCCCCATAAGCCACTTAGAAGATGGAGAATACTTCCCTGATCGAACTATAGACCTCAGCGAAGTTCGTAGTGTGCTGCCCACTGGATGACGGCTCTTATATTTGTTGTATTGCAACGCCCGTTGCAGTATGTTGTTCGCAGTGAGCTCCATCCTGTTCTTAGTATCTGCAGCGCCCAACAGGGTGAATAGTTCATGTCCATCAGCGAGCATAGCATCAGTAATATTTTTCATGGAGCAGCGATGGTGTATCTCAGATTGGTCCTTCATCCAGTAACCAATCATACCGACGAAAGTATGAAAGTCACGATTGTTCAACTTCTTGACGCATACTTCCACTCCCAGGGGTCTGTTAGGACCTTTCCAACCTAACACTAATATCAATCGGTTTTTCACATCTATAGTGCTACTCGCTTGCAAAGAAAGCACTCCCTGAACATGGATATGTAATAATGCACCCCCTCTCTCAACAGAGATAAGACCACTATGACAGTCTTGCTGTAGCAACCTGCATAAGGAGCCCCAACAAGCCAGGTCAAGGTCTCCCCCGGTCTGTGCAACAGTTAGGGAGACTTCAAGTGTTTTCAAGGGGCTGGATTTCTTGGACCGAGAAACAAGATTGCGCATCGCGCGAGCAGCTTGTCTCCTTGCATCGAATAGAAAAGGTGGATGCTTGCATGCTATTCTATAAAGTTGTTTGTTGAATCCACTGCAGACGCACTTCAATGTCTTTAGTCTGTATACATACGATACCACCGGCTTAATAAGCTGAGCGTGGTTACGGAAATAAATCTCATCTGCATCGGATAACACAAAGTGAAGGATCGACTGTCTCTGAGGACCAGACACAAGTCGTTGGATTCTATATACAAGTAAGGGCCTTTGATGCATTGGTAGCATTGGTTGCGTCCTGAGAAAGCATAACTGATTTTGACGTAATCGAGGCCAAGGAGGAGAAAATCTGGAGGTTTGCGACAGTAGCGGAAGTCGATATAAATGTAACTTCTAGTCATATACAATTCGATTTCGGAGAAAGAAAGTAGTTTAGAAGGTAAGAGTGGATAAGGAGATGCAATGGTTGGAAGACGAACCGGTCCAGTTGGCAACTGTGGGGACAAAATGGTTCGATTCTCTCTAGAAGGGAAGACGAGTGGACGGAGGGAGATGTCGAATGGATGGCAAGAGCAGAGGGCTGCAGGCCGGGAGCACAGGATTCGGAGACGACTGGGCGGAGGGAGATGAAGAAATATGAGGACTGGATGGCACGACCAGAGGGCTGGAGGGTACAACTATTGGACTACATGGAGTCAGTAGGTCAATGCACTCGGACTTCTCATCATCGGTCGGTAGGCATTGCACAGATTCCAAAGAAGAGGAAGGTATTGATGAAAGTGTACCTGAATGATGACCCGTGAAGAATGTAGAAGAAGAAGTACGTACAGAGAGATGGCAGACGTGGACGAAGCATTATGCTTACTTCCATGGTGGCAAAACACAGGTACAGAGGATGGCTGCAGCGTACTTGCTCCAAATTTGAGCAAAGCAGCATCGAACAGTGGCCGTCTCGACGTCTCTCCCGTCGTGCCATGACTCTGACACCATCAGCAGTCCCGGTCCCACTTACGAAGAAAGACCTCTCGCAGACTGACGCAGCAGTGGCACCGACAGACCATCTCTCGTCGATGATGACGACAGACGGCAAGAAAACTATGAGGTCAACCTGAAAAACACTGAAGTATAGTTATCGATCTGAAAAACACAGAAGTTAACACAGCAGCAGCAGCAGCAGCGAGATAAATTGCAAACATGTCTCGTCGACGATGACAAAAGACGGCAAGAAAGGCATCAACGACGTGAAAAGCAGACGACTACAGCAAGCGAGTACCCGTCCGTCCCAACAGTGGTCCCACATCGTCAACCACCAGCTCTTCTCTGGAAGAAGTGGTGGCTGACGAATGAGATGAAATGTGCCGACTGATCCCGCTCTCACTTCTGAAACAGAATGCCACCGAGAAGAAACGACGCTGCAGGGTCCCGAGGAGAAAAACAGCCACACCGAGAACCGGCAAAAAAAGACGAGAAAAACAGCCATCCCGACACAACGGCCCCCGCTAGCAGAGCGCCAAATCTTGCTAACCTAATCGAAGAACATGCAGCAAAGACAACCAAGAAATATGCATGCCGTCAAGTACAGCTGAACGTGAAATCGAAGAACATCAAATCGATCGGTAATTCCTCCAGACAGCAAGAAGTATAAACAATATAAAAACGGACGTCTCTCGTCTCGCTTCTGCTGACAGACGAGGCGAAGCAACATCGATGAGAAGCGGCTCAGGGTCCTGAGTGAAACGAAAGAACATCGAACACGAGGTCCGACTTCCTGCCATTAACAATATCTCCGATCCCACCCGCTAGGTGAAATCATGTACCGAGCGAGCGAGAAGATAAGCGATCGAGCACCGAGCGAAAAGCAAAGTCGCAACGAGAAGATAAGCGAACAAGCAATGACGAAAAGACATCATCGGAAACCTAAGCCATCCGGCAACGATGACGACGAAAAGCTGAGTAGAAGTTCACCACCTCGCAGTTCAAATCGTGTATAAGCCATCCGCCTACCGTAGCGAGAAAAGTTTGGCGGCAAAGATACAAGTTTGACGGCAAAGCGAGGTCGAGTTGGTACACTACGCTAACCTAAGAGAAATGAGACGTTTCTGTGAACGGTACAGAGAAAAAAGATTTCTACAACTTGGCGAGACTCCCGCCGCACCCAATCTTAACCTTCTGCTATAAACGCGGCACCCAATCCCGTTTTTCCGAACGTCTTGAAGTTGACCGTTTCGCGTTGGGGTTGATGATTAACTATCAGCAATAAAAGTATTAATGATATGATATTAAATATGAAATAAAATTTATGAAGAAGAAAAGAACTTAAGAACTTATTATTTTAGGATTGATACTAATTTGTATTATTGCTTTATTTTTATTAAAAATTCAGCTATTAAATTACCTGGAAAATAGTTTCTTAAGTAATCACAGTTCATTTTAACTTTAGTATATCACTGCAACAAAAATAATGGTATTTTATTTTTAATTTATATATTTATAGTATTAAAGACGATTTGATATTATTACATGAATTTGACATCAGCAAATGAAATTATAATATTTAAAAACTTAAATAATAGGATAACTCTCATTGTCACATTATCAACATCGTAGCATACTAGTATCATTTCTAATTTTCTATAACATAAAGGTTATCGTCTCATGCTCTATAATGTTCTGCATATTTTTCTAATTTACAGAATGCAATCATCCGATGTTGCACGTTTAAATATACTATGCAGCAAGTAATGTTTTAGGATCCTTTAGTTATCCCAAATTTTGGAGATGGAAAGTGATAAGCAATTGATCAGTTTCGTTTAAGACTTACCTGAAATGCTCGAAAGGATAAACTCTCAGAATTATGTGGCGTTTACACTGTATTTGCTTGGAATAACTAACTCATATTTATTATAGCCCAAAACTCGTTTTCAAGAAAAGAAAAAGCACTGTGTATAATATAGAAAAGTGTTTTCCTTTGGATGGATGTCTATTAATATTATTGGGTAATATATCATCGAACTTGGAGTATTGCACACATTCGGTGGTTAGAATTTAATTCCATTTTGCCAGAGTTTTGTAAAACCTTCATAGAAGAAAAATGAAGAAAACTTGGAAAGTTGTTTTTCATCAGTCTCAATTTTTTCTTCCCTAAAACTTTGAGTTCTGTTTCGTAATTGCTGTAGCTAAAGCTATTGCTATCTAATGAACATAGAAAATTCTTCTTAGATAGTAAAATTCTTACTTGGCAAAAATACATTTCGAATCGGTAGACTATCATGCGAGAAAAGTAAAAAAATGGCAAAAATGTTTCTATAATTCCGTTATAATATGTATATTTTTCCTTAGAAATTCTCATATTTAGACTCGTACCAGAGTTATAGTATATATCGGTACAGATAAAGCAGACTCTGGTACTTTTCACAGAAAAGTACCAGAGTCATAATATATATAACTCTGGTAGTACTGCATGCGAAATTTCTATATGTATTTAGTAATTTATAAAATTGTTTATGTGCCATTTAGAAAAGAAAGTGTAACTTAGTACGAAGCACGGATACTTGAGGATCAGTTATAATTGCATTATCAGAGGATTAGAGAATATGATGAGGTGCATTAGGCAAGGTTTGGGTGTATTTGTTATTATCTGCATTATTATGGTTTCACCTCTTATGGAAGAGGGCAGCATTTATTACTTAACCCTTCAGTCAACAATGGTTAGGTAATAAATTAATGTAGTAATGTTGTTTATTCTCTTAATCACAAAGCGACTGGATTTATAGGCTTGGAAACGCATTGCACTGCGTTTCACTTATGAGTTCCGTAGTGATGTTTTCGCTGTTCTCGATATGACTAACTTTTAACCTTTATATATTTTTATTTTTATTTATTTATTATAAGTAACAATTAAATCTTTCTGGATAACATAAAAAGAGCAGAAGTTACCGAAGTTCGATCGAGAATAGTTATTTGCCGGGAATGTAAGCAATTATTTCATTTCGATTGGCTAAACGTACTTTAGCTATCTTGCGTAAAGCTGAATTAGTGCTTAGATCCTTTCCCCGTTGCTTTGTGTTCGCAAAGCGATTATTGTTATATCGTTTGGGGACGATCTGAGAGAATTTGGAATGGAGATCATGAGCCTTTCCTAACATATTCTGGCTGTCAGAATGACACCCCGTTCGGCTGTGGTTCTGGACTCTTATGGCGATAAGGAACCACTTCTGGCTGTCAGAATGACACCCCGTTCGGCTCGGTTCTGGACTCTGATGGCTTTTTGGGCACGACGAGTCTAGGGCGTTCCGAACTGTACAGCGGATGAGAGTCGAGCCTAGACGGACGGACTCGCAGAGATCGAACTTCGAAGAGTGCTTTGCGTGTCCGATAACGTACGGTAGATGTGGGAGACTGGAGCCGTGAGATGTGGCAGAACCTTGATGTGGCAGAACTTGACATCATCATTCAACGTTATCCACTTCAGATTTTGGATCCCTCGAATACGGTGACCATGGAGGGTTAATTGGAGACTGACACGAAGCGTCCAAAACCAACCCTAAACCCTCGGTCATGACATTCCTACCTCTACTATACTCCGTCTCTTCTATGCTGTGAGAACAGCTTCGAACTCTGAACTCTTGAGGGGAGGATCAGACAGACCCACGCACGACTCGAGCAGCTTCGAAAGAAGCTTTGACAAATATGTGGATGAAGTAGTTGCACGAAGTATGCGTGAAGGGAGGAGGACGAGGAACGGTGGCGCGTGAGCAGGAGTAGGAGGAGGAGCTGTGCAAGCGCAATGCATACTTTAGTTGCTGCACAGCAGCAGGTTTTGTCTGTCACTCGGGCAGCGCACTCTTTGTCGTTTGGGAACTGCACATCATCGTCCTTCGCTTCCTCCTCCTCGTCTGGTGGGACTTTGCTCTGGGTGACAGGATTAAGAACTAGAAGAAGAGTTGAAGGTAGTCGGAATTTCGAAGCCAAGGTTGAGAGTAATCGGAGGAGTTTATTCAGATATGGAACCGTTAGAAGCATGGCCACTCGAAAGGATAGAAGGGATGCGGCGAATGATGAGCCAGGCTCATTCCGACCAGATATTACAGGCTTGAAGAGCGGACTCGCGAAGAAATTCCCCGCGGAGGCTTCGAATTTTACATATGAGTGGGATTCCGACGACGAGGAAGAGGCGGATGTCAAGGTAAGAAGCTTCGCTGGGCGTAGGGATAATCCGAAAGAAATTTCTCGTAGTAGCGCAGCGCCCTCTGGCAACGACAAGAGTGAAGAATACCGGATGAGAAGTAGCGGAGGAATGAGGAATGATGGAGGTTATGAAAATCGTACTGAGCGATCGCGGAGGCGATCGCCGAGAGCTTCTAGAGTTGATAGTGCTGATAATGCTGAAGCCGGAAGTTTTTCCGGCAGAGGCAGGGGAGATCCCCCTTCAGCAGATCCTGCTTCTAGGAACAGAGACGCATACGAGAGGAGAATGAATGGAGGAAAGCCAGTTGCTTCTGCTGCTCAACCGAATGAGAACAGGTTTTCCAGCGGTCGTGGTCAAGGTTCAAGAAGTCAGGTTGGAGCTAATGGAAGAGGAGAAATCAGCGGAGGTAGAAACCGTGGATCTTCCGTAGGAGCTCAATCGAGTTCCGGCCCTGCCAGGAGTTCTAGGGATGACAGAAATGGTGCCACAAAGCCCGCTAATGGTGGTGCCCCTCAGTACGACAGAACCGGACGAAGAGAGTGGGTCGAGGAGGTGGAAAAGAAGAAGAAGCCTGTGATTGAGCCAGTTAATTTTCAAACTCCTATGAACAAGGTACCAAATATTGCCATTCTTGGAGGAGGAATGTCAGGGCTCATCTGTGCTCTTAGACTCGAGGAATTGGGCATAGATTCTACAGTGTTCGACACAGGGAAACACGGGTTGGGAGGGCGGATGGGAACGAGGACTGTCGTCCAGCGCCCTGGTATGAGCCCCCTGGAATTTGATCATGCGGCCCAGTTCTTCACCGTGTCAGACCCCTGGTTTCAGGAGCTCGTGAATCGATGGAGTTCTGAAGGAGCTGTGAAGGAGTGGAAAGGAAGTATAGGAAATGTTCAAGCCGGTGGTAGGTACACCGAGTTACCTCCCGCCACTCGGTACGTTGGTACGAGAGGAATGCGCTATTTGGCGGACCACATGGTATCGGGGGCCCGCAGAATAGAGGTAAGGAGACCGTGCTGGATTAGCAGAATGACCGCTCAAAACGGACGGTGGTCACTGATGGAGAACAACACATTTCAGGGTGAGTTTGATGCTGTGGTTATTGCCCACAATGGTAAGTGCGCCAATCGACTCCTGGCTCCAGCGGGAGTGCCCCTAGTTGCCCGTCAGATGAAGCGACTCGAACTGAGCTCCATATGGGCACTTTTGGCAGCATTCGAAGAGCCCTTGCCCTCGGCGGATTTTGAAGGAGCGTTTGTGGACGGAGTGAGTTCGTTGTCATGGATGGGAAACAACTCAGTGAAGCTTGAGGGCAGTGGTGACCAGCCGCTGCAGTGCTGGACTTTCTTCAGTACAGCTCCTTACGGGAAGAAGAACAAAGTGCCGCAGGAGAGCATTCCTCAGATTAAAGGTGAGAAGGTGTTACGTGAAATGCTTGCTGGGGTGGAAACTGCACTGGGCATACCAGCTGAGTCGCTGCCAGTGCCGGTTTATACTCGCCTCCAGCTGTGGGGAGCAGCGCTACCGAACAACACTCCAGATACGCCATATATATTCGATGCACAAGGACGAGTCGGGATTTGTGGCGACTGGCTTTTAGGGTCTAGTCTGGAGGCAGCGGCTTTGAGTGGTATGGCTCTTGCAGAACACATAGCCAAGTATCGCGATTTTGGTGACAGCGGTGCGGACGAGTTTAACATCGGATTGCAGAACCTGTTCAGAACAGTAGACGGTCATGATATCGGCCAATTCCCCGGAACATCGGACTTGCCCAAAGGTTCTTTGACAGGAGTTGTGGCTGCTGTCTGAGTATTTCTCCATTCATTACTCGGAAAAAATCCCGTCAGATTGGTCGTTGGTTGCATATTGCACCAGCTCTGCAGTCGTTTGTTACTTTTTGTCATACGGATTCTCATTGTTTGGGCCTGTTAAGCCACCTGTGGATGTATGTGAAATTTTATCCACCTTATGGATCAGCTATTGTTCAGCTAAGGGCTTCAATCATTCTCGAGTTACAGAGTTACATATTAACTTCAAAAGTGCTTGGTCCCACACCTTTGGAATACGAATCCGGTAGATCCCTTGGAGCTGCAACAATCAAAAGTAACTACTTAACTACGAGCTGGCTTCAGGCGTGTATGAGCCTGAGATTGTAGATGAGTCTCGCATACCAGTCTTGTAGTTTAGCTTTGCTATGGCATCAGAGCTGTATTATATCGGGATTGTTAAATTCGGAGAGAGCGGGAGCAGCCCCAGTTAGGTATAGTTGTAAGACGGCACGGTTGTGCTAAATTGCAGAGCGACCGGTAGTGACATGAATCGTTTTCATGCTTTTTGTTTGTGCTTTCGTTCTGAAGGGCACTGGAGTAAAGTGTAAACTGGATGAAGCATGGTCTACCTCAACTCGTGTGGTTTTAGGCGGTGCACTTCGATCATATGTTAGCCGAGATGAGAATCCGTGTGGAGATTACGAGGTATTTGATGTGGATGCTGTTTAGGGGTATACCGTTGTTCCAGCATATACCCTTGGACCAGCTCAGGCTTATACCCTTCGCTAACATCATCACCAAGAACTCGAAATTCGTGTAATCGCTTGGTGCATTGTTGGTAGGTAACGTGATATCCAGGAGAATGGTGAAGTGCTATGATGATTTCCGAGCGGGAATCAAGCGTGTAGCGTAACCTTGTTAACACGTACCAGGCAAGAACAGCTTTCCCCTCTGAAACCTGTCCAGTATTCTTCAGGTCTTTTCGAGGTTCTCAGATTGGTGATATGCGCCATTATGTGCAACTCGTCCGAGTTTGGAAGGGACTTCAGGAATCAGGATGCGGTGCTCATTTCGAGAACGAAGCAGTTGCTTCTGGAATCCGGAACAAGATACACGTCGAAAGTTGTCGGTCAGCTGGTCGTGATATCAAGACGCCCTCGAATGATACATGCTGAAACGCTACTGAAAAGCAGTCCTGTCAGCTCCTTCTCGCATCGTTTTTATCTCGCGAACAACGGATACCTTCGGACTTGTTTCTTTCTACTAAAGTGTTGAGTTTGATCCTATAACCTGAACTCTCCAGAGTTGCAAATTTCGTGTACTTTGCACTGGTCCGATAATAGTACACTCCATCGAGGTTGCATGTGAAGAAGCTACTCCCGAGACAATGCACTTATGTGGTGAGAAGCACACCAAAGTGTGTAGCTTGAAAGAAGATATATGAAGTTGCTAGAGAAGGATGAAACTCAGACGCCTAAGCATCAAAACCATATTGAACGATAAGGGGAATAATACTAATATTAATTAGTCATTTTATCTTCCTGACACATTTGTAAACATTTAGTGTGAATAACAGTAATACTGGACATTTGCATTCCGTACGTCATTGGTGTTGCTCACTTCACATTTGTAATTATTTTGTTCAAAATTTGTGAAAATGATGTAAGTTTATGATATAATTTAGTAGTAATGTATTTTTAAGTTTACATAAACTGTTCTTCTACAATCACATATCTGCTACTAAACTCGTTAATTTCTTTCTGCTGATGAAAGAAAGATTGAAAACAAATATTTATTTTCACTATCGTTAATATATGATGTGTACAAAATGTCTCTATGCGGTCTCGATTGGATTTATAATTCAAACTTTCTATGGATGAATATTTTATTTCTTGCTCTAATGAGTTTCACTATGTAAACAAACTGCGGTTTTAATAACTCTAAAAGAAATCATGTTCACATAAATACAAGTCAGAACAATTTTTAACACCATGTATACTTATGAATATTAAGTATTACTATTACATTGTTGATGTATTACTATTACAATTATTCATGTCTTCTGAAGTGGTGAACAAGAGCAAGAGCAAAAATGGTTGCAATCAGAGTCGTCAAAGGATGACTGTCATGTCTTCCATGAGTCTTATTCCCAAGACTATACAAAACTTATGCAAACATGAGAATTATGTACCATATTGAGTGCGTGGGTATGCCAGCTTGGCCGGACCAATATACGATTACTCTTTCACATTGTACCATATTGCTATTTAAGTTCACTTATAAATTTAATAATTATTTCATTGTGAGAATGTTTAGAGAATATAAAGACGAAATATGAGAAACTTTAAGATAATATCTTTATCTTTTTGTCTTGAATAATAGTAGTCTGGTATGACACAAGTGAAGAGATGTTCATATGAAGCATGATGATCATATGAAGCAAGTCCCAAAACTTGTTTTTGAAGAAAAACATTTGTTTATATAGTACTTCACACACGAAATATTAAACACTGATGTTTTAACACCTTAGCAATTTAAGAATAAGGAGAAGCAAGCACATCTCCATCAAACAAGTTTAGTATACACTTGATTGTGTTTTCTAATCAGATGACTTTTGCAGATTCAAGACATCCATTTCAATCACATTTCGCTGCATTCTTCATCGTCGCAAGAGATAGGTTTCAATTCCATCCCAATGTCCTCCACAAGATGTTAATTTCAGAAAAAACAAGAGAAGGAAAGCAATCGTCTGACCGAAACCGTATCAGAAATCGTATCCACGGGCTCCTTCTTTTTTCCCAAAAGAATTTTTTTTTACCAATACAACTCTTCATGATCGAGAGCTGAGTTCTTTTTTAGTCTTGATGATCAATGATCGACAACAGTCCGTTCAGTAAAAATGTTTGAGTTCTTTTTCTATTTGTTTTAAGTCTTGATGATCTAAAGTTATATTTTTATCAAAATCTTGGATTATTTACAACAAAATTAAGTCTCTATGATCTGCAGTTCTTGATTCAATATATGTTATTTTTTCGTAAGGTTGAAGTCCTAATGATAAAGTTGTTGGCTAGTCTAAAATTCTTGTTAAGTAACATTTCAGTGCATAAAATTACATCTCTCTACTATCGAGAATAACAAGTAATCGAATCAAAATGAATAAATATCATTAAACTATAATTTTTATTATTTTATCAAACATAAAGTAACTTTTGATCATTGAGAGTATCTTTACTTTACATGATCTCTATTGGTTTTTATTAAATTATTTTGTGTTTATATACTATCAGTCACTACTCTTGATGATCGAGAGTTCATATCTTTATTGTAGGTATAGATATATATTCAAACTTGGACTCCTTGGGTATATTTTGTATTTGAAACTTTCAGTATTTTGATCTAGAAGTTTATACATCTCTTTTGATATCTAAGACGTAGTCTACTTCTCTCGATGGTCGAGAGAGATTTGGACGTCTAAATCTTCTCTTTAGAAAAAAGAGTAAATATTAACAAAAGACGTACTTCACATCTTTCGATGGTCAAGAGTTTGGACGATTAAATGATTAAATCTTACTTCTTTTTTTAAGTAAGTAAAAATATAAATATAATTAGAGTGACCTTAGACATTACATAATTACATTTGAAAAATACTTGTAATCTAAATAATATACAACAATTAATACATTACACCAATGGATACATATTTGACTTCAAATATACTTCTTTGTATACACATGAATTTAAGATGCACATTCACGCTGACATATTGTCATAACTTCAGTTTATGTTGTACTATATCATCTGTTGATGTTGGAATTATGATGTATATTCACATCATTCAATGATCAAGATTTTGAAACACAATATAAAAATCATTATTTTTCATTATTATTACACTAGAGTATCAACTTTATATCATTGATAAGTAATTAATTATTCATTCAATTAATGACTTGTTTAACATTGAATTTGATGCTGATTTGCTTTTCTCCCATCCATACATATATTCAACATTCAACACTCCACATATTTTGCTTGAATTTATTGTGATTTATCTACTCGTCAGCATATGCGTTGATCACGATACATTTTTAACATCGATAGTGTTGTTTATTCGCATCAATCTATCGACACTTGCACATGCCAGAGACCGCATGTTGCATGCCTTACATGCCGAGTGGACGACCCCAAGTTATTAGTTATTTTTCATTATCATTTCTAATTTTCTTTGGACACTCATGGCTGTTCATGGATGTGTATACAGTTCCGGATGAAACAAGAGTCTTTCCTTCTTCGTTTCTTTCTCGTATTCTTTCGTGGATAACATTTTGAATATGAAATCTTCAATTGCGATAATGATTCATTGTGAAAATAAGCCGGACATATGTGTGATCTCTCACACCTATCTCACTTTGAAACTACTTCATTTGTTTCTCTTAGTTGTTTCTTCCACCTTTCCTTATTTATTTAGATACATGTAGAATGAAAAGTTTCAAAATGAGATATATCAAAATGAAACTAAACAGAGTTCTAAAAAAAAAGGAGATCTCTCTTTGTCAAGAGTAACACCAAGCTTTACCATCTTCGAGAGTTGTGATCCAAAATAATTTTCCTTTAGTTTTATTATGCAAAATGATTAGACAGATATTGAATGTATTTTATTGTAAAACATAAGTTCATTAAAATCTAACTATTCATACTTCATCATAATCCAAAAGTCCACTTCAGATATTCTAAAAATACAATTTATCGTTGGATTTAATGCTCCCACTATGTGAACGTTAGAATTATAATCACAATGCAAGAATGTGTTAGAGTCATTCTATGTTGTTGCACAGCTGCAATAAACCTTACATGTAATATATAAATTTCTGATGGTTACGTATGTCATACAAAAGTTGTGAAAGTTATTATTCGAATGTTTTATAAACTATCATCAAATACTGATTAACTCGAGTCAATATATTAAACGCATCACAGTGATATAGCATCCAAACAAATACACTGATTTGTCAAGAACACATTTCTTTGAGAGTTTATTGATATAATCTGTTTACAATCGAGTAGAATCATTATAACGCAATTCTGATATTTATATATGATCAAAAGTAGTCAATTAAGAAATAGATATCTCGAGGGTTAACTAGAAGATTTTGTTATAAATGATAAATGTTATTACTTTTCTCTTGAGGTCTTTCTCAGACCATGGGACTATCCATGTGAGTCCACCACGGCAGGACTCGGACCAGAAGCTTCATTAATAGTTTGCAAGCGCATGCACGTCCAACCATACTCGCAAAAGATTGAACCCACGACCTTTCTCTTAGAGAACTATATGCTAAATCAATTGAGACACCGACCTTCGACTTATAAACATGTATAAGCAAAAATATGACACTTTTAAAGTATAATTTAAAAAAAAGCGAAACTAAAATTATCAATTTTATATCTTAATGAGTTTTAAAGTGAAAGTAGTATTATCTTGTATTAAAAACAACTCTATTTATCACAATAGTCCAAGCGCGAGGATGCATAGACATGTTAAGAGCATTTCAGATGCGACGCGATGCAAAGAAGAAAGCATATAACAAGAATTGTATCGCTGTGAAATGATGCGATTCAGCATGAATCGCCAGGCGCTGGGTAGCGATTTAGCTCGCAGTGCTGCGAAACAGGACATGTTTAGTCTCTATACGCTATGCACATATGTGTATGCCGTGCTGAAAGTGATATGGCTTGATCTACATGACACAGTATACCGGCCGGATAATCGGTTGCAGATTGGGGGTATCATCAAACAACCAAACGTTAAAAGGGATATGATTTAGCGTAACTATCGTATTGGGGTATGATAAAGCCAATTTCTGAAATGCAAGGATACTACACAAGCTTGAAAGTCAAATACTGTACTCCATAACTCTTTTGTCCCCTTGTCCTTCAAGCTCACTCACCATCTTGTTGCTGCCGATTTCCTCGTCCCTTTCCTTTGGTCTAGTGCCCGTCGTCATAAGTACGGTAGTCCCTCCGTCAGAGTCCGTCCTTCCGTCCTTCCTGACTCCATTTCCTGTCCCCCTGCAGGACTTTGCTTTGCTTTGGGACATTCTCTTCTCGGCATTGGCTCAACGCGGAGTTGAATCATGCCCATCTTTTCGCTGTTTGGATCTCCTGGTTTTGACGTGAAATTCTGAGTTGACAGCTGAGTTGAACAAGTTTGGATGCACGCATGAGAGGAGGAGGAGGAGATCTGCCAGGAAGTGGGACCAGATGGACCTCTGACTCCTGACTTTGAAACTCAAGTCTCCGGTTTTTACAGATTTTTCTCGAGTGAGTCCGGAGTGAGGCGGTTTCGTGCTGGTCTGGTTTGAAGATCTATATGTTGCTTGCGTGTCCTCTGGCTCTACTTTTTTGAGATCTGTGCTTGGAGAGGAAGAATGGGAGATTAGTACGAGTGATGGTTTCATTTCCTGTAGTGATCGTAATAGAGATCACGCCCCTTTTCTTCTCAGGGTTGGTCGCTGGCGGCAGAAATTTGTGCAAGACAAAGTTGGTCGAGCTCGCTAGCTGCAAGTTGAGATATGGATTTCAAACTGTAGGCGTGGAGTAGGAGGACTGCAAGGAAATGACGAGGTCCGTGATCACATTGTCAGTTTTGCTCTGAAAGTGCCACTTGAGGTTCGCAGACCAGTTTTACATACAGGAACATGGGAGATTGTCAATCATAAACCGAATCTGCAGGATTGGGACGAGGTCATAGACTAGAGCATAAGGGGCGGAACAGGGGAGAAGGTTGTCAGTGATTTGAGTGTCGATTTTCTACGGGGTAAAGCGGATTGTAGAGGAGGTCATTGCACTATTCGAGTTAAGTGCGGATTGAGGCGAATGCTGAAGACAAGTGGTAATTTGTGAACGTTCTGTGAGTTCAATTGATCAGGGTACCGCCCAATGGCGGGCGGCCCTTACCAGCGGCACGCGCCCTCGCAGCAACTGCCGAGGTTTCAACAACAACCGCAGCAGCACAGCCCGTCGCGAATTTTGTTATGGGTGCTGACGATGCTGCCGCTTGGGCTTGCAGCGTTTGCCTTTGGATTGCAGTGGAAGGGAGGGGCTCTTGCGGACCCTGCCACCATTGGTCGCTTGGGTGGTGATAATTCTAGATTGCCTGGAGTGCAGCTCAGCAACTCTCCATCTGGTGGACGTACTGTTACCGTCACCGATTGTGCTGGTTCAACCACTGATTCTTTGACTAAGAGAAACATCCCTTCTTTTCCTCATCATCCTGGTTGGCAGTATGCCATTGTTGGAGACTCCAGGCCCAAGGTACCAGCTACATGTTTTTTACGAATCGAATGTCATCTGTCTTTAGACTATACCTTCGTGATCGAGTTTTGCCACAAGTTGGTTATCGGATGTGTTAGAATTCGGATATCGTTTCTGCCGGGAAGTACCGAGGGGAAACGCTCGCCGTTTCCTTCTTCTATCAAGTATGTTGGAACTGTTCACCATGACCACACTCTGTTCGAACTTCAGTTTCAGCGCTGATCACCTGTTTCCAGTTGAGGCCAATCTTCCTTGCAGAGAGATAGGCTAGATGGGAGGAGTTCTACACCTGGTTCACACCAAAGGTTGTCTGTGCTGCAACTGGGAGAGGCTTTCGAGTGGATTACAGTCTTGACGGAACTTATTGAATACTTTTGACTTCGGGAGAGGAGATCTTGATCCATTGTATGTGTATGCAGATATGTATATGTACAAGTACTTCTGCAGGGTTGGATCAGATTCTGCCGTGGTTGTACTATCATCGAGTTCTTGGGGTTACCAACTTCTTTTTATTTGTCGAAGGAAAAGCAGCCAGCATGAACACTTCGGCTGTTCTGGAAGCCATTCCTGTAAGCTGGATTCATCAGCTCCCTTGCTTGGCTACTTCGGTATTGTTGAGGTTTACTCTGCCCTGTTTATTTTGGATCGTAACTAAAATCTACAATCCCCTATCCCAGGGTGTACAGGTTGTGCACAGGACAAAGGAGCTCGAAGAGAAGCAAGCGAAAAGGTACCAGTTGGTTTCTGATCACCCGTTTCTTGTACTTCTCGGCATGCGATGTCATCGCTGTATATGCCGTCGGCCTGGGTATCGTCGTCGGCCGAAGTTAGTTTATTTGTGAACTGCGTACTGTGGAAATTGACAGAAGAATGCCTCGTAGTTCAGTTTTTTCGGTGTCTCATACCATTTCAGAACTCTAAGCAAGACTCTATGTGGGACCAAGTTGAGGCTCGCTCAAGCTTAAAGAGTTCACACTTAACCACCTGTGAAAGGCGGCCTGAAATACGGTTCCTTGATTCAGTTCGAAGACTGACTTGTTGTGCAACAACTCGCCACCAATTCAGTTCTCGGACTGTTAACTAATTCATGTTCTGTAAAATCCCTTTGTCACTGAAGTGACAAAGGGGTTAGTGGCTAGAGCATGCACTTCTAGGTTTGCATATGCCCACCAGACATTCTACGAGTAGTAACATAATATCGCCGCAGTTTTGACTTCAAGGTTGTGAGGAATATCTGATGGCCCTCCTAGACATGCTTATCTAGAAGTCCTTTTCTGGTCTGTTTGTGCATTTGTTGAATTTTCTGTCATTTTACAGCTTGGCTCAATGTAGTCCAGAGTAATAATGTAAAGACACTGTCTATCATGTGGATCTGAAAGTTGAAATCCAGATGACACGAATCTTGCGTCCGGGTCCAGGAGAATAGTACAGGAGCTCGGTTTCTCTGACTGCATTCACCAACTTCATTTGTGCAGCCGAATCTGGAACGAAACGTGGCTATCAAGCTTCTTCTTTCGACCTTGTAATTATGAACTCTTTGTAAGGCAGTCCCTGAACATGGAAATGGCGATCGTAATGGCGCGGGTAAGGGACCTGTGTATTCTACTGGGCATACTTTCTCATGATTTTCACACTGAATATTGGGCCCAGCTTAAGAGACCGGAATATGAACGTCCGTTCGCGACTGAGTTGCACTTGGTTTTGCAGACATCCGGAATGGACTGGATCATCCATCTTGATACCGATGAATTGTTGCATCCTGCTGGTGCCTCAGAGTTCTCTTTGAGGCGTTTGCTAGGAGACGTCGCACCTGACGTGGATATGGTGGTCTTTCCCAATTACGTAAGTCGAGATTCATTCTTACTCTTGCAAAGAGCTTGTTGTTGAATCATCAGGTTCTCTTCGTTTCTTCCTTGGACGAAGAGGTAGAAAATTTTCTGTTGATGTGATAAGGAGAAGAATTTGTGCTCTGAGTAGACCAAACGCAGTCAGCAAAATTTCCCAATTATGTCTTCTTATTTTCGTCCTTTGTGTCCTTCGGTTCCTGTTGGCTTTTTAGCACCGGTTCCGTTTAATCTTTCAAGTATTCATCCATCGTGTTTAATTCTGTGGTATCCCGCATAGTGCTGGTATGGTATCCCGCATACGAAGGCCGTAATACTCTGTCAGTCTGCCCTGCCTTAGTCAAGTTATGTGGTTCTCTCAGGAAAGTGCAATCGAACGTGATGACATCTCCGAACCATTCACAGAGGTCAGTTTTCCCAACCGCGGAGGATGCATCACAAGAATCATATTTGTTCCGTTATTAAAGATCTAACGTAATTTAAGGAAATAGTTTCTGTCACCGTTGCGTGTGTAGCAGAGCACATGGTAACTTGTCAGTAACTTCGGAACCGCGTGGCATTGTTAGCGCACATTCGGCCCCTAATTGATTCTCACTGTGTACTTGATTCTCACTGTGTACTTGGCTGGACCAATTGCGTGATACCCCTATACTAGAAAGTGGTCCTTGAGCATATCTGCCATTCTCGACGTATGAAGATAACTTCGGAGCGTCAGAATTTTACGATTGTCGCATGCATTCCCTTCTGGTCTTTGGGGACTGCATTTAGGGGACTACCGGTTCACGCCGCAAGTGGGATACACGGTGATGGATGGAGTTTTTTATTGTCCTTGTTGAACTTTATGAGAGTTTCGCTTTCAGGACTTGGTAGTCGGCCATAATGAAATACTCGGATTGCTCATTCTCTGCTTCCCCGTCTCCCAGGTGTCTATGTTCAAGAAGAACTATGACCATGTGATGAAAGAGACCTACTTTGGATTGTATCGTGAAGCAACCAGAGGCAATCCGAACTACTTTTTGACCTATGGAAATGGCAAGGCCGCTGCTCGTGTACAGAATAACTTACGGCCCAATGGTGCTCATCGTTGGCACAATTACATGAAAAATCCGAAGTACGTATTGACTGTATAATTGTTTGACAGAAAATACGTCCTTACAGTTAAACTGAGATGGCGGTGAATCTATTTCACGCTGATCGCCTGGGTGCTAATGCAGTGAGATAAAGTTGGAGGAGGCAGCAGTTTTGCACTTTACATACACAAAGTTCTCAGACTTAACATCAAGGAGAGACCGATGTGGTTGCAAGCCAACCAAGGAAGATGTGAAGAAATGTTTCATGCTCGAGTTTGATCGTGATGTGGGTAACCCATTTGAATCTTCAAGAACTTTCTAACCCAGTTTCATGTCTACTTGATGTCACCAAGTGAGGAATGTAACGTAGAAGGGGCCATTGTCAGTAGGTGATGTATCATTACTCTTTCCTAAGTAGCACCATGCCGCAGTAGTGTTTCTAATTGTCGCAGATAAATTAGAAACAAAAATCACTTGCCTGAAAGAGGCAAGTGATTGGGTGGAAAGTACTCAGAGAAAGTTTTTCCTTGTAGTGTTTTGGTGATTCTTTATTGGATTACCACTATCCTGCTCCTCAAGCGTTTCTTAATATGGACGTATGTGATTACAGGCTTTCATCGTGGCTTCAACATTTACTGAGGAGGAGATGCGAGTTTGGTATGCTGTTTCTTCTTATTTTGCAACAGCATTGCTTGAGTTAGAAAAAACTGAACTTTATTTTGAGTCCTGTACTATATGTTTATTGGTCAGTTTGTAGATATCCCGAGGGAAAGGTATACTCATACTATACACCAGTTCTCAAATGCGGAATGGCGTGTGTTGCATATTAGCTTCCTTCTTACTTCTTCCGTGTATTCAGGTATCGCCAACATGTGGTCTGGACAGACAAGGAGCTTAACCTTAAATTGATGAGGAAGGGTCTACTTACACGCATTTATGCGCCCATGGTAACCTAACGATTGCTTCCCTGACCATCTCGTCTTACGTCGTCTTGGAATCACCCGCAGTGAATGGCACGTTCTTCTAGCGGTAACTGGTGTGCGATATTCCACGTCAGTGAGTGTCGAGGCATGAGGTCTGAGAATAATTTGCTCTCAGTCGTAAGGCTACCGCATTTTAGGTTTCGTAGACTTTTGACTGCGAGCCCAAAGATGTTGGTGGCTCGTGCTATAGCTCAACTGCGTATGCAACTTAAGTGGTAAAACGTAATGCAGGTCATAATTCAAGGCTTGCGAGAAGCTGGAGTTTTCAGCGATGCACTGGTTGCTGGTAAGGAGTTGCTGGAGAAGTACAAGTCACGGGATGAGTTCTTGTCCAGTGTCTCGCGGTCTCCTGAAAAATTGGAGTCATCGGCCAAAGACATAGTACATATAACATCTAGTAACGGAAACCAAACCCAGCAGAAGACAGACGACCACAGGCAAACGTCAGGAGTGACAAGCCAGGATCAGGATATCATGCGTCGAGCTAGGAGGCAGCTCCTGCAATATTTGGATATATATCCCGAGGCCATGCCCCCGATGGCACTTCCAGATTTATCTTCAGAATTCTCTTCCTAGGATTCATCAAGCGAAAGGGGTGTCCTTGCCAGATTCTAAAGATGATATTGGAGTTGCACTTGTCACGTCTCACAGAATTCCTCATGCACAGGATCAGTGCAGTGAGTCTCCAAGAGTAATCACTGGAATGGAGACCGAACTGGAGGGTGGAGACGCAGGCAGTGATCATCGTCAGAGCTAGTTCCAGCAAGTATGTATGTATATTAAAGAAACTCAAAGTAGGCAGTTTTCTGTTCGTTACAGGCACACATTCTTAGGAGTTCACAGCACACCATTCATTTTAAGGAATGCCGTCGGTCTACTCATGGTGTGCACGCTTTACGGCCAGCATCCAGATGAGTTGTCAAGTGAAGCAACGTCCCCTGGCGGACGATTTGGCTTTCATCGGAAATTGTTTATCAAATCAGAAGTTGGATATCATGCCCAAACAGGCAACTTGAGATAGCCCACAATGTCTCACTTCATTCTGAGCACTTCGTCTATCACTCACGGTGTGTTAGGGAAAGCCTCTGCCTAAATGTTCTGAGTGAGGTTTGCCCATGGCAAAAGCAAGTGTGTTTCTATTGTGTCTGTAGAAACACTGTACGAGTATCAAGATAAGAGTTAAGGAATATGGTAAGATCGAGTAGGTCTTCGACAAACAGGCAGAGAGGAAACTGCCTAGTGAAGTAGGAGACTTGAACTAACGCATATTGTACAGTCGTAATGTGATCTAGCGGGACTACACAATGAGTTGCTTTTGTTTCAGAAAGACCTTGGCCGAACGCGCTATTATGCCGCTAGAGACCGTACGAGGTCCTAAACGTAATAGAGTGTCGTCTGTCGGAGAAGAGATGCTCTGACAGACATCGATGGGCACGTGTGAGTGGGCCTTTGAACTGCTTTTATGGCGGAAGCAGTCAACTGATAAGCTACGTCAACGTCGCGTTGGCTCAATTTAGAGTAGGCTGTGTCAAACTTCAAGATCCCTGCAGTGACGCGAGAAGCAAGAGACATGCATATTTTGATGCCTAGGCTCTACCTCTTGAAGCAGAAAGAGCCCAAGCTGTTGCCAGGAATAGCGTTAGACGGATCCCGTTACCGTATATCCCAGGATACATGTATATCGTGAAGCACGTCTGACAGTAGTTTAGTCTGAAACAAAGGTGCATTTGTAGGATGAGGTGTTCCCCTCAAATCAAATTAACACTAGAGGAGACTGAACAATCTTCGTAACATGTTGTACGAAGATTGTTGCACAAGCCCTGACGCGAAAAATGGTTCCATTGGGCACAAGGTCGGAACGACTGACAAGATCAATCCTGAATCCTACATATCTCTATGATAACGATGATGATGGTTGCAACGATACAGTTAACTCTAAAGCGTTCGGGAGGTTCTGTATGAACTCGAGGACGAGTGCCACGTTGTGATGATAAGAATACGATCGTAATAGTCCGCTGGGAGGATACAGTTTCTCACTGACTCTGATTTCGTTGATGTTTTCTCTCCTTTTAGATTGTCAGTCACGTTGTCGAGAGCAGGTCCAGGTCCACTCGACATGTTTGACAAATAGACCTCATTCAACCGTAGACACGCGACAATGAATAGCTAACGGATGGAAAGACCCCATCAAGCCTTACAAGCCTAAGAGGGACCCGAAGGGCCAAGCAACCAATGCCCTGAAGGGAGGAAGAACATAAGGGCTAAGCCCCGCTATCAGTAGGGATTCAACAGTCGCGATGCACACTATCACGAAAAGTTCATAAGAATTCTCACCGTCGCAGAGAAAGGCTCTATTGTGAGTAAATACCGTCCTTATTTAATTTATTTACATGCCAGATAAATCTTGATTGGTCTTTTTTTCATATGTCCCGAGGTACCTTTATTACTTTACTTTTTATGAACTGAAATGCCCGTAAATCTTTCTTTACTATCTGAGCTATGTACTCTAGTAATGTCCTACGAGCTTCTTGAAGCAAGATGATGTGAATAGATGGCTGTTTATGGCACCTCTATAGACGTCATGATAATATTTGGTGCTGCTGGGTCTCAAATAGCGACCGTAAAATAGACCGATGTCGAGTGCATAATCGGCAGTAAACCGCAGTGTCAGACATTGTCAGATAAGAAAAGCACAGAAATTCTACTGAGTAATTTTCAAATGCAATAATCAGTAGAGCGTGTCAAAGCTAGAATATTTGGCGCGTGGGTGAGTGATGACTTCCGCAACGTCTCTTATTCTCTTATTTACCATTTATCTCTGAGTTTTGGCCTACAGAAAGTTTAAGACTCGAAAAATTATTTTACTTTTCACAAAATTTAATTAAAAATCAGATTATAATACTAATGAATTATATATTAAAAACGCAAGTATGGTCGTAGACGATCCACAGCTCTATTCAAATAGCCTTTGATAACCATAGCGAATATTCTTTCTTAACTTTGCCACGCCCTATTAGACAGATACGACCAGAGATTGATTATGGCTGCAGCCGTTACAGACGACCTCCATCGATGTGCCGTAAGTTTAAGGCCCGGCAACCATAAACGATTTTAGGGTATGATGTTGTTAATGCAAAAGACGACTAGCATTAGGGAGATTGTAGAGACTGAGAAATTACTAGAAATCTGTTTCTTTTCCACTGGAATTATGAATCGGCCGTATTATGTTCAGAAAAGGGTTTTTAATTGCACGAAGCTTGATTGGAGTCATAAGAAATAATAATTTTACCAAGTGATTGGCTATGATTGTAGCTGATAAAGTCAGATTTTTCTTTTAAACTTAGATTTACGTTCCACTAGAATGAAATGTGTTACAGTGGAACCGCACAGACTGAACTATTCTACCCCGTAGTAGGACTTGCTTATACACATCCTTTTACCAAATCTAGATGTTCACTCAAGGACAAAGTCAAGTGATTCGTTCCAGTCTCCATTGCCACTCAAATCTTGCTTTTCTGTTGCAAAATTTATTGGGCTGTGCTTTTCTTACGAAGGGGTTTATCAAAAGTTCGGTGCTAAATCAAGTCCGGTGCACTAGCTCACGAACGGTGTTTCTATACCATCTTTATTCGAGTAAAGGTGTTCACTGTGCACACAAAACCTTGTTTCAATAGCTCGTCGTGCACTTCATTTCCATTCATTCACAACTAAACTGATACACCAGTTTTTTGGATCCTTCGTTTCGAATACCGCCAGCGTTTCACTCTTACAAAAGCTACATTGAGAAAAAGAAAACTGAAATTTCATCCAAATTTGCTTCAATCAAAATACATGCTATATTCCATTATCGGTTAGACTAGTTTCGTTATCATATAGGAAACCAATCTAACCGTTAATGGAATATACCATGTCCAACAGCGAACGTTGACAAGGCAACACGAAAACTTGGAAAAGAACACATCACATGAGATACGGAAGACCTGGCGATGGGAATTTAATTTTAAAATTTAACATGCTAACGCGACCACGACGCACTACCTTACGCTTCTATGTGTGCCTAGGACGCTTCTTCCTCTCGTCGGATTCCCCGTGAAGACGGGCTCTTCTTTCCTTGCGATTCTTTCCAGCAGTGCTAAGGACACCAGTTTCAGCTTTGTCACCAGCCTGCGGCGCAAAATATAGTTTCTATGGCATCAGCAAACAATTACAGAGAGGAAAGTACGGTGAAGTCATTAGCAACAGCTTTCACGACTTCCTTACCTTTTTCTTTATTCTATCCCTAAAACGCTGCCGTTGCCGTCCAGCGTCTTTCTTCCTCTTCTTAGCCTCTTCCTTCGACTCCTGCACACGAAGGTTCGTTTCTCAGCGATAGACACTGATGAGGCCTGAAAGACATTTCTGATCTCTAGTGCATATCCAAGGAAAATCAAAGGAGTCAGATCAAAAGGTTACGGGGGTTGCGGGGACTATACACCTATCATCATGAAGAGCGTGTATCCCAACCTTCGGCCACATGAACTTTTGAGACAATACCTGTGCTGCCGCCACCGTACGCGCGTACCGCTCAGCATGGGTTTCACCGTCTTCGTCTTCATCTCCGTCACTATCCAGTTGAATCTTCAACCTTCCTTCTGCGAGCTGTTTCGTTGACCTCCGGTGACGCTGAAACGTGGCAGAGAACTTCAGTACTCGCAACGGGGACAATCTAAGAGACTCCAGATAGTGATAACTACCAAAATTACATCACCACATCTTTTGTCCGGTACACCAAGGGAAAATGGTCGTTCTCGCTCAGTTTATAATGATCAAAACCATGTAGAAAAATTTCCAAAACATTACAAGGATTTTTGGAGCCTCTCGTGGCAAACGCTTGATTTAGATGAGATCAATCAAAACAAAGACTATACATAACCTCGTTATGAACATGGACAAAATATACAAGAGATACAAGAGGTGTCAGAAATCCAGCTCAAGCTTCTCAACATCGTATTCAGCTACAACAACCGACATGCTCAGAGACAGCGTCTCCGTTCGACGAGCTGTGCATGAACGTGTCAGATAGTACTGCTTGCTCGTAGTGGCACACTACATCTGTCGCTGCAGTCTAAAGCTCATTAGCTCACATCTACATGCGGCATTGCACGCATCAGTCCTGGTAAAGTGACCGCCATGGCACAACCACGCATCACAGCTCAGAATCAAGCATCTCCGTTCAGCGAGAAGCGCACAGCACGACTCTCGTACAAGAGGTGTCAGAATAGCTTACTCATCACGGCACAACCACGTGGCAAACAAGAAGTCTAGAGCCCAAGTACCTATATCTACTTCCATGTAAGCTTGCAACCTGGGTAATGTTACGCCCTTCGAGACACTAACAGCACAGCTCCATCTCCGTTCAGCGAGCAGCGCATAGCACTACTCTCGTACAAGAGGTGTCAGAAGCTTAATCATCACAGCACAACCATAATGCAGCGCAAAGCCTAGATGTCAAGTATCCATGTCTACTTCCTCGAAGCTTACGACATGGGTAATGTAACGCCCTCCGGGACACTACAATATAGCTCAGAATCAAGCATCTCCGTTCAGCGAGCAGCGCATAGCACTACTCTCGTACAAGAGGTGTCAGAAGCTTAATCATCACAGCACATTCATGGCAACACAAAGTCTAAAACTCAGAAAGACTTCAACATCCATGTAAGCTTGCAACAGAAATGAAAATGTACCAGCCGCGCATTAACATAGCTCAGAATCAAGCATCTCCGTTCAGCGAGAAGCGCACAGCACTACTCTCGTACAAGAGGTGTCAGAATAGCTTACTCATCACAGCACAACCACGTGGCAATCAAGAAGTCTAGAGCCCAAGTACCTATATCTACTTCCATGTAAGCTTGCAACCTGGGTAATGTTACGCCCTTCGAGACACTAACAGCACAGCTCAGAATCAAGCATCTCCGTTCAGCGAGCAGCGCATAACACTACTCTCGTACAAGAGGTGTCAGAAGCTTAATCATCACAGCACAACCATAATGCAGCGCAAAGCCTAGATCTCAAGTATCCATGTCTACTACCGCGAAGCTTGCAACATGGGTAATGTAACGCCCTTCGGGACACTACAATATAGCTCAGAATCAAGCATCTCCGTTCAGCGAGCAGCGCATAGCACTACTCTCGTACAAGAGGTGTCAGAAGCTTAATCATCACAGCACATTCATGGGTGGCAACACAAAGTCTAAAACTCAGAAAGACTTCAACATCCATGTAAGCTTGCAACAGAAATGAAAATGTACCAGCCGTGCATTAACATAGCTCAGAATCAAGCATCTCCGTTCAGCGAGAAGCGCACAGCACTACTCTCGTACAAGAGGTGTCAGAATAGCTTACTCATCACAGCACAACCACGTGGCAAACAAGAAGTCTAGAGCCGAAGTACCTACGTCTACTTCCATGAAAGCTTGCAACCTGGGTAATGTTCCGCCCTTCGAGACACTAACAGCACAGCTCAGAATCAAGCATCTCCGTTCAGCGAGCAGCGCATAGCACTACTCTCGTACAAGAGGTGTCAGAAGCTTAATCATCACAGCACAACCATAATGCAACGCAAAGCCTAGATCTCAAGTATCCATGTCTACTTCCGCGAAGCTTGCAACATGGGTAATGTTACGCCCTTCCGTACACTACAATATAGCTCAGAATCAAACATCTCCGTCCAGCGAGCACCGCATAGCGGTACTCTCGCAGAAGAGGTGTCAGAAACTCAATCATCACAGCACAACCATCTGGCACATCACACCACAAAGACTAGGCTCAGGTACACGATGTCTACATCTATGTACGGTTACAACAGTAATGGATAATCGGAGTGTAAAAAACGCAACATAACAACGCAGAATAACTCCCAATCAAATATCTCCGTTCACCGAGAGGCGCATAGCGGTACTCTCGTACAACGGGTGCCAGAAATATAGCTTAATCATCACAGCACAACCATGCCACATCTATGCAGCGAAAGTGAGAACGACGAACGTGCTAGAAGTTTTGTACAGATAATAAAAAAGATGTCACACACATCTCACAGCTACAGCGAGCGCAACAGACCTAGAAATTGCAGAACGAACCATGTGGACTGCGTGTTCAAAAGCATGTCATAGGTGCATCGAGCAGGATCAGACCTTGAAATTACATGCTAACTTTGTGGAGTGGATAGCAATAGACAGTAGCGGACACATTAGTACAAGATTCCGACTTCCCACACCAAAGAAACATTTTTACTACCGGGGTAGTTCGAGGTTAGTTCGAGGAGCTAACCTCGAACTAATGGATACGTCTGGAGAAACTTGACAAAAAGCATTCTACTCCGAAAGAACTATTTCAGGTCAACGAATGGTCAGTTTTCTATTTGTACTTAGTTTTACCTTCGAATCAAGGTGCACGAGCATCGTCTCCTTGTTCAGACAGACAACTTTTGGGCAGACCCTGCATTTGAACACGTTGTTCTCATCCCCGATACATATCACTGTATTACCCACAAACATCTCCAGCTTTCTTTCTGGTTCATCCTCTTCCACCGCCTCCGCCCACTGATTCGAGACCTTCCTCTGAGCAAGGACCTCACCGGTAGGTTCGACACTTGCATCGCCGTCGGTGTGGGCCTCCTGTAGGAATGTCCCATATATATCATCTGTTTTACGTATCTGATGATGGCCCTTAACCTCATAAGACTCTTGAGCATCAGAATCCTCCGCTTCGTCTCCTGAATTCTTCGGAGCATCAGCCCCTTTGACGTCTTCACTGCATTCATCCTCAAACTCACCTGCATCTTCGGCTGCTTCCGCTAACTTCCTCTCGGCAATATGTATGGCTTCAGCCCTCCTCGCAGCAACTGATGAAAGATATGCTCGTCAGCCATTCACTCTGATGATGAGGCGCGACTAATTTGGTGCGAGGTGAGGCGCGCACACCCACAACAGTAACAGAAACAGAAAAACCAGTCGAGAAGGCTAGAACTGCAGTCATATACGAAACAATTCCAGCTAACAATGCGGAGAATTTTACCAAATAAAGATCAGGCGGGAATTGTAAGACGGCTAAGGCCCACTTGATGCAAGCTTTGTCACCTGAGGCAGAGCTTTCAACCGCTACTTCTTCCTTCGGCGAGCTTTCATCACTTTCATGACTTGACTCTGCGACAAAGGATAGAAAACAATGTCACAGACGGCGACGCACCACAATGATACACGATGCGCTCACAAATGCGAAGAGAAACACAACCACAATTTATCACCCGAAACGGTCAACTAACGTCCCAACAAAGACTAGGGGAGAGTCAGGATGAATTGGTCCACAACCCAAAACCCCACACTAACCATGATGAGTTCCCCGACAAGCTCACTCAATCCGAAAAAAATCCGAAATGTTGGAACTTATGATCAGCCACAACTCAGCTACCTACTTCAATAGATAAGCAAGCGATACTTCTCCCGAGAATCACACGTAGATGTGACCCGGCAGAAGGAGCCAAATCTAAGCCTCTCAACATCACGTGATTTCTATGCACCAACCAAGACTAGCGACACATTCCGTCAAAGACTGCTTTCACCGACACGACCACGCTAGTAAATAAGGAAAACTAACATCCTCCATCATCGAAATGTGCACTAGTAGATGATATCCAAAATTCACCGATATGGTTATGACTTGAGTTTCAACCTGGCCAGGCGGCATCGTCGATCTGCCCGGAAGCGCCGGAATCCCCATCAGAGGAAGTATCGAGCGACGATGATGAAGCTGAGGATGCAGAATCCTTTCCCGAGTGCTCAAGCGCGTAATGCTGTCGTTTGAACATCGCGCGCGCGGTTCTCGACTTCTATCCACTGAGGCGTACCGAACTACCCTCGTCCCTGTGAGCTCAAGTTGTGAGTCCAAGTTCGTCGAGTGGGTTTGGCACCAAACGAAATTGGAAATGAGGGCTGACGTCACGGAAGTTCCCAACCGTACATCTCTCACGTGGACGGTCAAGATTCCCAGACTCGACCCACTTGCTCCTGTAGATCCAGGTCAGAATTTGTCCGGTCGGAACTTGAGTTAGCTCTCGGGGGGTTAGGGTGGAGTGGAAATCGAAACCCTAGCGAACTGGAACGATTGTTTCATCGTGAGGAAAGCTAAGGGTATAGTCAGGAGGTCCATGCCAGAGCTCGTTCTTTTCTAGCTTAGCCGGTTGGCAGCTCGTGCTTGTTCGTAGAAGGAGTCGCTTCCGTCCTTCCGAAAGGAGGATCGGACTGTAGGGAGGGAGGAATGGGTCGTGTGATCAGAGCCCAAAGGAAGGGAGCTGGAAGCATTTTCCGCTCCCACACGCACAGGAGGAAGGGGCCGGCTCGGTTTAGATCTCTCGACTACGCCGAAAGAAATGGATACATTAAGGGGGTTGTATCCGATGTTATTCACGATTCAGGACGAGGTGCGCCTCTTTTGAGGGTTACATTCAGACACGCGTTTCGGTTTAAACACCAAAAGGAGTTGTTTGTCGCTGCGGAGGGTATGTACTCCGGGCAATTCGTTTACTGTGGAAAGAAGGCTGCTCTCACTGTCGGAAACGTCCTCCCGTTGAGGTCCATTCCGGAAGGAGCTGTCATCTGTAATGTAGAGCACCGAATGGGAGATAGAGGCGCTTTTGCACGTGCGTCTGGGGACTATGCTATAGTGATCAGCCACAATCCCGATAACGGGACTTCCCGGTATGTTATCCGTCCTAAGAACTTGTCACATTGAAACGTGGAGTAGAATGCACATTGAATGATTGGAACTCGGAGTATAATTTGGATTTTCCTCTACTCCTACCGAACGTAGTCATGGATCAATAATCCGTGAATATGGTCTGCAGAATCAGAGAAAATCTTACTGCCACCTCCCTTGGATACGTTCCGAGCCAAGATCTGAGAAAAATCATGGCCCAACTGAAGAGTTTGATTGTGTAGAGGTTTCAGGGTTTTCTATTGTCGAATTCCCGCTTGAAACGGAGGAGAGTCTTCTGATTGCAAATAAGCTCGGAAGAGGGCGACTTCTCACACAAACACTGACAAGCATTCCACTCGTGCAATTCGGGAGCTAGATTAGGCATTCAATCATTCGATACAACATTCCCGATACTATGCTGTACGCAGCCAAGACTTGTTTTCCTCTGGCTATGTCTGAACCAGGAAACCCTGCTTCAGAGTCTATTACACACGTATACTCGCATTCCATATGCGAGTATATGATTCGAGTCGCAGCAGCCTCTCTGCAGATATAGATTAGGGTTGGACTAATCGTTTCTTGGTGTGCTTTTGTCAAGGAGGTCAATTGTAGTATACGCTTCGAGAGCGTCAGGAGATAGAAATGTTGTCACAGACCCCTGCAAGCGTTTGACAGTGCATGCACGTTGTGAGTTGATAGTTGTCGGACACACATACCATTTTTAATGCCGAACTCCCGCTCGAAACGGAGGAGAGTCTTCTGATTGCCAATGAGCTCGGAAGAGCGATTTGTCTCACACAAACACTAACAAGCATTCCATTCGTGCAATTCGGGAGCTAGATGGTGTGCTTTTGTCAAGGAGGTCAATCGTAGTATGCGGTTTAGACAGCGTCAGGAAATAGAAATGTTGTCACAGACCCCTGCAAGCGTTTGTCAGTGCATAGTGAGTTGATAGTTGTCGGACGCACATACCATTCGATCTTTTATCGCCTTGCTTTAACGTGCAGGCATCATGGTGTGCTCGAACGATTTTGGTTGACATCTCTTTCGTCTTTGGGTGCAGCATTAAGCTGCCTTCTGGTGCCAAGAAGATCATCCCAAGTGGATGCCGTGCTATGATTGGTCAAGTGGCCGGAGGAGGAAGAACAGAGAAGCCCATGCTAAAGGCTGGAAACGCGTACCACAAGTACAAGGTGAAGCGCAACTCGTGGCCCAAGGTTAGAGGTGTGGCTATGAATCCCGTGGAGCATCCCCACGGAGGAGGTAACCACCAGCACATTGGTCACGCCAGTACTGTCCGTCGTGATGCACCACCCGGACAAAAGGTGGGTCTTATTGCTGCTCGCAGGACAGGTCGTCTGCGGGGACAAGCAGCTACAGCGGCTGCCAAGACAGACAAGACATAAGTAGATTTGGTGTAGGTTAGGATTTTGGAACAGGAGATTAAGTATCGAAATTGAAATGAGCCTTACTGATTCAGAAGCTCTAGTGTAGTCAGATTCCTGTAAAGTGGTGGATCATTAACTAACAAAATGGCTTCTTCAAAAGGCTTCCTCTCTATCCTGATTTGGTTCTTCAAAGCCTGTGACAAGGAAAGAAAAGAAAAAGTTTTCTGTTGGGTAGCCTCATCGCCTGCATTGATGTGTTTCTGCTCCGTGGTTGAAACTCTTGATCATTTGTAGTGGGGTGCTGCCTATTGCTGATGGATTGCTGGTGCTGAAATCAAGTATCCACAAAGTCTAGATTCCGATATATGTCTATATGGTTTCTCTTCCTTCCTGAGTAATGTCTCTTTTAACTTAAGGTGACATTGACTTGAGATGTTTCTTGGTTGTTGGATGTTGAGAGTTTGCAGTTAGATGCTTGTTTTGTTTTACTTATGGCCTGTCTTGATGGAACGGTGAAACTTCCAGACGTGGTGGTTTGTGGTTAGGAGAGTGCGAAAAGGTTATGAGGAAGATCTCAACCATCCCTTTTCTCCGTCAAGTTGGTCCTCTTGTTCTCCAACAACAAGAGGACTAAGTTGTTCTTGTCTTGTTCTGTTGTTCTTGTCATTCTAACAGTCTTAACTGTTTAACTTTCTAACTGTTGTCTAACCACTTTGAAAGAGACTGAGAAGGATGCCAATGTGGTCATAAGTATTTCACATTTGGTATGAGAAAATCGAGTTGTTGAAGTGAGAAGAGGAGATCGAGTGTAGCGAATTAAGATAGTACTTTGGCAAATGCATGAGTAAACCTTGTAAGATCGTGTTAATAGTCTTACTGGACGAAGAAATCGTAACAATTGCATAAACGGTATGAAATATAAGTATTAATTCTTGTAAGATCGAGTTAATACAGCCTTGAATTAATTTGAAGACTTTAGTTTTTGCAGTATTTGATATTTCTGACGCAAGAATATCTTATCTTTCCTGAATTAATCGATTTTTCTGACGTTTAGCGGCGCAGAACTTCAATGAACTTCTCTGTGTGGGCCGCTATGTTTTAACCGTTTTATTGCAAGTGTCTGATCATCTAAGGATTAAAGTAGTAGGAAGGTGCTTGCTCCGATACTCAACTTGCTCGCCACTTAACCGAGAAAACTATATAGCCTGTTGTACTTGATTTGCTTGTCTTGGTACCGGACAGAACATGTGCGACCATATGTTTGCGTCAGTATGCACCTTAGAGCAAGAATTTACCTGATGAAGATGACATCACTAAAAGGGTTGTTTACTTAAACCACAAGTCGCAATGTATATCCCACCGAATTCCGTTCATAATTTTCGTGATTAGCTGTGGTGGGTTAGCCTACCAAAATTGTCTGAAATTGATGATCTAGGGTTTAAAATGACGGAATCTTGAGAGTTACAAAATGAATAATTCTTGAAGAAAGAGAAAAAAACAAACGACAATACTGATCACAGAACGAGAATCTATTCTAAAGTTCTTTTTATGGAGAGAATCTAGTACAGTGAGGGGTAAGTTCGTTACAGTGATTTACCATCCTGAAACTGAAATCTGCTCCATCCGAATTACATTTTTTGGAATATTTCATTTAAAATTGTGAAAATATTTAAACGAGAATTTGGAATTTTATATCGAGACTTGTGGTTTAACACAACAATAAGTACTCTCACCATCTATGACAGCTAGAGATTTTGGTTTGTTTGGAATTCTAGTTAATGTTATAGTAAACCTAACAACTGCGTTCATTATCAACATCTAGGATGAACATTCTCCTTATCGGCCAGGATAGGAAGCCTACTAAGGAAACAAAGAGCTCTGCTTACCGTGGTTTAGGGTTATGTGTTAGCAATTTATTCGGATCTAATAGATTCGAAACTTTATTCGTAACTCTAGACATCAGTTTTCGTAATGCACGTCACGGCAACCCAATGTAAACGTTACAAGTTTGAAGTACCCTGTAAAAAAATTATGTCACTTGACATAAATCTCATAATTAAACAGTTTATAATAAGTTAAGTTCAGTTTTGAGATGGACCATGAAGACTCTCAAAGACGTAAATTCGTTTACAAACTCCGTTCAAACCTGCCGTCGTTTCCTCTTACAACTATGACATAAACAAGTTACCTCTACTAACTAAGTATTACAAGAAATAAAAATCTTGTATTTTCACCCCACCGTCCAGGCAAGTTGTTTATTGTCTTTACCCCTCCGGCCAAAACCACAGGAAACATGCATATTATTCGACCCAACATGGATTCTCTACCTTGGAACTGACCATAAACTCTCTACCTTTCAGATTCTCGATCTCCTAGCTAAAACATGGACTCCCTCTCTAAACTTCACGTCGGTGACATCTCGTTCTGCTTCACTCGGCAGTGAAACAACAATGGCTTTGGGTTAGTCATGTATCCGGATCTATCTCATCTTTTCTCTTTCGCTATTTTATTTCTCTTTCCGGGTTTTACAACGAATCCATCCGTACTTTTCGCTACCGACAAAATTTCCCCTTCTTTTTCTGGTTTTCACAAGCTATGATAACGTATAGAATATAATATATAGCTATGTTACATTATATAGCTATGGTAATATATATACGGAAGATTTGCTTGAACGGGCTCATCGCACAAAGATTGATTTGAACAGTCTCCAACTCACAATCTCTGTCTTGAACGAAACTTGATCGGAACCAAAAAGAATATTTTACTCCTCATGTTACATTAGTGTTACACAGCAAGGTTACATGTCTGGTAGCATATAACTTTCAATGTCTCCCGTAAACTCACATTCTTCGTTTTTAATGTCTAATTTCTATATTAACACACACAGATTTTGGTCAGGGTTCTGTCAAGCTCGACTTTGTGCGCATGGGCTCGTTCAAGCCAATCTTCCTAACGTATAGCAATATAAAACTCGAATATAAAACCCTGCTTGCAGAACGAACTAGAAAACTTTTATACCCAAAGCTTGTCGCTGAGAAGGTTTTGGGCATAACTAAACAGCAAGAGGAAGGATCACCTGCATATTTTGATGGAGAGGTGAATTGCTTGCGTCAATCGTATATCTCTAGTATCATGTCCCATTACGCTTAATCGTGAAAATCTTTCTTATGTTTTCTCCACAGCAAGATTTCTATGCAGATCCTAACCTCCAGGATGAAGCGAACACTTGCTGCACTTTCTAGCCGGCTGCCGAAATGAATTCCCGATCCGCATCCTGGCACAAGCAGCTTTGCAATTGACATTTTCTCATGCCCCTCGGGAATTCACTGCATGTCGACACGATAGCCTCCCGCCAAAGGTATATGCAGTAGCCTCATGTGTATAGACGATAGGAGTTCCCTACCAGCCACTCCCAGAGTCCAGACTTGTATTTGGCTTGTGCTTCGCCCCAACAGCATTCGTAGGCTCAGGCTCCCTTCCTTTCTTGCCCTCTCTCTCTCTCTCTCTCTCTCGCTCTCTCTGACACTAGGGTGATGAATTAAGGAATGTCTCGAGAGTTTCGAAGTTCAAGAATGGGTCGTCGCAAAGACCTTGCGAAAGGCAGTTTGCTTTCCGCGCTGTCTTTGCTTGACTTCTGAACTCTGCATTCTCCCTTCTCTTTTCTAGGGTGAAGACCGGTGCGAAGTTTCCACCTAACCCTCACCTGTCGTCAGCAAGGAAGGGAAGCCGAGGGAATATGGTTGTCTTTGATGTCTTCGGACTTATAGCCAGTCCAGAAGTTCTGACTTTCTAGCTGAAGGAGAACGAAAGGACATGGCACGATTTTTCTCCACTGTCATGTTTATGTTAAAAAGTGTACCAAATTTCAACGGGATAATTGGGGCTAGGTAGAGTTCTCAAGTACAGACACAATAAATGATCATGTGGGAAGGCAAGGAGAAGGTTCGTTGCAGTCTTATGGCAAAACTTTACACAAGGTTTCGGACGGTCTTTACCTCCAGGTTTGAAGATTCTGGAGGATGACGATATTGGTGATATAAATGAGTTCCGAAGGAGCCAGCTGGAACAGGGAATTCTCTTGTTCCATCTTCTTCAGTCTCGTTCTCAGGATATACTCTATAGAGCTTTGAGGCACCAGGCCTCTTCGGGGCTATTTCAAAATGGAGTTCTGTAGGCTATGTGTGACCATCCACCTAAACCTTCAGCATGTAGATTTACTCCTCATTCTACTCCTACAACGGAAACTGACAGATTGTAGTCCAAACTAAGGCTTCGAACCAATACCAGAGCTCCAAAAGGCCAACACTAATCCTCCATATACTGATCTCACAGGAACTCATCACAGGGTGCTGTAGTTCCAAGGAAGATGGCCCAAGACGGATGAGGCGACAGAGAACTACTTTGTATCACTCTTAGGATGATTCCTCACATACTCTACAGAGTCTACACTCGAGTACTAGCTTGGATCCAGTGCACTTTGACAGTTTGGAATATGCAGGGGAGCTAGAAATGCCTTAGTGCACATCTTAGGATCTCGCAAATCTACCGTTGAAGGAACTAATGATCATTTCGTCCTCCAGAGCTTATCTCCTATCCTCCCCACTTTACTGTAGGCAGCTTCGGCAGATACGATATCCAACACTAGAGATAATAAAACTCAAGCAGAACACCCTCTTCTCGCTCGGCACAGCAAGCAGAACCCTAAAATGATAAGACTCCTAGCCCCCACGACAACTTGTCTGTAACTGCATGCAGGTAAAGTAGTCCTCTAAACAGTTGCCAAATGTCCTCTTCCTTGTTTGTCGAGTCACTGAAGCACCCCCAGCTGTGAATCGAGCTGCTGGAGGGAATACCATAGCAGTAGCATGTTCCTTGTTCCGACGGATAGATTGGAGTAGTGAGTCAGTGAGCGTGAGAGTGGTTTACTTGAGAAATGAAGCAGACGTTTACGTTGTACAACTGCCTCGCTACACGTCATGTACTAGACGTCCAGAGCTTTGATGGGAAACATGTGACGAAGAGTTTCATAAGAATCCATCGACTCGTTATTGGTTCGGGTGAAAGACGAAGGGTTCTGGGCATGTGATCACAGAAGCGATGGACAAAGTGTGGATGAAAAGGGGTGTAACCTAAACCCCGAGAGAAACCTCGAATGTGAAAAGTTTCGCCTGGGTCCGGAATGCTTGGCTTGCAATCAAGTGGTCAGTGCGGGGCCTTCTACTCTGCTTCATTTTCATATCACCACGCTCTTCCGGCACTTGCTTTCCAATGACCCTTCTGTACTCCTCCTCTTTCTTCCTTTTACTCCTCCTTTGTTCTATGCAAGCATCTATCCCTTTCCTCGGAGCTGTCAGAACCTCGGGGAAAAGTTCTCAACGGATCATCAAGTGCAGGCACTCTCTCAAACACTCTTTCTCTTTCTCATGCAGTAGGCGATTTTAATGCAGTAGGCGATGCTACTTCATGTGGGGTGATTTACGAGTGTGTGATATTTTAGTTGCGATAGGGCGAGTTTAGAGCTACTGACAGCAAGCAACCTCCCTTCGGGACGTTGGTTGCTTGGCCCTTCGGGTCCCTCTTTCCCTTGTTCGGCTTGGGGTCTTTCCATCCGTTGGCTATTCACTGCGTCGCGTGTTCTTTTCTCTGGGGCACAAACTCGCGCACACAATAACGCCCATGGATGAATGTCAAACTACAGAGTGTGGAGTCGTTAGCCTGTATTTATGAGTTGACTTAGAGCAAACCAGCCGCTAGGCCCATACAGCAAACCAGAATTAATGACTAAATTTCAAGAAACAAGCACAAGCTGAAAGTTTCTGAAACATGATCGAAAGAAGAAATCCATCGCCGCTGATAAAACTTCAGATCATGATCAGTGACTACTGACTTACTGAATGACTTCGCAGAATCAGAAAAGTGGCCATCACTACCTGAACAGCAGCAGAGAGGAGGCGGGGGGGAGGAGGAGCCACCATTCATCCAAAACAGCAGAATACAAACAATCAATCAAAGTTAACAAACATGCCCTACATTCACGAAGCTTCCTCCTTCGTGTAGCTTCTCCGTAACTTTCCAGAACGGACTGGGACCTCCCTGGGTCCAAAAGTAGACCCAACGATCACTTACCTGCCTGCCTGCCTCCCTGCCTGCTCCCTTTTAATTTCAAAACCTCAACCAACATCACAAACCCTGATAACGGGAAGGCTTACGTTCTAGAATTCTGGTTGTACTTGGCCAATCTCAAATCCCCAATTCGTCAGAAACCAGCACAAGATTAATAATGAGGTCTCTTTTTGGTCGTCCAATAGAGCTCGAATGATAAGTGGTTCATTATTGCTCGTTGAGGGCAGGTTTGATTTGAGCCTGCCTTGACTTACTGAAGGGATTTCTGGTCAGAGACACAGTTTCATACGAAGGGCACTGGTCCTCGAGAGTGTTCTGGAGAATGCTCTGCTCTGACCTGGCCTGACCTGTCCAATCGGCTAAGCAACGTTGGATCTAAGGCCAAGGGATCACTGAGGAGTCAGGACCAAACTACCTCTCGGAGCCGGCTCAGCTGGCCAGCCCAAGCCCCGGTTTTGATTACGGTACTCTGGCGTTTTGTCAGCCTAGGCAAGCCCAGTCTTGTCAGACAGACGATTGCTCATGGTTGCTTCTTGGGCTGAAGAGATACTAATAAGATCCAGAATCTTGACGTGAATATATCCAGATGTCGGCAACAACTTCAAGTCAACTCACTGAATGCCTTCTCTCAACCCTCCTCCGTGGTAGCTGTGGCTATTTGTTGTCCTCGCCATTCCATCTCTTCTCGAAAGGGCTCCCAGACTTCAAGTCAATTTGTCAAAGACTCTCAGCTTGCCCAAATTCTCTCTTTGATCGGAAAGGTAGCTCCAGTGTCCTCAGACCAAGACCAAGTCAAGATGGATGCAATGATGCAAAAGTTCCACTCCATCTGTTCTCCTCTCCTCTCCTCTTTCTCATTCGTCGAGAAAGTCCAGCACAGCCCAGCTGAGCTGCTGCTGCAGTGGCTAGATGGAAAATCTGGATAGATAGATAGACTCGTGGAAAAAGTTATCCATGGCCACGAGCGAACGACATGCCGGATGTTTCAAAAGAGCTCAGAAGTAGCCTCTCTTGGAGCCGATGTCCAGCATGTTCTGATTGTCGTCTTGTGTTTACGAGTACATGCCTCGTCTCTCTTAGAGATAAGGTCTATGTATGGCTTATCCATCCAAGTTCGCTCAAACTTCACTGTTTCGTTTCGGACGAGGGCTGGATGAACTTTTCAGGAATCAGAAGAGATTCCCAAAGCACAACAGCACTTTGCAGAAGTCATCGTTTCCCAGAAAGTGAAAGGCAGCTAGAGAAGGTCGAAAGGTGGGGGGTATCGCCATAGAGTGCAGTGAACACAACCGATTCCTCTTTTCTCTTCAGGAAAAGCATAAACTCCTAGAAGGGAGTGCGGTGTAAAGGCCCCACCGTTCAACAGGCAGTAAAGGTTCCCCGCGTCTCGGCGCTTGTTCTCTAAAATACAGAAAAAACAAAAAAACAAAAAGGAAAGGCTACAAAGAAAAGCACAAGGGAAGCAATGTAAGGAGAAATCACTGCAGTAGAGTTCAAGCCCATTCTACATCTGGTCGACGTGTAAATGAAAGTATATAAGTGAGTGACTTGGACTGAACCCTTTTCTGCCACACGAAGTGTAAACCTTCAGGGAGTGGAGATTCTCGAGTTGTAGGTGTTCAGCTCTCTTCCTGCTTTGAGGGCACCTCAAAGTAGTTGGAACAATGCATGGCAAGAACCGCGTGGACAATTAGCCGGCACCGATGAAGGTTCCACTCGTATCCATGAACATAATGTTCGGCACTGTTGCTGTGGACTTCATGTGGTTGTCTTCTGATAGCAATCTGTAGAGACAAGCAAGTGAGTCGAGTGTCAGGTCTAGTAGTCAAGGCTCCAAGTGATGAGGATATTCTCCTATTTCCCTCCTGTGCTCCTCCAGCTTCCGCATTTAAGTTTGGGGGTGTGGCAAACTTGACAAACTTTGATACAAAGTTCCTTTCCCTTTTATTTTCAACGTACGATTGTTATATCACCGCCGGGCGGAGGGAGGGAGATGTTCAGCATCTGTGTTTATTTATCGGAAGAAATTGCCAGAAACCAAAAGTGGAAGTTTGCACTTACTTTCTTCTTCTTTTGTTTACCTTCTGTCCTTAATCCTGAGGAAGGTGTGCAGACAGTACAGTCAGAGACAACTTGCTCTCCTGCTGCGGAGAACAAAGTCATGAATATCCGGACAACTACTGTGACAATGTTCATATCAGTACAGTTTTGCATCTAGTGATGGTCAAGGTTTCAGGACTTTTGTCCACTGTGCTTGAAATGGGGACGACTCCCTGACAGTAGATTCGAGAAAAAATGTATGAAACACTATTACAAAGCACGTACTATCGTATCTTGTCGCACCAAGCCTGCTAGTACATTTACATAATATAATTTGGTCTGCTCTGCGACAGAAAGGACAAGAGAAAAACGAGAATTGCGGTTTTGACTGCAATACCATACATCAAATGTCCATGCAATCCTCACTGTTCAAGTTAAATGGGCTTGTAACGCATGGAACTACTGCAGTCAGGAATATTGACTAAGCGTGTCACATTCACCGAGTACATGAACTTTCTCTCCTACTGTGAAAGGAACAGCCGGCCACTCCATCAATCGGAGATCGTGTCACCATGTTCAAGCAAGAACAAGATGCTGCGCAATAAAATTGCGAGGCTATGCATTTGATAAAGAAGAGAAAATGAACAGAGCGAGGAACATGGGAGTTAATAATGAAAATGCATGTAAGTCAAAGCAGAAAACAACAGTATATTTACAGTTATTGTCGTCTTGTTCGCTGGTTAGCAATGCAAATGCATAGCAAATAGCGAGCACAATGGTTCACAGGAAGAGGCTACAAGCCAAGGTCGAAGTTATCGCAAGCCTTCTCGTTGCATCTACACTGAAGGCTGTGTTCCTTACTAAGAAAATGGTGTACGTATATTATACTGTTAAGCACAGTGCCTAAAACTCTGTTTGTGCACTATTTGTTCAAGGTACATATGGAAGAGGACGAATGATCTCTGCCGAGTCTGCCCTTTGACTTCGAATAGACAGTTAATTTCAACCCCTTACTTAGAAATATTTGACTGAAAAATCCTTCTTCCCAGTTTTGAAGGAGATGTTCCTACTCTCCCTCGCTCTGCCTCCTTGTCTGCTAGTGGGTATAGATTCCATTCTGCTTTGCCCCACAGAGCCTTTCCTGGTGAACCTGAACTGCTCAAAAGATCACCTTCGCATCCAGAACTGGCTTTAGAGGGGAGAATCCACCTGCTATAGGGGTTTGTGAACCCATGATCTTGCACTTCTTAGTGTCTTGTCTTGTTGGATTGATTGAACCTAGGGCAGGCAAGTCATTCCTCGGATCAAGGGGTCAAACGTGGACCGAGCAGGAAGAGCAGCAATAGCAGCAGAACAAGGCGGTATGTCTTGCTAGTTGGGAGTCCAACTTCGGGAGAATCTTCAGAATGGAAATCATGGAAGACAGTGCAAGCGGAAGGAAGAGGTGGAGGTGGAGTATCTTGTGCTGCATGCTGGGTAAAAAAACGAGCCTCGTATGAGCCAGAGACAAAAGCATGTGAATAGACTTGTATCACTTACTTGCATGACTCTTTCAAGTTGCTCGTGCTGGATGATGGACCAGGTTTTGACTTGGAATCAAACGTCTGTACAGATAGGCCCATTTCTGAAGATAGATTTCCAGAATGTCTTGTTAGTCTCTGAAACCCACTTGCCACCGGATTTTCGTACGTTGTGAATCCCCTTCCTTTTAGCTAAACGTGATATTTTTGGATTATATAGCATCTTCTTGCGGGGGTCCTAACCGACTTCTCACAGTATCCACTGAGGGTATATTCCAGGTCAAAGAGTTCGTCTTGTCAACAGAAAGTATCACCGGGATATATTCTGAGATGAACTTGGCTTAACCTCTAGATTGAGTATAGATGCATCGGCTCTTGTTTAATGCATCATTCGCTCTACCTTCATCGAGTTGTTACTCAGCACGTCTCTTATGCCTTTTGATTCTCTTCTCAAGTCATGTCACTTCATTCCCGACAAGAGTATTCTTCATACATTACTTTGTAACATGATAGAGCGATTTGTTCATAACAATTTCCTCTTCTATTATATCTACAGCAATATAGTCGTGGACAAGCAGGTTCCAAATTTTGAGTCCATACTTGGAAATGAGTGGACTACGGAAGTGATTCCATTCGTTTCAAGGTCGAACGTTTTAACTTCTCCTGCCAGCTCCTATAGTACTCGGACTTACCACCGAACGAAGATTATTGTGAGCTTACATAGTGCCCCCAGGCCTTGCCGTGCTGGTCGCCCCATTTGCCCACACTCCAGACAGTCGTGGGGTAAGGTATAGTCCTCTTGCCGCGAGGTCTCAGCTCAGTACAAGAGCCCCTGCTTCCGGCAGGACAAAGCTTGAATGCGAAATCATACCCCAAAAACCAAACCCAACGAATATAAAGACTAAATTTACCCTACATACTTGAAAGCCTTATTTCAGTTTCAACCAGCAGAACAGAAGCATGTGACAGACCTCGACTCATGAGTCTGAACTAATCTATTTCAATGCCCAACTTACAGAGCAGGTTAGGCACCTCCAGTCATATTGTTCTACCAATTAAAGACAAAAACTGGGTTATTTGTTGTGGTTTTTGATTATTGAAGATTTAACTATTCTTGTTGAGAAGGAATCAGATGTGATCCTGATGTGCTTTAAACACGATTTAATAGTCCATACATCCCTCTAAATCTTTAGAGTAATATTCATCTTATTATGTCACACAAGTGTCTCTGTATTATTAAGCAGAATGAAATTATGTGTATAATGTGTACAAGTACTCTAGTCCAAGTATAGTACATGAGTAATTAGAGTATACTCTAATTATCCGTTATCATATTTGGGGAGCGTGATAAGTGGGAAAGCTTCCTCTCTTCCTGAAGTCTAGACCACAGTTAGTCCACAGTAAGTATATTTAAAGAGGTCAGTCTCATATCTAAAGTACCTTGTGTACATACACACTCGAATGTATATATAGTCAATTTATATAATTAACTTCCAGTCACATAACGAAAGACTAGAGAAATGAGTAGTCCGAATTTCTTATCTCTTAAATTTTCTTGTCGTTTTTCTTCTTCTTGTAAGATGTACACTTTGGATGCATATTAAGTTGAAGTTATTATTTACCATCTATATTTGCCAAAACCTTGAATTTGTATAAGGAAATCCTTCACATGAACCCTTGGCGATTCAGTGGTCCATATGTCCGAAATCTATTCATAGACTGCTCAGTGAATGGATGACACAAACACTTTCATGGTTCCCCACTGAGCTCATGGTTCATCGCTTAGATTGTTCACTTGGGAACGCTGCGGGGAGGAGAGAGGACGTGCGAGTAGGAGAGGAGTGAGGAGAGAAGAGAGTGTAATTTGAGAGGGTGGAGAGTGTTGGGATGGATTATTTAGATATTTTTAGATATTTTTCTTCTTTTTTGTTTTTTTGTTCTAAAATTGATACATTTTGTGAAGAAATGAATGAGTATTAAATGTTTTTGGATTTTCTAAAATTTTTAGGGTTACAGAGTCTTTTGTTTAAAGTTTTTGAGAGATTTTGAGAGATTTCTTGCTACATATAGTGTGTTTATCTCTACAGATCAGGGTTCTTTATTTGAGTAGATATTTTTGTGATGTTCGTATTACTAGTACAATTTGGTTGGACATGGTCCTTTTTCTAGCTATGAGTACTCTCTCTCTCATGAGATCGAGAATGCTCCAGGACACACCATGTCAGATGTACGATCAATTTTTTAATCTCATAAAGATAAACTCTCATGTGGAAAAGATGCACAAGAGCTATGATTGGACCACATGGGATGCTCATGAGCGGAGGTCTACACGTGCAGTCATTATGACACCATTAGTCCTTCTACCTAGAGTTCCTCTTGAGTCGTGAGAGTGGTTGAGAGTCCACACTAACACTATTCCGAGATTGTTATCCTTATCCGCATTTGTTCCATCGGTTATCCTCTGCTCTCCATGACGAGATGAGATAAACATTACGTCTACTTCTCGACATGTTGGCACGGAACACTAAGGATGAAGCGACATGGTTATTGTTCCTCTTACTATCTCATTGATGTCTCTGTTATACTCGAGGTGGCAGAGTGAGACATCGAGAAGTGACAACTCGTCTTCAGAGATTCCATGCTGGTGATTGAGCGACCTTACATGAGAAATCAGTACGTGTGATACGAGATAAGAGTGAATCTGTTTCTACATGTGATGTCTCATCTTTCATCCGCATACGACGTTGTAAGATATTAGTCATGTTGGAGAATATAGTAGAGCTGCTTGAGCATTGCATCCGTTGTTAGTGGCATGTCCTATTGAGGAACGATCACTTCATTGTGTTTCTTTCATCCTCCACGGGGTGATCCTCCACCACCTGAGGTTCTAATACTATCAGCCTAAGGAGCCATTATGTCTCGATAGATCCTTGTTTGCCCAATCTTTGTATACAGCTCTACGTCTATCTTTTAGAGGTCTGTCTAGGATGATCTACGAGCACCTACGGGATTGTTTTCAGACCAGATAATCTCTCTAGTGGTTTCACGGAGCTTTTTCAAGTAGCGGCAGTAGCTTAGAGACATATTCTTCATTCTATAACTCAAGTACTAGAAGAAGCTAGACTTTTGGTCATGATGAAAGATGGTGGAGAGATTCGATCGATAGTTATCGGTGAAATTCTCTTATGACTTATTAGTCGTATCATTGTTCTTCAGCTTTGAGATATCTTTCAGGACCACCTTTATCCACATCAGTTTGGAGTTACGACGCTTGGAGGTTGTGAGTCTACATCTTTCGACGTTAGGGCTCTCTTGGACATTCATCTCGATTGGGTTGTCTTACAAGTGGACGTGGAAAACTCTTTTAAGAACATTTCTTGCGCTTTCATCTTTAGGGAGCTCATGGATGACGATGGATCTCTTACCAGTGTGTGATATTTTAAGAACAATATGTGATCTTAGAGCTACTGATAGCGAGACTTAGCCTGATGTTCTTCCTTCCTTCGGAACGTTGGTTGCTTGATCCTTCGGGTCCTTCTTTCCCTTGTAAGACTTGATGAGGTCTTTCCATCCGTTGGCTATTCATTGCGTCGCGTGTTCTACTTTTCATGGTAATATGAGTTTTGAAGTTCTTCTTCCAAAAGAGAAAGAAGGAAAAAACTTCCTTCTAATTCATGGAAAGGTTCAGTGGAATATTGCACAATAATGGAGAGTTTATTCACAGCGGTTGTGAATAATCATGCTCGATCAACTTTGGTACAAACATTACGAAAGAAGAAAAGTGTTGGATCAAGGGGTTAATTTTCCTCAATGATTGGATCGGGCAGTTGATTCACCATAATACTGTTCATCTCAACTAAGACTTGATATTTTATTTTCGTTATCCCAAAGGATTGTATCTCAAAAATTTCTCCTCGTGAGTTTACTATGTTCTACTGTATTTTGCTTTCTATTTTTAATTTCTTTTACACAAAACACTTCACATGATACTCCGAGCCTTTTGATTCTACTTTTTATTTTTCTCTTTACTGTTTATACACCAAGTAGTACACAGAGTAGTGTAGCCTTCATATGTAAACTTCCACTTGATAATTTCTACCTATATATTTATCTATCACCTTGGCAAAATAGTTCATCTGGAGATCTAGCCACGGAAGTTCAAATCTGACACAACTTCAGTCAACATTCTAGAGATTTCTAGACGGATGTTTATCTAATTCACATGATAGACGCTTCTGTAATTTACAAGATCAACGATTATTTCAAAACGACTTAAAAAGACCTTGATTATCTAAATCTTGATAGACCAAGCAAGAATAACAGTTCATTGGTTCTGTATAAAAATTGATTGTCTCTGAAAAGACAATGGAACTCCGATACTACAAATCAACAGAGAAGAGGTGAATAGCCATGTTCACTATGTGAATAATTACTCATGACAATGAGCTCTGAACTGGGATCTTTTAACTCCAAATATAATGCTTAGCGGATTATAACTAAGGTCACATCATTGCCATGACCTTCCAAAAGATTTGTTCCCTTAATAAAGGGATATTTCCTTGCACCCTCTCTATGGTTGTGGTCTTCCGCTCAAGCTCCTGTAAGAACCGTTTACTGTCATGCATCCCTTCTGCGCATTACAGGATGACGAGGAAGAACAGAAGATAACAGACCAAGTGTAAGAGTGTCGTGGAATTTGACATGTTTATGCACAATGACATCTTCATGAGACAAGGTTATAACTTGGAACTGCCATTGTTGTCATCCACAGATTGGTTTCCTCCAACAAAAGCTCCAACTGCCAACAGCTTTTGTCTTACTCTAGGGGATGATGAAGCCGAGGATCACGTTTCGATCATAGAAGTACTAGTCCTCGTCAACATTTAACTAAACATGGTTCAGAAGAAGAAAACTGAGAGATAAGTCGAAGGAGGCAGTAAATGTTGTACAGAATTAGAGTGGTCACCTCATCTTTAACCATCAGCCCAGCATAATCAAGAAAAGTAAACCGCTTCACGTGCTTTTCCCGTCTCAAATAACGATACCCAAGTGGAATTCACTGCCCAGTTATGCCTCATTTTACTAACATATATTCTTCCCAAATCACAATATTCTCTAGGTCAGAATACGTGGACCTCTTGGGATGAACAAGAAGGTATATATCACAATAAGAAGTTGCGAATACATGTTCTATGCTTGCAAATATTCCCCGTGCAAACTACAGAGAATATCAGAGTCTACGGTGAAAGCTGAAGCACTAGGAATGTAGAGCTGCTTTTGTGGGAGAACTGGAATCTCATCTAAGGTGATTGGCAATCTCCTCCGAATAAATTGTAAGTCCTACATGAGATAGTGTTGTTCACACAGTTGTATCAATTTGTTTTGACTGAGGATTCACGTGCACGTTATTAACTCACAAACACCATACACACATTTTTTGAACAGTAAACTTAAACGATGTGTTTCAAGGTGATACAAGGTGGGAGATGCTCGGACACGAAGGAAGATCTATGTGCATCAAGTAGACAGACACATTTATTCAAAGGCGCTGATAAATTATGTGAAAGATATACCTCTAGTGTGAGGGGTGAGACGCCACAATATGACCCGTCTGCCACAACACATTGAACAAAATATGTTACAGTATGCTGTTTCTGCTCATCCTAAAGTGGACATACAAACTTGACAGTAGTTGAAACGTCAGGAAAACTAGTGTTCGTATAGTTGATCATCTTTCTATTTAGCAATTAATCTCAAATGGTAACATCAGGTTCAAGCTTTTAACAAAGGCTTTCAAGTTGAGCATACTCCAGTTGTCGAATCGGCTACACACCCCACTATACCACCACGAACCGTTGGACAACAACCGCACCATTAAGGCCTTTCCCTTTCTTTGTGGATGACGAAGATTATAAATCATTAGAAACCCTGCAGAAGGCTTCACGGTTTGCCTTTGAGTGCCCCATCTGAGAACACTATCTTCCTGAAACTCTTCGAATCGCTGGTAAACTTGGTATGAATAAGAAGAAACCCGTTAGAAATTGTTTTAGGATAAGGAGAATTTGTTAAAGCTCCGTTGAAAATATCTTCAGGCCGACAGACATATCCCAACAGGCCCCAACCTTTATATACAAGCCACAAAAACCGTTCCCAGGTGAATGGAGCTCCGAACCAAGGAAGCATATTAGGGGGTGTCAAAGTTAAGATGATTCTGAAATATTCGAGAGCCGCGGGCGTGAGTTACGGCTTCGGCCAGACTGCGGCCAGTGTTTCATGCGGGCACCTCTTGAGGTACCCGCAGGAAAACGCCGCGGGCATTTTCTTAACGGCTGTTCACTGGTTTTTTCTGCTTTTTTTTTGCAATGGATTCTCTGCTGCCGAGAGTACTTATCTTCAATGTACAAATGAAAAAATGATCAATGATAAAATCTTGATGTTCAGTCACAGACGCGACGCAGAATGAGCCGCGGTTCTATACAAACTTACCTGTGACAATTTTACGGCCAGTTACCTCTTTGCCGTTGAAGAATCTTTCCTCTTAACTTTGACACCCCCTATTAGGCTACCATCTTGTGTGGACTCTGTGGATGATGAAAACTTACTGGGAACCGGTACCCTAGAGTAGATTGACTGATCGGTTCTGGGCACATGTGCCGTAAATCTACATCCCGGTTTTATAAAGTACATCTTTGAAGTAAGCCACTTTTTAATGTACAGTAACACCCCCAACAAAAGATTGGTAACTGGCTCACCGGTCTTACAGGAACGAGCTCACCTTGAGATAGTTCTCACCGCCTGTCTAGAGAAACGACAGAAATTTGCTTGATCATACCCTCAATAGGTTCCTGTGAGCTTGATCATACCCCTCTTAACGTTGTCTGGCTTGATCACACCCCTGACTGGCTATTGCATGTCAAACCAGTCACTTTGTGATGTTATTCAGATGTGAGACTGCACATATTAGAGGAATGAGAATATGGATAGTCTAACGCGTCCTTAATGTCAAATATTTTGAATTACAGTGATATTTAGTCGAGGTTGAAAGTACTAAAATGATGAACCAAAAGATAAGATGACTGGTTCGACTGTCAATAATCCGTCAGAGGTATGATCAAGCAACTAAACGTTAAGAGGGGTATGATCAAGCTCACGGAACGTACTGGGGGTATGATCAAGCAAATTTCTGAGAGAAAAGAGGGTGGAGTATGAGAATGGTAGAACTTACAGTCAAGTTGCCTAAGAGTCCTGGTGGAGCGTAGATTCTTTGTAGTACTCCATAGTTCCTTTATGAGCTGGCAGATGAAGCAAGATCTAGCCTCTCGCTTTGGAGTTGTATGATGTTTTCATTGGGACGAGAATGTGTGTACCATCAGAAAGTCAGGCAGGAAATATTTACTAGGCTACTCTTGCTACTGGTCCAGTAGTGACTAGCTTAGCCACCTTGTCAGCAAACAGCTTTTACACGAAGGCCCCTTGAAAGAAAAGGAAGGAACACCAATAGTTATTATTTTCTTTCGTAAACATGGGCGATTTCTTCTGTGAAAGAAAGAACGTTGGTAACATAACTTATAGACCACGAGAGTCGAAATTCACAAGGTTCCAAGTCACCTGTTCTACTTGCCCACAAGGATGAAATGTTTAGGAAGATATATGTTAGGAGTCCCCTTGTTTCTCATGACCATCTTGTCTCATGACCATCCACAAACTGTCACCTGGAAAGATGAGCATGAATAGCAGTAAATTTCCTGGAGCAGAACTTTGGCTCCATTTCCAGAAGGGAAAGAAGAAGAAAACAGTTATGAAAAGAATTAGACATCTCATGAACAGATAAGTGATGTCATGACGACAGCTCTAGTGCGGTTACGCAGGAAGTATAGTGGTCTATTACAACCTTCTAAACGTAATTCTTTTCATTTCTTTTTCTTCTAGCACTCACACACAAACTGGATTGTTTATCCTGCCCAAGAGCAGGCAAATAGAAGATCATTCATGGCTGCTCATGCCTTATTTCGTGTCGTTCCACTTTCCCCAATTGCATTCCATGGGATTGGGATGTGCTACTCACCTGAAGAAGATTAGTTCATGGTGTCGTTGAGCCACTTGTAACATGTATTCCCTTTGGTGCGGTTTTGTTACTTGTGGTGAAATTGTTTTAACTCTCCCTTTCTGTAGTAGACTATATGCAGAACCGACATGTCCATTGCTCAGCTTGTGTAAAGACTGGTAAGCATTGAAACCAGAAAAAGGAACCGGGATGAGATTGTTCAGTTTTTTCGATGCAAAAGAGTCCCGTCATAAGGCAGAAGGGAACTATACAATAAGAAGGGATCATATCTCTGTCAGGAGATTGACGGAGATTGATCCCACCATGCAGAATATTCAAAATATTTTATCTTGAACCACATGGGTAAGATTGACATATGCATGTACATCCAAAGTGGGTAGCCATTTAGATTGGACCACCTGGGCCCCTTCGATGATAGCGTTGATAATCCCTCAAGGTTCCTTTTGTGTCATACAAACTGCCAAGAAGAAATGTAGCAGGTAAATAGCCGACCGTCAAGAGGATGGACACAGCAAAATCTACAGGCAATGGAAATTTTCTATTCTTGCGAGATATATGGCAGTAATTTGTTCAGCTCCTTTCCCTAGAGCAGCCCAATAGAGAAAAACACGTGGTACGGCGGTGTAGAAGTTTTGCAGGCCTGACCCGATGGAGATCTAGCAAGAGCTGGGTTGAGGGGAAAGGGGTGGTTCCTAGAGATTGCCCGGGCCTCGAGTTTAGAAAACTACTTTAGGGCAAATGATTGAGATAAGCTCGTTGGCCCGTTTTACTGACAGAGCTCTAACATGGCTGGCTTATCTGGATGAAATCGGCCAAGGTTCAGTGCAGAAGCTTTCAACCAGTAAGAGGTAAGACACAAGAGTCTCCTGGGTAGTATTTCAATTTTGCATACTGTGCGATTGCAACCGTTACTTGGAGAATGTAGGCTTCGGATATGAAAACTAGACTTTCCGATACAGAAGCCACATATTCCTATCCGAATACTGTGAAAGGACTCCCTTTCCCACCCTCCGTGCTGGCCTACATTGTAAAACAGTCTTTGAGAAAGTTATAAGTTCTGTAGGATGTGGTTACCTTAGATCTAGGACAGGAAGATGGATAAGATGCTTCGATTGCATCACTCTGTCACCTGAAGCCAACTCCACGAACCAAACAAGTCCAAAAGGGAAGTCCGGAGCCGTGAATGAACCTGTGCTCCTTTCCATGTCATCCGTATACGAGCTCACAAACTTTCCAACACCTGTGGCAAGAACGAGACTCAAGGATTCAAGATGGGTCCTTGTCATCCGTATACGAGCTCACAAACTCTCCAACACCTGTGGCAAGAACGAGACTCAAGAGGATTCAAGGTGGGTCCTTTGAGATGGAATAGCTTATCTAACACTCCTCAGCCATTAAAGGTTCCAGCCTCACATGTGCAGACATAGCTCCATAAAGGAGGAATTGGGTTCTGCGAAATCATTAGCTATCCAACGCAAATTGTTGGATTACATCATCCTCTAGAGGAGCTACCAGCTCGGTGAACAGCTTTTATACAAACTTCAATCGAGAAAAGGATTTTTGATACGGCAGCCATAGTTTTTACGACATTCAATCAAAGTGACAGTGAGGATGATAACAGTCGAAATTATCTCCTCACTTAGTCCTCAGACGTTACACAGACCGCCTAATACCGATAGCGGAAGTGGGAGACTTCATACTGATGGTCTCACCGTGGTCGTTATCAGAGTCACGATGTCAAAGCAACCTTCCGCCCACTCGTCCGCTACAAATACAGTGTTCCCGACATTACATGATTTTTCACACTTCTTTTCTCGACGTGATTACCTTCCTACGCTTTATCTGAGTAACACAATCATTAGTGCGGCTTGAATCTCCCGTAATGTACATACTTATGGATGAAAACAGACAACACAAATGGACAGGGTTGTTGGTTCAAGGGTGAACTCTTGGGGCCCTCGGATTATCCACTATAGTAGTAGTGGTTAGCAAATTTGGTGTACTAGTAAACTGCTTTGTGTGAGGCCCACTTCTGGTAACAACCTAGAGCTTTGATCGTTTCGTTTCTACAATATGTAAAGGCATCAAAGAGGATCATGACGACCTCTTGAAAGTTTGGATCGAAATATCCTATGACTCGCACTTCGACAGTGAATCAACATCTCACTCTGACACAAAGCGTGGTGAGAACGACAATATCTCCTAGGTGGCTCTAAGATTTTGATCTTCCTATCAAGATTGAATCTTACCGAGAATAATGGCCATAGCTAGAGCATTGCTGGAGAAAAGAGAGCATATGTGCCTTATCAGTTTTATCCTGAAATGAATTAAAATAGCAGCGTTTATCAATTCCAAAACTACTGGGTGAAACCTTTAGATTTCAAACTCGTTATACTTTCGATGATGAAACCAGGTGCCAGTGGCCATCCACAGAAGCAGACGGCAAAACAACAGGAAGATAGCTTGATAAATAATATGAAATGATAAGCGCAGCTGAGAGAAGTCAATTCTGACCTATGATGGGGGACTGTGAAACAGGTAGCCGATACTTATGTTGATGATGCTCTTTACCACAAGCCGTACTAAGCTCTTGTACCACAATCCGTATGACTAATGGTTTGACGAAACCGATGGAAGAAACTTGAACAGGAGCAGACAAGGTCTTCAAAACAACTCCGTTACAGAGATCCAAATATTTTGAGCAATTTGAACTTGGGCTGCTCTGTTGCTCCCACAAGTTCCACATGGTGGTCCTCGATAAACATTTGTACGGGAAATGGATCCCACTTCTTAGCGCAAAAGTACAATGTGGGACCATCCCTCACCGATTTCTCCACCATCTCATCCAAATGAGGTGGTGTGAGATCTCTGCCATATCGCATCCTTTCTCGAAACTTGTGTACAAACTCGTAAGCCTTCATCATGGACATTTCTGTAGGGTTCCACGAAATGGATGTATATTCTCGTACTTCCTGGCATCTACTGACAGCCGGGAACATCCCAATGTCGTCATATGATATTAGGGAATTACTGTTGCAAACACACAAGGCTTCGAGTGCTACTCGACGCTCTTGGTTAGAAAATTATTTCCCGTTTCTCTTTTGCTCCTGGAAAGTGAGATCTTTTGTTCTCGTACAACATATAAGAAGAATCTTATATTCCCCATCATAGACGTAACCTTAGAGGTACTGTCAAAAACCTTTGTGAACAATAAACATGCACAAAAGATAAACTGGACGTGGAATTCTTCCTTCTTTGCTGGCCTACCCACTGGCATATGATAGTGAACTGTAAGCAAACTGATGGTGGAGTCACTAAGACAAGGACTTTTCAGTCCAGAGTCTTCTGCTAACATACTGTCATGGATAGTTTATGCATCCTAGAAGTTCTCCTCTTTACGCTACTGTGTCTCCTGAGTTTTCCCTTAGGATGACAAAGTGAATAACCAACGAAACACTGCGAATTTTCAACTCCTTGCCACACACGGTGCCATCAATATCTCTTCTTCAATGCTGGTTATCCTAGTTGTGGTTATGCTACTCACATACATATCATGCTCGAGTCAATTATAGACGAGCCGTATGAGTTTTCATTTGTGTTTGTTGGCTGAAAAATGTTCCCATAACTCTCCTGACACTCACTTCAAGGACCAGTTCAGCATCAAACTCGGCGTTTGTAGACCTGTTGACGAGAAAAGAGAAGGAACTGAAAGCAGGCATGATTTGGGGGAAACTAAGTTGCAGGATTTGAACAGCCTGGGCGTTTCTTTGTGCTTCTGTCAAAATGAATAGGATGTCTTACGAACCGTCTCATTTATAGTCCACGAAAATTTCCAGTCCATCTAGGTATGGACTTTGACAAGGGGAAGATATAGCAAAGAAAGCTCTCTTTTGTTCCTTGACAAGCAGAACATACAGCAAAGAAACTGGGATCACATCTCATCAAGATCTGCAAACAGCAAGATTTACGCCATACCAGCAGCACTGTCTTGCTAGAGGTCTAACCTGACCACCTTCAAAATTATGGTCCGTCCGTTAATGAGGGCTAAAACAAAGTGGAGAAAAGCAGTTGCAATGGAAAGGTTCGATCCAAGAAGGCTCATGTTCCATGATGAGTGAATCATCAAAACACTTGTAAGGGAGGAGAGCATTTGAGTGGATCCTAAGGATCTCTTCAGAGGAGAAAGACCTAGAAGCTGACTCGCACAAGCAAAAATGAGCAAGAAGTCAGATGATGTTGCACAACAGCAAGTGCTCCCAAGTTGAGGGCTCTTGTGATTACAGAAACGACCTACTAGATGCTAGCTTACGACTCGACGGAGAAGTATGCAACCTGTCATGATTCGGCTGTGTTTCCTCATGACGTGATTCAGTTCTTTGATGTGCTATGACTGCTATCACGTGTTGTACTTGACTGCCTTGTACCAGCTTCATTTTGGGAAAGTGCAGACTTGAAAGCAACTTCTACTCGGGCTCTTCTTGTTCGTGTACAGTATAGTAAAATCCTTTTCCCCTGGTATGAGAAATGGGACCATGATGCAAGAGACCGGGAGATGCGAAGTGGTGTCGGAAAGAAAAGGCCTACAAAAGCCAGAACAAGAAAAGACGCAGGCATAAAAACGCTCAAACTGTGGACGTTGCTGCTGTTTGAGACTTTGTATACAACAAGTATAAATTCCTGGATTCCGTAATATGGAGAGGTACGAGAGCACTACCCTGCCAAACTCACGCGTGAGGTGAGCCAATATGTGTTTATTGCCATTTAAATTCTCTAAGATGTGATAGGCCATTTAAAGTCTCTAGGGACTGGAAGAAAACAGTTCTCAGGCCAGGAACTATTTAACACGTATGCTATTAAAAAGTTATTACTTCGCACGACAAATGCAGATATAAAATTGCGGTTTAAGGCTACTCTTGTTTCTCAAGATCCAATTTTGAGTGCTGAACGACTTCCTCTCATGGCATGCTCTACTTTCCTCTGACTACTTGTCTCCCGACCATTCTCCTAAGTGACTTACACACATAATCGCACAGCTATACCGTACTCGAGAAATACCGAAGTGATCGGTTTCGCAATATTGCCTTGAACAGGCCCTTGCACACAAACTTAACTTGAACAGTCCCTTTTACGTGTTTTCTTCACAAGTTCTACTTTTAGTGTGAAGATCAGAGTAGAGTCTTTATCGTTAATTTCAACGTGTCATGTGACTAGGAAACATACATGTATTTGTAATACAATATGACTAGCACGCACCCACTAGTGTTATCCTTGCCGTTCAAGATAAACTTTGCGCGCAAGGGCTTATTCAAGCCAATCTTACGATCGGTTTTCTTGTCTAGTGGACGTAGGTTCTTGCACGTAGGTTCAAGGTTCAAACCCGGGACCACACTTGGTCTGGCGAGAAGGAAAGCAATACATTAAGGGGAGAATAGGAAAGATAGTAATCTGTCAATCTCTTCTTATAGTATGCTTGCAGCCTAGGTGAAATAGCTGTGCTGCTATGATAATGTGGAGAATATTGCGAGAGACGAAGTGTCACAAACCTCAAACAACAGGCATACAACAGAGAATTAGAGGCCGTAATCAAGACATAATGCAAGAAAGTTGAGTGTCCACGCAAATAAGGTAAACACCTATTGTTCCTCCTGTCACGTCAGTTTGGGCCCCTCGGCTAGGTTGACCGAGTGCGAAGTGGCGCATCCCGGTAAGGCCGTTAGTGCCGTTAGGGCGAGTTGGGGAGAGAGCCCACTAGGGGTAAACTTCGCAGGTAGGGCTTGGAGGCCTTAGTTCTTTGAGTTGAGCCTTCAAGCTCCAGGCTATGGTGGATAGTCTAGTTGAGTGTAACCCGGATTCTCTTCGCGTTTAGAGTGGGTTTGGCTTGACCGTTTGTGAGTAATCCTTGTTGTGGTGTTGGAGATGGTAATCTCTGTATTCAGATTACTCAAAGAACTGAGTGCAGGTCGAGGCGGAGTTCAGTAAGAGCTCGCTGATCTGAAATCAGAAATCGTCCGCTGGTATCTTCGGGCGTTGTTGTTCGTGTGTGATTGTGTGGAGCCGTGATCGAGGTGTGTGGGCGCCGTGTGGTGTGCTGGTCGCAGATCGATTTGCTGTTGTTGGGGTCGAGTGGAGATTTCTGTCATGCGGAAGCGCTGCAGAAATTTTGCGGAATGTTCTTGAAGTGTGTTGTTGGAGCCGGATTGCGCGTTTGGGCGTAGCAGCTGAAATACTTGTCAATGTCGGGCCGGAGTGGACTCTTTGGAAGCGCATTGGAGAGACGATTCTAGCGCACTAAGTTTCGTGGAGTTTGGCCAAGGATTGAAGAAGTTATGGCATGTCGAAGTTCGCTGCCGTGAAACCCGCAAGCACTAAAAGGCTAGTTACGTCAGATTTTGGCTCAATTTCGTGAGGAAACTCGAGTTTAGTAGTTGTTTTGTGTGTGTGTGCATCCGCGAAGTGTGTGTGGTGCATTTGCGAATCTGTTTTGGTGGTGTTCGGGTTGGATTTGGAGGTTCTTGCTGTTTTACGTCAGATTTTGGTCACCCGTGTGCACCCGCAAGCTATTTTCGCTGTTTTGGAGGCTGTTTTGGTGCAATCTTCTGCAATTCGAGCCTCTTCTGGTGTGTGTGTACCTGTTCTACTCTACTTCAAGCGGAGCGGAGCGGAGAGTGAGCGGGAGTGTCGAGGTGTGGAGTGCGTGTGTGTACCTGTTCTACTCTACTTCAAGCGGAGCGGAGCGGGAGTGTCGCGGTCGAGGTGTGGAGTGCGTGTTAGGAGGCGTTTCGAGGCTTCGAGGAGCAGAGGTGCGTGAGTGCGGAGGCGTGAGAGCGGAGTGCGAGAGTGCGGAGGCGGAGCGGAGCTGAGCTTGAGCCTGAGCCCGAGCCCGCGCCCGCCGCAAGCCAGCTTGCTGGCGTGCGTGAGAGAGGTATCCAAGCTTCAGGTGTGTGGGAAGGGTAAAACCAGCTGGTCACCCATCCCAACACTATTCCTGGACCTGGACTCCTGACTCTGTAGTCTTAGCTTTGGCTTTACCACTAGACCAATAGCTCTTGGTGTCCTACAGGGATGCGTGCAAGTACTTATGGACTTGTATAAGGTAGTAGGAGACCTTCTCGCACGTCCCTAGAGGAGTGGTAGGGCGACCCCACAGTGTTAGGGGGAAGCTATAGTTGTGGTAGTGTTTGCCTACACCGTAGAGGCGCGTATGGAGGCAATTGGTGGCAGTTGTCTTGGGTGAGCTAGTAGAGCTACCACGTGGATGTTTTTGGAGCTACTAGAGGTGTGGACATCTAGTTAGTGACCTCCAGTGTCAGTTACGACTGTTGGTGACCATATATTGTGCATGTGGTCACCGACAAGGAGTCGTCAGTCCGGGTGGGGCTGGGTTTCTCTTTATGTGAATGTTTGAGTGTGGAGGGTTATCGTTTGGACTTCTTGTGGTTGGAACCCCTCCATACTTTGCTTCCTGTTTGTGCGCCACGTTTGCTTGTGTTGGCGCTTGATTTCCGGAGTGAGTTCACTCCAGTGTGCTGTCGATAGTGAGGCTGGAGTTGCGGACCAGTCAGACTATCTTTGTCTCTCTCACGGTGCGGTTGGAGTGACGACCAACAGACCGTGAGAGGCTACCTGTGGTGATGGCAGGTACAGGTTGCCCTTACCTTGACCGTCCTAGTAGGGGATAGGTGAGCTCAGTAGGAGCGGGGTTAGGCAAGTGGTGGTTACGGTGGTGACGGAGATTGCGACATTCCGGTTGGGGAGTGTCTTAGCGGGATTCTCTCATCACGGAGTTCTCGGGAGGTTCTGGTGGGGACTTCTCCGACAGTGGGTATACACGGAGTGGGGTGAGGTACCGACTACCTACACCATTGCCGTCGGTTGTTCCAGAGGACGAGTCAGACGCAGACAGCGCGTTTTCTGGTGGTGAGTCTAGTGTCACCACACCGTTGTTGTGGGACATGGACGAGATCTATGGGGCCACGAAGGGGCCTCGACGTTACTCGGGTACAGTTGGTACCATTGAGCTGGATGACTTCATCCAGGAGTTCGACAGTTGGTGCGATCTGCAGCAGATGCGGAACCCACAGCTGTTTACACCCTTCATGGCATGGAAGGGTTTGTTCCAGCACTTGGAGGGACCGCCGATGGACGATTATCATGAGTTCAGGCGAGATTACAGTGTTGAGATCGAGTTGTGGAGACAACATTGGTCTCCCAACTACGTTTCTATCACTACTGGCGCAGTTTCGGGAGGCGTAGCACCTGCGAGTTCGGGTGCCAGTAGCAGTGGGTGTGCCGCAGGTGGCGGAGTACCTACTACCAGCGGTGCGTCCGCAGGTAGTGGAGCAGGTGGTAGTATGAGCGGGATACCACCAGGGTTTAACCCTGTGGTTCAGTTCTTTCAATGTTTGAGGAAGAACTATCAGGGTGTGCGGACCGACAAGTTGAGGAGTCTGCAGGAGTTCCAACGGAAGACTGGAGAGAGCCTACGCGAGGCATTTACTCGCATGAGGCGGTTGATCAGCGTTACCCAAGGGGTGACGGAAGCACAGGCAGTCCAGTTCTGGTATGGGATACTAGACCGGGAGCTGCGTAGGAGAGTTAGAGATGCTACTCTTCTTAGAGATACCGCTCCGACGTTGGCGGTTGTCTTTAGTCTGGCTGAGCGGATTGAGCTCAACATGGTGGAGGAGAGGGTGGTGGTTGCTGGGTTCAGCAAGGAGACACCACATGGAGCGACCACCTCTTCTCGAGGATCACAGGCTACGCAACAGCGTGGTGGTGGTGGTGGTGGTAAGGATCGTGCAGAGCAGTCACGATCGCAGGGAGGTGTAGGAGGATCTGGTGGGCAGAAGCCCATGCCGTCCTTCTCTAGTCAGCAGCAAGCGGGTCCTTGCTGGACGTGTGATGGTCCTCATCAGCAGAGGGACTGTCCACAGAGGAGAGGTTATGAGACGTCAGGGACATCAGGGACGTCTCCAGCAGTACCTAGGCAATGTGAGCATTGCGGACGACCTGGTCACAGTAGTGACCGTTGTTTTGATCTCCATCCCGAGTTGCGGCAAGGGAAGGCTGATCGTGGACGAGGCGGAGGAGCTCAGGGAGGCCGTGGTGGTCGAGCTGGAGGTAGAGGTCCAGCACCTGGGAGAGGACCGGTCGGTCCACCGCCTGCTACGACGTCAGAAGCAGGTATGGCTGCTCGGATTGAGCAGTTGGAGCAGAGGATAGCTAGTATGGCCATGGCTCAGCGGAGGTCAGGTGGAACAGAGGCTTCCACGTCTTATGGAGGAGAAGGAGGTGACTTCGACTTCATGGCTGGTGTGGCGCAGATTGAGGCATCTGCGGCAGTGACTAGAGGTGCAGTACGTGCCTCTGAGCCACGAGGTGCGTCAGTGGAGTTGGATCCACAACGCGGGGAGGCTGGTAGACAAGCCAGGCTTCCCCAGTCGTTCACGTTATCGGAGGCGTTGAGGACCACATCTATGGTTCCTAAACGACCTACCGATGGTGCAGTAGAGTTGGAGGCATCGACATCCAGGAGTGGGTGTGATGTGAGTCCACCTTCGACGTCTGTGGATGCGACGTCGAACCCGATGTTGGGGGCGGCTACAGCAGTTTTGCGAGCCCCACTATTCTCAGTCACGGATATGAGGGCATTGGGAGTCAACTTGGCTCCAGTGTTCCAGTTGGCGGCCACGCTCAGTGAGAGCGAGGATGTAGTTACCTCTAGTGCTGAGGTAGTTCAGCGAGAGGCGGTAGACGTGTCCATGGAGTCGAGGATCAGGACAGCTACCAGTGGTACTTGGCAAGCGGCGGCTGCTAGGTTAGATGAGTTACCAGCTAGGCCGGCGATTGACCGTGCTAGTTTGGCACCAGGTGTGGTGTTGTTGGACAACAGAAGTGGTATCTTCTGTTTGGTGGCACCTTCAGGGAAAGTGTATCGACCCCAGAAGGTCTTGTTAGACTCTGGAGCCCAACCGTTGATGTTGGGAAAGGCGGCGTGTATTGGTTTGGGTCTGAGGAAGTCCGAGATAGAGAGATGTCCATTCCAGTTGCAGACATCTCTAGGGGGATCAGGAGGTACGGCTCTCCACATGACACGTGAGATGTTGACGGTGAGAGTTCGGCCAGATCACCCCACGGATGGCTCTATGGTGAAGGCCAAGGTCATCGTTACAGCCGCAGAGTCTTATGATGTATTGGTGGGAGGTGCTGTGTTGTACCCTATGGGGTTCGTGATTGACTATTGGACAGAGACAGCATCTTACAGACCAGGTTGGCAGTCCGGTGAGGGACGAGTGAGCCGCTTACCAGTGCGGTTCAGTGCTAGAGTTGGGACGACGGAGCCTACACCAGGAACGATGGCATCCGTTGCAGGGTTCAGTTCGATCATGACTTGGCCGGACGAGTTGTTGGAGGGTAATGCCCATGCGGAGGATACTCCGATCTATGAGGAGGTGGAGGACATGCCTAGCATGTCTACGTTAGTACCATCTGCCTTGGATGTTCCACTCTGGAGTTCGAGTGGAGGGTTGCAGCAGTATGCTGATCAGTTGGTGCAGCAGGCTTGGAGTGAAGCTTTTGTACCACCAGTAGAGGAACAAAGGGTTGTTCCTGCTACTGGCCCTGTGACCTTATCACCGTTGGATACGACTCCCATTGTGTGGCAGTATCCAGAGGAAGGTGTATGTGTGCTGGAGCTGTTTGGAGGGATCAGCACAGGTTTGGCTGCGGTATTGCAGGCAGGTATACAAGTACAGCGATACTTGTATGTGGAGAGAGATGAGATTGCGAGACGCATCTCATTGCGACATGTGGCACGTTTGGTGCAGAGATATCCTGAGTTGTTACCCATATCAGCTGTTAGAGGATACCAGCAAGCATTACCGTCGGATATTTCGCTGCTGGGGGCGCAGGATCTTACGTTTGTGGGCACCATTCACTTGGTGATAGCCGGATGGCCATGTCAAGGTCACACGCGTGCAGGGAGAGGTCAGGGTTTACATGACCCGCGATCTAGGATGTTCTGGGAGATGTTACGGATCCTACGACACCTCCAGATGCATCAGGTGGATTCTCCAGCATACATCTTGGAGAATGTTCCTTTGTTGGGTGATGCTCGTACACAGATGATGGCGAGTGTGCACCAAGTGCGATCTTGGGTTGGACCAGCAGTGTTGTTGGATGCAGCGAGAGTGGGATCTCGTGCACATCGTCCACGGTTGTGGTGGACGAACTTGTTACCGAGAGAGGTGCTTAAGCGCGCACACGATGGAGTGAGACGACCAGCGCACCTCACGGTTGATAGCATCTTGGATGCAGGACGACGATCTCAAGTAGTGAGAGTCGTCGATAGGTCACCCATGGCAGTGGTGAACCTAGTGGGACGGCCCATGGTAGCATTACCCACATTGGTAAGCTTTCCAGCGTCACATGCTTACAGAGATGGAGGACCTGGGCTTGTGTGGGATGCTCAATTACGGCAGTTGGTGGAGCCCAATGCCGATGAGAGAGAGCGAGCGATGGGTTTCACTACGGGTACGACGGCAGTAGCTTCGGTGTCGGAGGCTTCACGTCGTCAAGTATTGGGTCAAGCAATGGACTTGAATTGCTTGACATGGATTGTTAGCCTTGGATTGGCTGAGCAGCGTCGGATGCGATCGACGGGTGTTACTGCTCGAGCACTCTTGAGCTCTTTGCCTACCGGGTCGGTGGAGGCAAAGGCTGGGGGCGAGGCACGTGGAGTTCGTCATCCTTGGACATCATGGGATGTCATAGGAGAGAGTGTGGAGTTTGCAGCTAGAACTGCAGAAGTTTTACACACAATAGCGGTGGAGGTTGTTGGTGGTGAGCAGAAGGAAACTGCTCCAGAGGCTGCAAGATAGCAGTCAACGACTTCGTCTTCTACCTCTAGCATGGTGACAGAGGATACTTGGGAGCCGGAGATCGGACCCAAGCTTATAGGAGAGGAGAGACGAAGAGTCCAAAGATTCCTGAAGAGCTACAGGAATTGTTTTGCCTTCAGTATGAAGGATTTGGGTACCTTGAAGGGACCTGGTATACGGATCGACTTGGCTAATGACACGCCAATCTTTCGACGTCCTTACAGGTACAGTGACATGGAGAGAGCCTTGATCCAGAGTCGGACTCAAGACTTGTTGGAGGCTGGGTTGGTGGAGATGTCGCATGGAGAGTATGCATCTGCCACAGTTATGCCAGCCAAGAAGGATATGTATGGCAACTACACAGATAGACGGATGTGTGGGGACTATCGTCCTATCAATCGGCAGACGAAGTCCGATAAGTATGCCATGCCGACACCTGAGGAGATCTTTGATGCAGTGGGGCATGTGAAGGTCTTCAGTACTTTGGATCTTCGAGCAGGGTATCATCAGTTGCCAGTGAGAGAAGAAGATAAGTCCAAGACAGCATTCTGGGGAATCGACTCTCACGGCAAGGATTGTTTGTATCAGTGGCGGTTCTTACCATTTGGATTGAAGAACGCCCCTGCTGAGTTCCAAAGGGTGATGGACAGAATCCTAGCAGGATTGGATTTTGTCAGATGTTATATTGACGACATCTTAGTCTATAGTGCTACAGTGGAGGAGCACGAGAGACACTTACGGGATGTGTTTGAGCGGTTGAGAGCTCATGGGTTGAAGTTACACCCTGGGAAGTGTAAGTTCTTCCAGGAGTTGGTAGAGTATCTGGGCCACACCATCTATCCAGGTGGATTGGGTGTTCAACAGACGAAGGTTGAGGCTATTGCACGTATTCCACGCCCCACAGATGTGAGTCGAGTTCGAGCATTTGTTGGTTTGGCGAACTTCTATCGTCGATACGTGAAAGGGTTTAGTGCAATTGCGAAGCCGTTGACCAAGCTGATGAAGGTGGACCAGGAGTGGCAGTGGGGAGATGAGCAGGAGCGAGCTTTTGTAGAGCTCAAGGATAGGTTGACATCTGCTCCCATCTTGAGGAGACCCGTTAGGGGGCGTCCTTTCCAACTGCACACCGATTGGAGTATGTTGGGACTTGGAGCAGTGCTGACTCAGCATGATGATGAGAAAAAGGAGTTCGTGGTGGCGTATGTCAGTCGCTCCAATAATTCAGCGGAGGCGAGGTATAGTTCGTATGAGGGAGAGTGTTTGGCGGCAGTGTGGGCTGTTGCACACTTTCGATGTTATCTGTTTGGGAACCCCTTTACTCTCATCACTGATCACCAGCCGCTCAAGTGGTTGATGGAGTCCGATAAGCTTACAGGGAAGCTTGCACGATGGGCTCTGATCTTACAGGAGTATGACTTCCAGGTAGTACATAGACCTGGAGTTGCAAACCTAGATGCCGATGGGTTGAGTCGCAACCCGTGCACGAGTCAGCAGGATCAGACTGGGGCTCGATGGCATGACGAGGTTGATGAGGAGATAGTGCCAGGGTGGCATGCATCTGCCTTTCTTTGTGTGTTGGCCATGAACTCTAGTATGGAGGGCCAAGTCGTATCTTTCTCTGGTCAGAGAGTAGATGACGAGTCTCTAGATCCTGAAGGTGGAGATGGTGTTCCAGATCAGCGGGATATCCATGATGATGTGACCGTGATGGAGTATCTACGCACTGGTGTGGTAGTAGGCACAGTAAGTGCCAAGGAGCGGGATCGTGTTCTTCAACGAGCGAAGAGATTTCGACGAGAAGGACGACATGTACTTCGAGTGTGGGGTGATGGAAGGGTACGAATAGTGCCACATCCATCCCAGAGGGCACAGTTAGTACGACATGCCCATGAGGAGTTGGGACATTTTGGAGTGAAGCGTACACATAGCTTACTCCAAGGACAGTATTGGTGGCGTGGTATGCACATCGATGTGCAACAGTTTGTCGCACGATGTGTGGTTTGTGATCGAGTACGAGCATCGTTTAATGCTCCTACTCCACAGTTACACCCCTTACCGATTATGGGGTTGGGTTACCGTTGGAGTTTGGATTTTGCGGGACCCTTACCGTTGACCGTACGTCACCACCGGTATGTGTTGGTGATGGTGGAGCACTTCTCCAAGTGGATGGCATTACCAGACAAGGCGAGTGAAGGGACAGCGTATGCGTTCTTAGATCGAGTGCTGAGTCGTTTTGGAGCACCAGCTGAAGTGCTAACAGACCAAGGTACAGAGTTCCTTGGTGAGTTTCAGGCCTTGTGTGATCAGGCGCTGATTGATCATCGGACTACATCTCGAGATCATCCTGAGGCGGATGGTTTGGCGGAGAGGGTAGTTCAGACGGTGAAGAGAGGATTGCGCAAGTATGGCTTGCAAAAGGGCCACTTGGGAGACTGGGATGTGCAGTTACCATGGTTGGCTATGGGCTACCATTTCAGCCGACAAGCGTCTTTGGCTTCCTTCTCACCGTATTTTCTATTGTATGGCCGAGATCCAGATCTACCTTCGGCCATTCGTCGTGATTCTGCTGAGGTGCTGGACCTTGATGACCCGGATATGTGGGTGAGAGCATGTTCTCAACGAGCAGAGACATTTCGGAGAGTTATGCCTATGGCTTTTGAGAACCTAGCGATTGCCCAGCATAGAGACACGTTGCGGTATGCGACTATCCGAGGAGGAGGTTATCGGCCGTCGATTCGCAAGTTTCATCCTGGCGATTATATCTATCTACAGCAGACTGCACCGACGACGTTGGACGTGACCGCAGAGCGCACTATTTTACTAGTGCGTGAGGTGTTACCTTCTGGAGTACTCATGTTAGAGGGCCGTGATGGTGTTGTGTGGAAGGACCATGTGCGTAATTGCGCGCCATGTCATCTTCCCAACATTGATGGTACCGTTGACCCAAGCTTAGCAGTTGTACGCGCGGGCTTGAGGTGTATGTTGTGTGGGTCTGCTGGTGGAGCAGCCCGTATGTTGGTGTGTGATGGTTGTTCGAGAGGTTGGCACATGTCATGTTTGACTCCACCTCTCAGTGTAGTTCCTACTGGACGGTGGGTTTGTCCTCGATGTATATAGCGGAGATAGTCGATTAGATCTTTGCGTGGTATGGATTGCAGACAGGCGACTAACGATGGGGCAATGTAGCACCCGGCCTCCTGATCCTTGCACCCATGAAGGTGTGTATCACGTAGTTGGGATATGGAGCTATCTGGAGTTAGAGGGACCTAACCGCCAGTTAGGGGGGCGATTGTGGTACACTTGTGTATGTGTATGACATCGTCCATGTGTTATGTGTATGTGTGGTGTACCTCTGACAGCGATGTATGTTGTGTAGCGATGTGTATGCGCACGACAGCTGTCACGTCAGTTTGGGCCCCTCGGCTAGGTTGACCGAGTGCGAAGTGGCGCATCCCGGTAAGGCCGTTAGTGCCGTTAGGGCGAGTTGGGGAGAGAGCCCACTAGGGGTAAACTTCGCAGGTAGGGCTTGGAGGCCTTAGTTCTTTGAGTTGAGCCTTCAAGCTCCAGGCTATGGTGGATAGTCTAGTTGAGTGTAACCCGGATTCTCTTCGCGTTTAGAGTGGGTTTGGCTTGACCGTTTGTGAGTAATCCTTGTTGTGGTGTTGGAGATGGTAATCTCTGTATTCAGATTATTGTGGTACACTTGTGTATGTGTATGACATCGTCCATGTGTTATGTGTATGTGTGGTGTACCTCTGACAGCGATGTATGTTGTGTAGCGATGTGTATGCGCACGACACTCCCAGTACTTGTCTTATCGGCTTTGTTTAATATTATCGCACCACACCAACCTTATACGCAACTGAAACAGACGAAGTATACTTAAGCCGTTAGTACGAGGTAAGTATGTTTTCCAATGCATGTTTTCCAAGATTTTCAAGGCAGGCACGAATCAAGAGAGCCATATATTGGATCTAAAGCTAATCAAGAGAGCCATATATTGGATCTAAAGCTTATTTCCAAACATCCGATTTAGTACAAGATGCTTGGTGTATATGGAAAAGACGTCGTCTTCTCGAGTTAACTTACATTCAAGTTTGGACAAGCTATGTTTGAGCTTTCACTATTATCGACTTCAAGATTGCGTACACCTTTGAGTACCGTATGGATCTTCTAGATACGTAGGTTTAGCACAAACGTTTAAATCGCCAGTAGGGGTATAAAAAGCTTCACTTCGCACGCGGAGGACCTTTTTCACTGTAGCTTCTTTTCTTCTCTCAGTCAGAGTGCGAGAGACCAAGGCTCCAGTCGAGCTCTCTGTCTCAAAAGAGATCGCTGGGTCATGATAACGCGAGAGATAAGTGATTATAACAAAATATGCTGGATAGTAGAATATTTTAAAATTCAAAATTCAAAATATTCTATTTCTATAGTTTTTAGTGATCCGAGATTCACTTGATAATTTTGAAGCCGTCCGTATTTCTCTTGAGCTCATCATGGGCTCATTTTGAAGCCTTTTCTCTTCTGCTCATTTCACTATCAATATCGCAATGTTTGATCACGTACTGTGATGGTGACTGCGTTGTGCAAATCTCTTAAGGGCCTCCGTCCGTGCCGAACTTACTTAGCAAAGATTAAAAGTGATTAGCGGTGAGGATCCCACCGCTAATATAGAGGTACTTGTGGTTTAACATAGCTTTTCTTTCTGGAATTTATTGTCATTGCTGCATACTGAGAATGTTCAAAACGTGAACTAACCGAGAGATGCAGCCTAGGTGGAAAGTTGTTTGGTCGTATGTGCAGAGACACTTTCCACACTCTTTAAGGCGATAAATATGATTTTCGCTAGGGCCTAATCAGCATAACATTTTCCGTTTAGACCTTTTATGTGATCAAATCCAGAACAAACCGGAAAACTTTCATAATTAAAAAAGATATGAACAGAAGCAAAATATCTGATGGAAATGACCAAAGCGCCTATGTACAATTTTGCCTATTAATAATTGGTTAGGTAGATGCTATATGGGGTTTCATGCCATTAGAACTCAATATTGCAGACTACAGCTGTTCGTGACTCGAGTATGGGTAGAAAATGCACTTTAGTGCATTTCTTTGTTTGAAAGTTCTAAAATGCTCAAGACTGTGTGAAAAAATAAAAGCAACTTCCAATCATCTAAAGCTTTCTGGTAGATAGAACTGTACCTCTATACTGTTCAGTTTCTCTGTTTGGGCCGTTACTCACTCAAAATAAAGGAAGAAATAAATAGTAAAGGAAGAATATTGGAAGAACATAATTTTCTGTAAACACAAGGAAAAGCTTCCTGTAAAATATCGTCGCTTCAGGTACTACCGTAGTGTCATAACCATTCGTGCACCCCACGGAGCGAGAACTATCTTCTAACTAATTAGAGTAAACCCCGCAAGAGCAAGAGGCATATCTGAGAAGCTCGCGGGACTCTAGACACTTGTCTCACCATTTCGTGTATACTGTACCGGCACCGCTATCATTTTTTGAGACTGGTTCATCTTGGTATTTTGAGGATATGGCTGATCCTTATGAAATTAATCCGTGCCAATTGTTGAATACTTTGTGGAAACTTCTTAAGTTCGTGCCCCGGTCAGCCATGGGATACAACAGTGATATTTTTCCTCTGTAGAAACGAGCAAAATCTTACTTGAGTAGTTGCACGAAGGAGAGTAGTTTCTCCGCACTACAGTATACTTTTTGCTTCAATCTCAAAATCATGTCAAGGTGGCGGCTTAACAAACTCTGAGTTTCAAGGTACATACATGTATCCAGTTCTTCCTCCTTTACGATATGGGTAATTCCTTTTGCATGTTAAGGCTCCAGAAAAGTCAAATTACGATGCTAGTTTGAGGAACTCTCAGTCAAATTACGATGCTATTCAGGATCTCTACTTCAAACACCAATCTCGAGTTCCTGTTGTGAGCATACATGAGAATATTATGTTGGCCTCATCGAGCGTCAGTATGGGAAGCTACAAAACATTGTTATCATCATATGTCGTGACCCTCGCATAGTATGAATTCACCTTTACCAGTGTGGTGTAGCTCGTGACCACTTCGTGTGTCAAGACAGATCAAGAAACGTATCTATACTGACCCGGTTTCTGAATGGGCGTGGTACTTCGGATTTCAGAGTTTCATTCAGTTTCAGGATGTCAAGTGGTTTTACCAAGAAGCTACACACAATATCAGCATGGAAGTGTTACCGTGTACGAATAGCAGCGTCCCTGCCTTTCATGGATAAGCATTAGGGTGCAACGTGTACCAAGAATCTAAGGACAGAAGGACAATAGCGCATATAAAATCTGCATCATAATTCAGTACCTGTATTGGAAGTAACAGAAGCAATGGTAGAATGGTAGGTAATGCACAATGCTCTACTTTTAACTTATAGGCTACTGTGTAAGTTAGTGAAGAAAGGAAAAGCTAAGCACCATCCAGTCCTGGAGGATTTTACATCTTTCAAGAATGGATGACTGGGCACCATTTGCTAACTTCAAAATATACCTAAGTCAGTCAGCAATCATGCCCCTTGCCTGGATTGTTAGTGCCTGTACTGTACATCGTGTCAAAAGACCCACATCATATCATAGCATAAGAAAAAGAAAGAAACTATCAAGTTGTTCGTTGTGTTCAAAGCGGTTGGGTTTTGGTTCTTAGATTGTGGGATACTTGGGAGTGATGTTTTCCTGTTGCAACTTCATCCCGCCTTTGTGATCAGAGATGTCCATTCCTCCCTAGACCGGAATCAGAACGGAAGATTCTTAACTCGTCTGAAAAGTATGAGTATAGAGCTCCTGTTCTTGAGAGTTTCGTCGCCCTTAATCATCATGCATGGCAGGTTGTTGAGAAGCAGTAAGTCAAGTCCAGACGTATTTCACTTCACTCGGATGGTCAATCATGTATGTTTGGACTTTTGTTTCTAATTGATACTTTTCTTAAGTAGGGTCCGGATTATCTCTTCGTACCAGTTAGTCTGCGCAGATTTGCTGAGTAGGTTGGCTTTGTCTGCACATTCATGATGTTTTTGATGTAGAGAAGCTACTTCACTGGCTCCTTGCTCCTCATCTGTATATAACACGCTGTGTAAAATAGACAAAACATCATGTGACGGTCAGTGGGACCAGTAGTCATGAAATTCCCTATGATAAGGAGCTATGTTCTTCAAGAGTCGAGGATCAGTAAGGAATATCATGGAAGCGAGCGAAGATTTGTTACAATCCCGTTTTAGCCAAAGGGAGGATGGTAAATATTATGCCGGTTGTCCGGTTAGAATATAGAGTCTACACCAAGGATTTAACGTTCTAATTCTACTGACTCTCTTTCTGGGTCAAAATAGTTTGGCAAACTGAAGCTCTACAGTGAGACGTGTACACGTAGTGGGGAGTAAAATTCCTATGCACGAACTTGAGAAGGAGAGGAAGAAATGCAATCCAACATATCTCTTGCGGTGGTTCGAGGGAACCAGTGATACCGCATGCACGGACACCCGACACACAAAATCCCCGATCCAAAATCCTGAAGGCGTCGCAACCTTTCCATTATATTCCGGGGTTGCTTCTTTCCTTACAAACATGACACGTTAGATCAATCTCGAGCATCTTCATGTCTTTTAACTTCTCCTAAGCATGTTTGAGTTTCTATCTTTGTGTACGCATATTTTTCCGGATGAAAGATATTAATGCTGTCACGTTCAGGCTTTGCTCTTCCATGTTCGCACCTTTGCATGTCCGCTTAAGAAGTGAACGGGCTCTGTTTCTATGTGCTACGCGCAGATTGTTATATGGAAGGACACTAAACATACCTGTACTTGGTGCTCGCTGGGATTCGAGAAGCAGAACCACTCGAGTCACATACCGACCTCCCGGAAACACATCACAACGACTTGCCTTTCGCGTAGTGACTGCACCTGCTCTTGACATATGTATGAGAGCGATTTGAAGTCAACGGTTGGACACGATCACGGATGATCCCCTCACAGAAAAGAAAGGGTGTCGAAGTTATGAACCTCTGAAATGTTTTACATCCGCGAGAAGGAGTTACGACTTCAGAAAGACTTTTGTGGGTGTTTTCTGTGGGTGTTACGGGTGTAAAAGTTATTAACCTTTCAGAAAGATTTTACACCCGGGGAAAGAGTTACGACTTCGTGTTTCGTGCGGGCACTGTCGGAGATATCTGCAGTAAAACATTCGTTGTCATTTTTTTAACGATCGTTCGTTCGTTTTGCTTGTTTATTTTTACAATAAAAATTATTACGTTGAATAATTATTTTGAGTATCAGAACATAAAAAAGTTAATTGAAAAGATTATGATGTATGAGTCACAAGCGCGACCCAGGTTCAATTATGCTTCTATACAAAGTTGATTTATGTGAAATTACGGCTCTTTTTCTTTTCGTTGTTGAAGAATCTTTATCTCTCAACTTTGATATCTCTACTAGTAGAAAATGTTCTGTAGTCGATTCGTTGTTCTGTGTCCTTCGAAAACAAGTAACGGAAAAGTGTTTCTCCGGATGGTGTCTGTAAACCCAGGAGCGGATCTGTTCAAGGGTTGTCAAAGACTTCCGCGTGGTTTTGTGTGCAGGGCAGCCTTCGGGTTAAGTGTGTAACATTGCTCTGATCAGCTTTTTGGTTATTTATTTATTTTATTTATTTTTCATAATAAAACATTCGAATAATTGAATAATTATCATAAATATTAAAATTAAAATAAATTCGTTGAAGAGATTATGATGTCGAGTCACAAAGGCGACCCAAACTCAATCATGCTTTCTCTCTTCTCCGTTAGAAAATATTTCTCTCGCAACTTTGACACTTCCATTATTAATGTCTCTTTTATAAAGAGCCCAATCCATTCTCCTCTTGACTCATGAGTCCTCCATTCTCACTCAGGAGGATCGACAGCAGCAAGGAATATTTTGACGAAGTCAGCCAAACTCCCGACGTCTCGAGTCTACCTCCCTCGACATGACAACCACAAGTGGCTTCGGTTCGTATCAACGCGCTTCTGCCTTCCGATTGATCAAGATGCCTTCATCTATGCCGATAACTTTTTGGTTGTCAAGTGAGTGCCGCGACGCCTTCTGCAGCCGAACACTGTTGCCCTTGCACCCTTAGGCGGCCTTGCTACAACTCTCGCTGACAAAGCTCGAGACTTTAGAAAGGCCAAGTCCGTGGAGAAACGAACTTGGAGGACGGCCTGTGACACGTCCAACGGGCAGGGACACTCGTCAAGAAATCCTGCTACCTGTGGAATAATATCCGAGAGAACCACGTTCAAGACAGCACCATATCTCTGTTTACTGCGTCGAGACCTTTTGTGAACCTTTTAGCCATGACTGCAAAGATGAGGTCCTGTTTGTACATCTACACGTGACTCGAAACTGTAGCGAGCTGAGCATATGATTTACGGCCATGCTCTGACCAATAGTTTTACCGATCAGTCTTTGCAAAGGTGTTTCTTTCTTTCCATTCTCGTATAGAAAAACTGCTCCCGCCTTTACACGCACAGCAGCACTTTAGATTTGACTTCGGGCTCACACAACTCTCTTTCCAAGAAGAGGATAATATATGCATACAAAGAGTACTTCTGCAAAATGAAAGGAAAACGACAACCAAAAATCAAGAGGTTAATCTCCGGAAACCCTACTGTTTTCCAGAAATAGATAATACACTATATCTCTCTGTATAATACAGGAACTGTGTGTAGTGCGTTGGAAACGAACTGGGCCTAGGGATGAGATGGTGGGGGTTCGAGCCTCTGTGCAGGCAGGTAGAGCTATAATGAAAAGAAAATATATTGTATCTCCTCGGAGGGGTGTCTTGGAATTTAATTAATCTGAAAATAAACTGAAATGATTAGTGGGGTGTCCTTGAAAATTCATGTGGTACTTTTTTGTTTATTTATTTATTTATTTATTTATTTTACAATAGGGGTGTCAAAGTTCAAGAAAATATTTTTCAGCGGTCGAGAGAGAAGACGCCGTAATTTTGTGTAGAACTGAGATTCATTCTGCATCACCCTTGTGAGTGAACACTGTGTCATTTTCATTAACTTTTTTCAGTTCTGACACTGGCAATAATTAGAGCAATATATTCTCTATTGCAGAAAAAAAAACGGAAATTTATTGCCCTCTGCATTTTCTGCGAGCACCTCCGGAAGTGCTCGCAAGAACCACCCGTACGGTCTCATCGAAGTCGTAACTCTCTCTCATGATTCTAAAATCTTTCAGAAAAATTCTAATTTGACATCCTCTAATACTCAACTATAAATTGCATAACTTACAGAAGTGACCAAGAATAAGAAGAGGAACGAGTAAATAAAAAAGATAGTGCCGTTTACCACCCGTCGCAATAGAACCTTAAATATCAACTGGACCTACATTGTCCATCTCCTTTTACTCTTGCGAAATGCTTGAGTGAAATCGAGAACTCCGCTGTCAAACTCTCGATATTCACTTAAGCAAGGAACGAATATGCATGAATGACTTATAAGAGCATTTCCACCCGTATAGCGGTAAAGACTTCTTTATCTTTATTTTAGAGATTAAAGAGTAGAGGATTTGTATCTTTGAAGGTGCAACTTCGGTCGGTATCTCACGGTGTGGGTATAAAAACAAAGAGAAAATATATAATTTTTCTCTCTGTGTACTTTACGTTAGAGAGAAAATACAATTTTGTTCCAAAAAATCACAAAAACTTCATTCCAATATTCTTCAATCAGTACTCAACCATTAATTCTAAGGTGAATCACATCGTGTCAAGCTCTCATATAGCTTTGATTTGATTCCTCATTTGACAAATGGTGTTCTCGTACTAAAATTCTACAACAAAAGACTTTTGAATATAACGGTTAAATTTCTTAAATTAAATTTTCTGCAGTTTCTTTACGGTATCAAACCTAACGAATTATCATTAATTCATCGTCACCTAAATTGGTTTCTAACGTGGTTCAAACTAACGGCATTAACTATAAGTAAGCCTCGTGTATTCAGGAAACCTCTAACAACACTCGGAAAATACTAAAACGGAAAACGAATTATCTTGCATAAAACCTGAATATCATGTCTGCTGACTCAGTGCTGAGACGGAGATGGAGGACACGTGGCAGCTTCGTCGAAAGGAGAGCTTCTTGGCTGGAGTCCATCAAGGCTCATGTTTCCCTCTTGGATAAAGTTGATCGTAAAGTAGAGAGGGTATGTGTTCGGTCCTGATCTTGGCTGCTTGAGGTCGTGCATGACTGCAGCGTGAGTATGCCACTTGAAAACTCGGGGCCAAGAAGTAGTGTCTGTAAAGGTCTAGTCTACCATAACAGCATTACAAAGGAGTTTTGATTTACAGGAGTAGAGAGTATGCAGTAGTTTTGATTTACCGGTGTGTGATATTTTAAAAAGATATATAATCATAAAACTAGTTAAACGTTAAATATTTTTCTCTCTTTGCAGCGTTGGTTGCTTGGCACTTCGGGTCTCTCTTTCCCTTGTAAGAATTGATGGAGTCTTTCATCCGTTGGCTATTCATTGTATCTCGCTTTTTTCCTTAGCAGCACTACAAAGAGAAGTTTCCACGTCATTCAGCAAATGTCCACACCATACCTAGCTTTCCCGTGCCACGTCACACATAGGTTGACCTATCCTGCAGTCGTGCGGCAGAAGCAAAGCCGTGGACATACCGTATGTAAAATATCAGGTGCGTGTCGGCGAATTTCCCCTAGCAATGTACCGGTACCCGTAGAGTCTGGCCACAACCTAGCAGATATCTGCCACGTCACAACAATCACCCTACCATCACGGCGTTCTTCTCCATCACGGCGAGAACATCGAAGGTTGAACTCGGTTACCGGTTAGCACGAAATCGGAAAGTAAAATAAAAAAGAGAAATATAGGTCTAATCTTTTATTTGCTCTCGTTCTCCCCACGTGGAACTCGTCAAAGATTTGCATGCGAATGCACTCTCCGGTTGCCATCGCATGGCCTCCGCCATGGCTAGCGAAAATCGACATGCGGCATGTGCCATGCATGTCGATTTGCGCCTGGAAGAACGGGTCTTTCCGACTCTCTTGTCAGTCCCACGACTGGCCCGGGCGTCGAATTTCGTATCAACGGTCTCTGACTAGAATTTCAACGGGATATGCAGGGTATACTATACAATAATTCCTACATAACTATTCATTTATGTACAGTGCAATATCTGCATATGATTATGTGCTAAATACAGCAGAAGCAGAAGATGATATTTTGGCTAGGACATGGCGTGTCAAATATATCCAGAGTTTTATCCACGCATAGTTTAGGTTACCTTTCCGATATCCTTCCACATGGCCTTGTAGAGTGAATTTTGTTTTCTCTTATCAGAAAATGTGTAAATATTATAAAAGTTTATTCTAATAAGTTATTATAAAAATAAATTAATTTATAAATATTATATTAACTAGTCTCGGAGTAGCAAACTCATCTGGAGAGAAACCATAAGTGAAGAGCGGGCTGATGTGTTCCTGAGGTATAAGTCTTAGACTTTCATTGTCAATACGCGTCATTCTGAGTGGACATTAATTTATATTCTAACCCTTCTCGCCGGAAGGGTTAGAATATAGATTACACCTAATGTACACTGAAACATGGGTGAATATCCTCCAAAAAGTATTTTTCAGCGTTGTATCCAAGTTTATCTGAGCTTAAATTTTTTGAGTCGTTCCTATAAAAACTTCCGTAGTAATTTTATCCTCCGTTATGTGAGTTAAGGAAGTGGGTCTATTATTTATTTTTTAATTTTTTAATTTAGAACTGGACGATGCCGAACAGAGTTTATTGACCGGCACCAGCCGAGGTAAACCACCTCGTGGATTCAGTGATTAGACCAATGGATCTTATTATGCATGCCAGCTTGATATCTACAACAACAAAAGATAAGAATTGGTACATTGATTCTGGTGCTTCTAAGCACATGACCAACCAAAGATCACTCTTGAATGACTTTTCAGCAACTGTAGGCTCTAAGGTTACTCAAGCTGATAATACAGGATGTGAAGTTCAAGGTACTGGAGTTGTGACAGTAAAAACAAGTGAAGGAGATCTGGAGAGTATACAAGAGGTACTCTTTATATCAAAGCTCACTAAGAACTTGCTTTTTGTTGAAAAAATCACAGATCATGGAATGAAAGGTGATTTTTGATGATACAAAGATAACGGATACTTCACATCATCAGAGAGATATTGCTTCAAGAAGGAGAGATCAGAAGTCAAGATTATATATCTTGAATGTTGAGCCTCAAGTCCAAGAAGTCTCTATGGTTGTTGATTCTTATACTCAAGCAAGCCTTTGACATCATAGATTTGCACACTTGAATTTTGGAAGTCTGAAACATATGATGGATAATCATATGATGGAAGGGCTACCAAGGATGAAGCTACCAACTACTGGAGATATATGTGAAGGATGTGTATTTGAAAAACAATGCAGAAAGAGTTTTCCAAAGGAAGGAGGTGCAAGAACAAAAGAGTTGTTAGCCTTGGTCCATTCAGATGTTTGTGGACCCATGCAAACAAGCTCTATTGGAGGCTGTAAGTCAATGTACAAAGACCTTGGTTGGAGACAAGCTATGCAAGAGGAGTACAAAATACTACTCAAGAATCATACATGGGATTTGGTTAAGCTACCATGAGGAGCCATCCAATGCAAATGGATTTACAAAACCAACCTACAATCAGATGGTTCAGTTGACAAGCTGAAAGCAAGGTTAGTAGAATGAGCCACCTTTCTAACTCTTCGACGAATGTTGTTGATCTTGGTTATCTGTTGCTCCATTTCACTAAGTCCATGAACGCTATCGTGATGGTCGGTAGTAGGTAGATCACCCTCCCTAGCCTGGTCATGGTGTCATGTTGTGACACGGCTCACATGTGAATTTAACGTATACTTTGTATTGTGTTGATTTTTTGTGTTCCGTAAACTATTTCGTGTAAATCATCAGACGGTGTATTAGATGCCATGTTCACGGTTATCTGAGATGTGAGATCGCATAATAATGAGACGTGTCTGTTCAATGATCTGTGCGCATTCATCTGAGTGGCTCTTGTCTTCAAATTTGGATATAAGATAAAAGGTTGACGGTTTGTGAGGACATTCATCTTTGCTTGGTGTTTCACGAGTGTTTCTTAATATTTTACATGGATGGTGAAGAGCTACGAGAGTTGTACTTATGAATGGAGGATTGATCCAAGTTCCGAATCTTTCATTCTCGAATCCATTCCATATCAAGCTTCACTACATCTTCAGATTTATGAAAAATAGTCTCTAATGAGATAAATATGTTATTTGTAGTTAAGTAAAAAACATGTTTTAGGGAATTGTGCAATTAGTGGTAGGGAGTCGAATTATAGATACTGAATTCCGTGGCATAGATCATAGTATAGAGTACTCATAGAAACTGTCGAGAATGGATCTACGATAGCAAAAGATATGAAGGCTAGAAGCAATGAAGGACGCTTGAAACTCCAAAAGGTAAAAGCTTTAAACCACCAGTCGGGGTATAAAAGAGCTTCCTCTGCACGCGAGAGTCCTTTTTGTCATTTTACAGTGGGTAGTCAGAAGGCAGGCAGTCGCTCCACGGTTGTGTCTTTCGGCAAAGCTTAGGATTTGGTTCTTGAGGTGAGGTTTGGTTCTCGAGTTGCGTGCCTACGTCTACCCGAGGTGCGGACAATGATATGTGACAGTGACATTGATATTGAAATCTGTGACAGTGAGATTTCTTTCCTTTTCATTTCATGGTGCTTTTTCTTCCTCGCAAGGTCATGCAGCGACGGCAGTGGGACTTCTTTCGCTTGCATTTTGTGATGAGATGCGACTGCAGTGGGACTTCTTTCGCTTGCATTTTGAGGTGAGGTGCGGCAGCGGTGGCAGTGGCACTTCCTTCGTTTTCATTTCGTGGTGCTTTCTCTTCCTCGCAAGGTGTGGCAGCGGTGGCAGTGGGACTTCCTTCGCTTTCATTCCATAGTGTATTCTTTTCCTCGCGAGGTGTAACAGCCGTGGAAGTGGTATCTCTTTTGCTTCCGTTTCATACTGTTTTCTCTCGCGAGTCCTGCTACTTCGTTTTGAGAGCACTCTCTAGTTTTCGCATTGTGACAGTGCTTTCAATTTGTGACAGCGCATATTTCCTTCTCCTTTTGAAGTCTTATCTCGATTCTTTGTTTTCTTATCTTGTCCCTTGAGTTGATGACATTGCGGTCTTCCATCCTTGAAAACAGTTCTCGCATTCTGGACAGAAAAGGGATACCGCTTTAGCTGGACTGTAAACGTTTTCAGTGCATTGTGAGGTGGTGCTTGACGATGGACGTGAACTCTAAAGCATTGCGTCACAGCTGGAAGGGAGGTGAATATACCAATGAGAAGTGAAAAGCATGAGGAGGTACTTTGTCCGATGCAGTGTTTTTTTGACCTTCAGAACTCAAAGAACAGTTTCCTTTGTTCGCTGAAGCATGTGTTGTTGTATCTCATATGGAAGAATTTACCTCTTTGTTCTATGAGCCCAAGGAGCATTCTCTCCTTGGGTGTGCAGTCCTTTCCTACACGGAAATAATGTCATCTCGACAGAGATTTCAACTGTATCGCTCATGTGCTCTCATCTTCGATTTCTCTGATCGAACGAAGCTTCCAGAGGTGCTTGAAACTGCTATAGAGCAATCCGGAAGAGATCTTCCGTTGATTACAAGGATTGAGAGATCTTCGTTGGTTACAAGGATTCAGTAGTATGTTCGTTATCGGTTCTGCATTCATATGTTTGTTTGTTCATGTAAGCATACTGTTCTGTTTATCATTTGCACTTTGCATCCCTTCTGGTTCTAGAGGGTTTCCCTCTATGATGAGGATTGCCATCGGGGCATTTACCAAGTTCAACTCTTGGGTCCTCAATACATGAACTTTGTTTTTGTGAATGTAAATGTTTTCTTTTCTTTTCTTTTTCACTCTTTAGTCTAAGCTTGTCTCTGAATCTTGAAACTGATTAGAAGGCAATGGAGCAGGTGAACACTTGTGCGGTGTAGTACGGTAGTACTCACTAAGTGACCACATGCAGACTTCGGAATTCACAAGTTTCAGACGTCTGCAAGACGTACCATTTGTTCCTGAAGCATCGCTGCCATCGAAGAATGTGGTAGTGGCTGGTAAATCATCGACTGAGGCACTTGACAACAACACGCAAGTGACGAGAATCCTCATGCAGCGCATAATCATGATCTTCATAGGCATATATATAATAACTGTTGATGTTGTCTTTGCTGAATCGAATACATACAGTACTACCACAAACCAACAGCATGAGCAGCCATATGAAGAGTTCTAAAATCAACTTCTTGTTTTCCAAGTACAAATCACTGAAACCAACGAGGGAACGAACGAGCAAACAAGAGGTAGTACACGCTGACACTTCGCTAGCTGCAGCAAATGATCACTGCTAGAGGTTCCATTATTTACTGGTAGTAGTGTGCAAGATGTTCCGAAGAAAATCAGTGAGATGTGCATGGAAACTACCGTGGAGATTCTACATGTCCGGCTGATAAGTACACTGATATTCTAAGTGTACGCGTTCTGATTTCTGATCTTAACTTTCTTTAGATTTATAAAAGTAAAAATAAATGAAAAGATAAATATGATTAGATTGATAAAACAATACACATCAAAATGGATAAATAGCTATCAAGACAAAAATAATATAAAGTATTAGCTCTTATTTTCAAAATGTAAGCAATATCTTATATCCAAAAACTAGATAAGCTTTGCATTATTACACTGATGTTCGCTCGCTGAATAAAGCTTCTCTAATAGTAGTTTTCCATATTGTAGTCTTATCAGGTAACTCTCGTCTTGTACCCGTCCTATGACGCACTGACGTATGTTGCGGTCTACGTGCATAGATCTTGATGGGCTCTCGAATGATATTTTCATTCCAATCCATAGTCGAGCCTCGTGACTTTTTGCATAGTGAGTCCTCTTTGTCGAAAATTTGTTGATGACAGAATTGAAGGTCTCCGACAAGTAGTTCTCCCGAGTCCTGTGTAAAAGCGCATTTTTGTACGTGTGATGGCTTTGGTCAAGAAGTCCACCGTAGCTCGATATGTGGGAGAACCTACACATACAAGAGATTGTCAACTAATAGATTATCAAAACTAAAAGCTCTAAAAACATATAAAAACATATTTGGGCCAAAGGACTTACCCCTACGATAATACTGATCGCATGTTGGTCTGTTCAGGTCGGGTATTATGCAACATGGTCTATCTTCCGAGAGATCAATGCATCTCGTGTGGTCACCTGTCCAATGATCGGCAGCATTACGAATGTCTAAGATCAAGATACTAGTATCATCTTCCACTTGAGGATAACGTCCATCTGAACCTACCGTCCTCTTGACATTTAATTGACAATAAGTGTATATCCATCATTTTAGCTTGCCGGCAATATCATGTGCTTGAAGCTCTGGGTACATGTATCGTCTAGATACGGTAGTATCTCCTAACTCTAAATTGAGCATCTCTGCCATCCTTATAAGAAGTGCCGGTTTATTTCCCGCATAGAGCGCTCCTCGATCTCAAAGCCATGTTACCAATTGTCTCTTCGTGATACGCTCCAAATCACCAACAACCTCAGCCTCCTCCACTGATCCTGGCACTCGCTTCTTATTTTGCATTTCAACTAAGAACTTCTTGATCACGTTCTTGCACTTCTGCCACAAGTCTTTTCGACTCACAATCTCATGACGAAGCAATATGACATCTACTGACGATTTGTCATCATGCAACACTTCATCAGACACAATCTCACGACGAATCAAATGTTGGATCCTCTCCTCGAAAGCACGATCCTCAATCAACCATGCATTGTTACCGGTCTCGACACGGGTCATGTTCACCAACTCTATTACACGACCATCATGTGCATCAATAAATGCACAAGTGCCATTGTAACCATTCCTAGTAGAGTCATATCGAGATCCGTATATACCACAAAATTTCTTGTGTAAAAAAGATCATAGATATAGATCATTGGACAAATGATGCAAAAATATGAACAAATGCAACACGATCTATAAATATGATAGCTAGTTCCTCATTCAGAGCAAGCACTCATCGTCTATGGTAGTGTCATTCAGATTTGAGAAGTGCTTCGCTTGCACTTCAGATTGCGCCTTTGCCTTCATCATTGTCCATCGCGCTCTTGTCGCTTGAATCCTTCCAACTTGACGATTCTTTCCATGTTGAAAATCAAAGAAATGATTTCTAGATATTGAAGCGAATCCAACCTCTCTATACACGCTGTCCAAGCTCGTGAATCCCAAACCAGCGCATAATGCAGCATGATATAGACGATGAGTAACATCATGGATGTCATAGTACATTTTCATCTCGATGGACCTCCATCCATACACATGATGACACGGACATCTAAATGTGACAGCCCATGTCTGATGGATTGTCTTGATCGTAAGAGACAAAAAACACTCTTCGCATTCATAGTGAGGACACCTAACCTTGAAGTCTTGGAAGAACTCCCTAAGTCTACCCAAAGCTACAATCTCATAAAGTATAACACTAGACCCATGTGCATTAGATTATATGCCGTCATGTGTTCTATTTGTCGTTGGTAACTGAGAGTCTTGAACTAGATCCGTGTGCAACTAAGAATATAGAACTATAGTATCCATTCTCAAATTTATACTACGTATCTCATGTGTCTCCTGTACAAATAAATAACATATTATCCAACAACGATAATAAATATGAAACAACATCCGCACTTAGCACAGAAAGGACAAGAACATAAGTAAAAAATCACACCTCAAGAGAATCAACACCGACACCGAGTGCATGAAGAACTTCTAGATCAGCATCAAACTTGTCATCATCACCAACAACAGCAACTCCTTCCAAGTCACCTTACTCTGGAATTACATCTGGGTCTATGGATCTCAGTGTAGCTTGAAGCACCATATGAGCAATGCGTTCACGAGCGGTCTCAAAGAGAAACTGAAGAACATCGGTGTGTCTTGCATCTGGACCTAAAAGTCACATCAACTATACATACCTAGGGATCAACGACTCTGGAATACTCACTTTCCCTCCTGAGACCTCCAGACATCCTCTAGGACCGTGTCGATCTCCAAGACGTCTAAGCTGAACTCTCGGTGGCATTGAAACGATAATATTACTTGTGCACCATACTTCTCTATCCGTCCGGAGTCAAATATAAAATGAAAAGTAACCAAATACCTTCCAAATAATCTAGACTAAATACTAAATAAAACTAAAGCATTATAAAAAGATATTACAAATAACGTGAAACAAAACATAAATGAAGCACGTAAATAAAGCAATCAAAAAGAAAAAAGAGAAGTCTATGAGAAGAGAGAAAACAAAAAAGAGAATAATGAGAAATGAGAGACCAGTCCTGGACTATTATGCATGCGCTCAGACAAGGAGACAGGAGACAGCTTGTGTCTTTCTCTATAAAATCTCGCCTGAAACCGTCATCCATAATATTTCCCGAGAAGTTCAAGAATGGCCTGACTTGTAGATTATCTGCCGATCACACATATCAGGTTTGGCAAGTGGCAGTAAAGAATGGAAGTTCCGGACGAGTATTCTTGTTATCTATATTAGTTACACAGTATAACAAAGAGTCAAGGATATAAACACAATTTGAATTTCAAAAAATAGAATATTCTCTGAAAATCATCAATATTCTTCTGATCATATCTACACCGTCCAAAATCCATGAGATGTCAGCGTAGGCTCAAATTGTAGACGCCGCACATAGCTTTGTAATGATACTTATCTTGTCAGTTACGTACGCCGAATCAATTCAATCCAGCAAGGCGTAAGTACAATGAGGCCCCGTCTTCCTAGAATACGATGCGAACTTTTTGGAAATGAGCCCGGTGGGGGCCTCCACCACCCTTATACCACTACCGGTGGTTTAACCCTTCTTGTGTTTCTTTTATATAAAACAACTTGTAATGGGTTGTTGGTTGGCAGAGAACTCTAAAGGCTTAGTCTGGAAAGAAAGAGGTCCAGAGTTCAATTCCAGTCGTGAGCAAATGGTTATAATTGCATACCGGTCTTCGCAAGAGAGGTTACGATGGGTGTAATTACGATTACACTTAGGGGCTGGAGACGTGATCTCTCTTAAACGTAGTTAGTTTGTATGGATAGCGCCTCTGTATGTTATTGGTTTCATGGTCTTACATTCTAAAGTTCTCGAAACAAAGTGATTGTATATGATCATGACTCTAACAACTGCTGGTAAGCACTGCACAGAGCGGGAGTTATAAACTCATAGAATTTTGACTTCATTTTTATTTTTCTTTTGCATTATACGAGCTACTCGTCTATCAAGGTCATACTATCTCTTATAACTTAGACCAGCTGCTCACCCATCCGTGTCTCACCTTAGATGAGTTGTACGCCTACTAAGGTCATAAGACACAACAACATATAGTTTTATTTTTAATTTTAGCCTCCATTTCCTTGTTTTGTATGGTGGTTATTTCGTGTGTCATACCCCTATGCCAACAGAGAAAATGAGATTTGATAGGTTCATTAGAGATATCATCGACACGAGAAGCTGCGAGAGAGAGACTGGGAGATCAAAGAGCATTCTGGAGAGAATACATATATTACGGAGAGAAGGGATACTAAGAAGGAGGAAACTGAGGAAATTGATATACTAGTAAAGTGACAGTTATCGAGGAAGGAGGACTTCTGAAATCTTTTATGAGAGAGAGTGTTGGTCGAGTATCAAGGTGTTTGAATTTAACGTTCACCTTTGATTTGAGATCGAAACTGATACTGAGAGGAGTCGTGTTAGCACCGATCCATAGTTCACGTGTGTATCTCGACACACAGATCGCTCACAGCTAGAGGGTCTCATCTTTCTTGAGAAAACTCTCACTTGACATAATATCTGGTGCTTCCATTGAGAGTTGAACTCAAGGGTGATTTGAAACATATAGATGATAAGAAGAATCTGGTTGCAGAGGTGTGTCAAGGACGCGATACGTTGATTAGAATGACATGTTTGGATATGTTGAGGAGGAGAAGAGAAAAGATGTTGGTGTCGGGTTGATCGATAAGCTTCGAACTTTGAGCTGCTGTCATTTAGAGACAAGCTCTACACGGGTAGACTTTGCAACATAAGTTACTACTTGAGTTTGTTAGAGAGGCGTGAGGACTGGAGTGAAGTTGTGTTCAGAGAGATAAGAAAGAAAGCATACAACAAGTTGTTACACGACGGATATTTTTGCATACGACCACATATGAGAGATGGGATGCTTGTACTGGTGGTGGACGATTTGCAGACCAAGTAGCAACTGATGAAAGAGTTTTAGGACACTTTGTGGCTAGATATCAAGGAATTTGAGCTACTTGCACGAAGTTAAAAGAGCGTTATTAGTAGAAGATCTGTATCAAGACGTAGTAGACTTTGTCGGTTCTTGTTTGCACTGTTAATTCTATTCAAAAATGCGTTACAAAGATGGATTTGTGCCCACTTGTCCGTCTAGCATCCACTTCCAGTGGATTCTTGATTTAGTGATGATGCCGCTGGGGTTATGAGGTTTGAGTTTAAGGTTTAGGGTGTTAGTCCACGAGGACCTCTCCAACTTTGAAAAGGATACGCACTAAAGACAAAGACTACGGAGGGTATATGGAGGTTTATGCTTGAAGATATTGTTTATCAATAGGAATCTGTAGGGAGATTGCGTGTAGATAGAGGAGAGTTGCGTGGGACAGAGGTGAAAGAGTGCTTCGCTCGAACTCACTAGTGCTATGAACCCTGAAGAAATTGGCAAGAGTGAGCAAAGACATCCATCGATAGTTTAGACGTTAGTCAATGTGTATGACGATAAGCTTAGAGAGTGACCCATGTTGCTTGCATTTGCTCTATGGATTGACAAGTCGACGCACTGTATCACTATTGGATATATGCTTGTTGAGTTGATATTAGGGCAAAAACTGATTATGTCTGCACAAGAAGACTTCCTTATGTAGACTGCCTTGTTGTGGGAGAATATGTTAGATCGTACATCACTTTTGGCGTTACATATAAGGATGTTAGAATGAAGAAAGAAAGATCTTGCAAATGCACATGCGAAGTTGAAGATGGCTCGGCTAAGGAACAAAGGTCATTTTGACAAGATACACATGTTGCGATCGAAGCCAATTCATGCATGCGACTATATTTTGTTTTATGCAGTACTATGGAGAATCAACATTTTATTGTGCAGAAGTTTTCAAGGCGCTGGTTTGGACCTTATTCTCTAGAGGTATATGAAAATGCAACCTACTCTCTCTACGTGAGTTGGATGGTATTGAAATGAAGTTGTTTGTTGTTGGTAAGCAAATCAAGTTATTCAAAAGGCGAGAAGGATCTATTGAGATAGACGAGTTCTTACAAAGGGAACAAGTGGCAGTTGATGACTATCAACTGTCGAAGGAATCTGAAGATACTATCAATGAAGATGAAGAGGACACTCGAATCGACTATTCTAACTGACACATACCGGAGGATGTACAGGTTTGGAGGGAGTGAAATATCGTGTTGCAAGTTCTTGTGTGTGGAGAAAATGTATGCTGTATGTGGTTAGAATGCAAGAAGAGTCCTTAGGCAGCTATCACTTAGCTTAAGCTCGACCTCTAGTTAGCAATATCTTAAGTTAAGCTGGGGCTTTGAGCAAGATGAGCCGCTGCTTGAAAGCAAAAAAGAATTAGACCTATGAAATTTGAAGATACCATGTTGTAGTGCTCGTCGAGTTGAGCATCGTGGCATGTTCAGATTTATGAAAATAGTCTTCGGTGTAAAAAATATGTTATTTGTAGTTAAAAAAAACGTGTTTTACAGAATTGTGCAGTTAGTGATAGTGAGTTCGGATTATAGATAATGAAGTTCTGAGGCATAGACCATAGTATAGAATACTCATAAAAACTGACGAGAATAGATCTACGATAGTAAAGATATAAAAGCTAGAAGCAATGAAAGACACTTGAAACTCAAAAAGACAAAAGCATTAACCTTTCTTGTCTTTTCTTTATACAACAACATGTAATGCGTTGTTGGTTGACAGAGAACCCTAAAGCCTTCGCTTGGAAAGACAGAGGTCCAAGGTTCTCGATCCATGCAATGATTCTCATTGCACACCGGTCTTGCGATCCAGCCGTGAACAAATGATTATCATTGCATATCGATCTTCGCAAGAAGGATTACTATGGGTGTAATGACGATTACACTTAGGGACATAATTATACTTAGGGGCGAGAAACCTGATCTCTCTTAAACATAGAGATCATCCATACATAGCATGTATGGATAGCACACTCACATTTTAAAGTTCTCGAAACAAAGTGATTGTATATGACCATGACTCTAACAACAGCTGGTAAGCATTGCACACAACAAGGGTTGTAAACTCGCAGAATTTTGACTTCATTTCTTTTTATTTTTTGTTATGTGAGCTACTCGTCTACCAAGGTCATATTATCTCTTACAACTTAGACCAACTGCTCATCCACCAATGTCTTCACTCTAGGCGAGTTGCGCGTCTATTAAGCTCATAAGACACATCAACATATAGTTTTATTTTTAAATTTAGCCTCCATTTGCTTGTTTTGTATTAGAGATTATTTTGTGTCATATCTCGCTGCCAAGGAAATGGAGATTTGAGAAGTTCATTCAAGATATCATTGACAAGAGAAGCTGTGAGAGGAAGACTAGGGGATCGGAGAGCATCTGAGGAGAAAACATATATTGAGAAGGGATACTAAGAAGGACGAAATTGAGAAAATTGATGTACTTGAGAAGACAAGTGACTAATAAAGTGACCCTCATTGAGGAAAGGGGACTTCTGAAATTTTGTATGACATAGAGCAATTACATTAGTGTGACTTGTGTCCTGATCAGACATCAAGGTGTTTGAATTTAACGTTCACCTTTGATTTGTGATCAAAATTAGGATTGAGAGGAGTCGTGTTAACACCCGATTCATCGTTCACACGTGTATCTCGACACACAAATCGCTCACATCTAGAGGATCTCGTCTTTCTCGAGAAAACTCTTGTTTGACAACGTGGAGTGCATCAACAAAAGGGCTCCACTAGCCTTTGTTGTTTTCCATAGCAACCAAGTCCTTTATGTGCCTTCTAGATGAAGTAGAAATAAAATGACACCTAGAAGAGATCAAGATCTTTGATGACACGACTCTACTCCATCAACTTGTCATGGACGACATCAGAGTAAGTCTCAGAGCAACCAACTCCAGTTTCCACAAGTTGCAAACGGTGATCACTGAGTATGAAAAGATCGCAAGAGCAAAACAGAATGTCACCCAATCGACTATCGTTCCTAGGGTGTATGCAGCTGACTGAATGTCATATAGCACAAAATGTGGAAGTCATCTGGGGTACCTCATAGACACCAACCTCACAAAAGAAGATCAAGTCAATTTCTTGGCGAAAACAACAAAACAATTGAGGAACTGGATGTTCAAGACACTTCCAATGGTGGGAAAAATAGTGCTGAAGCATGTCACCAGATCGGTCCTTACGCACATACGTGCATGAACCTTCAGAAAAGCTCAACAGAAGATATGGAGAAAATTTTCTGAAGTTCTTGTGAGGGTTAACTACACGGGAGGAAGCAAAGTGACGATAATAGCATGAAGGGAATTCCAGAAATCCAAAAAAGAGAGAGGTATGGAGATCATATCCTTTGAACTATAATAGAAAGCGTTAAAAGCAAAACATTGCATGAAACTGATTGATGTCTCAAGAGGATGACTGGTTGAAAATAATGATGCAACTAGCAAAACATAGCACAGTGACGAGCGAGTGGTGCAAGGAGAAGACAGACCGGACTCTACAAGAGAGATGGTTGGTGACAACATCGAGGAGTGTCAAAATCTCCTACCTTCAATTGCCATAGAAATATCTGATGTGAAGCTAAAATGTGCGTACATATGGAGCTGTCAGAGATACTCTTAGGACCTCGAACATCAATTATACAAGCTATGATACTAGCAGAATTAGAAGGAGGATCAGAAGCCTCAAGGGCAATAAGCATTAGAAGGTTAGCTAAAGTCAGAAATCTACTAGATCTTCAAGACCTTGACTTATGGTTGAGCAACACAGAGAAGATCAAGAGAGCAAAAGCAACTTACGAAAATGAAGGTCTAGCATACAATAGGACCATTAGATCAATCACTATAGGACAATGAGGCGTGGTATTAGCAAGCAAGCAAAACCAAGAAGCATGGATGGAGGCTCTCAATGAAGAAATGGTGAGATCTTCAACATCACGAATCCAACCGGGAAGCAAGGTTCAACAAAATATGATGTACATATCAACCACAACGCAGATGACAAAAGAGATGAGAAAAATATGAGGGACTGCACTACCACTCAAAGATAAAATAACTATGTGGAGATTTTGTGTGTGGAGCATAAAGATACAAGATTGATACACATGGGTCCTTTGATCCAGCGAAAGTCTTACAATGATTCTCGACCATTCCATGTTTGTTACATATGTATCCATGTCCAAGTCTTGCAGAGTTGATGTTATGACATTCTACTCACAAGTCATATGATGATATCATACGGATTGTGATTGATTCTCCAACCATGAAGCACATGGAGACCGCATACACGCATGTGCACAACAATATGAGAGTTGTACGGCTTGGTCTCGTCATTGACGAGTTCTCACTTGTTGGGATGCAGTATAAATCTTATTCTATATGGCCAGTTATGTTTATCAGTTATAACATTTCATCATGGATGGTCACCAAGAAAAATCACATGTTATTATCTTCAATCATACATGGACTATGCAAACCAAATAATATGGATATCTATCTCGAACTCATGATTGAGGAGCTCAAGATCTTATGGAAGATGGCTGCTGCATACGATGCTAGAGCATCATACCCTATCATATATAGGAGATTCATCATGCACAGAGTGTGTCTTTGGACCATGCACGATAGTCTTGGATATGGTGTGATATCAAGATTATAAGTATCGGGTACAAGAGGATATCCTACATGTGGACCAAACTTGTAGTCATGATATTCAACGCATCTGAAAACCACACTTTACACAAGATACAAGAAATACTTGTCAGTAGACAGTCCGATGAGAGGTGTGATTGCATTGTTCAGAAATACACTTCACGGATTGGTATGCCTTGAAATATGTCATTCTAGTCGGTGGAGTTGAGTGTGAGAAGTCCGGGTTGAATTGTATCCTCATCATGGCTGAAATTTCATATTATGATGTAAGTATGAAACTATGGTAAGTGCTTGTCTATTGTTTAAGTGTTGAAAAGTTGTGAGACGGATGCATAATTACGCTGGAGTAACAAGAGAAATATCGAACTTTCTTACATTTTCTAACAGGAATTTCCACAACCAAGATGTCTTAATTGTGTTGTAGTTGTGTTGAAATGTGACATATTGATTGATGGACTTTTGTGTCGTAATGTTTTACATTTTATGACAGGAATTCTCACAACCACGATATCTTAATTTTGTTGGAGTGCTATCAGAATGTGTCATACTATATGCTCGAGTTACGGACTTTTGTGTCGCAACATGTGACCTTTTTTTACAAGAATTCTCACGACCTCGCTGTCTTAATTATGTCGGAATGCTTTCAGAATGTGTCATACTGTCTGCTAGAGTTGTGGACTTTTGTGTCACAATGTGTGACAGATTTCGATGATAAATTCCACATTAATGATGTCATAAAGATGTGACAACGATGTCGATGTCTTGTCTTAATTCTTCTAGACTTACGGACTTTCATGTCGTCATGCTTAATGATTATAGACACTAATTCCTACAGATTTAGTGTCTTAATTATGTTGTAGTGCTGTTGAAATCATGTCATAAATTTTGATAAATTCGACAAAGGTCACAAGACGACTTCAAGTTGCATACTTATTCAAAATTTAACTAACACTTTCAAATGTTGTTGAATATAGTCTTTATTGATACAAAACTTGGGAGACCCGATGCATCAAGAAGAGAACACGATGAAAATCCTTCTACAACATATGTCCGGACAAGTTGATACTCTTAAGCACAAAAGAGTCTACAAGAATTTGGAGTTTACAGATCAGCATGGCATGTTTTGCACACCAACTGAACTGAAAGTACAAGAAGAGCACTATGGGTACTCAACAACACAGAGAGAAATATTTTGATCTCGAGTTTGAGCTATACGGATGTCTACAGCATACGGATCAAATCTGTGCTTTGCATTCACGCATGATGATAGTATGATATGGGATAAAGGATTGAAGACACATGATTATCACAATCTGCTTCAAGACATCCTTTTCATTATAATCTCAAGTTTGGAAAATTAACTTCTTTGAAAGGCTATATGAGAGTTGAGTTCTCTTCTATGTTGGATATGCTCAAGAGAGATCACGATCTCAGATATTCAAAAAATGGAAGAGTTTTCTGTTGAGACATTGTTTTTGCTAGAGGGAGCTTTACCACTTGTCCTCTTTAAAGATCAAACACATTGGATCTTTCACTTGGTCAGAGAGATTAAACTCTGTGGTCTCATGCACGCTTGTTGGATGTATTTTGTGGAGAGATATTTGAAGATTCTCGAAGACTGTATCAGACAGAACATAAAATTAAAAGAGAATATTGTAGAGAGATATCTTCTTAGTGAAATCATACTCTACAGGAGAGAAGTGTTGACTCGACTAGATCTTATAGCTCCTGTGAACTCTTTGGTGGTTGTGGAAGACAAAAAGGAGATTGGGGAGATGGTGTATAGAACCAAAGACAAGAGGAAGCTGGATGCAGTTATTTTGTCTCAAGCTCACACTTTTGTGTTACATAATGGAGCTGTTTAGTCGAACACGTATAACAGAGATAAACTACAGATACGATCAACGAGACTATTCAACACGTCTCATTTAAAAGATACATGAGAAAAATGGTTCAAAGAATTGACAATGGAGTTAGCCAAAATGGTGCGTCCATTGTATCAGTACTTCGCGATTTCTATGTGGCAAAGAGATTCTCGTTTGAAGAAAATTGAAAAATCCTCTGCTAGAAGGAATCTGCACCCACCCAAGACTCCGGCGTCCACCTGCTGCTTCCACCTGCCGCCGCTTTTGGACTCAAGCTAAGACCCTCATTTGGTGCCAATTGTCTCTCGAGGATCCAGTTCCTGTCTGTAGCTCGCTGCCAGATGGCTCGGGCTTGTGAAAGCTTGCCTCCCATGCGGTCTTGGACTGTGATCCGTGTAGTGAGGCACTCCATGTTTACCCTGAGGTTGCTGATTGATAAAATTGCTTTTTTCCCGCTTCTATAATAATTACGGAAATAAAAAGCTCTGCTAATAAATAAGAAATCAGTTTTAACGATAAATCTTGATTTTCTAGTTATCTACTTGTATGACTTAGAATGGGCTATTGATCAAAATTTACGTTCCGACAAACATGCTACATCATATATAGGAAGCATGAGAGTATATATGGTGCTCAGATCTGATTTTTAATTTTAAGTATTTGGTTTAGACAGATGTAAGGATGAAAACTGTGTGTTGCTGAAGCAGTTGTGGATGTGAGTATCGTAGTTGATATGTATGTGGCTGGGATGTCTGCCATTACTTTTTAAAACTGAAATATATAAAGTTTTCTTTGTCTGGAGGAAATCTGCACAGTATTTGTATTTTACTTACCTAACTATACGTTGAGTTGAATCAGGGAATGAAGATGAAAGGAGATCTTATCAAGTCTTCAGTGAATCATGATGTGATTGACATGTAATTCAGCAGATGAATCAAAATGGCTCTTATGTTTGGGATGTTCCACCAAGTCAAAGCTTGAAAGTCCTGAGTGATAATTTATCCATAATATGTCATCGATGTTGACAGGGAAACGAATATATGTCCTCTTGCACGATGAAGAGAAGTCGTGGAAGAATCATATCTCATTATTTCAGTCCGTTAGAATTGGGTGGATCTCTCCTGAACCAGTTCTCACGTACGAAGACTTGCATGCCGCAATAATTCTTGTTGAGAATCTCCCTGTTGAAACATATATTAGTGCGTCTGGAACCTTTGGGAAATACTCGTCTCTCGCGGTGAGTGTTACGGCTACGAACAAGAGTCGATGGACTTTTTTACGGGAAAAACTTACAGCGATTCAAAAACACCACCCTCAACGATACACGATTCTAGAAAAAACTGATATTGGATAAACTACAGCCATTTTTCTTTTAGACGTTTAAGAATCTATCATTTTAGCTTTGACACGCACTATTGTGACCACTCAAACCTCTATCCGTAAAAAAATTACAAGATTCGGTCGAGAAGATGTTATCTCCTGAATCTCAGACTCTACCAAAGAGTGCAGAAAGTTTGTAGAAATCCGTTTCGAAAGTTTTCAATGGTGTGCAAGAGATCACATTTACGGACATAGACTACAAACCTCTAATTGACATTTCCATTAACAGAAATTTAACAATAAAAACCTGTAAAACATCAGGACCAGGATACTTGTTCGGTCCCACTCACTCGTATCCCACTTGCTTCGAGTAAGTTTTAATCCACACCACCTGTGGGAGACTTAATCGATATTTCTCATATTTTGCCTTTTTATTCCAGGTTATTTATTGCTTTCATCTCATTACTCTCGGTAATCTCTATCTACTAACATAATCATAATAGCCATTACACCACGGGATTTAAGGGATTAATCTCTATTTTCTTTTGTATTTCTTCCTTACGATATATGTGATAGTTATGCTACGTGAAATATTTCAACAAACTTTGCTATCGGTCGGTTGTTAATTATCCATCCTCGATGCTATTAAGGTGATTTATCTGACGGTCCTTTACACTAACCCAAAGAAAAACTAGAAAAAGAACTAAGACCCAAAAAGTCATGGAATTTATGTTGCCATCTACATCTAGCTCTGTATTGCGATTCCGATTCTGACTTGATTATTTCTTACACTCATCCGAACAATGGTACTTTTATATCAGCTCATATAATTTCATCTATTACAGCTGGACTTACGTTTTACGTTTATTTTAGTTCCGTTTTATTTCTTATTTTTTCTCACGTAAGTCATTACTTTGTCAAATTATAGGTTCTATTCTCTGAGCACAGTCAGCAATTCATACAGCACAACTACGAGAGGAGCAGTATCGCCTCCAGATACTCAACTAGCAATTATGGGTTCTCGGTGGTTTCGATCTAAGAGGACTCGATAAACAACAATTTTCAGTTGATAGTAACGAGTGGATTATCATGCCTATCGTTTTTCTAGTGATAGTAAGTTGTTAGTGTATCATCCATATTACTAAAATCTAAATAAGAAACTAAACTTCATCACCGTTTGGAATTTTATTCAGTTAGCTCCCTCCCACAATATCATGCTGATGAATGCGGCAACGTTACGGTAGCCTCATGAATGTCAGAATATCATCAATCTTTTCATAGAGGTATTGCAGAAAATGAGTTATTCTTTCGATTGACATTATATTGATAGAGGGTGACCGTAGATGATAGTTTACAACTGAATATATTATTCTTCTCGTTTGGATGATATGAGATAAAATATCACTTCGTCTTAAGTAGATATATTCACAGTGCAAGTTTCGTCTACTGTCTATATATGAAAGTCCATATACAAACATCCAAGCGAAGCATACAATATTGCAACTCCATTCTAAGAATAAAAACAAGATTTTGTCGTATTTTACATATTGGAAGTCTGCTTTTTGTCTACTACAATATATTCTCCAGTATGGCTGTACTGCTGGTTGGATTGTTCACTTAGGCATTTAGGTGTCTGAGCCCTTAGTCAATAAAACTATCATAACGAAATAGTCTATCATTGCGTCTAGACATTCTAGGACTGTTGCCAATCGCAGTGAGTACGATCACAGTAAGAAAGAGTTGTTAAAAAAATGTATTTCGTTTATATATATAAAAAATCCTAGACATTATTTTATATAATAATGATTAATATCTAACCGTATTACTTTTAAATGTATAATTGTATACATTGTATCTGATAACTCTCTAGTCAGGACTAGAGAAAAGGGTCTATGCAACTGAACGTAACAAACCCCGTCTAAATTGTTAAGCATTCTAGGTCTTCCAAGGAACACTGAGATTGATATCATTTTTCCTTCTCTGGGTCCTCCTTGGTCCACTTTTAATTACTGATCATACTTGAACTGCTATGTTTACCATATATCACATGACTTTTCCCCCCACAGTACTTATTTATAGAATAGCTTTCTCTTGGACTTCAGCACAATGCTGGCTGGCATTTATTGCGGAAAATTTTAGCCTTGGTCGAGATTCTCAAGCAACTAGCATTTATATTGTCTTTTCTTGTATTTTTCTCTCTTGATAATCAAGCATACTTACAAGACTCGTTGCTCTCTCTGCCACTGCCACCTGCAGTTAGTTCAACTCTCTTTGCCTATCTAGACCAGACGTCTTCATGTGGATTCTTGGTCACAAAGACATCACTGAGAATGACCTCGTTGGCTGATAACCTCGTCGAGATGCAACTTGTCTCTCCACTTCATTTGAGGATCAGACTACTATCTTATCTGTCGACTGGTTAATATCAACTTTTTACCGTAGGAACAACTTGAGAGGTGCACTTCCACGTATTTTACTACACCACTTACGACTCTGGCTTTAAATTCAATAATATATATATCTAACTTTTTTCTGTAACCTATAGAAAGAGGGCTACATTTTATTAAAAATATCTCGTTTCAAAAGTTTAAGGTATTTTTACATTAAAATTCAGTAAAATATACACAATATCTTATTTTTTTAAAATGTCAAGGATTAATGATTTAAACAGAATTATTTTCTTTAACCCATCTGCATCAGATATCAACCATTTAGCTATCCATGACAGAAATCTTTGTCTTTCTCCACACAATTACGCATAAGTCATTGGGCTATAATTGCTCCCTACTTCAGACGGTTTAATACTGCTCATTCGTCTATGACTCTATGTGCAGACTTTGCAGGTTCGAAGTTGAAACCAGAACGCGTATCTTGGGGGGTATTCTGCCAATCGCATTCTTCCACAGAAACTTCTCAACGGCCCTTCCCCCCCCTCACAAGAACTGCTTGTCATTCCCAGCTCAGACTTCTTCTTCTTCGTACTTAAGGCTATGAAGGAATATGGCTAAACTCCTCATTGCTCATTTTCCCTTTCTTCTTCTGCACCATTTTCTGTTTTGCATTTTGAGATCTTGTACTCCCTTCTGTCTTCCTCTTGACTATCCTGGTTTTCTGTGTTCATGGGTCCCTCTTCTTTTGAAGTTTTTTTTAATCTGATATGGGCCTCCTAGCCTCTTCTGCTGCAACGCCTTATGATTTAGACACACATACTTTCATTTGGTAAAAGTGTCACTCGGGATGCGAAGTGGTTAACAAGCCCCGTCAGAAAAATGTTTTCAAGCCCCCAATTGAAGCAACAGAAATGTTTTCTAGCCACTACTACGATCTATCTGGAATGTAATAACATCTAAAATACTGGACGCATCAGAGAAATCCTGATAGGTAAGTAAGATGGATGATGCAGAAGTAACTTTGTTTTCCATCTGGTTAGCCGTAGGCACAATAGGGCACTTTGTTGCAGCTTGGAGACGACTTGAGCATTCATGATGGCGTATTACAGCCGATTCAGATGAAATGGTTTGACTGAGAAGGTTTTTCTTTAATTTGCTACTAACTCATCGAGTTAAGTGAGCCTTGTTGGTTTGATACAGTTAACGCACTTCTCTCCATCAAAACACTAGAACTGTGGGAGTACTAACTAACATCGGTGCCAAACAAAGCCCACTAGACAGTGGAGAACGAGATGAATAAGAACCGAACATTTCCAAACCACAAGCGTCCCGCCAAACGCTTGAGGCAAACACATGGTCCTCCTAGTCGGAGATGGCAAGCTTTCCTCGTCTGTGAAACGAACAGTTTGCTTTATCGAAAATCATGACCGGAAAGGGACGAAGAAACTGAGACGCATTGTGACAGCGGAGGACACGACACTACTGTAGTCCATGTTCTGTACCGGAAAGAGCATTCCGAGCCGAATATATTAACATCCACTCAACCGAAAGAAGGAAAGGATTTCACATTGTGCGAGTCGTGGGCCAAGCAAACAGAACGAGAAACTGACCGAAGGAGAAGGACAGTACTGCTGGCAGCTGGATACAGTATTATAATACATAATAGTGACAGGTGGAAAGATGTCGAGCTTGGGACGTTGGGATGGAAGAGATGTATGAATGTGTCCGAGATCGGGTTTCGTGTATGTAGCAGACTCAGCCTAGGTTTTGCCTGCTTACCGGTAATTTGCCGGCGGTTTGTTACAGGTGACGTAATTTTGTGTTAACTTAGCGGCGTTTTTTTAGCAATTTCCGAATACTTTTTCACTTTTTGTGTGTGTTTTGAGACAGAAATCATCCGGCATCTTCTCTACTATCTTGCTTTTCTAGAAAAGTTGCCGGGGCACATTATACGGGATGCCGGATCTAGGCTGGCGCCCGGTATGTAGAGCCGCTAGAGCGGTCACCGGTGGCCGATGGCAAATTTCTTGCTTCGATTAGGACAAGCGCCTCGTGGTTTGTATGTAGTTTGTCGATTAAGTCGAAACGCTGACGTATGCGTCTGTCAGTTAGAGTTAAGAGGGAATTGGGGCGTATTACAGCCGATTAATAATCAGGTGAAAGGTCCAGATGCGTTTGTGTGTGCTGGACGCTGAATGAATGAAGGTGGTGCGTATTTTCCCTCCGGTAGGTTCGTAGGTAGGCTCGGAGGGTAGATCAACTGTAGGGAGAGGAGGAGATCTGTTCTGCTGGCGCTTATATCCACGTCGAAAAGGGAAAAAGAAAGAGAGCGACCGGGAAGGCTCGCACTGCCTTTCGAAAGAAGGCGTAGCCCGGAAAGAGATGGAAAGAAGGGAAAAAGAAAGGAATGAACGTGAAGGGAACACGGAAAGATACCATAGATAGAGACGTGCACGGGCAGCCGAGGGCAGGTGCTGCCCGTTGTGACTGTAGGGCTCGTCGGTCGTCTCTGACTCTACCGTGCCGTTGCAACGAGAGGAGGAAGAGGGAGGAGGGGTCGATGATGTGACCGCGGGGAGTAGCTGGAGGGGGACGTTTGCGTCGGGTTTTTCCACTCCCTGCGAGGACGGTCACGACATTGTGACAGTCGTGCCGGTTTCAGTTTCTTTTCTTCATTATTGAATATTTCTAGTGTCGGTTTCAGTTGCTGTGCTGGAGTAGAGAAGAGACCGGGTAGGAGTTGAGGATATCGGCAACTCCCCGGAGCTTTAGCTTGAGAACGGAGATGAGTTTGAACACCTATGTTTCAAAGATTTCTTCCGAGCTACTCATAAATGGTTCTTTCGCCTTTTGACCGTTTCCACTGGAACACGGAGGAGGAAACGGCGAAACCGACCCCTTTCTTTTCACCGGATCAAAGGCAAACCAGACGAAACCTACGCTGCAAGAATATTCATTAACAAATGTGACGACAAAGCCCTTTTATAATAAATTTATTCTTCGGTGGTAGCTCCGGTTAGTTGGTGCCTGAACGCCGCCTGCTACTCTAGAGACTCCCATACTCTCCTGTTACTTCCAACTTCCCACCTGCTGTTGAGAGGAAAAGAGACCGAACTCACAACTCCTCTTCCTCCTCCTCGCCTATCGATCTCGTGAATCTGACAGACGGCCAGTCGACACGATGGGTTAAGCATTAACTATCATAACGAGTGAGTTAAATGGTAAGATACGACCGTTTTACTTTCCTGTGTAAAAAGGCGGGGTTGGAAACTTGGGTTAGGGGTTAGGCGAGGGAGACCCGTATTGTCGGTTTGCCGAACAGTACCACCGGGTGACCGGGGAGGGACTTGGGCCAGAGTCGGACTTACTTCGGTATAAGACCGGGGAGAAGACTTCCACTGGGCAGCTACTTGGTCCGTTGTGTATGAACGCGTTTTGAATGAAAAGGTCGATCGCCAGACGCGGTGCGTGAGGAGTGAAGTGGAGAAGAGACCACAGAACACAGCGGGCACAGACAGATAATAGACCGAGAGAAGAGAGAGCGGATGCGGTAAAGGAAGGGGCGAGGAGGGTAGCGTAGTACAGAGTTGTGGACTATTTGCTGTAGAACATACGTACGAGTGTCATCTTTGGGTTTACATTTCTACTCGGGGGCTTCCTCTGCTCGATTGTGAGGGCTGGCCGGGGCTTGGCTTGATTTTTTTCTACTTGGGACCAACGCGTCGATCCGCAGGTTGATTTCTTAATAGAGGAACAAGAACACATTTTTCATTCGGACGGCGTCCCGACAACTCGAGTCCTTTCTGCATATGTTAGTAGGCTCTTGGGCAGAGGCTTGAAGGAGACGAATAGAGCGTGGATACGCAGAAACGTTTGGGACGCAGGACCTGGTGCGAAAATTTAGGATCGAAGCGTGTATTGGTGACTCAATCAAGGATTCTTGCGATTTTCTGCAGCTGGAAATTGAGGCGTAAAGGTGTTCGGTTCTTATTTTTGGGTCCACGGAGAGGGACAATTTAGGTCTTAAGTGCATGTGTTCTTGAAGCTGGCAGGAAGTCCCAGTATTGACCCTCCGAACAGGCAAGGTACTCGCTTCATCTGGATGCGATTTGTGTTGGTGTATTACTTGGGCCTGTTCTGGGCCTTGTTACCTCCGTCACCGCTGAGGTGTAGGAAATTACAGGTTCCTTTCTTGGAGTGAATGGTTGTGTCGAGCACTTCATAGCTGTCTTCCACTTTGGACAAAGTTTGCTCTGATAGGAGCTTCATCCGATAGAGACCTGGAGTGCGTGCATTTTTTTGATTATTTGGTTTCGGTGGTTGGTAAATTGCAGAGGCTTTCGAGTATCGTTCGACCCTTTCTACTCGGCAAATATCGCATCCAAGTTCTATTTGGTCCACAGTTTCTTTGTTTTCCTTGGTCTGTAGCCTGCAAGAGTTTCAGGGAGCGTTTTGAAAGCTGGCATTGGTGGTGATGAACGGACCCGAAGGGATGGGAGACCACCTTAGTTTGGACGTGGAGCGGTTGATGGCTGGCTCAGCGGTCAATTCATTACAGGATGGAGGGAGCTCAGGCCGATCACTTCCAAGTGTAGCTCCCGTCGAGCACTCTATCTCAATCAGCTGCTCTGGACAGAAAACTGCTGCTCCGCCGACTCAAGAAGGATTCGCCTACACAGCAGTCGCCACTTCCGACTCTCTGGCTGGAATCAACGTCGACGATTTGAACGAGGATGCTTTGACTGCTGGTGCCGTAGAAATTGCTGAATGCCGAATCTGTCAGGAAGAGGACGATGTCAACAATCTTGAGACGCCCTGCGCGTGTTCTGGTAGTGTCAAGGTAGGATTTTACGGCTCATGTCCACAGTTCACTTGTGCACCTTTTTACCGTTGGAGGTCATCGGGATCTAGGACGGTCCAGATTTTCTTCCTGTCCGTCACCGTTGTATTTGTACAGAGAGTCTAGTACGGGCGGATACGGGTTCCTACTTGTCCAGCACGTTTATGTTTCTTCTCATTGCAACTGATTTTTCATGTTGACGGGTGTAGAGCAGATCGGCAAGTTGTTTGATGTCCACTACTTCACTACTTTCATCAAACCATTGTCTGGGTAGTTGCTGAGTTTTGTCTGTTGATAAATCACAGTACGCACATCGCAAATGCGTCCAGCGCTGGTGTAACGAGAAGGGAGACACGATTTGTGAAATTTGCCACCAGGTACGTCATTCTCCGAGGCTAGTTGTCTACCCTCTAGCCAGTGTCAGATGATATGTCAATCTTATCCTCACAGTCCGGGCGGCTGTGAGGAATTAGCCGATAATTTTCGTTGGAAACACTCGTATTTGAAACTTTTACCACGCTTTATTATAGTTGGTTGTGCCAGTCGAAGATTTTGGGATTTGTTTGAGGACCTCAGTTCTGAATCGTCATGCATTTCCTCGTGTGTTTCCCATCAGCCATATAAGAGCGGATACGATGCTCCTCCTCGACGACATAATTCGGACGGAATTCCTGTCGAACTCAGGTGAGGGTCGTATCTGCTAGTCGAAATTATCAAGTACCTCCTTCAGTATATGACTGCTGACTTCTTCTCTGTTCCTGTGTTTACTGGTACTCTGCCTGGGCCGAATTTGTCCGAATCTTGACATCGTTGCCGTTTGCAACATTTCACTGTAACACTGCTGCTGCCGGGCTTCCTCCAGTGGGAATACCACTAACTGACCAATGGGGTGCTTGCTTCATACAGCGGGGAATGGGGGATCACTGGTTCACATCCGTTAGATCATTTGCGTGATCCTCGATTGCTTGCGATGGCTGCCGCGGAGCGACACCTACTTGATGCGGAGTACGATGAATATGACGCAGCGAATGCTGGTGGTGCTGCGTGTTGCCGGTCTGCCGCTCTTATCGTGAGTGAATTTCACCTTTTTCTCAGGTTGTTCTCGGGTTGTTCTCGGGGAATTTCCGTCTGAAAGCTGGGATGGGAATTCAGGATCAGTTCCTCTCGGTGTGGACTCTTCGTCTAACTTGTGTAAACTTTGTGATGGCAGCTAATGGCTCTGTTGCTGCTCCGTCACGCACTCTTGATGGCAGCAGCCGGCACTGATGAAGACACCTCCACATTTTTCACTGTAAGTAAAGGATTATGATGGAATTGGGAGATTTGCGTCCGGTGAACTAGTGCCTTTTCTATCGAATATATTGTTGACTTCAACTGTGAGGTTTTGCATTGGTTGAAGGACGATTGGTTTTACAGCTGATGTCATCGTTGTTTGTTATGACAGCTTTTCTTCCTAAGAGCTGCTGGTTTTCTACTACCATGCTACATTATGGCACGTGCTATGAACATCCTACAGCGTAGAAGACAGCGCCAGGTACCAATTAGAACCAAGAGCTGCAATCACTCGGATTGTGCCTGCGGTCTCCTTAATTGCGATTTGAGCATCGTTTGGTTTACTGTTCAGTAACTACTGTGTGTCTATGTACTACTGGGAAGCGAATCTCATCTGTGCATTCTCTCTTTGCAGGAAGCAGCAATGGCGGCGGCAGAAGTTGCTATTATTCTGCAAGCAGGACAAGCAAGAGCTGTGCACTTCGCGGTGGCACCTGGTCCTTCTCCAGCACACGAATTGCCTTAAGAGGTGTCAGGATGAAGGAATTACGTGCCTATTTATAACTCGGCGCCATGTGCAAGACGAGTGCAGGAATGGATGAACATGTGTCAGACTTCCGCGAAGCTCGTGAAGTTCAACCAACGGTGCAGGATGAGCAACTGATTCTCGATTACAACATATTCGCAGACACGGCTTTTCTAAATGAAAAGAGTAACAGGAGCAGGCCAAGTACAGAGCCGCGTTTCCGGATGATTTCATTAGGAGCTCCCTAATCATGGAGTCAAGTTTCAAATTTGACTGTAGTGTGGCTGGCTGGGAAAACGAAAACCTTCGTTGGGAGGTTCAAACTTTGACCTTGACGGTATACACGGCGCCATGGGGTTCAAGCTGCATTGTAAAATACCACCACCACACCATGCAACTAGCTTCTCTCTAAGGCTAATTGTGTCATAAGAGGCAATGCCTCGACCCAGAGTTGTAAATTTCCCCTCAGCTGACCGTCATGGTGGCCTTTCTTGCAGCTTACCTCATGTAACTGGACTAGTGACTGGTGGGTGTTTCCTGTCAGTACTAAAATTTTCCCTTGAACTACTCATTCATGTGCGCGCAGCCCCAGCATCTTCGTTAGATTGTAGGCTAGATACATTTACAGTAGGTGGAAGGTTGAACGGCGAGGCGACGTTTCGTTCTGTTTTAATTTATTGAACCCTTCATACTTCTCAGTTTACCCAGCAACCTGTGCTACGTTCAGTGGATTTTACAGAGAATATGGAAACAACGTCCCAAACGACAGTTGAGTAGCACCGTCGCATGAGAAATAAGTTTTGCCGAGTCTGAGGAAGGATCTAGACTTGTTAGCGCTTGATCGTCCCAGCTGCGCCCAAGTGCCAAACTTGCTCTGAAGGGGTGGGAAGTCATCCGCCTCTAGCCAGATGGTTAGTCTGGAACTTCGTTCTGTAAATGTAGCCCTTACTGCAAATATACAGGTCTTAGCTTAGTCTTTCTGAGTTTAGAGTAGGAATTATTACGTGAAAATTCTTTTTGTTTATTCCAGCCCTGCTAGAAAGCTCTGCGTGGTGGTCTGTTAACTGCCCCGGAGTTGAGGATGAATTTCTCTAGCATCGATTACGCAGTTGTAAATCAGATTTGCAGAGACTGGAACCCCAAAGTTCAGTTTGTCCATATATGTTCGTTTATTGAAAACCTTTTGTTATATCTTTTGTTCTGGCGGTTGCTCACATGTGCGACCAGTTGTCTTCTTGGTCTTCTTTTGTACGTGGTATTCCGTTTTTGCGTGGGAGGTTTTTGATCGGATGATTGTTTTCTTTCAGCTTCTATATTGGTGGCTACGGTAGTGGAGTTCTAGGAAGTTCGTGGTGCATCTTGAGAGCTTTGTGTTGCATCTCAGTACTATGCTCCTTGGAATGGTCGGCAAAACTGTGTATCGCCGCTTTGGTTGACACTCGGACTATACTTCGTCGGGGATGGTCTTTGTCGTACCATTCTGATCCACTTGTCAGCACCAGCTTATATGTTGAGATATGGGGATATGCATTCTCCTGCATTCAGCACCGATTTATTTGTTGTGATATGGGATATGTATTTCCGTGGATTCATGGTCATATATTATCAGCGCTGCGACCTAATGTTGATGATTGCGCAATATCTTTGTCCATTCGGTTTTTCTCTCTTCCGTAGGTAAGTTGGTATGCTGCGTCACCTGGAACGAATCTAGTCTCGGCCAAGCAGAACGCAAAAAGTCAGTGTTGGGTGGTTTGGTCTCTTCTGACCATCATATGACTACGGTGATAGGGAGGTGATTGCAAGGGGATGTACGGAATAGCACTCATGGTCATGCATGGTCTAGAGGTGATAGAAGCAGTGTCTTGCGTGAGCAGGGTGTTCGCGATGTATCGCTGTCGAATTATCGAGGGATGCGGGATGAATGAGTAAGACTCGGCCGCGGACAGGTGTCATTATCTTAATGAGCCAGCTACGTTGCCTTTTGCTGCCCTTAGGTTGCAACACGTAGGTCGTTTTGCTGCGGGATTTTTATCAACACCGAGCATTGAGATTGGGTCGGGTTGAGGTCTCCAGTCGACGATCAGATGGAGGTAGAGTGGGGTTCAAAGGGTTCACGTTCCTCTGGTGGAGCTCTCGTACAAGGGACAACTCTCACCTTGGGAGAACAATACACCTATCACTCATCTGCCCCGCTATTGTCTCCTGTTTCCTGTCTCCTTTACTAGAAGGTGATAAGGTCAAGGTCAGTTGCTGTTGAAATCGCGTTTCGCGTTATGCAAATGATGACACTTAAATGGCACTGACTTTGATGTCTGACGGGTGGATGCTTACGCGTAAGTCTGCTTGGAGATACTTCATGGTGTTGTTCTCAGTCTCATGAAGTCTTCTCAGTCTTGGGGAGTGATTTCAAACGAGAACTAGAAATATTCGTAAAGGTAAAGTAAAAGGTGACCTTTTGGTTTCCCCTCGGAGAGAACGCGTGAGAGTAAGATCCATGAATGCACGAATTATGTCACACCCCGTCCAAGTCCCTAAGATCCAAACGGCGAATAATATACGCTTTTATGGCCGGACGAATAAACCACGAGATAGACACAGAATGTCTCTCGATGGTTCAGATCATTGAGTGAGTGCAGAGGAATTCCTCTTTCTCTTGATTTGTGAAACATCGTTTGTTATTGGTAATAAACGAAATACGTTTCATTTCCTCCTAAGGCACGTCGATAAATCTGTAACCTGCAGCGCGAGTGTGTCGAATTTTATACAGTCAGCATGTCAGGAGGAGTGTTTCAGAATTCGTTTAAACGCATGAGAGATGGAATCTGTTGATAGATTCCTTGAGTCTTTGTTCGTGCCACTCTGAACGTCCTTGATGTTCTTACCACTTGGGTAGAGATCCAGCTCCAGCTGCTCTTCTATTCTCTCCTCTTCTTCGACTCTTTCGTACTTTTTCCCCGAGTCATCTAGGACCTCTTGGAGCAAATTCTGTCCTCGGTTGGGAGAAAATGAAATGAATTTGAGCAGCTCGGTGCTAAGCATGCGCACGGAGTCCTCAACAGGCTTCCGAGATGATGATATGATGTGAACTGGGAACGGAGGTGGGACTGGAGGAAAGGCTTTTAAGTTTTCGGAATCATGGCACGCCAAAAGTGTGCAGTCGACCGTTTCGATAAATTTAGCAGATCCTCTCTGTGTGTTAGGTCGAGGCACGTCCTGCGGTATTGATACTTTGAGGGGAAGTAGAGCGGAGGATACAACGCCGTTTCCATGCAGATACTGGCGTGAGGTGACAGAAACAATGCAGTAAGGCTGTAATAACAACGTCTGAAGCCAAAGGTTCCCACGTTGTTCTCGAAGCTTTCGGACACGCAAAGCTCTTGTCCCGCTCCGTGGAAGTCATTGTCTTTATACACGTTCCGTACTTCATACAGCTGCCCAACCACAACGATGGTACTCTTCTTTTATCAGGTCAATCGCCGTGCCATCCCTTTGTGCAGTGGATGTGATTTCCGTGCGACGAAGACTAGCGTGGCCCGTCGTTCGCAGGTCTCAACAGTCCCGCACAAGAACGAAGCCTCTCTTACAATCACGGACGAGAAGACAATCAAACACGTTCTTTGAAGTTCGCTTTTGTGTACGAGATACGGAGCCGGAAGCATCAAATCCTCAAAGGCAGCATTTCGAACGCCCTGCTGAGGTATTATAACGAGTTTGGACATACTGACGTCAAACAGGAAGAGTAGTCTATCATGTTTCTAAAGATGGAAGAAGCAGCGAAGCGGAGACCCCGGTTGGTGAACGGAACGGAGTCGATGCAGTGTAGACAGCAAGGTTCAAGCCCTAGGGAAAGGAAGAGTTCAACTTTTCCAACGGAGAAAAAGCTGAGGAAATCGTACTTCCTTTCAAATCGAGTGCGTATCCAAGACGAACTGATTGGATGAGAAGAAACGGCATGAGGATAGAAAAGGACAAGGCGAGAATATCCTACCATCACTCACGCAGAGCGCAACTCTGCTGATCTGAGGAAACGGAGAAAACCAGCACCAAATCTGGGAAGGGCGGCGGACAGCCTCCGCAGCATGCAGCAGAAATTCCGAACCTTCCTCCCTACGAGCTTGGCAAAAAGACCCCGACAATCTTTTCATTCCTAGCATTCCTAGCAAAGAGCAAGTACGGAACGAGCACGAATGCACCTTACATGATGCTCCGCTACAGAGTGCAGACGCTCTTAGCGAAAAGAAGATCTTGTCAACGTGAACAAGAACGTGCGTCTCTGAAGTTGCCCGAAAACACGAAAATCAGCCAAAAGGTCTTTCTCTTCCCCGCTTTTTCGCATACACAGAAAGCATGTGGCTGCTCATGCAATGTATGCATTTGCTTCGATCACTCGGCAAACACTGTTATCTAGAATTTCGCTCGTAAATTAAGCCGGGTTCATTTCTGTTTCGTTGAAGGTGTTTACTTGTTTCTCATGAAATGGACCGCATCCATTTTCTCATCATATGATAGTTTGAATTATGATTGGAATGATTAAAGTCACTGTCATTGTCAATCAGATCAGTGTGAAGAAGATTAGAATCCAAAATTGGTCGTGAAGTTATTCTCAATTCTAAGCGATAATTGTTTGGGTTTGAATCACCGTTAACAGAAACTAAAGAGATGAATTCGCGGTGCAAAATTGTAGCATGTATTGACTTTTCATTAGTATGTTTGATACAATTTACGGTTTTTATCCATTTTTTTTACTTTGATAGGGAAGATCCCGACCATTCAGTTTTAGGGTTTGAGCTCAGATGGTTTTAGTGACATATAGGTCTCAAGTTTGGTGTGGGCAACTCGATCTTAGATAGCAGTGATTTTGACATGAGACAAGTTTTATAATCATGGACTATCTCTTTTCTCTGATCTTGGTCCACCTTAAACATTCTTTTAAAAGTGAACTGCATTAGATTGACGCACAGTTTGAGAAACACATTTCAAATAATGTTTTTTTTTGATATGTGCTCTCTTTCCGGTAGGACTTGGTCCTCATGTGGCTAAAAAGGGCTTTTAGATAGCGGAGCATTAGATCTCACCCAAGAAAATTGGTAAGTTTATTAGTGGACAGTGTCAAGGGATAATAATAATTATTATTTATAAAAAGAAATTATAAACGACAGATCTTTTCTCTCTACTTTTACCTATTAGTCTGAAATGTAAGGAGAATTATGCACAAGAGAAACAAAAAGCTCCGATGTAAGCACACCTTAAAAGAGATCTACAATAAAGAACATAATTATCTACATTTTCATAGGTAAAGCAACCAAAACTTAAACAAAAAAACAAGAGTTAAGGTATAAAGTAAATTTTGGATAAATTTTACAACTAAAATAAGGTAAGAGTAATACCAAACATCTCATTTATTGACTCAAATATACTGATAAAACTGGAGAAATTCTCAGTTCTATTGAATAAAATTGAGAGCATCTGTCTCTGTGCTAAGGAATTTGATTGAGTCAAAATTGTTGGTATCATTATAGTCATCGCTGAAGTGGTAATCTCAATTGGTAAACTTGTTGATACAGATGACATGACTATTGGCAGTGCCACAAGCATAGACAGCAGTTGTGTTTATGTGTCAACCCTCAATCTTGTATGTATGCTTAAAAACGTCACGTTTCACTGTATCAACAAAAGTTTTTCTCGATAAAGATAACCGAACGGTCTCGTTCAAAGAATAGGATGAGTATTCCCATCTCGAGCAAGAACTAGTCTTCGAGCGACAACGGCATCATAATGTAACAATTTTGTATCTCTGGGGTCTTGAGGACCTGAGATTGCTAAACAAGATTAAACTCCTAGTCGATTCTTAACATTTATGACATCTGTCTGTCACACAGAAACCTATTTCAAATCTACTAACAAGCTCTATAACAACATTATAATTTCAAATCATCGTATTTGATTCATTATGTGCTTGAAATCTCCATCTCATACAAACATAGTTCAATCAATTTACTTCACTACATTGAACCAGATACAAATACTTGGATTTTCATAACAAGGCTCTATACAACCATTCAATCGACAATCATTCTTAACTTGTGATGGACGTTCAAGCGCAAGAGCTTACAAAGACTAGCTAGATTCCATCCTATTCTCTACACATCTCTCCTTATCTTACCTAGTTTGTCCAACTTGTTCGTCATTGTTTTCCTTTCATTCCGGAAGGTCCTCCTAACATGTGGTGCGTTCTACAACCTAAAAAGACCTACTGAGTCTTGGGATACAACGTCTATTTTTGAATATCTAACCTCTTTTAAAAGAGCACAGGTCATCAACTGGGGCTGGAGCAGAACTCAATACTCGCAGTCCACACTTCTGTTCTACTTGTGGGGCATCCCCGAAGAATATCATGCACATATTCTACAAGTGTCCAGTTCGCCTTCATGCCTAGTCCCTTCTCGTGAAATTCTTACCAGAGCTTGCAATCCCGCTGAAACAGGTTCACACTCACGGTTCGTTCCCTCTCTTGTTAGTTACCATTCCTGTGCTTCATCAACCGGCTCGTTCACTTGTCACTACTCTTCTTGCGGTTTATCGTCGTCAAGCTTGGTTACATCGGTGCTCCTGGACATATGGATCTCAATGCTCTACCTTCCTTCAAGTTAAACCACAAGTACCACTAATATAGCGGTGGGGATCCCACTGCTAATCACTTTTAACCTTTGCTAACTAAGTTCGGCACGGACGGGGCCCTAAGAGATTTGCGCAACGCAGTCATCATTGCAGTACGTGATAAAATTTTGTGATCTTGATAGCGAAATGAGCAGAAGAGAAAGGGCTTCAAAATGAACCCATGATGAGTTCAGGAGAATACAGACGGTTTCAAAATTATCAAGTGAATCTAAGATCACTGAGAACCACAGAAATAGAATATTTTGAATTTTGAATTTTGAAATCTTCTACTATTCAGCATATTTTGTTATAATCACTTACCCTCGCGTTATCATGACCCAGTGAGCTCTTTTGAGACAGAGAGCTCAACTGGGACCTTGGCCTACCGCACTCTGACTGAGAGCTACAATGAAAAATGACCCGCCGCGTGAGAAATCAAGCCTTTTATACCACTACTAGTGGTTTAAGGCTTTTTATGTTTGGGCACACTTTCTTCGGCTGCGGCTTCTCCGAGCTCCTTCACCGACGACTGCTTGTATTTTTGAATACGCTCTTGACATGATACATTGTTTCATTTGACAACACGATTCTCCGGACTGCTCTGCGTTACTTGATTCTTTCTGATCGGGGCTTCCTGTACCAGTGTCTTCATTTCGTTATTTAGGCTCTTATGGGTTCGTACGATGCTTGCAAGTAGTTTTCTCTTGCACTTTTTTGTCCGGCGAAGGCAAGAGTGGCGTCTATGGCCTCCTCTCTCCTCTTTAAGGGTCGGTATGATGTCGAGGGATGAAGTGGCCTGTCAAAAATATGTAATTGTGATGTAGAGATTCTAGTAAAGTTAATGTAAAAAATTCAGCTTTTTACATTTATTAGATGTTAACAGAGAAAAGAGATGGAAGGATGCAAACATTGCTCATAAGGAAAACGCACACACGCACTTCTGAGATTACAAGTGAAAAACTTGTTATCCAATAAATATTAAATTATTATATAACCCTCCATGACAAAAAAGTCAGATATTAAATTGAGCATGCTGCATGGAAAAGGTGAAAAAATAGCAGGTTTTGTTGAGGGAATCAAAGACCGCTCATGGATTTCCTCCTGAGAAAGATTTGGTTCTTCTGTTTGCCGTCACGCTCTACTCTCTAACTGATTTCAGTTCAGTGAGCAGTTAGTAGGGTCCCTTCTGTTTCCCTTCTCCGAGCTCGAAGAATATCGTGAAAGAGAATTCCATGCACTCAGGGCTTTTACTCCTCGCGTCTATGGCAACTAACTAATCATACGTCACCACGAATCTATGGCAACTAACTAATCATACGTCACCGCTGTCCTGTTGTGGGACCATTTAGTATGTAAATTACCCGTATAAGTACGTTTTGCACACAGTTGTAGAAGTTGTGGTGTAATGGGATCTAAAACATTGCTCTTATGAGCTTTGAATGCTCTATTATCTGCTGGGGGTCTCCATGGGGCAGAAAAAGGACAAGGTTGAGTCCTTTAACTTCCCATTGGTCCACCCAAAAGTGAAGATAACTTGTCATCTACCTAAGTGTGCGCTCTGGGAGGTTCGGGGCACTTTGACGAGGGATTTTGGAGATCAGAGGGCATGGGCGGAGAGCTCTCGACGGGAGGAGCAATCTGACCACAAATTTCACTCGATTTGGAGGTCCAGGGCATACGTTATGGCGATTTGAAGTTCATAGAGTGATGAGAGTACAAGAGTTTCTCTTCCGATTGTAAGATAAAGGGGTTTGAGTGATTGAGCCGTCAGATTGAGACCAGATTTCATGAGCTTGTAGTCTGTCAGCTGCTGAAGCTCTGACCACAAATTTCACCACCGGATGTTCTGCGGATTGAGCGCAATGGCGATTTGAAGGCGACGGGGTGCAGAAAGCTGTCAATCTGAAGCAGCGAGTTTGCAGATTTATGGAGGACGATCAGAACGGTCAAATCGGCTCAAATTTCATGTGTAATGAGTTTACCTTCTGAATTGATAGCACAGGAAGTTGGAGTGGAAGTGGACGGTTCATTTAGTCGAAGAAGCTTCTGTCCTGAATCTGAGATTGGAAGTGCGTGTTAGTTTCTGTGGGTTTGTGTTAATTATGAGAGGAGATCTAGCCGTCAGATCTTCCTGAAATTTGACTTGCAAGTAGAGATTTTAGTATCCTACCTACGTGGCAAGTTTGAGAGGAGACTGAGCTGTAGATCTGTACCTATCATGTGTGAAAGTTTTCTGGTTTTTCTGCCGAGTTGTATCGGCAACGATATCTACTCTAGGTCTCGAGTTGTTAGCGGCAGCTGGCTGAAAAGTATCCAGTGCGACATTTGTATTGCTTTGGGGAGTATTCTAGGCGTAGATATGACTTTAGCGACCTACGTTGTATCCACGTCATGTGGTTGTTAGGTTCGCACTCAACGTGGCAAAGTGCGATCCTTGACGTGTAGAGTCGACTACCTGTCTAGCCTAGTCTCCGGTTTTTTGGGACACGTTACGGTGCATGCATTAGAACCTTTCACCCAGAAGACCCACACGTGGATGAGTATGACGGCACCAAACATGCGATGTGCATGTGTGCCACCTCATCGGTCCGTGAGGCTTGGGTTGTTTGGTTAGGGAGCTTGCACCTATCCTTGTTTTGTGTTCGAAACTTTTAAGCAAAGGGGAGTGACCTGTGTGGGGGCATTCGACCTTGAGAAATCCAAGAGATTGTTTGTGGAGAGATCGGAGTGATCCTATGAGATTGAATCAGAGTTTTATGGATCGAGATACCTTTGTAGTTAGAGTGCACAAGTTGTGAGAGATGGACGAAGGACTCTACTTACCGCCCATATTCCATTTTCGAAACCCTTTCTCGATTAAACTGATGTATATGGAACGAGTTCACTTTCAACAGTTTCTGATAGGATCCTTCGGGCATAACTTTACCGCGCAAGTCATGCTCTCGCCTGTCCCTGTGATCTTACCTGTTGTCACTTACGGCCAAGAATGGGATCTCACCGTCTTTATCCTCATCTAACGAAGGATGGATCTAAATCAGCTCCCTCCTGTAAACTTTAACACCCAGTGCGAGATAAGACACATCTGTCGACCCAAAGGCATGTACGAAGCCCTAGTAGTGAGAAACTTCGGAGAGGAATATTACCGAGAGATCATGTCATCACATATCCTGTTTGTCGTGCCCATGATCATCCAACATTTTCGTGTAGTTATCTTGACCCTTTACTGAGAGAAAGAAAGTGCTTAGTTATCGAGGAAGTTAGAGAGAAATCTACGAGATACTAGTCGCGCTGCTGTGCAACGATCGCTAGCCACAGCCAGAAGGTACGCCCTTGCTCAAAGGAAAGGCTCTCGCTACGACATATTTGGTGCTTCCACTGAGAGCACGCTTTGAGGTGGTTGAGTGAGTTGTTGCCGAGGAGCGTCAAGTATGAATCTTCTCGAAGCAATGGGGACGAGTGGAGGAGGAGCGGACGATCTGCTTCGAGCATTGACGATGTTGTTGAGACAACAACAAGGAGGCGATGTTGGAGAGCAGAAGTCTACAAGAGCTCTACAAGCGGTGGTGAAGAAGTTGGGGAGGTTCGATGGAAGGAACATCACGAAGTATGTTCGGGAATATATTTGTGAGATGGAGGTAAATCGTGTGCCTGAGACAGAGATGATTTCTAGTTTCGAGTTGGCTGTGATACCTGAGATCCGTAGTCAAGTGACAAAGTTGAAGGATGCACGTACGAGTTCTTGGGAAGAGTATGAGCAGAGGTTGAAGAGTGAATTTTTTGATGATGATGCGGATAGAGTAACCAAGAGAACATTCTTGGAGTGGATAGAGCAGCGTCCGGGGAATGAGATGACGCCAAATGAGTTGCTGCGAGAGTTTGAGAAACGGTTCTGTCAATTGTCTCCATCCGAGAGGACAACACTTGACTTAAGGAAGACAAAACTTTTTCTAGAAGCTGCTGATGAAAATCTAGAGGACAAGCTTTTCTTGATGTTAGCAGACAAGGGAGAAGAAGGAGGAGTGAGCACGGACTGGAGAAAGGTAGAGGAAGCTGTTACTATTCTCACGAAGCAGAAACGTGGAAGAGGTAGAGCTGCAACCTTGAGGTCTGATGTCTCTTTAGCTCCATTGCCCAAGCCTGCCAATAGCAAGATTGAAGATTCTGCAATCGATGAGTTGGTTAAGGGTCTGAGAGAGTTAAGGATAGAGATGGCAGAGCTAAAGCATAGTCGAAGTCCTGGTGATACCAATGCATCTTCAACTAACAGAAATTTTGTTAGAAGATGTATATGGTGTGACAGTACTGAACACCAACGTCGAGATTGTGAGGACTTTTCTGAGGCTATCAGAACCGGAGTCGTGAATTTTAGAGATGGAAAGATTCATCTCGTCCAAACTGGTGCGCCGTTGAGTACCAACTTTGGTAAGGGAGGAATGAAGAGTTTGGTGGGAGGTCAGGTTGGTATAGCTACGGCAATACGTACAATAGAGCCTGAAACATTTGCGATTGAAGTAGATGTACCGGTTGTAGCAGCTGTTAAGAGCGATGTAGTTGAAGTTCCACGAGAAGTAATGTTACGAGGTGCGGAGGCAATTCGTCGCATTACTGGATGGGATGATCCTGTAGAGGTAGGGTGTGTCAAGGCTTACTTGGTACAAGAGAAGCATGTAAGCTGGCAAGATGCGATTGTGGAAGAGAAAAGGAGACGTGATGATGATGTTGCTGATCCGGAGGAGGCTACAAGGAGAGCCAGAGCCACGAAGAGGAGAGGGCAACAAGAGGCATCACCTTATGATATCCCTTCAACGTCTCAAGGGGCATCTACATCTGAACCTATGGTTGATGTTCCTATTTATGACACGGAGATGAGAGAGAAAGGCAAAGGAGCTTCTTCAAAGGGCAAAGGTAAAGCACCGACCTACAGACTACAGTCTGATATCGAGACCAGCACCAACTTGAAGGAGATTCTTGAAGAGAGAATTTTGGATGCAAAAATAGAATTTTCCTTGCGAGAGGCCTTAGGGATAGCAAAACGTGACTTTCATGAGTTAATCATAGATGTGATCAAGAGAAAGAGGCAGATGACTGCAGATACAGTGATGGTGAAAGTTTTGGATACAGACATCACTGGGAAAGAAGATGAAGAGTTAGGTCGCGTATTTGCCCAAAAGCATGTACTACAGGCGTCGAATGGAAGAGAGGCAAGAGTTTCAGACTGTGCTGCAGAACATGGCGACGAGAAGCAGCATGAGAGTCACTATTCTTGAGCATATTGGGCTCGTGCAACCACAGAGACAAGGGTCCGACTGGGTAACTCTTCAGAGGCTATAGTGGCGTTGGTGGATCACGGTTCGGAGATTAATATCATGTCCAAAAATGTTTACGAGAAGGGGAAGTGGCCAATCGACACAGGACATGGATGGGTTCTTTGTGCTGCTAACAACCAAAGAGGTGAACTTTTTGGTGCTTGTCCAGCTGTAAGACTCGGATAGGAGATGTAGAGATAGAACAAAACTTTTTTGTTCAGAGTGTAGCTGCTTATCCTGTGATCCTAGGTCAACCATATATTACTGCGTCTAGGATGGAGACGAAAGTAATGGACGATGGGTCTCATTATGCTCGTATCAGAAGTCAAGATGGTACGAGGGCGGTACAGTTTCTTACTGTACGTACGGGACATGAAAGGAACAGAGAGAAGCTAAGAGACAGTCCCTTAAGGACTGACAAAGAGTTTTCGGATTTTTAGTTAGCACTCTTGTAGAGCGGGAGTATGGGAGTGTTGATAGGAGAAAGAGCCTTCCGCTAGTGCCAGAAGATGAAGAAGAGATGTTTAAATGTGGATTTGCTCAGTTTTCTGAAACATGTGTAAATAGATTTCGAGTGGTAGAAGAGATGGATAGTGTACAAAGACGATGTGTGAAGAAGCAGGAAGATCTCTTCAAAACTCAAGGAGTTTTGTTAGATCAGGAGTTCATTAACGGGGTGTATGAAGAAGAGGGCTTTGAAGATACTCTTGAGGAGGTTTTGTCGTTTATAAGCACCGATTCTTTGGTTAATGGATTAGTCACGATCCGTTCACGTGAGTTACACGAGGAGATTACAAGATTCGTCGAGGACGACTACAATGTTCAGCTTCAAATGAAAGAAGATCATGAGTTGGAGTTAGAAAGGAGTAGAGCCACGAATCACCAAGAAGCGCAGGTTCATAAATACAAGACTGTGGCGCGTAAAGTGAAGCCGGTGGCTACTCAACTACCTGAAGACTCTAACAAGCAAGTGGAACGAGCATCGACTGAACCAGTTCTGCGGGATTCACAGAGAGTAGGGCACAGGTTCACAGAAGAGACACTCAAACGACTGCAGATTGGAGGGGGTGAGTTTCTCACTGAGGAAGAGAGAAAGCGTTTTCATGAGATGTTGAGGAGGCATGGAAAGGCTTTTGCTTTCAGTGCGGAAGAGATTGGATGTGCAGATACGAGTGTCGTAGCACCCATGGTGATCTTCACAGTATCACATGTACCTTGGGACTTGAAGCCTATACCTGTGCCACGAGCGATGTTGCCAAAGCTTGTTGAATTGTTGAAAGAGAAGATACGCATGGGTATTTTAGAGCCATCTATGGGACCTTACTCGAGTCGGTGGTTTACTGTACCTAAGAAGTCAGGGGCTCTTAGGTTCATCCAAGACATGCAACAGGCTAACAAGGTGACTATTCGGAACATGGGATCAAGACCCATAGTAGATGAAGTTGCAGAAGCTTTTGCTGGCCGTGCTATCTACTCGATTGGAGATTTATACTCTGGGTATGATCAGTTCCAATTGGCAATGGAGAGCAGAGATCTCACCACCATGCGTACTCCGCTTGGGCTTGTAAGGATGTGCACATTACCACAAGGAGCGACGAACTCTGTTGCTCATGTGCAAAATGCAATGAATAGGATTTTGAGAGAATTCATTCCGGAGAAGACCATACCTTTCATAGATGATATTCCTATGAAAGGATGTGCAGTCGAAGATAAGGATGAGAAGCTTACTGAGGATGGATGTCGAAGATTTGTGGTTGATCATATTCACGATGTGGAGATGATCTTAGCAAAGCTTGAGGAGGTAAATCTCACTCTTTCAGCAGAGAAGTCGAGCTTTGGAGTACCAGAGATTGTTGTTGTTGGTCATCTTTGTGGAGCTTTTGGCCGACGTCTGAACCCATCAAAGGTTGATGCCATAGGGAGGATGAAAGATTGTGCCAACACCACAGAGGTTAGGAGATTCTTGGGAGCTTGTTTGTTCTATCGAGTGTGGATTCCTCATTTTGGTCACATGTCTGAACCGTTGTATGAGTTGCTGAGGAAGCGAAGAAGGTTCACTTGGGGTGAGGAGCAGAGGGTCGCTATGGTGCGACTAAAAGAAGCATTGAAATCACCACCAGTTCTACGACAGTTGAGCTATGATTGTGGTAGACCCATAGTCGTTACTGTTGATACTAGTCCTATCGCTATAGGTTGGACAATAGGGCAGGATGATGGTGAGGAAAAGAGGTTTGCAACAAGATTTGGTGCTCGCATACTTACAGATCGACAAAGGAGATACCCTCAAGTCAAACGAGAGCTCTGGGGCGTTGTAACTGCAATGAAAGCTGAGAAGGAGTATCTCATTGAAGCACATGTACTACTTGAAACTGATTGCTTACCTTTGTTGGGAATGATAGCAAACTGCACAACGCCTGATATTGCTATGTTACGTTGGATAGCTTACATTAGGTCGTTGAACCCAGAGTTGAGACACATAGCAGGGAAGATGAACTCGATGGCAGACATGTTGTCTAGAGCTAAGTACTCTCAAGAAGAAGATATGGAGGCGGAAGATATGGATGAAGATGATGCAGAGGAGGGGCAAGTTCTACAACTATCAAGCGAGGATCGGAGTCGCTTGGATGGTGTTCTTCCTTTCAAGGAAGAACTCTACTGTGGGAGGCTCAAAGAAATCGGACGCTATCTAAGCACTCTTCAGAAGTATGAAGAATGGACGGAGAAAGTCTTCAAGGAGATACGACATCAAGCCTATGGCTATCTATTACGAGATGGATATCTGTGGAAGAGGCCAAAGAGGAGAGATGGAATACCCTTGAGAGTAGTGGATGATGCAGAGACCAAGAAACAAGTACTCAAACAATTTCATGATACCTTATGGGCAGGACATCGAGGTACATGGGCAACCTTTACCAAGATCAAGGAGAGGTATTGGTGGAAAGGATTGTATCGAGATGTAGAGAAGTTTGTTGGGTCATGGTTTGAATGTCAATTCCAATCCAAGATTCAGTATAGGGATGGATTGAGACCCACATATCCTTTGTCCATTCATTTCCAATGGGTTTTGGATTTGGTTGCCATGCCACCAGGAATTTGGGGCATGCGTCATTTAGTTTTGGCTCGGGAAGAGCTATCTAACTTTGTAGAAGGGAGGGCTCTACGCACCAAAGCTACTGAGCCTGTCTGTCGATTCATATTAGAAGATATCGTTTCTAGATATGAAAGTGTGGGAAGAATCCGTGCAGATAGAGGAGAGTTGAATGCAGATGAAGCACGTGAGTTCTTCAACAGATATGGAATACGATTGAAGTTGACCACTTCAATGAACCCGGAAGCGAATGGCAAAAGTGAACGAGGGCATCCACCAATCATCCAAGCATTGGTGAAAGCGTGCAAGGGACGTCATGGGGATTGGTCTAGACTTCTTCCTTTTGCGTTGTGGGCTGATAGAACTACTCATAGTACTGTCACTGGTTACATGTCTACAGAATTGATGACCGGTCAAAAACCTATCATGCCAGCGGAAGGAGACGTTCCTACTTGGGTATGTCTACCTTGGGAGGATGGTTCTGATAGGGAAGGACTATTGGCACTACGAATTCAGCAGCTTGAGCGACGTGAGGAGGACCTCGAAGAAGCATTGGTCAAACTCAAGGAGGCGAGGTTGAAGAACAAGGAGCGGTTCGACAAGACACATCGACTGCGGAAGAAGCCGATCCGAGAAGGTGACTGGGTCATAGTATATGACAACAGTTTGGATAACCAACACAGCACTATCAAGAAGTTTGCACGACGTTGGTTTGGTCCTTATGTTGTTGTTGTCGTTCACGACAACGCCACATATGGTTTGCGAGAATTGGATGGTACACTCTTGAAGTTACCCATTGCTGATAAAAGGGTCAAGGTTTTCCGAAGACGTGAAGGATTTCTTGATTTCGACGAACTTCTCGAGTCTGGTTCTCATCTTTCCAGACCTTATGCCATAGGAGATGATGATGAACCTGACAGCTTAGAGCATGATGAGGGCTACCATGATGACTATGGATAACAAGTTGGCACATACCGGAGGATGTGCAGGTTTGGAGGGGGTGAATGTCCTGTTGTGGGACCATTTAGTATGTAAATTACCCGTATAAGTACGTTTTGCACACAGTTGTAGAAGTTGTGGTGTAATGGGATCTAAAACATTGCTCTTATGAGCTTTGAATGCTCTATTATCTGCTGGGGGTCTCCATGGGGCAGAAAAGGACAAGGTTGAGTCCTTTAACTTCCCATTGGTCCACCCAAAAGTGAAGATAACTTGTCATCTACCTAAGTGTGCGCTCTGGGAGGTTCGGGGCACTTTGACGAGGGATTTTGGAGATCAGAGGGCATGGGCGGAGAGCTCTCGACGGGAGGAGCAATCTGACCACAAATTTCACTCGATTTGGAGATCCAGGGCATACGTTATGGCGATTTGAAGTTCATAGAGTGATGAGAGTACAAGAGTTTCTCTTCCGATTGTAAGATAAAGGGGTTTGAGTGATTGAGCCGTCAGATTGAGACCAGATTTCATGAGCTTGTAGTCTGTCAGCTGCTGAAGCTCTGACCACAAATTTCACCACCGGATGTTCTGCGGATTGAGCGCAATGACGATTTGAAGGCGACGGGGTGCAGAAAATTGTCAATCTGAAGCAGCGAGTTTGCAGATTTATGGAGGACGATCAGAACAGTCAAATCGGCTCAAATTTCCTGTGTAGTGAGTTTACCTTGTGAATTGATAGCACAGGAAGTTGGAGTGGAAGTGGACGGTTCATTTAGTCAAAGAAGCTTCTGTCCTGAATCTGAGATTGGAAGTGCGTGTTAGTTTCTGTGGGTTTGTGTTAATTATGGGAGGAGATCTAGCCGTCAGATCTTCCTGAAATTTGACCTGGAAGTAGAGATTTTAGTATCCTACCTATGTGGCAAGTTTGAGAGGAGACTGAGCTGTAGATCTGTACCTATCATGTGTGAAAGTTCGCTGGTTTTTCTGCCGAGTTATATCGGCAACGATATCTACTCTAGGTCTCGAGTTGTTAGCGGCAGCTGGCTGAAAAGTATCCAGTGCGACATTTGTATTGCTTTGGGGAGTATTCTAGGCGTAGATATGACTTAAGCGACCTACGTTGTATCCACGTCATGTGGTTGTTAAGTTCGCACTCAACGTGGCAAAGTGTGATCCTTGACCTGTAGAGTCGACTACATGTCTAGCCTAGTCTCCGGTTTTTTGGGACACGTTACGGTGCATGCATTAGAACCTTTCATCTAGAAGACCCACACGTGGATGAGTATGACGGCACCAAACATGCGATGTGCATGTGTGCCACCTCATCGGTCCGTGAGGCTTGGGTTGCTTGGTTAGGGAGCTTGCACCTATCCTTGTTTTGTGTTCGAAACTTTTAAGCAAGGGAGAGTGATCTGTGTGGGGGCAATCGACCTGAGAAAAAATCCAAGAGATTGTTTGTGGAGAGATCGCGGTGATCCTATGAGATTGAATCAGAGTTTTATGGATCGATATACCTTTGTAGTTGGAGTGCACAAGTTGTGAGAGATGGACGAAGGACTCTACTTACCGCTCAGATTCCATTTTCGAAACCCTTTCTCGATTAAACTGATGTATATGGAACGAGTTCACTTTCAACAGTTTCTGATAGGATCCTTCGGGCATAACTTTACCGCGCAAGTCATGCTCTTGCCTGTCCCTGTGATCTTACCTGTTGTCACTTACGGCCAAGAATGGGATCTCACCGTCTTTATCCTCATCTAACGAAGGATGGATCTAAATCAGCTCCCTCCTGTAAACTTTAACACCCAGTGCGAGATAAGACACATCTGTCGACCCAAAGGCATGTACGAAGCCCTAGTAGTGAGAAACTTCGGAGAGGAATATTACCGAGAGATCATGTCATCACATATCCCGTTTGTCGTGCCCATGATCATCCAACATTTTCGTGTAGTTATCTTGACCCTTTACTGAGAGAAAGAAAGTGCTTAGTTATCGAGGAAGTTAGAGAGAAATCTACGAGATACTAGTCGCGCTGCTGTGCAACGATCGCTAGCCACAGCCAGAAGGTACGCCCTTGCTCAAAGGAAAGGCTCTCGCTACGACACCGCATTCGTGATCTCAAACCATACCCCGTCAGATTGAAAACGGGAATAGGGTTAATAGAGATAACTTGTTTATTTCATAGTTGTAAGAGAAAACGACGGCAGGTTTGAACGGAGTCTGTAAACGAGTTTACATCTTTGAGAGTCTTCATGATCCTTCTCGAAATTTAAACTGAACTTGTCATAAATCGTTTAATTATGAGACTTATGTCAAGTGAAATAAGTTTATTACAGAGTACCTCTTGAGGTGCCCTGTAACGTTTACATCGAATTGTCATGACGTGAATTACAAAAATTGACGTCCAGAGTTACGACTGAAGTTTGATACCCCTATTGTTCTTGTGCAGAAACCCCCCAGCCCTGCTGCTCTTCTCCCGTGGCACTCCAAAGCGGTCTCTTTGATTCTGAAACTTGGCATCATTTTGACTACACGCAAAATGAAAGGCTCTTTGAATTTGGCCTTTTTCATCCGCCTTACCACGTACCGTACCTCGTGGTGAGATTCGACGGAAATTAATTACCAAAAGGTCAAATGTAAAAAGTTAAGTAGAGTGTTGACACCGTAAAAATTAAAGAATGCTAAGATTTTATGTGGATTTTAGTATGTGAGTGAATGAAGAAGGAAACTGAATTAAGTAGAAGCGTAATTTCTTAAGGTTGATAAGAAGAAATCGAAAATATGCTGAATTTCTAATTTTGAGTACCAAATCTCATTTAAGAAGACAAAATAAATATTAAGCAAATAAGTTTAGAAATTATAAATTACCTCGAGATCCAAGACGAGGCTCTATTGAGTGCCAGAATTAAAAATAGAAAATTCAGCACATTTTTGAATTTTTCTTATCAACCTTAAACCTCGAGTATGAGTATAAAAACATGAAAGAAAATATTATTTTTCTCTTAGTGAATTTTTCCCTGAAGAAAAGATGTTTGTTTGCTCCAAGAAATATCAGAATCTTCATATTAATAACCTATTAATAACAATACTAAATAGTTTATTTAGAGCCTAATAATAACTTATAAAGCTAGTGAATAGATTTATTTTGATTCTTTATTTCACCAATTTGAAGTTGAGATGAAGAAGTAATTTTCTACATAACGATTAAATTTCTCTGTTCACTGAAAGCAAACCCGCAAAATAAAATTTTTCCGGGTTACCAGGAGTTATTGTATTCATACTCGAGATTAAAAAATTTATGCTTTTAATTTCGAATTTTCTTCTCCCTTCACTCATAATATACTAAAATCTTAACATTTCATAATTCTTGAAGTGTTAGCACTCTACTCATAATATATATTTACTAAATTCTATATTTGACCTTCCTTTATTCCTCCGGAATCTGAGGACGGTAGTAATGGTGGTGATCTTTTCGGCCTGCAGTTCATACTTAATCTTGAAACTACAGTCGGGATGTTCTTTTACAGTGAGAGGAATGCAATAGGCTGAAATGTTAAAGAATCGGGTTGAAATTGTAGTCAACCCGATTTGTACTAACAGAAACTAGCAGATAATAAGCATCCCCAACGGCCTTGTACAGTGAAAATCGTTTTCTCTTAGCGGAAAACATGTAAGTGTTATAAAAATATAATGTAATAAGTTATAATACAAAATCAAAATTTATAAATGTTAAATGTTAACCTCTTCGAGAACAGCTAATTGATCCAGACAGAACTCATAAGTCAAGAGCGGACTGAGGGATTCCTTGGGGTATAAGTCCGGGCTTGGAATTGTCAATAGGCGTCATTTAACAGGGGCATTTAATATATATCCTAACCCTTCCGTCAGAAAAGTTAGGATATATATTAAACACCCATGTACACTCCGAGTGTACATGGGTGAATAAGCAGACATGTGAGAATATGGCTGCTTATTCAGTGAGGAAGGAACTCAACACTAAAAGTAAATCATTTGCTACGAGAACGAGTCCCGGTCAGTATAAATTGACTCTTACTTTTTTCCGTTTCTTTATAACTTGTTCTTGTAACAGGAAATTGGTATAAGACTTGACGAATGATAACTGAAAGCAGATGTAAAATCATGTCCCGAAGACATGGATAAATCTGAAATTCAACTCGTAAAAACAATTCTTTACATATAAACTAACTATTATTTATTACTATCAGATATTTACCGGTAACCCAGAGTTTCCTACCTGAGCACTGTGGTCGATGCGAGAATCACGAAATCTACGGTTTAAACCCTTACTCTCGTTACAAGAGCTCTTGGGCATCCAGAGCGGTTATCAAAACATCTTGCTCTCAGACAGCAAAACAACTATGAAATTTGTGGAACTGATGATATTTGTACAAGTAGTTTCAATCGAAATCACAATAATAGTTTACACTCGATGCGAAACAAATATTGCTGCTGCTATTCGAAAGAATCACACGGCCAAATGCCATGTCAGGTACCTTGTCGGAGTTTAAGAGCGTCCAGATGAGAGCTCTGTGGATGCTCTAGGCGTTTGGGACTACTTCTGGATAGTCTTGCATACTGACATTCACCTTTGCACTTCCTATACACTTCCATTTGGAGAGGAAGTTTATAGGAAGTTAACCTGAAATGCTAACCCTTCCTATGCAGATAGAGCAAAAATGTTGCATATGAATGAAAGTAGTAATAAAACCCTAAGGTATTGTAACCCTAAAATTCACGTTGGTGATTACTAAAATTCATTTTGAGTTATTTCTGTAGGTGGAAATTTAGTCCGATCTCTGTTGAGTTCTGGAACTTCTGCAATGAAGGTTTAACTTTGTATATAGCGTTCTATGACTGTGTACCAATAGCGCTACCTCTCCTCTAACAAGCAGTAATGACGTTCCTGATGGGTGCAAGCCCGGGCAGGATTAAGGTAATGGTGAGAGTGCAGGAGTAGGATCAGAATGTTTGGAGTAAGAATATCTGGATTTATTTTTAAGAATATGTGGATTCATTTTTCTCGCGCGTGTAGATGCTTAAGGTGTATGCTTCTTTCCTGTGTGGCCTGCTTAGGGTTCTTGGTAAGTATTACCCTTTAGAAAGATACAAGATATTAAGGGGTGTCAAAGTAGAGAGGTAAAGATTCTTCAACGATGAACAGAGAAAGAGCTGTAATTTCACAGGAGTTAACTTTGTATGAAAGAGCGAGTGAGTCTGGGTCGTGCTTGTGACTCAGACAACACAATCTTTTCAATTAATTTTTTCTCGTTCTGAAACTCAGGATAATTACTCAGCATAGTAGATATTCTATTACAAAAGTAAACAGACAAAACAAATGAATCATCATTAAGAAAATGATTGCGAGTATTTTCTTGCGGATAACTCCGGAGATGCTGGCAAGAAACACCTACCAAGGTTTGGCCGAAGTAGTAACCTCTTCCCGCAGGTGTAGAATCTTTTTGAAAGTTTCCTAACTTTGAAACCCCTATTAGTCGATATAGGAGATAGCAAAAGCACAAAGTGACGAGCCATATGCGAGTACAACTCACTCACACTCGCTTAAGACTAATCAACGCTTGTAAGAGAAACTTAGCGCTGAGACGGTATACGATATTTCACTCTGAATGCAAAGTGAGTGCTATTTCAACTGCTCTTCCCTGATAAAAAAGGAATTAAATAAAACCCTCCAAAACCAGGCAAGTCGACCGAAGAAACAAAAGAAACTCACACCAAGTCGTCACCGTGAAGAATATGATTATCCAAAATCCTTGGTCAAAAGAAAAAACTTACCGCAAAATAAAAGTAATTGACGATCAAATTTATGAGGTTTATATTTGATAACTTGTTAAGACTGTGGTTTATCAAACCGACGGTAGAGAGATTGTGGTTTAGTACAAACGATAGTTTAGCAAAGAAAAATCTTTAAGAATATAAATTAATTCAAGCTATAACTGCATTTCTATTTGATATTATGGAACTCAGATCAGATATCCTAAATTTCTGCATGAGATTTGACAATTGCGTCTGAAAGACAGTTGTCACATATCTGTCTGAAAATTATTTACTACACATAAATTGCTTCAACTATATATTCTTCAGACATTTATTCCTCAAAAAGTCAGGAGCAAGAACAGATCTATGAAAAACTAATTCACTTAAATCCACTGTATGACTACAAGTGCTCCTGATCACCAGTAGATAGCATTTTTTTTGCAAAAATGATTCTCATGATTACGTCTTCATCCCAACATGGAATTTGCAAAAACATGAGTAAACTGGAAGTTCTTTATTAGCTTTACAGGTTGTGATTCATATCATAACAAACTCCCTCCTGGTATAAATGGGTCTTGATAGAAATATTCCTCTCAGATTCTTTTCTTGAATTCAAAATCCTCTCTAGAATCTATAACACAAAAAAACTTGAAATCTAACAAAATGAGTTCTGATAATACTTAGATGAAAATCAAATTTTTTGGTAGAATTTTAGCACTTTTCAGTCATTTTCTTACGCCACTACCACATCAAAAATGAAAGTCAAACTCAAATATTATGAAAAGGCACAGTTTACTCTGGGTAACCCAAACCCTAAGTATCCGGAGCAGAGGTTTAAAAGAATTATCTCACGTACCATTAGAAAAAGCATATATCGTTTGAGACACATAAGTCTTTGACATTATTTTGATATATCAAAATAATGTCACTCTTGTCAAGAATTTACTTTATACAATGTATTTTATTATTTCTTTCTTTATAGTCTAATATTAGAAATATTTAGTGGGGAATAAAATTTAATATACATAAAGCAACTAAGATCAAAAGTAAAGATGTTTTCATATAAAATGTTATAGATTTTCAGAATATTCTAAAAAGATTAGTTAAAAATGCTCTGCATAAGAATGTTAATACATATGCTATTCCCTTCAGAGGTTTATGTACATCACAAGCCCCGAGAAAAAATGGTTTCTCAGTACTAAACCACTCCTCCAGGTAGAACTGAGAGGATTGAATCTTTAGGATTGAGAAGCCACGATCACATTCGTAGCTTTCGCAGCGTAAAGAATGAAAGAAATCAAAGATTTAGATAATTCTGGGAGAAGATAAAACGGTTAAATTGTATTTTTAGGAATAACATTTTAAGATTATGGCTTATCAAAATCATATATAAAGATCGTGGTTAATCAACTTCATTTGTGGTTTATCAAATATCTTGTTTGCGGAGGAAGGTGTATCATACATAAAGACACTCCAAAATACATAAGAGGAGAGACTTTATATTTCCAGAATCCTTTAGGAATAGGGGAGTCATCAAGAAGAGTACATTCTCTATTTTAGGGGTGACTTTCAAGCCCAAAATGGAGAGGATGAGGTGTTCCACCGGCATAAAATATTAGTAGATCTTTTCTGACCATTAAAAAAATGTTATTGGTTAATGATAAGCCAATTACTAATTATTAAGCCAATTCACATAAAGCATTTTAGAAATATAAAATCTCTTCTCCTTTCTATTTTGGATGGCTTTAGTGAGATATATCATTTTCCGCAGTGGGTTATTAAGACAAGACATTTGATAATTGGTTTATATTCCATGATCTTTGTATTTTATTTTGATAAGCCACCGTCTTTAAATATTATTTCTGTAAATGCAGTTGAACGGTTAGATCTCTTGTAATACATGTTTTTACCTTTACATGCGGAAACCACGGTAGTAAGAGTTACTTCTCAGTCCTCATTCGACTCCCCTCGTTTCCACTCTCGGAATGATTTAGAACTAGGAAACCACTCCCTCTCGTGGCTTATGCTATACGGCTGAAAAGCCCTATCGTTTGCGTACTAAATTGAAAGTTGTGGATACCAAATGTGTTAGTAACAAGTGTCCACATTTCAGACGGGGGCTCCCACACCCGCCCATCGCGACGAGAACAAGAGTACAATGAGTGGCGCCCACCGCTGAAATACTGGTTTGCGTGGTTCAAGAGCATAATTTGACGGCCTCAGCCCAAGAAAATTTGCTCATGCCTTGATGATGTAAGAGACATCGAGCACTTTCGACCAAAGACCTGTTTTTCCTCTCAACAACCCCGTTCTCTGATTGTGTAAAAGGAGTGCTGGTTTGTCTTGCAATCCACTGACGATGACAAAAGTCATGAAATGCTTTAAGAGGTATTTTCTCCTCCATTATCTGACCTCAGCACTTTCACGGTCATCAGCTCCAGAGTTCCGATCTTCAACGCTGATTGATTTTCTACCGCCGCCTTGAAAATCTTGAATTTTTCTAACGCTTCTCCCTTGGTTAACATGAAGTACACCAAGTGTTACGAGCGATATAGTCTATGAAGGTAATGAAAAATCTCGCTCCACTGTGAGATTTTTCCTCCATAGGTCCACAAACAATCAGCTCAAGTTTCTTGCAAGCTCTCGTTCCTGGAGTAGTAGGGATAACACAATGTTGTTTCCCGTAAGCACAGGCAGCACAAGAATCTAGATATTCAGAATCTAGATGCAGATCTTGTACTAATCCTTGATTCAATCTCTTTAGGTTGTCAATACCAATATGGTCCATTCTTTGATGCCATAAGCTACAATTACATGTAGCTAGAGCTAGACCGACTTCAGTCTTGTCAGTCAGACCTAAGAGTTTGAACAATGAACCAGAATCCTTTGATTTTCTATCGTTCCGGACTTCATTACACACTCAGTAGGAGTAAAATGCACGGCAAATCCTAGATCAAGCATTTTACTTACAGACAAAAGGTTCTTAGTCAATCCTTTTACGTGCAAGAGTTCATATATATTCCTACTACATCCATCGGGCATTTTGAACTTGACTGTGCCTCTACCAAGTATCTCCAACCCAGCATCATTTCCAAGATAAACCTTGGAAATGACTGTAAGTGAAAAACCACTCTCTATGACCAGTCATATGCTGTGAAGCGCCGCTATCTATATACCAAAAATCATGTCTCTTGACATTTACAGCAGATAATGCAGCATCTCTTGCACCTTTTCTTTACCTTTATGAGCATGATGTGCCAGGATGCTAGTCTTGTCAGATTTGCGTCTTCCTCCTTACACTGATATGGCCTTTCTTGCCACAAAGGTCAGATTTGTGTCTTCCTCCTTACACTGATATGGCCTTTCTTGCCACAAAGGTGGCAATCAGCTTTCTTTCTCCAATCTGCATTCTTACTCTTTTCCTTATCTCCGTACTTCTTCTTGTTTCTCTCTGGAACGTGCTTCTTTGTCATAGAGTGCAGTCTCTTGAGTCTCCTGAACTCCAATTCTGCTTTATCGAGATTCTTCCCGGAGTAAGTTGGCAGTGACGCTTCGTGAGCTCTTCTGGCGTCTTTGCACCAAGATTCAAGACCAATGTCTAGAATGAATCTGGAAGACCAAATATCAAAACCATTATAATGTCGATTTCAGTCACTTCAGAACCAATTGAGGCTAACTGGTCTACAAGCTCATTGAGCTTGTGAATATGTGCAGCAACAGTATCTTCAGCACTCATTTTGAGTGTGAAAAATCTTTCACGGAGGTACAGCAAATTTGCGGCATTGCGTTTCTCATACAACGTTTCTAGAATCTTCCATGCTACAGCTGCCGACGTCGCCTTGCTGACATGGAGAAGTTGAGAATCCTTCATGTTCAGACAAATTGAAGCAAGGGCCTTCAAATCCTGCTGTTCCCATTTATCTGTCTCCTTCTCGTCAGTATCTGATGTCGGCCTCTTCCACGTCCCAGCCGTGACTGTCCACAGATTCTTTCATTAATAGAAACTTCATTTTCAACTTCCACATATGAAAATTAGTACCATCAAACTTATCGACAACTCTGTCTTATGATCTCTTTGACATACTCATGGATTAGACACTGAATAACAAACTTCCAACTTTCTTCGCAGATCTACTTTTATCTCAGTTGAGAAAATGAGTAACTGCGCTGTGATACCTGTTAGAATTTACAAATCACCAGTTTAATCGTAAGACCTTAGAATAGAAAGTCATCTGAATCTATCATGTGCATATCAGTCTGCAATGCACATGATAGGTTCATGTGCTTGCAGTACTTGGACTATATTTGAATAGTCGTAGGCGCACACTAGCATGTGCGGAATAGATCTGAACTTAAGAGTAGCAAAATGAATTTCAGCCGAAAGGTACAGAAAACCTGTATATAAGCTTGACGTTCTACTTCAGTAAACATCCTTTCCAGCAATCTCTTCCTGTGCGTCAGTTCTCTTGTGCGCACATTAGACCTGTGACGAGTGATGATCGATTTTGTTGTGGCTGTTTAGAACCAGTGGGAGTTCCTGCACTCTCAGAAGAGTTTATGAGTGATTATCGAGAGGCTTCTCTATTTGGTTCATACAGGCAGTAGACAGATGGCAAAGGAGATTCATTTCTGCTATGATAGGAATCGATCCCATCTGCATTGAGATATCTTTTACAGTAGATCATCGACTGTTGAGAATACCTTCAGCTCAGATGTCGTCAGACTCCTGAGACACTTCTGAAGGAGGCACACAAGCAAGTGGCGTTGGAGTTACGAACAGAAGCAGTGTACTCAGATTTTTGCAGGTTATGGACCCACACGGCATCTCTATGGAGAGCTTGACGATTGAGAAGCTTGGGAGGGACAACTTCATCCAATGGTCGGATGACATGAAGTGTTACTTGATGGGTAGAGGAGTTTGGACGTATGTGACAAAGAAGCCTACTGAATTTGACGAAGTGAATGATGATCCTGAGTGGTTGTTGCTCAATTACTATGCGCTTTCTATTTTGAAGATGAGTCTTTCCAAGGATGTTACAGCGTTAGTGAGGAAGATTACATACGCTTGGGAGCTATGGACAAAGCTAACAAAGTTATTCCAGACTTCAAAGATAGCAAAAGGAATCAAGAAGTGGAAAGCCTTAGCTAGCTTGAAGATGTTGGATTCTGACAGTATAACAGTGCAAATTGCCAAGCTAGAGATATTTTCTCAGATTTAGCAGATTCTGTTAAAGAACCAAACCAAGTGAATACTCTCCACTGTAGAAGATGTATCAATAAAGAGATCAGTCGACTCATCATCTCCCAAGAGGGGGTTGTTATATACTCTAACATATGGACACTAGTCAGTCATTAGTCACTAGTCACTAGTCAGTCATTAGTCATAGAGATGTGCTTATAGAGGTGACTATAGAGATGATTATAGATGTGACTATTAGATGTGACTATAGAGGTGACTATAGACTAGACATTATCTTTAACACCCCCTCTTAATGTCAGTGGTACTGAATATACACCAAGTTCAAGTCTCAATTTTTGAAACCTATCTGAAGACAAAGGCTTGGTGAATATTTCAGCAGTTTGGTCATCAGTTGTTACCCATTGAGTAACAACCTCTCCTGAAATTATTCTCTCCTTGATGAAGTGGACTTGCACTTCAATGTGCTTTGTTCTAGCATGATGCACTGGATTTTTTGCCAATGCTATTGCACTCATGCTATCAGTCCAGATTACTGTTGGAGTGTCTTGGTTGACATCTACATCCTCCAACATCCATCTTAACCAAATGGCCTCTCGTGCTACATTACACAGGCCACGATATTCTACTTCAGAGGAGGATAAAGCAATAGTTGGCTGCTTTTTACACTGCCAAGTGATGGCACCTCCTCCCAGCATAAATGCGAATTCAGACATTGATTTACGATCTGTAGAATTACCTACCCAATCAGCATCTGTAAATCCAGTAAGTCCAAGTGACTTATCTGAGCTATATCTGAGCCCATAGCTGGTAGTTCTCCTGAGGTAGCGCAAAACTCTCTTTGCTGCCCTCATATGCATAATTGTGGGAGACTCCATATTCTGACTGAGTTTGCTGACTGCAAACAAAATATCTTGTCTTGTAGTGACAGCCAGATAAATTAACTTCCCGATCAGCTTCCTGAACTCTGTTGCATCTGCATGCTCATCATCAACAGAAGAACTTTGCCACTTCTTCGAGATAACCATAGGAGTAGGCGCAGGCTTGCACTTCTCCATCTGGAAATCCTGAAGTATACTTTCTGTGTATCTTGCCTGAGAGAGGTGTAACATCTCTTGTAGGAGAGAAGCCTTGCTGCTTCAAGAAAGTGTCAATTCTTGTGTACCAAGCTCTTGGAGCTTGTTTGAGGCCATACAATACCTTGTGCAGCTTGCACACTAATTGTTCACCTCTTTTACAAACAAACCCAGGTGGTTGCTGCAAGTAGATATCTTCTTCAAGAATCCCATTAAGAAATGCATTCTTAACATCCATTTGTAAACACTTCCAACCATGTTGTTTTGCAAGCGCACAAAAAACTCGAATGGAGTTAAGTTTAAGTTAAGTTTAAGATGTGAAGGTCTCTTGAAAATCTTCTCCTTCAGTCTGCAAATAATCTTTTGCAACAAGGCGAGTCTTGTATCTCTCAATAGTTTCATCCGCATGTCTCTTGATCTTAAAACCCACTTACAGCCAAGTGCTTTTCTGTTTGTTGGAAGAGGTACTAAGCTCCAGGTTGCATTTTTGAGTAATGCATCATATTCTTCCTGCATAGCACGTCTCCATTGATCTTTACTGAAAGCCTCCTCGAATGTAATAGTTTCTCCATCACCTTGAGCTTCAGCCATGAGAATATAATCCTCTAGCCTTGCAGGAACCTTCCTTGTTCTGATAGGTCTCCTTGGTTGAGCAGCAAGATTCGAATCTGGAGTAGTCTGGTGTATGAGAGGCGAATCTGCTGTAGTTGGACCTGATTCAGTAACTTCAACTTGTGTAGGTGGTGTAGGAGGTGGTTCTAGTTGAGCTTGAGCTTCTTCTTCATGGTTCTCTGAAGTAGGTGTTTGGATTGAGAGAGGTGGCAGGTCAGAAAGATGGTGTTGTGAATTTCGAGATGAAGGGACCTCTAAAAACACTATATCTTGACTAATGATGATCTTTCTTGCAGCACTCAACAGCTTATATCCCTTTTCTCTTGCTGGATATCATATGAATGTATAGATCTGAGATCTATCATCAAACTTTTGGAGTAATTTCCGAGGAGTTGAAACATATACTTTACATCCAAAAATTCGTAGGTTAGAGAGATCTGGTTTCTTCCCTGTGAAAGCTTCGAATGGAGTTTTGTTGTTCACAACATTTGTTGGACTTCTGTTGAGAAGGTAGACCGCAGTATTCACAGCTTCAGCCCAAAGATCTTTTGGAAGATCTTGCTCAATAAGAAGACTTCTTGTCATCTCCACGACAGTTCTGTTCTTCCTTTCAACCACTCCATTTTGCTGAGACGTTGAAGCTGTAGTCAACTGCCGCAGTATCCCCTTCTCAGCAAAATATTTGTCAGCAGCCTTGGAAGTGAACTCTTCTCCTCTATCACTTCGCAGGCTCTTCACTAGTTGTCCAGACTGTCTTTCCACCATGTTAACAAGCTGTTGAAGATTCGAGAGTGCTTCATACTTTCTTAACAGGAAGAAAACCCAAATGTATCTCGAGAAGTCATCAACAACCAGCATAAAGTACTTAGAACCTCCAAGCAAAATAATCTCAATAGGTCCACAGAGATCTGTATGTAACAGCTGAAGGATATCTGTTGCTCGTGTTGCAGTAGTTTTGAAGAACTTCCTTCGAGTTTGTTTAGATCTAAGGCAAAATTCACACGGAGTGTTAACAGAGACTAGTTTTGAAACACCAAGGGCCAAGTCTTCATGAAACAACTTATGCATTTTCTGATAGTATAAGTGTCCAAGTCGAAGATGTCATAACTGGCTCGTATTTGTTACAGCAGCTAGAATTGGAGCTACCAAAGGTAAGACTTGTAACTCATACAAGTGGTCAACCTTCAGACCGGTTGCTACCATAGATCCTTGGTCGAGAATGGAACATCCTTGTGCATCAAATGACAGTTGAAACCCGTTCGCAGCAAGTTTACCAACACTCACAAGATTATGCACTACACCAAGTATGAACCAGACACCTCCAATGGTTCTTATCTGACCTGAAGGTAGCTTAATACGAATGTTACCTTCCCCCTTGAGTTGGTATCCCTTACCATCACCCAGTCGTATCTCTGGTCCATTTAGAGGATGAAAATCTTGAAACCACTCCTTCTTTGATGTGATATGATTTGATGCTCCAAAATCAATCCACCATTGTTGGTCATGTGCATCTGTATACATGGCAGTGAAGAACAGCTTCTCTTCATAGATCTATACGAAGTTACCTCTGTTGGTGTTGGAACGTTGATCAAATGCCTTCTTCCTGCACTCATAGGCGAAATGACCACGTTTCTTACAGTAGTTATAGTTCCCAAGTTTTGGTTTGTTGGAGTTGTCCTCTGAGTCACGTTTGTTGAACTTGCCTCTCTTGTTGTCCCAATGCTCTTTCTTTTTTGATTGCGAGTCTTGAGGTCTACCCCGCTTATGATCTCTCTTTTTGGAGAAGAAAGCAACATCAGTTGTGGCAGTTGCTTGAGTTGACTTGGTCTCAATGTTCATAGCTTCTTGCAAAGCTAGTGTTTGCAGTTCTTCGAATGAAACAGGCTCGTATGGTTCTGGTAAGCTCTGGAGCACTATCAGTATCAAGTCGTCCTCGTCTATACCTCCACCCAAATTCTTCAGTTGTTGTAGCAACCCTTTAACAGTATTGAAGTGCTCTTCGAGAGAGATGCCTGCAACCATTTGCAAAGTATTTAACTTTCTGCGTAGCATTCTCTTCCTCCCTCGAGCAGCTTCTTCGTGCTTCTTGGTGAAAGTATTCCAAGCATCTTTAGAAGTTTTAGCCTCCAAGATATCCATGATTTCCGAGTCTTTTATGGTCATCTTTATGATGACAAGTGCTTGTTGATCTCTTCCAAGCTTTGACAGCAGCTGGTGATTCGTAGGTCTTTCTTCATCACCCAACACTATGTCTCATAAGTCGTAGTTCTGAAAAATGGCTTGAACCTTGAAACACCATATTGGATAGTTTGTGCTATCCAACTTATGATGATCATGAAGCAAGTTATCACTAACTTAACCATCGATCGATTGATTGAGGAAGAGTCGAGGATGCTGTTGCCGTACTAACGAGGCAGAGGAGGAGAAGAGTGGCTGTGAGAGGACGTCAGCGTGCAGAAGTGACCGCTCAACCTCGCACTGCTCCTCAAGTACAGCAACCTCCGGCTCCGGCTCCTAGACCTGTTGTACCGGCTGCAGTACCTTTGATACCAGTGGTGCTAGTTCCTGCACAAAGGGCACCGGTTCAGAGATCTGCAGAGAATCATGGTTGGGTGCTACGAGTGGCAAACAACCAGAAGGGTGAGTTATACGGCGCTTGTCCTACCGTGAGGGTGAAGCTAGGTGATGTGGAGGTAGATCAACACTTCTTCGTGCAGTCTTCTGCTTCATATCCTGTGATCTTGGTCAGTCTTATATTACTGCAGTTCGAATGGAGACCAAGGTGATGGACGATGGATCTCACTATGCTAGGATCCGTAGTCCAGATGATAGACGTTCTGTTCAGTTTTTGACCGTTCGTACGAATCATGAACGAAACCGACAAATCTTGAGAGATTCTCTTATTTGTAGGAGTAAGGGTTTTCTGAAACACTCTTGTAGGACTGGATACCAAGAGTGATGGATCTACTGTTACTATGATCCAGCTTGAGCAGCCCGTGGGATCACAAGAGGCTGACGAAGAGGTTGCTCAAGATTCTGAGAACAACTACACTGTACATAGTTGGAAATCTGATTTGATGACTTTCAGTTCTGATGATTGGAGTGAGTTCACACGAGTAGAGGATCTGACTGAGAAGAGTAGAAGGCAGATGGAGAAGTATGCAAAAAATCTACGTTGTACAGGAGTTCTGAGTGAAAATGAGATGATTTCTGGTGTTTACGAGGAGTTTGTAGGTGTATAGTCTTTTGTTCGTTGGCTGGATGATGTAGATAGGTTGATGGACTATGGGAGGAAGGGTGGTGATCTCCATCCACTCTCGTAAAGTCAATGAGGAGGTTGTCTCGTGCTTACAATCTCGTCCTCATCCGAGACTGGAGAGTGGATGGAAGGATGCAATCTGCTGGTGTGACTCTCGTGAAGAAGCAGAAGTTCACACCAAATACAAAACTGTAGCGAAGAAGGTGAAACCAGTGACGACCTAGTTATCTGTTGATTCACGACAGCAGATGGAGTTAGCGGCCACTGAGCCTGTACTGAGAGATCTTAAACAGATAGGACACAAGTTTACTAAAGAGACACTCGAGCAACTCCAGATAGGAGGGGGTGGCTTCTTGACTGAAGTGGAGAAACGAGCTTTTGAGCAGATGATAGTTAGCCATGGTACGACATTTTCTTTCTCAGCTGAGGAGATTGGTTGTGTGGATCCTAGTGTGATAGCTCCGATGGTTATCTTCACTATTCCTCATGTACCTTGGGACTTGAAGCCGATTCCAATCCCTCGTGCCTTGCTACCAATGGTTATTGAGTTACTGAAGGAGAGGATGACAAGAAATGAAGACGCCCCGGCTACAGAAGAGGCTGAGGCGGAGGAGAATGATGTTGATGAAGAACAAACAGAAGATTGAAGAGGTTGGCACATGCCGGAGGATGTGCAGGTTTGGAGGGGGTGGATGTCGTGATGTGAATCATTTTACATTGTAAATAATTCACCTCTATGTCAAGCGTTAGTCTCTCTGAGTGAAGTTAAGACCTCAGAGAAGTCGACACTGGAGGATGTTATATATTTTGAGTCTTAGTAGGTTGATAACCATGTAGATGGAGTTAAGCTCATGGGTTGTAATTACATGTCGCCCATGCATGCTTCCTAGCGAGGTTAGGTTATCTTTCGAGATTACGTGTCATTTTACATGTCTTCGCATGTAGTTTAGAGGTTACACTGGCACTTTAGGGGCTTGATGTGGTAGCCTATGTGCAATATTAAATCACCACGTGGTTTGGGACACTAAAGGACAGAGGAGTGAAGCTATGAACTCCCATTGGTCCAATTTTGTCTTTGTGTACTGCTAAACTTAGTAGTAGAGGTCTTAAGAGGAGTTCGAGCATTTGGTGAGGGGACTGGGAAATCTGACAACACAGGAGGATAGAGCTCGTCGTGCCAGTCACTGTCAGTGAAATTTTTGATTGATTTGGAGCAATAAAGAAGGAGTTATGGCTGATTGAAGTTGGATTTGTGCCAGAATTGGAGCACTTTTGTTGATTTTGGGGTTTTCGGTGTCAATCGCAATAGATTTGAGAAAATCACTTCAAACCTTCGTGGTCACGTTTACTGTCAGTAGGGCTACGACTGTCCTCAAATTTTCATGTCAATTGAACGAGTGAGTAATTCGGGGCGACCGCTGAAGCAGAGGGGATCCGAAAAGCTCTCAATCTAGAACAGCAACTTCAGAGAGCGAGATCTCGAATTCTGTGTACAATCAGGAGGTCCAACTTCACATGGGTGTTCAGCAATCTGTGAACTACAAATTCTGTAAGAATCTTTGAAATTGATCGAGCCAATTCTCTGTCCTAGGTCGAAATAGCTGTCTGGGTATCAGAAATTATCGTAATTTCTCTGCTCAGAACGTTTCTGTTCATATCTTGGTGCTCTGAATTGATCTCAAGCTGAAACTTCGTATGTATGGTCAGTAAGGCCTCATTTACATGTAGGTGAAGTTCTGAAGTCTGAACCATCGTATGTTTTTGATTCTGGACTGTTAAAGTTCACCGTCTGACTTTATTACTGCTAGTCTGATCTGATTTTCGCTTCCTGAACATACTGGAGGGTCCATTCGACCTGAGTGAGTGTTTATAGTGTTCCCTTTTGATCTGAAGCCTACCTCTGTAGTAAGCAACCATAGCCTGAAGTCCAATGCTTCCCTGAGTAGACTGAACACAGCTTTCAAGGTCATATCACAGCCAGAAGGTTCCGCCCTTCCCAGAAAAACTCTCAACTCGACAACGTGAAGACTGCATTCTTGAAGAGTTAGCTCAAGGAAGAAGTCTTCATGGAGATTCCAGAAGGTTACAACATGGTGAAATTGAGATCAGAAACCAAAATGATTGGGAAGATGGTGAGAGGATTTGTCAAAACGGATCAAGAGAAACTCACCGATTCATTTTGTGCCTCAACTTCATCATGTTGAGGCACAAAAGAATGTCTGCTGCTAAAGGTAATCTACGGCTTGAAGCAGTCCTCGCGTGCCTGGTATGATACGATTGCAGCTTACCTCACTAGCAAGAATTACGTGAGAAGCCTAGCTGACCCCAGTTTTCATGTTGATCAAGAAGCATGATAGATTCTCGATTGGAATGGGAATAGAGTTGAACTGAAGTTTTGAGTGGGAGTGTTAGAATTTACAAATCACCAGTTCAATCGTAAGACCTTAGAATAGAAAGTCAACTGAATGCACATGATAGATCCATGTGCTTGCAGTGCTTGGACTATATTTGAATAGTCGTAGGCGCGCACTAGCATGTGCGGGATAGATCTGAACTTAAGAGTAGCAAAACGAATTTCAGCCGGAAGGTACAGAAAACCTGTATATAAGCTGGACGTTCTACTTCAGTAAACATTCTTTCTAGCAATCTCTTCCTGTGCGTCAGTTCTCTTGTACGCACATTGGACCTGTGACGAGTGATGGTCGATTTTGTTGTGGGCTGTTTAGAACCAGTGGGAGTTCCTGCACTCTCAGAAGAGTTTCTGAGTGATTACCGAAAGATTTCTCTATTTGATTCATACAGGCAGTAGACAGATGACAAAGGAGATTCATTTCTGCTAAGATAGGAATAGATCTCATTTGCATTGAGATATCTTTTACAGTAGAGCTACAGTAAATCATCGACGGTTGAGAATACCTTCAGCTCAGATGTCGTCAGACTCCTGAGACACTTCTGAAGGAGGCACACAAGCAAGTGGCGTTGGAGTTACGAACAGAAGCAGTGTACTCAGATTTTCTCAATACCATTTCAGGAATTCGAGAAAGTAGAGAAGTTTCTGAAAGCACACTCAATGATATTCAACCGACGGGAAATATCCCAGAGCACTTCAGCTCTTATACACTTCAGTTTGGACGAGATGTCGGTCACGTAAACAAAATTGTTTACCTCCAGATTTGTCTAGAAACTAATATTACAAGAAGGCCTGTATATTAAAGTGGGAGCACAAAACGTTGATCTCACTCTAGTGTACCTTCAGTTATAATGTTGCCAAGAAAAGCGGCAACCACCGTAGTCGTATAGAAACAGAAAATGTCGCTTCTCAAGAATGGACTTCTAACAGAACTCATGCATCCATTTGGGATTTTAGAGCCAGCGAGGAGAAGACATTGATCTTGAAGAAAGTAAAGTCTCGTTTCTGTCAATGACTTATACAAAGGTGGAGCACGTGAAGGGTTGTACTTGCATCTGATGGCGATAGGATTCTCATGTCCATGCACTCCAATGCACTCCTGCGCTCCAATCATGTCCTTACTCCTTTTACTTTTTCTGCATAACGGAACTCGGTTCAAGTTCGTTATATGTCCCGCAGCACGACACTGCGCCTCTCTTTATGTACATCTTAATGCGTGGTCGCTAGCCTTGTCCACGTTGTCCTGGAAGGAAGCACGTTGTCTCTCATAGCTTTACGGCAACGCAGTAGTGTGACAAGATAGACATGGTTATATCAAAACCTTCGTTAATCGGCAGCTTATGAGATGCTGCTTATCAGAGTGCATCACCTCATCAACTCAACATCGGGCTACTGAGGATACAGAGAAGAACTAATGAGAAGAATCAAAGTTCCAAGAAATAGATGGAAAATCCAGAGTTAGAGGATTTTCACCAATTTTGGCGTGTTTGATAATCGAAATCCAACAGGTTCAGACTGTATTCAGTTTGTCGCTCGCTCGACAATCTCGATGCCTTAGATCTTGTTCTTGCTGTCCGTCTGATGTCCGCTCCTCCTGCTTTCCCTCTTCGTCGACAGACTGCTCTCTCACCAGCGTTGGGATCCAATCGCTGATAATCACACTGACGATCAACGCATTTCATGGAGTCTCTGATCGGAGATATGAGCTCTCTTGGTTCATTTTGTGTGTAGGTATCAGTGTTTCCGAGATACTTAGCAAGTATAGGTATTTCCCAGCATAACTGAATCTGGCTCGCGAACCATTTGACAACTTAAGTCTGTGGTGACTCGTCCCCGTTACATTTCTCGGTGCCCGCCCATAGAGTGTCAGCGTCATGAATTTTTCGGCGTCCGGTGCAGCGTTTAGGGACCCGGATTTCTTCGATGTTAGTAATAAGCTCCTTGAGATGGGATCGGATGAAGATCCCAGTGTCTGACAACTGTGCTTTTTCTGCATTGCTACAGTGCTGGTATAATGAGCAGTGAATTCCATCAGCGTATATCTAGATCACAGAACAGAAGTCCCCTAACTTGTGGATCACTACATGACATTGTCCAAGCATCCAGTATCTTTCGTTGTCGATATGGAGGAATCTTCTCAAAATCATCGCCTCGGCCATGGCAACATGACAAAAGTCCGGCTCGCTGGCGGATCCAGATACAGGGAAGGGAGGAGAATGACATGCAGCGAACTAGAGATGAAAAGCGAAGGACAGAGGATTAAACTACTAATTTAACCTGGACTTAAAAATGGATGCAGGAATTAAATTCACCTGGAACTGAATGGTGAGGACTAGAGTGAACTCTTGGGTTGCTGTATCATTATTCTGTGCCACACAGAAAGAGAGAGAGGGGGGGAGGGAGAGTTGACAAGCTGATCTGAGCTTGACACCTTGCGCTCGATCAGAGGCTTGTTCAGCGTAAACAAGACGAAGATGGAAGGTCAGCGTGCATGGGATCGAGTCAGGCTTTCCCTCCCCGGCAAACACTTAATGTCTTTTTACCTGCACTGTGCTGAGTGGGAAGGGAAGAGAAGATAAGTGAAAAATGTGCTGCTGCTGGTGACTCCCCACTATAGCCCAGCGTGAAAAGTTGCATCTTTTACTCCGTCTGGATGCTTTCTCTCCGACCATTGAATTCATTTCGATGCTCGCTGTACTGTAGGTACAGGACTCTTTTCGTTCCCACGGTTTTCTTTGTGTTCATCATCGTAGTCGAGAAGATGTAAACTCGTCAGGTCTTCGGTCCATTTTCAACCTCCTCCCGTGGTTTCAAGCTTGGGATGTGAAGAGCGTCTGCACGGGATCTGCAGTGCAGTGATTCTTGCGCAGAGTAAAGCTCTTCCGTCCCTATCGTGCCCACAGGAAGATACGAACTTTGCAAGGAGTTCCATTCCGTCTCGCATGAAGGGATTTTATGTGGATGTAATAGAATCAAATCATCTCAAGACCGAGCGCCATCAGCAGCATCTTGCTCCTGCCGGCTCTTGACATCGTTCTTCCGGTGTCTTTGTTTCACTGCGAGGAATTACGAGGCTCTTTGCATGTAGGTCCATCGTTATCTACCTTCAGCCTGTGACCTGGCTGTTGGTATTGTTTTGCTGTAGGTCAATCAATCAAGCATCAACTCGTGACAGTGGGGAGGGTACTGGAGTACTACTCTCAGAGTTCTTTCCTTGAATTGAGAGCGAGAAAAGCTTTGCAAAAATACAATCGTCGCGAAGATGAAGCGGGAAGGCCGAATGCACGGATCGTACGTGAAACTGCGCAGGCAGCAACCTGAGGGGGTGAAGGCGCCCGCCAAACCAACCAACCACACCAGAATCACTGGAAGGTGCCCACAAAACAGAGCACGCTGCCAAATGTGTCCTCAAGGTCATCCTGCGCAGAAGGCCATAGGAAAAACCAAAGGAGAGCTCAAGAACAGAGACAACGACGTCACGAGCAATGTTAGGCTGGAAGAGTGGCGGGTCTGCTACGCCTCGCCCTCGTGCCCATTTTCCACTCCCGATAATGCCGAGTGTTCTTCCTTCGATGCGGATTTCGAGTACTACAGCGACTTCGAAGAACCGGCTTCAGAAGATGAGTCTTCTCGCGCTGAGGAGACGAGAGAAAACGCCCAGCGTCAGACGAAAATGGTCTTACCGATCGAGAGTTTCTTGCGCACCATGAGAAGAGTTCGGAGACTGCCGCCCGTACGAGAGGCGCCCTCGGAGGAAGGGAGCGGAAATGACTCTGGTGCTGACAGCGATTCCAGCTGGTCTGGGGTGGATATCTCTGACATTGAGCGCTCTAGTGCCGATCTTGAGGACTGGTATGTAGTAGGATGACTACGTATTTCCAACGTTTACCTGTCGAAATGAACGTAGTTTAGGTCGGACACTTCCAGTGTCCTCGATGGATGTATTTTGAGTTGACAATAAGGAGTTGAGTTGTTGATTGGCCAAATTGGTGGAGAAGAGATTTTCCAAACAGAATGCCGCTGCTATGAAGAAGCAAGAGCAGCTTCGACAACATTACCTGCTGGTGCGGCTTTCTTTCTTCTGATAGATCCACGGATCTTTGGGCACTTTTTTCCCCTGATTGCTCGATACCCTGTCGTTATGAACTGAACGATCGCTTTCGGGCAAAGATTAGCGAGAGTAGCCGAGAAGGAAGAGGAGGTGACTGATGAGATTCCTGGTGTGATCTTTGCGGATCGAAAGACATTTTAACTGAACTTTAGAAGGGATAGAGTTTGAGTCTGGCACTGCGAGATCCATGAGGAACGATAGATTTTTGACACATTTTCGAGCGAGACTTGGCTTCAAACCTTGGGATAAGGACTACTAGACTCGACCTTGACGTAGTCTATACGCGTTTCTACATTCGCTGACATATTAAGATCAAGGAGCACATGTACAGAACTGATTCATCAAGAGGGAGAGGTCGGAACTGGAAGCTAGACAGGGCAAGAAGACAGGGACATCGTGTAAGGGAATTTTGGTTTTGGTTGATCAAATTTATTCACTTTGATGAGGATTGTACATCAGAGGAGAACTTATTCGCCTTCCCTTCCTTTTTACTGCGGACTGCTGCAAGAAAACCAGTCTAATATGAATGTCCCTATACTACAAGAATGAGGTTTCAGATTCTAGTAGCGGCGAAAGCGTCAAGAGTATGCGGTAATTCTAAAGAAGCCATCTATTTTGGAGGATGTTTACTGATGAACATAGGGGAGTTAGTCAGAGTGTTCTGATTGTCAGAATATGATGACCATGAGCAAAGTGCACACCGCAGATTTTGAGAGCATCCAGCCTGGTGCTCATGTATGCGTATGCTCCTACGAGGGAGCTAAAAATAAAAGATCTACAACTTTGTGATATGATCTTCGGGAGCAAGGCTCATATTTAGCATGCTTCTGACCAAAACTGATTTGAACATCGGGGCTTTCCGGATGGTAGTTCCGTAATTTTGAGGAATGGCCAAGGACAGCATCTAATGCGCATGTCGCCTTGACAGTCTTCAACTGCGCAAAAAAGGACCTGGTCAAATTGTGATAATTAGTAATTACCTTGTTGCCTCTGTTTCTCTGTCCCATGGTCCCTCGTGCTCTTCCGGGACACTGAGACTTATCTAGGATAAAATGGTTCGGTATAATGCGCCTGGAAACGACTGATTCGGTCATTCGCCGCCCAGCGGGCCACGACTTTGGAGGAATCCATACAGTAGCTCCTTCAAACCCACATGCTCCAGCAAAGCCCAACCATCAGCGAGTAGAAAACAGTTGACCTGATTTAGGGGAAGGAAAGAAAGGTGGACTGCTTGCGCAGAGTGGATATTTACAGTAGCCAGCTCAACTAACCTTCGATTCGGGTCAAGCAGACAGATTCTAGCAAGACTCTAGACATCAGCAGATATGAAGCAGCAAGACTCTTGCTTCACTTTGGCGAGCTTACCGCTCATGATCTGCATGCAACCTACAAATTTAAGGGACGCCCACAAAGTTACCAGGCTGTTTCTGTTTCACGCGAAAGCAGACTTCAAGGAAAAAATTCTATTTCTCGATGCTCCACCTAATGCATCGTGACAACCTGTGATGCTCTGGAAACACGATGCCCGTGAGGCCTAGTGGGTGGTGCGGTTCGACCTTACCCTCATTGAGCCTTCCGACAGGCGGGTTCGACTCCACGATCATCTGCCTAGGATTGCTGCGGGGCGACCACCAGGAGTCTGACATAGACCTACCGTATTGAAAACGAACTTCGAGCAGGTTAGGGGCGCGAATTCAAAAAGGAATAGTGTTTTCGAAACGAACGGCCATGAGGCATCTCCATTATATTTCAGATAAACTCTGCGCAAAACTTAAAATTAAACCGTGGACGAAGAAAGTGGAGTGACTTATGAAGATCACCTTGTTACTTGCACCTGTTAAAGATAATGTCTAGGTTTAGAATTCAATCACCTCTACAGTCATCTCTAGTATATTAACCTCAGTTACATTTCTCTATGACTAATGACTGACCTCTTGTCCATATATAACAATTTTTTATATAAGTGTATATTGTTACAAGAGTATATAACAATTTCTTTTTAAGAGTGATGAGTCGACTGATCCTTTTACTGATATCTTTTCTATAAGAGAGAGTATTCACTTCGTTTAGTTCTCTAACATGGTATCAGAGCTCAGGTTAGAGCATTAGCAAAGAGATTGAGGAACCAGAGAGTGAAAACCACATAGAGTGAGCACACCACCTCCAACAGAAAAAAGAGAAAAAAGAGAACATTTTCTGATCAAAACACCTTTGACTGCATTTTTGGAGAGGAAGGAGATTGAATTTGGCAATTCTGAGAGTTGTTTTGTCTTGAAAAAAGACTCTGTCTATCTAAGGAGTGAGCTTTCCAACTGTTCAACTTTTGACCCAAACGGAGCTCGTATAAAGAAGTTACACTTTGACGTAATCTTGGTCAACACAACTTTGACTGTGTTTTTGGAGACCTTAACGATCTAATTTGACGTTTTTGAGATTTTTTCCGTGCTCGACTAGATTTTCAACTAGGTATAATATAAACACTACTTCCACCTCCACAACCACTTTGAGAAGTTTCAGATTTTTCTCAACTACTTTATATTCTATCGATGAATAACTTGCTTCATGATCATCATAAGTTGGATAGCACGAACTATCCAATATGGTGTTTCAAGGTTCATGCCATCTTCCAGAATTACGACTTATGGGAGACTATGCTAGGTGATGAAGAGAGATCTTTTGGATCACCAGCAGCTGTCAAATCTTGGAACAAACGAGATCAATAAACACTTGCCATCAGCAAGATGACTATCAAAGATTATGAAGTCCTAGATATCTTGGAGGCTAGAACTTCAAAAGAGACTTGAGATACATTCACCAAAAGGCACGAAGGAGCAGCTCGTGGGAGGAAGAGAATGCTTCGCAGAAAGTTGAATACTTTACAAATGGCTGTAAGCATTTCACTCGAAGAGCATTTGAAAGGTCTGGTACAACAACTGAAGAATCTGGGTGGAGCTATAGACGATAACAACTTTGTATTGATAGTGCTCCAGAGTTTAGCAAGACCATACGAGCATTTTGTGAAAGTTGTGGATGTACGTAAGGAGCATGTCACATTCAAAGAACTGCAGACACTAGCTTTGCAAGAAGCAATGAACATCGAGACCAAGTCCACTTAAGCAACTGCCACTGATGTTGCTTTTTTCTCCAAGAGGAGAGATAAAAAACGTGGTACACCTCAAGATTCGCAATCTAGACACAAGGAGCATTGGGAGAACAAGCGAGGAAGTTCTACACGAGACTCAGAGGACAAGTTCAACAACTCCAACAAACGAAAACTTGGAATTACAACTATTGCAAGAAACATGGTCACTTTACGTATGAGTGCCGTAAGAAAGCGTTTGATCAACGTTCAAACACCAACAGAGGTAATTTTGTTCAGACATCTGATCATGATGAGAAGCTTTCTTCATTGCCATGTGTACAAATGTTCATGATCAATAATGGTGGATTGATTCTAGAGCATCGAACCACATCACATCAAAGAAGGAGTGGTTCCAAGATTTCCATTCTCTAAATGGATCAGAGATACGACTGCATGATGATAAGGGATATCAAGTCAAGGGGGAAGGTAACATCCATATCAAGCTTCCTTCAAGTCAGATCAGAACCATTGGAGGTGTTTGGTTTGTACCTGATGTGGTGCACAATCTTTTAAGTGTTGATAAACTTGCTGCAATGAATTTCAACTGTCATATGATGCACAAGGATGTTTCATTCTTGACCAAGGATATGTGGTAGCCACAGGGCTGAAGGTTGACCACTTGTATGAACTACAAGCCCTACCTTTGGTTGCTCCAGTACTAACTGCTGTAACAGATACGAGTCAATTATGTCATCTTCGACTTAGACACTTACATTATCAGAAAATGCAGAAGTTGTTCCATGAAGACTTGGCCCTTGGTATTTCCAAACTGATCCCTGTAAACACCTCGTGTGAAGTTTGTCTCAAATCTAAGCAGACTCGAAGGAAGTTCTTCAAGTCTACTACAACACGAGCAACAGAAATCCTTCAGCTGCTACATACAAGTCTCTGTGGACTTATTGAGACTATTTCGTTTGGAAGTTCTAAGTACTTCATGCTGGTTGTTGATGACTTCTCGAGATATATTTGGATTTTCTTCTTGTTAAGAAAGTCTGAAGTACTCTCACATCTTCAACAGTTTGTTAACATGGTGGAACGACAAATTGGACAGCTAGTGAAGAGTCTTCGAAGTGATAGAGGAAGAGACTTCAATTCCAAGACTTCTGACAAATATTTTGCTGAGAAATGGATACTGCGGGAGTTGACTACGACATACACGTCTCACCAAAATGAAATGGTTGAACGGAAGAATAGAACTGTCATGGAGATGACAAGAAGTCTTCTCATTGAGCAAGATCTTCCAAAACATATTTGGGCTGAAGCTGTGAATACTGCGGTTTACCTTCTGAACAGAAGTCGAACAAATGTTGTTCACAACAAACTCCATTCGAAGCTTTCACAGGAAGAAACCAGACCTCTCTAACCTACAAATTTTTTGTTGTAAAGCATATGCTAGAACTCCTCAAAAATTGCTCCAAAAGTTTGATGATAGATCTCAGATCTGTACGTTGATAGGATATTCAACAAGAGAAAAAAAAGATATAGACTCTTGAGTGCTGCAAGAAAGATCTTTATCAGTAGAGATGTAGTACTTTTAGAGGTCTCTCCATCTCAAAATTCACAGCATCAGCTTTCCGATCTGCCACCTCTCAATCCAAACACCTACTTCAGAGAAGAAGCTCAGCAAGAACCACCACATACACAAGTTGAAGTTACAGATTCAGGTCCAACTATAAGAGATTGTCTTTGGTACACCATACTACTCCAGATTCAAATTTTGCTGGTCAACCAAGACGACCCACCAGAATAAAGAAGATTTCTGCAAGGCTAGAGGATTATATTCTCATGGTTGAAGCTGGTGATGGAGAAACTATTTCATTCGAGGAGGCTTTCAGTAAAGATCAATGGAGACGTGCAATGGAGAAAGAATATGATGCATTACTCAAAAATGAAACCTGGAGCCTAGTACCTCTTCCATGTAACATGAAAGCACTTGGCTGTAAGTGGGTTTATAAGATCAAGAGATATTTCGATGGATCTATTGAGAAATACAAGGATCGTGTTGTTGCAAAAGGCTACTTGCAGACTACGGGAGAGGATTTTCAAGAGACCTTCACACATGTGGTAAAACTCAACTTCATTCGAGTTCTTTGTGCCCTTGCAAAAATGCATGGTTGGAAATGTCTACAAATGGATGTAAAAAATTCATTTCTTAATGAGATTCTTCAAGAAGATATCTACTTGCAGCAACCACCTGGATTTGTTCGTAGAGGAGGTGAACAATTAGTGTGCAAGCTACATAAGATATTTTATGACCTCAAACAAGCTCCAAGAGCTTACTACACAAGAATCGACACCTTCTTGAAGCAACAAGGCTTCTCATCTACTAGAGGTGATCCAAACTTCTATGTTTTGATTACTTCTCAAGGTATTTTGTTATTATTACTGTAAGTGGATGACATGATATCCCGAAGTAATCAAGAAGGAGTACAGAAGATTCAACAAGCTTTACTGCAAGAGTTTGATATGAAGGATCTAAGACTTCTCAACTTTTGCCTCTGGAGTTCAGTTTTTGGAAGACAACTACATGTTGTATCTCACTCAAGCAAGATACACAGAAAGTATACTTCGGGATTTTTAGATGGAGAAGTGCAAGCCTACGCCTACTCCCATGGTTATCTCGAAGGAGTGGCAACGTTCTTCTGTTGATAATGAGTGCAGATACAAAGAATTCAGGAAACTGATTGAGAAATTGATTTACTTGGCTGTCACTACTAGACCAGATATCTAGTATGCGGTCAGCAAACTCTGTCAGAATATGGAGTCTCCCACAATAATACATATGAGGTCAGCAAAAAGAGTTTTGCCCTACCTCAGGAGAACTACCAGTTATGAGCTCATATATAGCTCATATAAGTCACTTGGACTTGTGTGATTTACAGATGCAGATTGGGCAGGCGATTTTTCAGATTATAAATTAATGTCCGGATTTGCATTTATGCTTGGAGGAGGTGTCATCACTTGGCAGTGCAAAAAGCAGCCAACTATTGCTTTATCCTCCTCTGAAGCAGAATATCATGGTCTGTGTAATGCAGCACGAGAGATCATTTGGCTAAGATGGAGGTTGGAGGATGTAGGTGTAAACCAAGACACTCCAACAGTAATAAGAACTGATAGCATAAGTGCAATAGCATGCACGAAAAATCCAGTGCACCATGCTAGAACAAAGCACATTGAAGTGCAAGTCCACTTCATTCAGGAGAGGTTGTTACTCAATGGGTAACAACTGATGATCAAACTGCTGATCTATTCATCAAGTCTTTGTCTTTATACAGGTTTCAAAAATTGACACTTGAACTTGGTGTATATTAAGTACCACTGACATTAAGAGGGGTGTTAAAGATAATGTCTAGGTTCAGACTTCAGTCACCTCTACAGTCATCTCTAGTATATTAATCTCAGTCACATCTCTCTATGACTAATGACTGACTAGTGATTGACCTCTTGTCTATAGGTTAGAGTATATAACAACCCCTCTTGAGAGATGAAGAGTCGGCTGATCTCTTTACTGATATCTCTTCTACAGGAGAGAGTACTCACTTCGCTTGGTTCTCTAACAGCACGATCACGTTTATTAATTCTCTTGTACTTTAATATTCTAAACAGATATTGTGATATTTGGTTATTACAGGAAATGTTCTAAACTATTCGATTTCCCCAAAAGAAAACAGTGTTTTCAGTTTCCCGCAGTCTTCTCATGTATCGTCTGAGGAAGTCGGACACTACGATAATGAACCTTTGGATCTTTCTCGAGCAGTTCGACTGCGCGAAGTTACAATATTGTCACTACGGTACGGCATTCGTCACAGAACATGGTAAAACACGGGATGAAAAAGGTTCTGAAAGCGTAACCTCTTAAGAAGAAATAAGTGGGCCATTCGAGATAAGAGAGTGTAAGGTGGGCACTTTTTCTGTTGCAGTTGAGCCTAAGCCCATCCGCCATCTGTCGAGGTTGTATAAAGCGTAGCAAGCAGTGACAAAAAGGCGGCATCGTCCGTGCGCGTTAGATCATAGTCGATTTGACTTCTGGCTCAAGCAGTGGCTGACAGTTTCGCAAAGTTCCCACTACGGTATATCTGTATGTTCCCTATCTCCACACAGCACTGAGCATTCCTCTTCCGGATTTGGTGGATCGAGTATGTGTGCATCGCGAATCAGAGACATCTAATATGCTCTGGTCACTCATTTGGACCTGATAAACTGACAACGTGCTTTCGACTGCTTGCTCCAATCCATTCCCAGTGAAGTTCAGTCCCAGCCAACACCTTCTTGGACTTTAATAGACGAACGGTTAGATCAGGCCTAGGACCTTTTGTACTGGAACGTTCCCTGGTTCACCATTGATTTCACATCCAGATCCCAGTCTTCTTCTCAAAGCTGATCGAAGCACCATCCATTTTCCTGAAACAAACAGATTCGGAAACGAGGACCTCTGTTAAAAGATACGAGAACAAACTGAGTAGAATCAGGAAAAACATCTGGGCTGCTTGTACGCCAATCACGGCGAAATTGCGTCAAACTATGTGGGTGTTACCGCAGGACTCAGGAGCCTTATTTAGATGGAGGTCAACAGCCCGAGTTTGTTTGGTTGCCTGTCCGGAACAGTGGCTTCTGTTACTATTGCGTTGCAGGCTTTGCAGTCACTCGAGTCCTATACCCCTAATTCAGTATGCTTCCAGAACGCCTCCAAAGCTTGCTAGAGAAGCTCTACTGCAGCATCAGTATCTTGCGCGTTGGTGCCTTTCGTGCTGATTACTCCACCAAAGCGTGTAGGACACAGGCAAGTTACTGATCTGTTACCTGAATTCTCGGTGGAGGCAATCGATGTCGATTCAAGGATAAGCTGAGGTAAGGGAAACTGTTCCCTACCCGCGAGGTCCAGAACTCTTCATTTAACTTGCTCCCTTCCATTCCTCGACCATCTGCTGGTTAGAGGGAGTTCTGGTTGTAGGAGAGGTGGAGGAGCGTTCAAAAGCAGAGGCTGCAGTTTCATCACTACTAATTCCCTTCTGGGAGTTTCTCTATCTCGTCATTTGCTCATCAATCGCGTCGGTCTCGTCGAATTTGGCCACTCTAAGGGTTATCATTTAAGAATCTGAATTTGTGTTAGAACACAACACAGTGCTCCTCAGCTCTGATCTCGTCGAGTCTTCTCTATTTGAGAAGGTAAGGCGAAAAGGTGTTAGTAATATGAGGCGCGAGGGTAGAATTCACGGGTCTTATGTGCGCATGAGCAAGCATGAGCCTTTCGAATACAACACGGGTGCTCCTCGCAAGCCTACTAATCACTCCAAGGTGTCGGGTTCTTGTCTTCACAACAGGGTACGCTGCTGCTACTGCCATGACGCTCCTGTACTGAAGGCGATGTGCAAAACCAAGGGGAAGTACAAGTTAAAGGATCTCGACATCACTAGAAATTATAAACTGGATGAGTTTAGCTTGGGTACCGGGCACCATGGAAAGGACCTCCTGTACAATTACCATTCCGAGCATGATGACTATGATATCAATGGGGAAACCCCCGATGAGTCGGGCAACCATCGTTCTTCCCAGGTGGTGTTCGCGGTCGCGAGCTTCCTGCGGGACATGCGGGGAGCCTTCGAGGTCACTACAGATGCAGGAACACCTGAAAGCAGTTCAGAGGAAGAAACTCTCGATGAAACTCTACAGCACGAGTTTCCCAATGAACCTAACAGGCAGATTGCCACTGAGACTGATTCTGATTGTAGCTGGTCGGGCGTTGATGGCTCCGATTCCGAGCATGGTGGTGTAGATGTGGATGGCTGGTATCTGGTGGGTTAGCGAGCACCTCGAATCTGTTTCTTCTTGACGAAAACGCTGCAGTTCAGAGTTAGTGCTCTCTTCAAGTTGAACGTTGATGATGGAGTCGTTGTGCAAGCAGGAGCTCGTCTAAGGGTATAGCCGAGATGAAATTTTCGGAAGCGATGTATTCTGTTCGTATCGACCGGAGCTCTGTGTGCCGCAATGCTTTAGATGTAAAGATGAAGACAAGGGATGGCCTGTTTTCTGCAACGCGGTCGAAGGCGATAATCCGTCCGGAGAACGAGCTAGATCTCTGACCATGTTGGTCGCTCATGCCTTGGGGTGCCGAGATAAAGTAGCATTCAACTTTGTTGTGGAGATTTGCTGACATGTAAAAAGGGATAAGACTTTACAGCAAGAAGCTTCAAAATGGGAATCGAAGATCCAAAGAGAAGGTGATGAAGCTCAAATCCAAAATTATAAGGGCACTGCTTCTTGATTGTGAGACAGTGATTCGACTTCTGACAGAAGCTCCACGAAGAAGTGATGGAGCTCCACGTCAAAGTTGCAAAAGCATTGATTCTTAATTGCAAGTTAGGTATTCAACTGTACTCAGAAGCTTCAGAAAAAGTGACGAAGCTCAAAAACCAGAACAATAGAAATAGTGCGTCTAGGTTAGAAGTTAATGGTTCATTTGTAGACAGAAGCTTCGGAAGAAAGTGATGAAGCCGAAAGCTGTAAGATTACTGCATCTTCAGTAAGTGATTCAGCTTTCAACTGAAAAGTCGAGAATGTACGTCAAAAGCCTTTCTCGCTGAAGATGTTCAGCAACAGATTGTTGTCTGGCGAGTAGGTGAAACATTGTTGCCTTAGGCTGCGTCTTCATTGCAAATGTTTCCACTACTAAAACTCTAACAGAATGGTGATTTTGGTCGGTGCTTCTGCAGATTGTGTCTCCTAATGAGTTGGTGCTGAAAGTTCTGTAGACTCTACAGCAGTCCTCCCACCTGCTAACTATCGTGGGCTCCTCCGTCTCAGTCCACGGTCTAACAGGACTAGATCCGGACGATTCTTGCGGAGATTCCTGGCATATCCAGTTTTATCAGGTCCATTTCGTTTTAAAATTTTCTGCACAGTGTAGTTTCCTCTATACACATCGCTCGGAACGACACTCGACCGTGCTGATGTATTAACCTTCAACAGCAGCTTTATCTTCATAATCTCATCGTCAGAAATCTTGTGCAAAAATGGTCTGCTATCATACACGTCTGCATATAAATCACACTGACAGGGCCAGTCACAAAGCCTTGGAGATCGTACGAGAACATCGAAGAGAGCTTAGCCAGGCGAATGAAGCAAGTAAGCCTGTCACAAGCTGCAGCGGAAAATTGGTTTGTTGTACAGCCTCACAATATAAACATCAGCGACGAGCGCGCCTTGCCAGCCACTGTAGCTCAGTGTTACATATCCTTCGTAACGGCAGAAAACACTACACTTAGCAACAAATCTTGGCTTCCAAAGGCGTCACTTGCTGTTACCCTCGGGACATGCTTCCAAGCCTGGCCGTCTACAGTACATCTTATATCGAGCGTCGCTTTCCTTCAATGGCCGGCTGAAACAATTTATCTGTTCCTCATATTCATGTAGTACATAAACCATTTCGGCCTTTTCTCCCTTTGTACTTTTCCTTGGCTTAAACTTCTTTTTAAACCCACGTACTCCGCTATTTAGGTTCGGAAAACGGATAGTCTCAGTTTAGGTTCAGTTCAGAGCCAGAAATGGATATGCCGTTGTTTAGGCTCAGAAATTTGGTAAACCACTATTTCTATTCGGTTTAGGATCGAGATATTGATATACCAAATATGCATGTTAAATCACTTTTGGGAATTTTTGTTTTGTATTTGTTATCTGAAAAATATAAATGTTATATCAAATGTTATTAAAATAAATTTCTACCATACGAAGAGCTGTAGAAACGTCCCAGAAAACCCATAAGTGAAATCTATAGCAATGTGATTCCAACTATATAACTCTGGCCGATTATCGACTAAACAGATTACATTAATAAATTCTTTAGTTTTATTACCTAATCCTGAAGTGAAATATGCAAGCTGTGTAGGATCGATAAAGACACACTCCTACATAGATTGGTGAAAGGTAAAGGGAATTCATAAACATGTATACACCTTTTGAATATTTACGTATATGTCACCCTGTTAATGTAGGTACGTGGCAGTGATATATCAACTTACGAATCTTAAACGAAGCTTAAACAATGGCATATCCATCTTCGGATATAAACCAAACCCAAAAGGTGGTTTATCAGTTTTCCAAACCTAGACACTGGCGTAAAGGGTTTATAGAAAATCAACACGGAAAATTACAAAGGGAAAAAATGATTTATAGCCTCTTGCATGAAAGAATTTAGCTGTCCTTTCAAGAGGCTTTTACTCGTACATTCGCTATTTCCCAGAGTTACAACTAGAACGAACCCACAGTTATCTAATTTAGTTTGACAACACAATTCCGACTAGAATAGAGTTAGCAACAAGTTTCAGGTACTCGATAGTGTACAGAATAAGGGGTGTCAAAGTTGTAACTTTTCGCAAATATTAGTCCCCCGCGGATGATGGTTACGGCTTCGGCAAGGCGTCCACAAGTGTTTGCTGGAGGTGACTGCAGCAAGCACTCGTGGCGTTTTTAATTATTTTTTGTCCAATTCGGATGTAATTTTCAATCATAAATAAATTAATAGGTAAAAAATTTATTGTAATTTTTTAAAACTTTTAAAATCAAAAAATGAATATTTATAGCAATATAAAAATAACACCTTATGCAATACACTACTCTAGACAAAACTACCATTGGACAAACTATGGCCTTTTCTCTCTGGATGTTAAAAATTTTTTTACTTTAGCTTTGACACGCTTTAATAGCCAACGAGAGTTAGTTTATTTGCAGCCCGATCTGCCCATAGCCGGCGCGGAGTGAGGTCGAATCCTCTTGCCAAGAGGGTTCAGTCAGTGAAAAAGAAGCCTAAAAAGTAAAGCGTAGCAGGCAAAACCTACTTCATACTTGACAAAAAAGAACTCAATAGTGTACAATAGTGACTTCTCCGGTTCTTACAAGTTCTTCAACCGGTCGCGACTGGATCCTCTAACTTACCACTCATTACTTCACCGTCCCAGAACCCAAGAGAAGCTGGACGAGTAAAATATGCATCCCAAGCCGGGTGCCCATTGCACTGCGCGTAGATGGTGGGAAGGTGACAGCCGGTGGGCGTGGGAAAAAAATCGACTGTGTATTTGGTTGTTTGTTGTATTATCGTACGGGATATCGATGGAGGTTGGACGTCACTGTGAAACGTCCATCTTGAGTCACAAGCTATGCTATTTGTCGACTGTGAAACCCGAGAAGAACCAGGGAATGCCTAGCCCAACAATCTCACTGCAAGGTCAACATTTTGTTGTATTCGCTATAGTACACAAAGAATTTGGTTGTATCATGAGATAAAGATCTTTGCATGTATGAATTTGGTTGGACGATTGCACTTGAAAGGCCCGCATAATCACCCAAGCCTAGTTAGTTCATTGTATTTGGATCTCATACGGATTTATTTTTCATTTCAACCAATCGTGTGTTGCAGAATATGACTATAGCGAAAGATAAGTATTAAACGGACCCTTCTAAGCACTCCGAAAAGCACTTTCTCTTTATATGTCTGTAGTGAAATTTCTCTTTCTATGTCTGTAGTGAAAGATAAGTATTAAACAGACCCTTGTAGAGAAATCCTAGAGTTAACGATAGCACTATGGTGTACAGCATCGGATTCGACCCGGGTCAGTAACGTCTCTAGACCCAGGCTACTTCCGCTGCACTAACGCTATTTTATAAATAGTCTCCTTACGTAACCTTAGAAATACCAACAGCCCAGTGTAGCCCAGTTTGGCCGCTTCAGGCCACTCCAATCAGATGTATACGGAGTTCACAGTATTTTCTTTACATTTGCTGCCTGTCACAATAGTGCCCACAGTAAGTACACACTATAGACAATCTACATTATGTCTGCAGCCGCTTCATTTTCTGTCATGGTTTATTTTTATTATGTTTCTATAATATTAGAACGTAGGTCTAATCTTTTCACAACCAGTTATAAGTTAAGATTCATTTCCCACTTTACGCGGTTGTCTTTTTCCCCTCCTCGATCAGATGTGCGCTTTGCCCGCATAATCCCGGTTGTCGCCTTCCGTCGTTTCCCCAGTTCGCCGCCTGGTATGTATATTCTCTCACATGAACCGACCAGCCTCGAATCTATATTATGCACGAGGTAAAGTGACCTGAACTTCATTTGCGCATTGTTTTATGACATTACGATGTAACTAAACGCATTCGCTTTTGGCGAAGTAGTAATAGATACTAAATGTTATATATTGCCTCATTTTTTTAATGGATTAACTGAAACGTAAACTTTTTTTCTGATAATATGATTCTTCAGCGTCCTTGTCCATCTTCAAAGACCCTAGAGTGGTGATTTCAAACGCAAGACATGGAGACGACGGAGTTTATGCGTAGACTGAAAGACTTTTCAGTCTAATGTGTTTTACCTCGACTTCCCACAATTTTAGATATTTAATACTTCGCTTCACAAAACTCTCAAAATTAAAAATATATATATATGCCACTTTGCTGGTACATCAAAATCGTGCAAATCGCAATGAAAAAATGACCATTTAAAACACTGAAACCAGGAGCTACCTTTTTCTTCATTACTATGTAGTATGGTTTCGGCTCTAACCAATGAACCAGTAAAGTTTAATCGTTTTCAGTATTCTGTATACTGATATCAGATGAAACCAGTAAACATAGTTTCGAACATTTACTGGATCACACGAAACCAGGAAAGAAAATCTTACAACAAAACAGTGTTTAAGTTACTGGTTTCGGTTGGAACTTGGTCCAGTAAACCAGTTAATTTTATAATTTTTTCGAGCAAGTACTATGTCCTCTGGTTTTCGGTGACCAGTATTAGAACTCAAGTAATTTACTGGTTTCATACAGAAACAGTAAAGGAATCATAAAACAAAACATTGTTTACTGGTTTCACATGAAATCAGTAAAGGCAATCTGACAACGAAATATTGTTTCGTTTACTGGTTTCCACTGGAACCAGTAAAGTTTAATTCTTTTCCAGTACTATGTTTTATGGTTTCGTAAGAAACCAGTATTAGAGCTCAATTAATTCTGCTGAGTAAAGGAAATCTTAAAACAAAACATTGTTTACTGGTTCCGACTGAAACCAAGAAAGGAAATGTGTCAACAAAACATTAATTCTTAGTCCCGAATGAAAGCATAGAATCAGTACAGTTCCTTTTTATCATAACAGTCACAACGTTTACTGGTTCCGTATGAATCCATTATTAGAGTTGAATTACTTTAGAGGTTTCATACGCAACTCGTAAAAGAGATATTACATCAAGACATAATTTTCTGGTTTGAAAGAAACCAGTAAACGGATTAATGGACTGGTACTAGCTCAATATCCTTCCCTACGGCCTTGTACAACAACGAGGAAGAAGAGAAGAATGTTACAGAACAAGACGTGCGGAATAGTAAGCGCGTGAAATACCGGGCCGTTTCGAAGGGGTTAACACGGCTGGCAGGACGTTCAAATTCTGCAAAATCGGATGCGGAAAACGAAACGCATAAAAACCCTGGCCGTTTCGAAAGGGATAGCAGCACGTAATAACGTCCTGTCTGGCTTATTTCATTTTTGCGAACTCGGACACCGAAGTGCCGTCCGCGGTCAGCCGAACGGGAGCATTCTGCGTGAGGCTCTTCCATCACTTCTGTTGGATGGCGTTAGCCCCTTCCGTCAATTGAGTTTTGTCCATAGCATGCCAGGCAGGATGTTCTTTCTTTCGAAATCAGACGTGGAAGGAGCGTCCCCGACCACTTGCCTGTACGGGGTTAGGCCGTTCCGTGAAGAAATGACAGAAGGCGGTAGCATGGCAGGCAGCACGTTGTTTGATCGATTTATCGTCTGCGGTCAGTCAGGCGGTCTCGTAACTTGTGCTTTCGATGGTCACTCGTCCTAAGATCCGAGAACTTGTCGTCACTTCTCGTTTCCTCTCATCCGACGGTATAATCGTGCGTAGCTTGTCACTCGCTGCATCGGGAGCACTAACCCTCTCGCGCATCTGCTGTGATTTCTCCAAGGGAAGCACGATACGAGAGACGAGAGAAACGAAGGGACGGAATCGACCGACTGAGACAAGACAGAAAGAAGTGTCTTACTGATTGACCGTCTGTCGCAATTCATGTGTCTTTTGAACTGTGAGTTATAGCTTAGGGGACGGAAAGAAGGTGACGAAAGAGATACCATGCGAGACATGACGTCTTCTTTTTTTTTATCGGATGCTGCCAGTCGTCTCTAATCGCTGTAATCCTTCGATCGATTAGGTCATCGCGAGGACCAATCCTATGCCTCATGTGTTGTGAGTTGTATGTCCAAGGGAAGCACGATACAGGAGAGAAGCGAGCATGACAGAAACGAGGAGACGGAACCAGACGATCAATAGCACTAACACGGTGTCGTGTCGGATATTTTGCGTGAAGGATGTCCAGGAAAACGCGAGGTTCCTGGCTGTGGAGATGTTGTGTGCTGAAACAGAGACAAGACAGAGAAAAACAACCACAAAAACGAACGCTGCGATATATACACTCCAAATGTATGTACACTGTCGGTTCTTTCTCCTAAGAGCAAAGGACTGAAAACGCGAGGTTCCTGGCTGTGGAGATGTTGTGTGCTGAAACAGAGACAAGACAGAGAAAAACAACCACAAAAACGAACGCTGCGATATATACACTCCAAATGTATGTACACTGTCGGTTCTTTCTCCTAAGAGCAAAGGACTGAGAACCAGACCACCAGCAGTCTGTAACCTACTTCAGAAGCCTTAAAACAACCCCTGAATCACAACCCTAGCCCAAAATCGTCGAAGCGTAGCTCAAAGCAAGAGAAACTTCTCTTTGCTAACAAACAGAGCCACAACAGTATCACGCGATCCAAACCCAAGTCCAAACCACATCCATGTATAAGCTCTTAGCTAAAGCTAGCTACCACAAGCTATATACAACCAACCAGAATTCTAACGAACTCAAAAGAGCAAAACCCGTAGCGAAGAAACCGAAAAAGACCTATCTGTGGACTTCCTCTTTTCGCTGAACGGACTTCAGATGTCGATAGGGTCTCCTCCGCTGACTCCGATAACCCAAGAAACCTTCAGATCCGACTCCCAACAGCCGAGATATCGCCGATTTTCGGTCGTAGGTGACCGAACCTCCAAAAACTCCTCCCTGCGGCTTAAAACCGCTCACACCGCACAAACGGATCGTCCAAACTGATATCCGTCTTCGCTGGCAGATAGATCTAGCTACCCTGAACCCAACGAGACTCCAAACAAGTCGTTTGGAGTTCCCCTTGCAAAACCACTCGAGAAATTTGGCCGCGGGTTGCAAAAAACTAACGTAAATCAGCTCCCTGCGGCTCAAACTTGCTCACCACACTCAAACCAACAATCCAATTCACACACGGTCTTCTCCTACGAGTAGATGAAGACTCCTTGATCGCGTAGGCACCAAGAACGAAGAGCTTGGCTCACCGATCGCGAAGAACAGCCCAACCTCAGATCGCAGGTGAACGAAAATCTGATGTAAGCGCTTCCCTGCGAGCCAATTTCACTCAGAACTTCCAAACCGCCCAATGAAAACTGGTATCGTCTTCAATTTCCTGTAGAACTCGGTGTTCTGACACCGAGTTCGTTGGATCCAAGGACAGCAAGTTTGGACTCCGGAACGGCCCGAACGGTCCAACTCTCCTTCACAGGTAACTGAAAACCCCAAATCTGCTTCCTGCGTCTCAATTTCTCCCAGAACACAACTCCCGATCCGTCTCTTCCCAAACCGTTTGAACCAGTGCGTAGCCTGCACAGATCTGAACCCAACGACGCCTTGCGCGCTTGCATTGGACTCATAAATCTCCCGAACCATCCACCGACAGATCGCAGATGCAAGCTAACCCCTTGTCTACAGTCTTTGTACGTACAGTTCTCTCCTGAATACCTGAATAATAAGAAGCAGGCCTCTTGCGTCTTTGATATAACGCCTGAAGCCCTAAATACCCAGTCAGCAAGTAACTAGGAGCCTAGCTTGATTTTACCTTCTATCGAATCGCATAACTTCTTCTCTGGATGTCCAAACGAAGTAAACAAGATGCCCATGGAAAGCTGACAACGAGCTCTACCCATCCATGTGATGAAAGTGAAGATCCGAAGTTGCGCCAAAAGCCCGTAAGCTGGGGCCTAGCTTGTTTTCTCCATATTTCGAGTCTTGTAACTTTTCCACTAGGCGTCCAAACGAAGTAGATGAAGTGCATATGGAAAGCTGACAAGGAGCTCTATCCACTGGTGCGATAAAAACGAAGATCCGAAGTGGTGCCAAAAACCCGTAAGCTGAGGCCTAGCTTATTTTCTCCATCTTTCGAGCCTTGTAACTTCTCCACTAGGCGTCCAAACGAAGTAGACAAAGTGCCTATGGAAAGCTGACAAGGAGCTCTACCCATCTATGCGATGAAAATAGAGATCTGAAATTGTGCCAAAAACCCATAAGCTGGGGCCTAGCTTGTCTTCTCATGAGTGTCTTTGGAGCGACAAGCATCGAAGTTTGAATTTCAGGTAGGAGCCGGTCCACGACACGACAACGGAGCGGCTGTCGCAATTTTCATCGCACTCTAAAGCGAGAGGACGGATATGAGATGACTTCCGTTTCTCATGCCGACAGCAGCATCTAATGCACATCGTTTTGTTCTAGAAAATGTATTCGGACTAGATGGAGCGAGGGTCGGGACGGGATGGGGTTTGACAGACCTCAGCAAAGCTCCGATTGGGAGCAGACCGAGCGATGGCAGGAGCGGATGGGATGGCAATCCACAGACCCCACCTGTACAGCCCAGCAGTCCATCATGCCGCATCACAGCTTCCATGCGAGTTTTACACTTGGACGTTGTTGGTCCAACGAGAGTTTCTCTATAAGCTGAGTATTAATCCGCCTTCCTTCTCTTCATATGGAATGTTTTAAATGTCGGAGGACGAGAAGCCTATAGCAGTTCCTTTGGACATATTTGTAGAAACAGAAGATAACGACTCATCCGACGACTATCTTTTGAATCGGTACCTACGGCCTCGCCTCGTTCTTCCCTCGCATCTGACAATAGCCCTAGTCAGCATACCATTGTTCCTTCTTCCCCTGCATCTGACAGTACTCCTATTGACGATAGCATTCGACACGAGACATTCGCTTTCCATCATTTGAAGCAGTTTGCAGTCATCAACACCTTTGCACAGTTGAACGGTTTCGGAGACCTCAAAGTATACCGCCATACCCACTTTATTCTGGAAGTTGTCTCTCTCTTTTGCAGACATTGAACTATATAAACTTCGAGCATATATCTACGTAGATTTTCACTTCTCTACAGTTCCACCGGAACTCTAATCCCATCCTTAGACTTCGTTTTGCTATGCATATCCTTTTCTACAAAAACTTGTTGTCTTCAGACAACAAGTTTTTGTTCATCGGACCATTTCATTACATCTTGTCCGAAGGAAGTTAGTTGGTGCTTCGAGACTCCAAGTCCTCTGTTTTCTGTTATCCAAAGTTCATACAGTCTCCGCATGATCGTCATCTTCTGAAGCTCACTGTCAGTGTTGTGGATCGTTTGAACTGTGTGCATTGTATTTGTGACGATGTGGATCTGACAGTTTTCTGCTTTCGCTGTAAACACGTCTCGCAGCCGAGCCATGTTACTTCGACGAGCGGCCAGAGCTACACGTGATGCTATCCCACAACCTGTTGCGGAGACGCGTAGAGTACCTTCTCCTAAACTCCTCGAAATGTCTCTTACAGTAAATTGTACAAGAGGAGATCTTGATATGTGCAACTAGTCGCCTTTGTGTCGCGTTCTAGATCATGAGTGTACGAGTGGCTTATTATCTGTTGAGAGAGGTGGAACCTTGCTGCATCTGCACATATAGGGAGTGATTTCACTTCACGTCACGAGCACTATACATATAAAACAACGTATGCTCCGTATAACAGGATGGAATGACACTGACAGACCGGTCGTTAGAGAGGTTTGTGTCAAACTATTAACTAACAGAGGTCTTCACACTTTCGTTGACATGCTGGACTATTGCATGAAGGACAAAGGTCAGCTACCTATGAAGAACATCATAGAGACCTGCTGGAAGACGGGGAAGAGTTGTTCACGCTGTTTGGTGCTGCAGATATGAAGAACAGGGTGGAGCTAAATTACACGAATATCCTCCAAGGAGCATTGTAATTTAATAAGTACCGTAGTGCACATCCCTTAGGTACAACTCTTAGAACATGTTTGAGGTCCATGATACGATCTGATAAGTATACTCTGTCTTGCAGATGTCTTATGGCTTGCGATATACAGAAAACACGTTCTGACTCGCTATGGAAAGCTATAATACGTCCTGAGACTGTAACCATCGCAGACATAGATAATGTTTTCTTCGTGCAGACACGAGCACGCTACTTCACTGTCGAACAGCCGGATGCTGACATTCTGCAAGAGGAGGAGTATATACTTGTAGCTTCTCTCGCTGTTCACAACAGAACAGTACCAATCTTCCATGAAGTGGATGCGCTTTCAGAGTATATGCATGTTTGTAGTGCGTTGGAAAGGAACTTGGGGTGCAGTAGAGCCTTTGAAGATAACTATTTGCAACCTCGGCTAACTTGTCTGAAATTGTCTCTGCTGTACCGTCTTCCCTCTTTTCTTGCTTATAATTTTTGGGTTAATGTTTTCTGCAGGCCCCAGTACCGATAGGGTGTCCACTCCAATTGGACATAGCTCCGTCTCCAATATCTGCTATGAAAATCGAGAAACCATGTCTTTGCTTCCCGTAGAGTATAACCGCGCTAGTTGGACAATCCACAGTGCTAGACCCCAGAGTAGTGTTTGCGGTGGTATTTGCTTTGGTATTGCCTCTGGGACGAGGATCCATTTTCTTTTTGCTTGTCAGAAAACATAGAAAAACGTAGAAAAACTTACAGATCATACTTTTAGTAGCTTCAGAAGTAGACGTACATCTAGATTGTTACAGAAGCAGCCCTTGCTGTCACTAGTACAGAAGGTTATGCGTTAAAACTTGTGTTGCTTTCTATTAACAATGAAATAAAGTTCTAGGTTCGCCGAAGTCTTTTTCCTGTACGCACGGTTTCTTCTCAAGGATGAGCGGGTTCGCGTCTTTCGTTTGTAAACCATTTGCTTCGTTATAAAAACTAATCATCACTCGGAAACAAGAGAACAGCTGTGTATTTTCAGAAACGTAGGTACAGAATAAAACGAAGACTATTGAGAAAACGAGGAAGAGTATTAAATTATACAAGAATATATGAGGAAACGAGGTGGACTGTAAAATAAGACAACAGTATATGGAAGAAGAGGAATATCACCTGGTTATGAAAACAGCGACGGCGTGGATCCAAACTGTACACGCGGTGAATATACATGCAAGAATACATATACGAAAGATCTTTGTCGTCAGTTTCAGTTTGCAAGTTTTCTCATTTCGATCCAAACCAGGTCGGGATCAACCATCACTAGAATCCAGTATTTTTTTTTACTTCACAGGTTTTGATTAATGAAACCAGTAAAAGCTAAGCAGTCTTGATTTCAGTCAAAATCAGCAAAGTTTATTTTCCCCAATGGATGGTTCATCCAAACCAGTAAAGTTTATAATTACAAAACGGTTAAGTTTCTTTGCCAGTTATAATTACTTTGTCGAATTAAACCTGACCGAAATTGAGAATCACAAATTTTAATTGTTTGTTATTTAATTGCCAAAGCTCCCATAGGATGCTCTGGCAATTAATTTGTTAAACTTTTAGATGCTCGAAGGAGGGTGAAGAGACGTATCATGACTATGTGGAGCAAACTGGTCGAGGCCTCTGACGCTCCCAGCCATGGCAATCAAATATACTGGCCTGTTTAAGAACACGGAGAAGAGGGGATGAAGAAGCCCGCACTATCGAACAGTCTTTCCAAAGGAGACTAAACAAACTCCCATTGGAGGACATATCGCAAAAAAGATCTAAGGGAAACAGAGTCGTGGTATCTTGTCTTGACTCTTATTCAGAGCTCTTGTTACGTACAGTTCGAGTAGAATGTTTGGGGATAAGTGAAGATCTAGATTTGATTCATACAACTCCAATATTATTCACCTCTTCCATCTTAAGATGGAAGAGTGCAACAAGCTAAATTTATTATCTAATTTTTTTGGAAAAGGTTAGATAAGAAATTAATGTATCTATTATGTTTATTCTTTCAGTCACCAAGCGGCCTGACTTGGAGTCTTGGAAGCATGTTTTCCTACGTTCATTTATGGATTCTGTTCAGACGTTTCTGCTGCTTCCGGTATGACTAACATGTTATATATTAATTTTTATTTTCAATCAAATTTATTATAGAATTTCTATATAACAGTTATAATTTTCTCGATATTATCAAGGGAGCAAGAGTTCTGGAAGTGGGTCGAGCATGCTTATTCAACCAACCCCCAGTTTAACCTGAGCATATTCACGACGAGGACTTTGCAATTTAACTCATGATTATCTCTTCACTCGGCGAGAACAGTTTTCTTAACTCAAGTTGCCGGGCAGATATATCTCTCCTCTGTAAAGACAAAGGGCGGGCATTGTCATGCCCGGTAGACCTGCAGAGTTGCAGCTTGCTCTTCTCATCACAGTGCTCGTCTGCCGCATTCTGTCATTTGTCATTTACCGACGATAGGTCACTTTTAGCCCAACGATCGAAGTTTAATCACCACATGTTGCAGTTTTTATTTCTTGGTTGGTTCAGTGCTCGTGCTACGTAAATTGATTAGATGCAGCAGGCATCGTAGTGAACATGACCTTACCTTGACTAGCTAGTTCAACATGACATTGTCGCTGCTTGTTCGCGTATTGCAACATGAACATCATGAACAAGCTTGTAAGCATATCATGAGAAGTGATTGCATCCAACCTAAATCGCTTGACCGAATCATACAACATGTGAAAACATCACCAACGATCTGTAAGTATATCCAAAATAACGCAAAACATTGAGGAAACAAACAAACTCCGGATGACCAGTATAATACATACTTTGATAAATCCCAAGAGATTTCTATAATAGCTTCGAGATGGCAATAGGAAATATGTTGACAAAGTATTATATATGCACATTTGGACTACAAGTCACCTGTTATAAAATATTATAAAATCAATGATTTGATACATATTCAGTCCTCGCTATACAAGAGTAATGTTTAGAAGCAAAATGTGACAAGAACACGTGGTGCTAATTAGCTCCAGTTAGAGCAAAACGCAGCATGCCCGTTACCTTAATTAAAAATTAGATTCTTGTATATTCATCCATAAACCAGTCAAAACCTAGAGAATTATATATGTGATTGCTCCGAATGTATACACACTTAGAGACCCTTCTCTCTCTAGAGAGAGAGAAGGGTCTCTAAGTGTGTACACTCGTTGAATAAAAGTTGTTAACTTGTCCGCTTTATCCCTTCGAGGGGCATGGGACTGTCCTTTGTGGGTAACCACAGCGTATCCGGACCAGATTGCACACATAGCACACACAGCGACTTCTTGCACCTCCAACCGGGAGCAGGCGAGCTCGAACCCCAGATCTTTCGCTTAGAGGTCTGAGGCCCAACCAACTCAACCACCGATCTTCGGTGTAGGGATAGCTACGGAGAAGTTTTTTATTTTGATATACAACGTGACGCTAACCGACAAATACTCTCCAAGTTCTTACGTTTCACGTTTGGTATATACGTACATCATGCAAAACATCGCTCCCGTACACCCGGAAATAAAGTCTCTATCAGTGACCCGGAGCCTTTGTAATCATACTCAGGGTTTAAAACACCATTATCTATATTTAAACGGTAAGAAAACCTATCGTCTTTCAGTGTAGTGAGGAAAAGTTGGAGATGGGAAGTCTGCCGAATTTAAATGCGCCCACGTTGCATTGTTTTTTATTGTTCATCGTTACTATCCATCTATGGTTCAAAAGAAGTCAAATCTCTAGAGCTTCGATTCAAGCCCTCAACGAGGTTCGTCTGACAGGACGGTCCCAAACGAAACAAAAATAAAATACAGTGTTTTGATGTAGAATAAAACTATATTCTTAAATTTGAAATTCAAAATTGTGACTCTATCAAATGAATGTTTGATACAATGACTAAAGAATTTGATACAAGAATTAGTTCTCCAAACTGGAAATTATATCCTGGATGTCAGCTTTTTATAAGCGAACAGGCGATGGAAATTTGGCTGGAACAGTTTTTTTCCCAGCGTCAAAATGAAATTCCAGCTGCCGGAATATACTTTCTGGCAGCCAGGAGGAAGGCAGCAACAGCCGCCTCCATACTTTTTCCCTACCCCACCACCTCCTTTCTTTCTCTCTGCACTAAATTTTGCTTATTCCCGCACCGCTCCATTATTTCATTCTGGCTTTTCTCTCACTTTTTCTCCCTTAGTTGCTTCTAGCTTTTCCTCCACTCTGGAACTCTCTCGCAGTATTGAATACCGTTTTTGCTGTGAGTTTTTTTTCTTATTCTTTTCAATGATTTTATCTTGTAATAAGCTAAATAATGTTTTATATTTTTGGTATTCTATCTTTTCGAGATATTGTTGTTCTGATGTAATGGTAAAAGATTTATATCTTTTTAAGCTTTTATATCATTAGTTTCATATGACATTTTCTAGATGAACAAGTGATTATTGATAGATCTGCAATGTTCCCTAAGAGAGTTAGGGTTGGACCTTTGGAATAATAGACTTCACTCTATGTTTTTTCCACGCATTCAATCCCAATGTTTCCTAGATGACATCCTAGACGTCTTGGTGAGAGACAAATACTTAGAGGATGTCCAAAGTTCCCAAGGGGTATGATTAAGGTCTCAGAGTCTTTGTTGTTGCGGTATGTGCAACTTATGAGACTTTTAGGACCGGATGTGAGACATGACGCTGTTATGACCATGCAGTTTTTTTTGCGTCTGCTCCAATTTGCATTGATGACACGGCAAGAGAAGCTAAGACATGACCGGTTGGTCCAATTGTAATACTAGAGGAGGATGAATTAGAAGGAGTTGATGTTGGAGTAGGAGATTTCAATCACAATGTGGATCCAGATAATTTTTCGTGCTATCGGCATGGATTATGATGGGACTCACGTAGAATATCTTACTTAGCTTAGTTGAAGGGGTGTGTAGTTTAATTTTAGAAATAGAGTTCTAACTGTCGACATCCAAAGTATTTTGAGAACATTTTGAGAGTTTCGTATTCTATCGAGAGTTGATCAAGCCTTTACATGTTACATGCCTACATTTTATATGTTGACTGAACGACTTCATAAACCTTTGGTGTACTTGGAGACTCAAAAAGATCTCTCCAGATGAAAAATTTGCTGGGCGGAGTGACAACAACAATTCAACATGAAGATCATGTACGTGGAAGACAAGGAACAACTTGTCGATGCACTTACACGTATGTCATGTGTCAACAATGTGATCACGGAAGTGAATTGCATGCAGAATGATGAGATAAGTTGAGAAAAAGCAATGAAAGAAAACACCCACATAGCTCTAGCGCTCAACGACTATAAAGTTGCAATGCTATGTGGATTAGCATTTCAGAAAGATAAAATGTGGATTCTATATGACAACTTCGAACCACGAGATTATATGAATGTCATGATTCAACAACTACAGTCATGTCGGTGTTGAGAAGATCTTAGAAGTTGCACAGAGAGTGTATTATTGACCTAAGATGCGAGATGATGTAACCACATATGTTCGGAACTGCTTAACATGTCAACAGATCAAAGCAAGCAATCAGTTACCAACAGGATTACTTCAACCACTACCGATACCAAAATGACGCTGGGAGCATGTAACAATAGATCTAGTTTACGAATTATCTCAAACTACTTCAAGATTTGATTCCATCGTAATTTTCATAGACAAGTTGAGCAAATTGATTCATATCCGTCGTCCAGAACTAGCTCGTCTATATCTAGATGTTGTTTTTGCTCACCATGGTCTTTCTCAAGGGAACAGATAGATGGACACAATTCACTAATTTGTTCTGGAAATTCTTGTTTGGGTTACTCAAAACTAAACCTGCAATATCTATTGCATATTGTAGTGACGAAGGATTTCTCCTTTTGCCCATTTAGTATACAAGATATCGTTCCCACAAAGGATTTGCACAAGTAACGCTGCTCTAAGTTCTAAGATCTGTTCAAACACACAAACACACGGGTTTTGTCTAGAAATCTCGTCTTCTCACAAAACCACACAAAACAACACGTCTTCCAGACACGCCAAATGGTGCTCTGGACCCAAACAAACAACTACCAATTACAATATCACACAACTATTCACAGAGAAGCTCGGGAAGATGATCTTCCTGCTTCCAGATTGCTTCTTCTGGTCTTCTCGATACCGTCTTCCCGAAGCGATTCTCGTCTTCTGGGGGTTCAACTCGTCTTCTCACACCTCCAGAAGGCTGTCTTGCTTCGCAGAAGTCGACTAGCAACGGTCGTTACACCTTATTCTCACACTCACATTCCAACGGGTTAGATCAATCACAAGGTGTATGCCTCATGTAGCCTTCCCAGGCTTCTGCCTACGGAAGTTGTCTTCCTGCAGCACTACAATGACATTCACCTTCACGGAAGCTCAATAGAAGTATCGGAAACTCACTAGAAGAAGGTAAGAAGATGGGGAAGATGGGAGAAGATGGGGAAGATAAGAAAAGCCAAACAAGAGAAAACAAGATGAAAAGAGTAAATTAAGATTCCGACAGGCTTCTAGTCCGGATCTTGACTAACAAGCCATCCTTGCTTGTAATAGTTTGGGGAGGAAGACAACAAACGTGAGTACTGTTGCACCGTCTTCTACTCGAGGATGTCGTCTTCTGTTGCGGGAAGAAGGCTTCTTTCTTCTTCACTTCGCTGCTCTGACTGCTCTGTCTTCTGGGATCCCTTATCCAGAAGACCGTTCGTACGTAGATCCCAAGTGCTCTACTGAACGAGTCAAGCTACACTTCCACAACTACTGACAGTCACCGCCACTCAAGAAGAACACTTCCCATGCACAATTGGGAGTGAATTCAATGAACCCACCATCCAGAAGACATGGACAAAGCTTCTGCACTCAAATCCACAATCTATTCTCCGAGAAGAATGCACAATGACATTGGGAAGCTCACTCCCTCTACTTCCTGCGTCTACTCCTCGACACACCAGCCTAGCTAACAGGACTGCATGAGGATGCCGTTCTCTGTTCCTAGACTGTCCACTACTTCTATCTACATCGTCGAACCATTGCTGGTGCGAGTATGCAGACCCCTCCGATATATTTCAAGACTATTCGTATGTTTCCAACGACGGGTGTAGTGCGCTAAGACTGTCTCTGCTCTAATGTGTCTCGCCTGCCTGCCTGTAGAATCGGTGTGTATGTTCAGTTACTACAGAATTCTACAGAAATGGCAGAACTGGCAGAGCCTTATCTCCTACTCTGCTATCCTACTTATGCTACCACCGTGAGAACCAGGAGGGGTGACCACCAGGGAGAGAGAGGCGCTGACAGGAGGTTGTCACCTCACATGCAAGCGGTTTCCTTGCCCGAATTGGTCATCCACCTTGTCCTTCCTACGCTACCTATGCTGCCACATGGTGTCCTAACTAATATTACATGAGAAAACTGCCATCCTTAAGATAGCATGTTCGATTCTACTATATTTGGAATTGGAAATGGAGTTACTAACTACTCAGATTGCACGGAGGCAATCTCTACCTAATCTGCTCCTATCGGAGCTCCTAATGCGGCTTCTGATAAGCTAGAAAGCCCTGCAGTTACCTCGGGTGTCATTGAGGTGGCTTCCTCTTCTTCGTCTCTTGCTGGCTCTGCTGTCGCTGCTGCTGCGTCTTCCTCGGCTTCGGCTTCTGCTTCGGAAGACAGAAGCGTCTTCTGGGAAGCGGAGTCGACCGGTGCTTCTTCCGTCTTCTGAGGCACGGGTGCGGGACTAGGGACCATGGAGACCTCATGGGGATCCGGGGAAGTCGCTTCCTCCACGCGGAATACCTGGGAAGACGGCTCGTCTTCCTGTCTTCCAAAAGACATCTTGTCTTCCGGGGCGTCTTTTGGAGTCTTCTCGTCTTCCAACGCTGTCATCACCAAGTGCACAGCGAGATCGAACTCCTCCTTCTCCATTCCGGATCCAGTCGAGGGTGCTGGAGCGTGGGAAGATGCGGTTGCAGGTGTCGGAAGCGAGGGAAGACCATAAAGTGTCTTTACTCCTTCTATCTGTCTATCCAAGTACCTGAACATGCTCTCCCGACATTCCACCAACATCGCTTTGGACTCGCTGTCCCATCCTCTAGCTAAGGTAAGTAACTTCCTACCCGCGGTGTAGTTGAACTTCTTTCGAAGCGCTTCCACCGACTGTGCCAACATCTTCTGCGCACGGGCCTCTGCTGCTTCCCTATGCGTCTTCTCAGCTGCAGCTCGCGCTTCCGCGGCTTCTCGCTGCGTCTTTCATATGGTCTGCTCTTCTGCGAGGGCGGTGATCTTCTCCCGCACTCGGGTGACTTCCTGATTGCGCTGCTGTACCCGCGCCTGCAACTCCTGGTTGCTCTTCCGAAGCTGTACCAGCTCTTTGGCAGAAGCGGCTGCTTCCGCATTGTGCCTGGCCGCAAGCTTCTCCGTAGTGCGGAGGCTAGCTTCCAGCGACTCCGTCTTCTTCTGGTCTTCCCCCTGTCGCAGCAAGGTGCGCAGGCCGAATCCAGGTTGTAAGGGCTTCTCTTGTGCCCTCGCTCTCCTCTCCAGCAACTCCATAGCTGGCTGGATCTCCTTCTGGAAGTAGGCACTGAACTCCTCCAGTCGTCTTCCTGCGGAAGACAAGTTCATCTCCACCACTCGCTCCATGGTGTCGACTTTGTCTTCTAGAGGCAAGGAAGCCTCTTCCACTACTACGGCCTTCATCTTCTGCGCACGAGAAGAAGATACTCTTCTCATCTTCCGGGGTGGAAGACTCCTCATGGCAGGAGCGGCTCTCTTCTTTGCGCTTCCTCGCATCGCAGCAGGAGCGCCCATCCATCCTTCGTCTTCTGAGTCTTCGGAAGACTCCCAAGCGTTGCATAAGCAGTCTTCTGCTCCGATCGGGTACTCAGCAGGTCTTCTTCCGAGTCGGACTCTGATCCTGAGTGAATGAGAGAGATGGGTGTCCTCGGTACACTTCTGGGACCCATCTTCCTCAGTGGCGTGGCGTCTTCTGGTGAGAGCCGGGCCTCAGCTAGACTCATCTTCCCTCACCAGAAGCGTCTTCTGGTGAGAGCCGGGCCTCAGCTGTGGCATCAGAGTGGGAGGGGGCGTTGCTGTTACCTCTCGGTCATCGTCTTCCGAGGTCTCCTCCTGCACCTCCTGTCGCTCCGTTGGCCCATACCCTGCCAGCTGATCTTCCCTAAGATCCCCTATGGCTACATACAAGTAGCAGAGGAAGGGCGTCAGGTGTCCTCCCGCCGGGGTACCCAAGTATGCTAACTCCGTCTGTACGTAGTTGTGGATGTACGCGCCGCAGTAGATGGGCACTCTATCATCCCACACTGATTCCAGGAACTCCACGTCCTGATCGCCTAAGTACCTTGTCTTCTGCGCTTTCCCCTTGGGAAAGAGATGCAGAAATAACTTCGTCAGGAGGCGCTTCTTCGGCTCCCGGTAAGATTCTATCTTCCAACCGTTCCTCCCCTGCCTGTCTTCCACGAAAAGGCAGGTGGTGCTCCCAGGCACATGCCACGAACTCACGATCCTAGGCAAGATCTTCTTTTCGTATCACTATCCTCGGTTCTCGGACTCAGGCCTGTGAAACGTCTTACGCCACCAGTCTTCAGTCCAGGAAGACGGTCTTCTCCGAGCTACTCCTGCCTTCGCAGGTACACGGTTACGCGGTGGTAACGCTGCCCATACCTCCTCCAGAAGCCCTTGATCTGCGAGGTTCCAATCCCACAGGAAGAAGTCGAGACCCAACTCCTTGAGGAAAGGAGTGGCCTCGGCCAATTCTGCCGCTGGTAACACCAAGCCCCGCGGATGCATCGACATACCTGGAAGATCTGTTGCACTAAACCAAAAGCACCTACTATGAGCTGAAGGCTCAGTCCTTCCCGAATGCCCACAGTCTAGCTTCTACCTCTCAGAAGACGAAACGAGTCTTCCAGAAGACAGCTACTCCGTCTTCCGGGATTCTAACAGTACTTCCTAGATAGCTCTTGTCTTCCGAGCTATATCTAAACAATCCTATCTAAACAAGGCCTCGCATGGATTACCAAGAAGACAACCCACCTTGCATTACATCCTACTTCCTATCAGAAGATACAAGATATGCGAGAAGTAGAGTATAAGAAAGGTTTAGAAGATGGTTGCGGGCTCCTGCGGTGACAGTGGCCTCTGGGAAGACACTCGGGACAACTTCCGATTCAATGTCTTTCTCGGAAGACTTCCCGAAGTCAGACTTCCCTTCACTGGTCTCACCTGTCTTCGTCTTCCTACGCGCAATCTATCCTCACAACATACTCAAGACAACTGCACTCTGTTCTTCTGACTTCTCACCTCTCATACGCACTCAGAAGAAGCTTGCTGCATGATGAGAAGACATGACCCTCGACCATTCCCTCCAGATTCTGCCAGCAAGACTTCTTACAACTCTCTTCTAAGTTCGGGAAGAAGAAGGAAGGGCTGCTATGGATCTGACAGAAGAGACTCGAATGGACCTGTAAGCCGGCCTGTCTCTCACCCAGGGGTACCTCAGATGACTAGGATTACTAGTGCACCATAATTACAAAGATTTAAGTACACCCATGCTCACTTCACTCAACTCTCTGACCCGTATGGTCACATCGGTACCTCTAATAGCGTTCCTGCATACAAGTTCTAATCCCGCTCTCAACATTACATCGCAAAATACTCAAGGACTCCCAAGGTCTCCAATGCTCACTTTACTTACAGTCAGGAAAATGAGAGTGTCTTCCACCTTCTCAACTCCTCCTTATATACTCTACAACTTCTTACCGTGGTAACTTTCACTAAGTTACGTTACCTCATGGTAAGTGCGCAATCCAAAATAGTAAAACTTCTAAAGGCTACTAAGCCTTTAAGAATAGCACACACATTACTTGTTCTACTTTACAAAAGTAAGAGATTCTCCTACTTTAGCTTTTGTAAAGTGTTAACTTTCCACCCTATCCAATCGGAAGGCGACAACAAACTAATACGTCTTTTGAGGAGCATCTTTAGATCTTTGTGCATGACTTTCTATCATGCATCCAATCAGCGATGGTCAACAAAGTTACATACTTTTGAGAAGCATATTTAGAGCTCCGCACTTGTCACATAGTGTCATAGTGGAACCTCTAATAGTTTCCCCAACTTAGTTATAACTATCTCCGCTAGTTATGGCTAGTTTTGATCACTCTAGATTTAGATCTTCGAACTAGAGTAACCTATAAGATAGTCATACCTAATGAAACTTATATAAACATGCACACAAATAATGGGATACTTGTGACGTGACATTTACCCCCAGACTTAATTTTCACTCCGTCCTCGGAGTGAAGTATCACGTTGATGAAACTTCTTCAACTTGTCGTGGTTCACTCGGTCGAAGAACGTACCACTCCTTTCTTGAAGATCGTAGGTGCCATTACTCCATACTTTGGAGATGATGAAAGGTCCAAAATATCGACGTAAGAATTTCTTTTGAACTCGCTTGTGCCTAATAGCATCCCATAACATCACCCACTCACCCTCTTGAAATGGCTGTAACTTCGTTTTGTTCTTCGCCAAGCGTTTGTCATAGCTCTTCTTCTGTTGTAGCTGAGCCATCTCAATTCGTTGAGCTGCGTCGTCTCTATTCTCCTCCAGCTCCAACAAGGTTTCTCCCCTCTCTTTCTCAGCTATTGGACCACCCTTTCTCTTCAGTCCAGCTTGCAAGGTTTGAAAGGTGGTTAGGTCGAACTGGATTGGTAATCTTGATTCCAACCCATACACCATCTTGAAAGGTGAATATCCCGTAGACGTCTTCACTGTTGTACGATACTCCCATAGAACCGCATGAAGACGCTTGTCCCAGTTGTGTTTGGCCCCTTCCATGTCAGCATCCTTTGCTAACATTTGACACAAGGTAAAGTTTGTCCTCTCTACCAAACCGTTTGAACTAGGTTTATATGAAGTAGTAACCCTCTGAGAAATGGAGAAGTGGGTGCACATAGCAGTAGTCATACCACTCACAAATTCTCGACCCCTATCAGAAACTAACTCCAGAGGACATCCAAACCTAGTAATGATCCGTTCGTACAGAAATCTACCCACCTCAACTTCTCCAATAGTTACAAGAGGTCTAGCTTCTACCCACTTCGTAAGATAATCTGTGGCTACAACAATATACTTATTGTTGCGAGGGGTGCGATTCAAAGGCCCAACAAAATCTATTCCCCATTTCTCGAAAGGTCCAAGAACCGGAATAGATCTAAGAGGAGTGGAAACACTAGATTTGATAGTGAAAGCTTGACAAACATCACAGGTTTTACAATACGTCAAGCAATCTCTAAACATCCCCCTCCAGTGATATCCCGCATCGAGTATCTTATGAGCCGTCAACTTGCCTGCGAAATGTCCTCCACATACTGGACCGTCATGGAATTCTTCCATGAGTCGTAGAGACTCCTCCTTGCTCGCAGCTCTTCTCAGGACCCCATCAACTCCTTCACGGAATAACACACCTTCCACCACCGAGTAAGGTTGACTTCGTTTCACCAGTGCCTTCTTCTCTCTGGTCCGCATCCCATCTGGATAGACACCTTCCGTAACAAAATCCCAAATTTCTTGATATTCTATTGGGATAATAGAGTTGCTCAAGACCATCAAATCTTCGTCAGGAAAGGTGTCATCCACCGGCTCCTCTCCCTCCCCATCGTAAGCTCTAGATAACAAATCTGCATTCGCGTGTTTCTTCCCCGGTCGATCACAGATCTCATAGTCGTACTCTGACAATAAGAGCTTCCACCTTGCTAATCGTCCTTCGACCATAGGTTTATTGAAGATGTACTTCAATGCCTTATGATCTGTAACGATAGTGAACTTGCCTCCTATGAGATAATGTCGAAATTTTCTCAAAGCATAGATCACTGCTAATCCTTCTCTCTCTGTCACAGAATAATTTCTCTCTGCCTTGACCATTTGCCGACTAGCATATGCGATAGGATGATCTCTACCTTCAACATCATACTGACTTAAAGTACATCCTACTGCTATATTTGAAGCATCCGTATATAGAATAAACTGTTTATTCCAATCGGGCTTAACCAAGATCGGAGCTGAAGTAAGAGCTTTCTTCAGTTCCTCAAAGGCGGCTAGAGCTTCTTCATCTCCTAAAATCAACACGTAATCTACTCCCTTCTTCAGATATGCTGTCAAAGCATATGCTTTATGTGAGAACGAGAGTATAAACCTTCGATAATACCCCACCATACCTAAAAACTGTCGTAGCTTAGTGAGAGTACTAGGAAAAGGGAGCTCTAAGATCTTCTGCACCTTCTCTGGATCAACGGCAATGCCGTCCTTGGATATGATATGACCCAAGAGTAACCCTTCCTCACACCCAAAAATACATTTCTCCGGATTGAGAGATGCATTTGCTACATCTAAACATTCTAAGACCTTCACAAGGTGCTCAAAATGCTTCTCCTTACTCCCGTAAACACAAAAGTCATCTATAAAATCTCTCACAAACTTTCCTAAGAAAGGTTCGAACACTTTGTTCATAAACCTTTGGAACGTCGCAGGAGCATTACACAGACCAAATGGCATGACTCAAAATGCAAACGTACCCCACGGAGTAGTGAAAGTGGTCAGGTGTTGATGTTCTGGTGCAATTTTGATCTGGTTATATCCGCTATAACCATCTCCAAAGCTGTACCATTCGTTTCCCGCCACTTCTTCCAAGATCTCGTCGATGAAAGGTAGAGGATAATAATCCTTCTTTGTGACCGTATTGAGCTTCTTGTAATCAACACACACCCTCAATTTGCCATTTTTCTTCTTTACGATTACAATGGGTGATACCCATTCAGAATGCTCCACCTCGTAAATGAACCCAGCAGTGTGCAGCTTCTCGATCTCTTCTTTCACCAGATCCGCAATTGGAGGACTCACTCTTCGTTGCTTCTGTCGCACCGGTTTGACTTCCTTCTCTAACTCGATACGGTGTTGCTCCAGTGTGACCTCCCTCAGATCCTTGTAACTAAATGCAAATACATGAATGTATTTACGAAAGATCTCTTCGAAACAACTCTTCTCCTCTTTAGTAACCTTCGATCCATAACGTAAGGTGGCAATTCTTCTCTCCACCTCCTCGGGAGTCAATGGTTCTTTGTCTCGATCTCTTTGCACTTCCGGAGAAGAGAAAAGATCCACTACATTCACACCCACATTTCGTTCTTCTCTCTCCTCCTCTGACGATGTATTTTCAGATTTTGAATCTGAAGAATTGGTACCTACATCAGAAGTAGTATCGACAACTTCTGACTCCCAGTAGTCCGATGTGGGTCGATCCGATTCCGACGTCCCAACTTGATCTCCGAGCAATGGAACTTTGATCCGGTGGTGATTCGGTCCGATGCGTAAATAACCTTTGTGCCAGTTATCCGTTGCATGTACTGCTCGAAGCCAAGGTCTTCCGAGTAACATTTCATAACTTGACTCCTTCAAGATTTGAAATGTCATGTTTACTTGCACTCCCATTACTGACACGCAAACTCTCTCCAGCACTCCCAATGGCCTAACTCGCTGTCTGTTAGCCATGCTAACCGTGATACTAGAAGGACGCGTTGGTACTAGATCCAACTTCCTCATGAGTCGTTCCGAGATGGCGTTTACTGCCGATCCTCCATCGACAAGAACATCAGAGACATCTCTCCCATTGATACGAGCCTCTACTTTTGATGCCTTGTTGCATACCTCTCCTTCACTAGCGTCTAAAGCACTCACACCGACAGTAGAAGGATTTACCTTCTTCTTCCGACCTCGTCGGGAGCTTAGACCGCTACGAAGTTCTTTCCTCACCGAAGGATTCAGAGCAATCAACTGTCCCACAGTAATGTTTGCTCGTTGCTTTCCCACGTCTTCCACCACATTGTATTTTGATTGCTCCATTGAAATTGTGAAATCAGTATTTCCCAATTTCTTCCGTCGCTCTTTGGTTTTTGAAGAAGATTTGCTACTCCGAGTATTTTGACTTGGAGAATCTTCCATCACGACCGGTTCTCCCTCCTCGAAATGCGTCCTCATCCTCTTCCTCTCTTGAGCTAACAGCTCTACAGACTGAAAACCTTCTCGTACATCTCGCGGCTCCAAGATGTCAATGCATGCTACACCCTTGTCCTTACTTTGTGAAGTTGAAGCTCCATCCGCCGTTCCACCATTACGACTCGGACAATTACGTTGGAAGTGTGATCCTCCGCACGTAAAACATCCTTGGCTCGTGTAGTTACTGGGTGATCCTTGCGGTGGTCCACCTCTGGACTGATAGTTTCCATAACCTCGTGAGCCCCCTCCAACATTTGGACTCCGGTGTTGCAACAAATTCACCATATTGATCTTCAAATCTGCCAGAGAATCTGTCAAACTTTTCAACTCATCACGAAAGTCGGGAGTAACAGATCTAGATGGTACAGTGACTGTAATCGCACTAGTAGGAGCTATCGGAGTCAGATTTTGAAATCGAACAGTCGGAACACTCGCAGGTTTCAGAGTTGGCATGCTCGGCCCTTGCACATCTCCACATGCTGCCCCAACAGTCATTGGTTGCAAGTCGTCTCCATCCAGACTCTCTTCCATCCTGGTTGCGATCTTCACTGCATCAGCCTTTGAAGTTGGTCTCTCATACCGCACTTGTGTTCGAATCTCCGGCCTCAATCCCCCAATAAAATTCTTTGTGAGCATTGCTCCAATGCCCACCATCGTTGGTTCTACTACATCTCCACTCTTTCGTAAAACCACCCGAAACTTCTGTTCTAATTTCTCCACCCTCTCGGCATAAGTCCTTACTTTCTCTTTCTCTCCTTGTTTGAGGTAAGTTACCTCCACCATTAACTTCTCGTAACTTTCATCAGGAAGAAAAGTTTCAATTAAGGCCTCCGTCAATACTTCCCAAGTATCATCTGGAGTCCCCACTACTCTTCTCTTCTTCCTATCCTCATACCATGTCAATGCAGAACTCTCAAGAAATTCAGGTATCAACCCTACCCACTCGCTCTTCTTTCGATCTCCATTGCCAATGCATGCTCTTTTGAAGTCTCTCACAAATCCTTCCACGTCTTCTCCATCCTTTCCGTAAAACACCGGAAGTTTCCCCATTCTTCTCTTCTTTTCTTCTTCTTACTCGAGGTACTGCTTGCAGATGTGAAGATCGCACTTCACCGCAATCCACAATTTCCCCGTTGAGCTCTCTCCTCTCCAAAGGTTGGAATAAGTTTGACCCTCATGGTCATCTTATCTCTCGTGTGATAGACTATCTCCATCCTCGCTAGAGGTCTTCACTCGTTCCGTTTCTACACTCAACCTTCTCTCGAGACCTTCGGCTACAGTTTCTAGCAAAGCAACCACTGCGCTACACTCGTGCTCAACTGGAATCCCGTCCACTCCACATCTAGGACAAAAGGTTGTAGGATTAATGACGTCTTGTCTAGGGGAAGAAGGACCTATGTGTAAGCTTAAGTCGACCAACCCTCTTCGCTCACGCAAAAGTCTATTCTTCGTAGGACACTTGCTCACTTTATGTCCTTCTTCTCCACACAAAAAGCACCTCGAGTTCTTCTCCTGGTTCTTACGACTACTCTCTGCTTCTTCCTCAAATTCTAGTCGAAATTCTCCTTTCGCCAGATCAGCGGTAACTATCACCGCATAGCCTTGAGGGATCTTGCTCAACCTCAATTTCCACTCTTGCTGTCCTTCCATGACGATGATCCGTCATACATCTCTCTCGCTATATAGCTTGTTTGACAGTTTTGATCACTCGACTATCTTCTCACTTAGCAATCTCTCACATTACTAAGTAGAAGCTTAACTTGTCAACCTTGAGCTTAGAGATCGAACATAACCCTCTCAAGAATTCTGAAATTCTTTCACTCTTTTACTTCAGCAAGCGAAATAACAGATTTGACCCCCCTTCACTTCGAATGCCATAACTCCAGTTCTACTCGATGAATTCACGCATGATTTGGGTGCCTAGATAGCTTATCTTCCAAGCTATCAGCATGGAAGATTTCAAGGTCTAACTCTAAAAACTGAAAATATGAAACTGACTGTAAACTCCTTCCCGAGAGCTCACTATTTGATATCGAAAAATCTCCTTAACTTCCGAAAGACATAACTCTCTCCTCACAATTGATCTCTCGGAGATATCAAGCTTATTGGAAAGCTTATCTTGCCCTCTATAACATGGTGTATGTACAAAGGTTCTGAACTCATGCTCAAAAACAGACATGAACTGTACTAACGACTAAATACGAATCTTTGTATCGAGGTCCCGGCAACGGGACCAAAAATGTAAGCCGGCCTGTCTCTCACCCAGGGGTACCTCAGATGACTAGGATTACTAGTGCACCATAATTACAAAGATTTAAGTACACCCATGCTCACTTCACTCAACTCTCTGACCCGTATGGTCACATCGGTACCTCTAATAGCGTTCCTGCATACAAGTTCTAATCCCGCTCTCAACATTACATCGCAAAATACTCAAGGACTCCCAAGGTCTCCAATGCTCACTTTACTTACAGTCAGGAAAATGAGAGTGTCTTCCACCTTCTCAACTCCTCCTTATATACTCTACAACTTCTTACCGTGGTAACTTTCACTAAGTTACGTTACCTCATGGTAAGTGCGCAATCCAAAATAGTAAAACTTCTAAAGGCTACTAAGCCTTTAAGAATAGCACACACATTACTTGTTCTACTTTACAAAAGTAAGAGATTCTCCTACTTTAGCTTTTGTAAAGTGTTAACTTTCCACCCTATCCAATCGGAAGGCGACAACAAACTAATACGTCTTTTGAGGAGCATCTTTAGATCTTTGTGCATGACTTTCTATCATGCATCCAATCAGCGATGGTCAACAAAGTTACATACTTTTGAGAAGCATATTTAGAGCTCCGCACTTGTCACATAGTGTCATAGTGGAACCTCTAATAGTTTCCCCAACTTAGTTATAACTATCTCCGCTAGTTATGGCTAGTTTTGATCACTCTAGATTTAGATCTTCGAACTAGAGTAACCTATAAGATAGTCATACCTAATGAAACTTATATAAACATGCACACAAATAATGGGATACTTGTGACGTGACAGACCCTCGCGTCTTCTCGCTCATTTTGCCAGCCTTCCAGTCTTCTAGTCTCTCTAGGAAGATGAGGATTTGAGAAGCTTGGAAGACCGGGAGGCACAGGCCTAGTTCCCGACTTCCAACTTCTCGAAATAACAAAACAACTCACCACACCACTCAGGATTCGTACCAAGTCTCTCTAAACACAAAAGCAAAGCAAATCCACTCTTGATACGAATTGTGTTCAGTCGACTTCCGAAGACAGTCTTCCGAAGACAGTCAAGTTTAAGAAGCGTCTTCCGAGGATGTTCCCATCTTCCGAATCGTCTTCTGTTCCAAGTTTCGGGGGTAGAGAGGTAGTAGGGTAGGGAAGTTGATAGTTGGGGTCTCCAATTTGAGGACTAGGGGTAGGGAAGCTCGAATTGAGCTCGGGAAGAAGCAAGGAGATGTCTTGACAGAAATTAGGCAGCGCTTCCATGCCCAGTGTCTCAAATAGAAAGAATGGGGGGTGGGGGTAATCGATCAGGCTGCCTGCACACAACGAAGGAAGCGCGGGGAATATCAGGAAAAGGCGAGAAGAAGTGGGAAGAGGAAAGAACAAGGGAAAGAACCTCTACAGTCTTCTTCTGCTCCCCGAGTTGCCTTCGACCTCTGCGCGCTTCTGGCTCTTGTCCTAGCTTCCAATGCGACTCCTCTCGACTGCGCCTGCTGTCAATTTCGGTCCACACCTCGATTCCACCTTCGCTTCTACTCGCCACTCTTCCACTGTCAGCTTCTCGGGAGCTCCACAGAAACACCTTCGCTCTCTCTGCTGGTTGTGTTCCAGCAATTCGGTCTCACCCTTCGCCTAGCTGCCAACTTGTTTTCTCCTACCTCGATGTCTCGCTCGATTCCTCTCTCAATGCTAACTCGCGAAGCTCACTCTCTCAATCGATCTTCTCAAGCGCTGTGCTGCAGGAAGTTGGAATGCGCCTAATGTGCTTCCTCACGCATCTTCCCCGCAGATTAGGGGTTCTCGACCTTGGGTGTCTTCCTGACCTACCTACCTATTCGGTGCGTCCCAGTAGGTACACCTACTGTCTTACCCGAAAACTCGTGGTTGGTCCTTCGCGGTCGCTGTCTTCCGCCGTCTTCTCATCTTCCGCAGTCTTCCCGTCTTCTGAAGACGCAACTGAGAAGACGGTCGTCTTCTGAAGAAGTCAACTTCTTATTACAAACAGCTCTTAAGATCATCTTCCTGTTAAGGAAGACGTAACCTTAAGTAACAACGCTTCTTCAATTATACAAACAAGTTATTATTCTTAAAAATTTCAAAAATTCGTGCATCCTGTAATTTGTGGGCACCACACATATCATCTTCAAACAGTTGGACAAACTGAGCCAATAGAACTATAGACAATATGTTAAATGTTTCCGCATTTGAGAAGAAAAAGAATTGGGATATGCTCCTTCCTTTAGTAGACTTTGCATACAACAACTCGCTAAATGCTTCTAAACGAACGTGACCTTTCCATCTCATGTATGGAGAGCATCCGTTGACTCTTTCCAATCTGATCCACATGACCAAACATTTGGAGTCAAGAACCAAAGTGGCTACAGTGAACAAGTTCGTTGAACAAATCAACAAGACATCCACCGCACGACGAAGAAATTACAAAATGCACAGAATCGTCAAAAGTAATATGTGGATGCACATCGTCAAGACATGGAGTTTGTAGTGGAAGATCGAGTTTGGCTATAACTAGCTAAGGATGGTTATAAACCTCTCCCATTTAAGTTGCAATGTCCTCGTTGCTATGATCTCATTCAAACTCTTGAACCAAAAGTGTGGCATTTGTGTAATTTTTGGCAAGTTCCCAAGTAGCTTCATATAACAGATAATCTTCCCATAACACAAGATACTCTATGCGTTGTCATTTTGTATCTCTTGTCCGCTTCTTCAAGATCTTCTCGACTTTGTATTCTTCTTCTTCATCCACTAACGTTGGAAGTGATGATGGTGTATATCGATTTGTGAATTGGTTGGACCGAGAGGTATATTGACAAGGAAAAGACACATGGAAAACTGGATGAATTTTCATGTGTGACGAGAGCTTTAGTTTATACGCTACGACATCAATACGCGTGAGAATATGAAAGGGTCCAATGAAGCGAGGGCTGAGCTTCTTACCTCCTACCAATTAGAGGCTGGTGATTAGTGCTCCTTAGTCATGAGAAGAAAAGTAGTTAATTTCTAGTTACCTTGCACAATTAGTGGTGAGATGGGATAAGATCCATGTCAGCGATCCATGTGAAGTTCAATGATAAGTAGTTGAGTGTGTGATGTGAAAATACCAAGTCATCAATCCGTGTGATGACCAGAGAGTGGTGGAAAGGATGTGCAACCTTATCTTGTCATTTTCTCTCTAGTATAGAAAGGAAGAAAATGTCTTTGTTGGGCATTCTACCTTCAGTCTTCTTGTGAGTACACAAGTGTTGCAATAACACATAGTATATACTAATAGATAAAGGTATAGATTTTTATGATCACGGCTCAAAGTTTAGTCTTCCGAACTATTTGTTGACATACTGAAACAAAAACAGAAATATAAGTACAAAAGTAATGCAAAGTGAATAATTAACTATATAATAATATAATAATATAAAATAAAATAACTATAAATGAGAGAAAGTTATAAAACTCATCAGTGGATAAAATTGTGATAAACCTTTCCCGAAAAGAAAAAGATGATACTAAATTAAGGACCATATGTATATAAGTGAAGTGAATAGAATATACAACGAATAAAATTTTGAAAGATAACAATAAAATATACATAGATCAAGATCAAGATAGAAGTTATGCATAGAGTAGCTTCATTTGTATCCGCCGGTCAAAAGCTTTACACTTTCATGAGCACGGGATATAGCAGCAGGGATGGTCGAAGTGGAATGATGGTTCAGTATGCAACGCAGCTACTCTTACTGCTATGAGTAAACTGTAGACGGATTGTAACGTTCGACCGCAGATCACGGAGTCGAGTCGTCCGTCTCTAGCCAATGAATCGTCAAACGCGAACCTCTCTGAAGACCTGTGTACTATATTTGTGTCTCCAGATCCAATTCGTTAAACTTTTCGCTAATAAACACCAAGGATTTGATAACCGTCGGACGTGTTTAGAATAACCAACTAGTCTTTTTCAGATCTCTGCTACTAATCTCAGCTTTCAGAACACAATGGAAAGTATTCTGGGTCTGGGTTGGATAAAATTTGGGCAGCGCTTCCGCTACTGGTGATTAAGTCGGAACGCAGTAACCCCTGAAGAACAACAGCCAGGACTAGGAAGCCTAGTGGATGCTAAGAAGTAGGAAGACAAAGTAATTACACCGAAATAGAGTCAACTCTACACCAGACACTTCAATCCAGCTTTGGCACTCAATCCAAGCTTACTTATCATATAACACAGCAAATCACAGGCTCATATACATTACACGGCGTTTTCTTGCTGACAAGGTCTCAGAGAAACGCTCAGACCGGTAATCTTTCCTGCTACTGGAATTCTCAGATGAGAATTTAAATTCGGAAGTGGAATTTCTCCAAAAAGCTGGTTTTCTCTCTGAACGCTCTGATTACTCTAAAGACTAAATCGACTCCAGAATTCCTCTGGTAACCTCAGCCTGTAACTATTAACCAAGGGTTTTCTCTCTGTGTAATCTGGTCTAGGACTCTAGCCTGCCAAGCATCTTCTCTGCTCACCAAGTTGTTAGAATACTACACAGTGTGAATACTCCTTTATTACAGTAACCAGTTCAGGCTATTAGATGGTGAACTTTCGTAAGGTCACCAAGGCCAAGACCCAAGGTATATTATCCAGGCCCAAGGCCATTGTACATTATTGAGTAATCGTTTACTTGGTTCTGCCCACACTCTCTTGAGGAGCTCTCCCACACTCTCATACTGTCTTTATGTCGTGACTTAGAGTTTTGCCTTAGCCTATTCTACTAGCAGTCCATTTCCAACATGGTATCAGAGCATTGCTTTGTTGATGCACTAGCACAATAGCATAGGCACTAGGTAGGCCTTCAGCCCTTAGGTGAGAGCAGTTGGAGGACGCTTCAGCTGCTGCGAGAAGGACGCTTCACGCACTGAGATTCTGTACCTTCGCTAATAGAGCTTCATCGTTCCAGCGATCAATCTGATACAGAATGTCTGCCCCCTTTGACACCAAAGGCTGGGCTAAGTTCGACGGCACATATTTCACACTTTGGAAACACAAGACAACCTTGCGGCTCAGGGCCCACAGTGTTCTTGATATCGTGGAAGGGAACGTGCAGAGACCACGTGCCACTACACCCGGAGGTACTGCGGTACCATCCCTCCCTCTGCTACCGGACCCGGTAGCATTGCAGATTGGGATCAGCGTGATGTTAACGCGCTCGCAGCGATCAACGAATGCTGCGAGAACAGTGTGGCAAGACATCTAATGTCGTGCACCACATCGAACATGCATGGTCCACCTTGACCAGACACTTTGCAGATCAAGACATGGTGACCAAGATGCACTTAAGAGAGAAGTTGCGGGTTTTAAAGATAAAACTCAACGAGACTGTCACCCAACACGTGAATAACTTCAAGTCTCTCATCCAGCAGATGACTTCAGCTGGATTGATAATTACCAACGAAGAGCAAGTCCTCGCGCTGATGGGCAGCATACCCAACAACTACCATATATTCTTGCAGGCGATGAGAACAAACCCAAATCTCTCGCTACAGGACCTCATCACCTTCCTCATCCAGGAGGAAACGATCGGGCGCAAGTTATCGATGGAACCATCCACTGCCTTGTTTGCAGGACGCCGGCAAGGAGGACGCAATGGCAACAATCGGTGCAACAACGGTGGCAACCGACAAGGCGGTAACCAGCCACCGAAGAGACTGTCAGATCCCAACGAGAAATGTTTCCAGTGCAACAAGTCCGAGCACCGCATCGCCGAGTGTCCGGACAAACCCAACAGTAGCAACGAAAACTCGAATGCTGGTAACCAGAACAAGAACAAGAACAAGAATCGTCGTTCTCAGAACAACAACAGCAACACTCGTCGAGTTCTGGTGGCACAATGTTCATCTGCAATCGTGCAGACAGCTGATCCTAATTGGTATGTGGACACGAGTGCCACACACCACATGGCACATAATCGACGACAATTCGTCGAATACTCACCCGTCTCTACTGAGAACACCGAGAATGATGCAATTCTACTCGGTGACAACACCACCATCCACGTTGCTGGTTCCGGCATGGTGGAAGTGCGCCTGCTCAACGGCGAGCATGTGTGCATACGTGACGTTCTCTATGTGCCCGCCTTGCAGAAGAATTTATTCTCAGCTCGGCAATTTGATGCCAATGGCGGCTGGTGCTTAATTGGCAACGGACTCTGTCACCTAGAAGATAGATTTGGACAAGTGCTAGCTCCATGTCCCACTGTCGAGGATCAAAATTGAATTCTCGAGCATGTAGAGATCAGGAATTCAATTTTGGTCGCTGACCAAACCGCGCTTGTAGCTACAACTGGTAGGACTCCAATAGTCCACACACTATCCCCAGCCAAAGATCAGGACCGCGCTTGCGAGCTAGACCGCAATCTAACCAGCGGACTAGAACCTCACTATTCAACCGCAATATGCGCAGGATCCGTTTCCCACGGTCCAGGCCTAGCCCCGTCTCACAGAATGCGCACACCCAAGCTGAAATTCACCCAAGTCACTCACGGAGTTTTTCTCCCCCTAATTCGGAGCATACACTCACAAGAGAAGTCCCACTCACTCCGCAAAATTCGGAATTGCCATACTTGGATAATGAGGGCTCAATTTCAGTGAGCGCGGCCTCTACCCCCTTCACTACCACACCTCTTGGTTCTTTCCCTACACGGACGCCATCTGTTGGTGCACCTCCTCACGTACGCACACGGATCGAGTCCCTTCCGCTCACACAGATCGATCCAGTTCGCACGCCCTTTGAAAGACCCGCACCTCTAACTGCACGCCTAACGATCAATACTCGGCCACAAAGGTCAGAAGGGGCCTTAATGGCCCCCGTCGACCGGAGAGACCCCATATCTTGAGACTCCCACGCGTGATCCCTGGCACTCGCACCTCTTCTCGGAAGCGAGGGGCTTCCGGATTTCGCGTCGAGGACCACGCACCCCCCGAGGTACACACACAGAGAGTCCCCAACCAGCGGGGACTCCCCAGTCTTCGTGGACTCCCGACGAGGTACGCCCTCCGCGGCCTCATTGGGAGTAATTCTCTCACACGGATGGGATCCTCATCCGCATACATCAGGAGATGAGGCACCACCCCATCCTCATGCTCCAAGAGGATGGGATGGGACCCCATCCCTCACACGGACTGCCTCCGCACGGAGGCAATCCTCCTCCCAGGCTGCGGGAGGTCGCCGTGACCTCCGCTGACCTGGGAGGCAGGGGTGTCAGCGTCAGCGGCGGCGTGGACTTCAGGATCCGCGCTGGGCTTCGCAACTACGGCCGCGCAGCCGCTACTGTTATCCGCCACCACGGTCGCGCCACCCGTGCAGGGTTTTCTAGGCCCGCGGCCCGACCTACAAAGCCTAATCCAGCCTACTAGACTTCACAGCGATCCGGGCTCTCAAGTCTTACCTCCAAACCAAGTCTCATCTTGGATTTTTCTTGGCGAGCAGTCGGGTTCTCCTTCTTTTTCTCGATCTCGGTCTCCTTCGCATATGTTGGCAGGCCTTCAAGATTTCACATCTGGTAGTCGGACTCCTCCACCGACGCCACCTCGACCCTGTGCTCTTGTTACTACAACGAGCGATCTCTCTACCTTGTGGCATCAACGACTCGGCCATATCAACCATCATCGCGTCCATGAGCTGAGCCACCGCATGTATGTTACCTGCCTCCCTTCCTTCCCGCTCTCTGAGGATATTTGTCCAGCTTGTGCACACGGCAAGCATGCACGCACTAAATTCCCACGTGCCAGCTCCACTCGTCCTCTAGCACTGGTCTATTCTGATATTAGTGGTCGCATCTCTCCTTGCACCTTTTCTGACTATGAGTATTTCATCACCTTTGTTGATGATTACTCGCGCTACACTGTCACTCGTCTTCTCTACTATAAGAGTGACTGTTTTGCTGCTTTCCGGGACTATTTGGCATTTGCTGAGCGCGTCACTGGTCAATCTCTTGTCACTTTGCGATCTGACAACGGCGAGGAATATCGTTCAGCTGCTTTTGACGCTTTTTGTCGTGAGCGCGGCATCCAGCGTCAATTCACAGTCCCTTACTCTCCTCAGCAAAACGGCGTTGCTGAATGTAAGAACCGCAGCTTGCTTGATGCTGTCCGTTCTATGCTTTACACTTCCAAGCTTATCAAGACCTTCTGGGGTGAAGCAATCACCTGCGCCACCTTCCTCCAGAACCGGTGTCCGTCTAAGGCTATCCCGTCTATGACCACACCTTATGAACTCTGGCACTCCTATGCCTCCACAACTCCTCGCCGACTCGATCTCTCTTTTCTGCGCGTCTTTGGCTGTCGCGCTTTTTCCCAGGTCCCCGAGGTTGAGCGCACAAAGCTCGATGATCGCTCTCACGAGTGTATCTTCCTTGGCTATAGCGGCCAGAGTAAGGGTTACCGTCTCCAAAGAAAATCTGACGGTCATACCTTCACCTCTCGTGATGTTATCTTCGATGAGTCTTCCCTGACTCTCCCTCTCACATCTGCCCCCTCTGCTGATCTCCCACTCACTCAAGCGTCTCTTGAGACCGACGTCCATTTTTATCATATTGTGTCCGCCCCTTCTGCTGGCCCAGCTTATGTCTCGTCCGTCTCTCCCGGTTTTCCTTCAATGGGAGTTCCTCTGCCATCTCCTGCCGGTCCAGCTCCAACCCCATCTGTTGGTCTTGGATCTGGAGGAGGAGTCTCTAGCAGTCATGGCCCTGGCGGAGGAGTCACCAGCAGTACACAATCATGTGGGAGCAGTCGCCCTCCACGTTCTCACTCCTCGAGCCATCACTCTCCCCTTGCAGAGAACTTGAGCCCGCGCAATCCCTACCTTCGGCGCACATCACCACGCTCACCACGAGTTTCCGATCCTACCCACAGCGAGTCCTCTCTTCCTCCATTGGATTTCCCAGCACCGCCCCCATTGAGACGATCAGCTCGACATTCAGTTCCTCCACAACGGAACCCAGATGAAGGCTACGACCCTTCATCACTGATCCTGAAGTCTCGGAAGAACACCAAGCGTGCATTGATGGTAACTCTCAAACCTGTGCCAATGAAACTTGTTTCTTACACAGAAGCAGTATCTTCTCCTGATGCCGATCAGTGGAGAAGAGCAATAGAGGAGGAGTTAGATTCTCACGAATCTAACGGCACTTGGAAGCTCACCGACTTGCCACAAGGACGCCGATCAATAACATGTAAGTGGACCTTTAAGTTAAAACTTAATACCGATGGGTCCATTGCTCGTTATAAGACGAGACTAGTGGCTCGTGGTTTCACTCAGATCTACGGATTGGATTACACAGAAACTTTTTCCTTGTAGTCCGCATTCAGTCGATACGGCTCATCCTTGCCATCTCAGCACAGTATAATCTACATGTACATCAAATGGATGTTAAAACTGCGTTTCTGAACGGAACACTTAACGAGGAATATACATGAGTGTTCCGGAAGGAGTGATTACAGCAAGACGTAGTCAAGTATGCAGATTACTTAAGACTCTCTACGATCTTAAGCAATCATCAAGAGAATGGTACTTGATCATCGACAACTTCTTGCTTTCTCTTGGATTTGCTAAGTCCGGTGCAGACGGAAACGTTTACTACTTGCACCAAAAACAGCACTTCGTCATTCTTGCCCTCTACGTGGATGACACTGTGATTGCCAGCAGCAGTGAGGCTCTACTGTCTCATGTAAAAGGGAAATTGAGGTCACGATTCAAAATGACTGACATCGGTCCAGTCCATCATTGTCTCAGCATTGAGATTAATCGTGATCCATCCTCTGGCACTATCAGACTTAGTCAAACTTTGTATTTGACACCGAAACTATTTCAGTTTGGCTTGCAGGATTGCAAACCTGTAAGCACCCCTCTAGTTACAGGTGAGAAACTTTCCTCGGATGACTCTCCTGTCATAGAGGATGAAAAAAGTGCAGCTGGCTCTATTAATTGGGCCGCAGTATGCACTCGTCCTGATTTGTCTTATCCCATTAGTGTACTCTCCCAGTTCATGAGTAGTCCTGGACCTAAGCACATTGCCGCTATGAAGCGGATTTCCTGTTACATCAAGGGAACTTTGAATTTGTACCTTGAGTATGCTCACTCACCCCAGCCCTACTCTCTGTTCGGTTACACCGATGCTGACTGGGGAGGACATGCGGAGACAAGACGATCCACATCAGGACATTGCTTCATCTACTCCGGAGGAGCCATCAGCTGGTCCCCCAAGAGACAGAAGTCAGTAGCCCTGTCAAGTACAGAGGCAGAATATGTAGCTCTTAGCACGAGCTGCTCAGAGACAATCCGATTAAGTCAGCTCCTGACCGACATCGGATTGCATGACAAGGAGCCGACCGTTACATATTGTGACAACCAAAGTGCTATGGCCCTTGTCGACACCAGCAAGTTCCACGACCGTACGAAGCACATCGACATCCGATATCACTTCATCAAAGATCGCGTCGCTGGAAAAGTTATAGAAGTTAGATATTGTCCTACTGAGGACATGGTTGCAGATATTCTGACAAAGAGCTTACCATCTCCTAAGTTGGACTATCTACTACCAAAGCTAGGAATGTTTTCTAGCTAAGTAATATTTTTATCCGAACTGTTACTGAGTGAGAGTGTTAGAATACTACACAGTGTGAATACTCTTTTATTACAGTAACCAATTCAAGCTATTAGATGGTGACCTTTCGTAAGGTCACCAAGACCAAGACCCAAGGTATATTATCCAGGTCCAAGGTCATTGTACATTATTGAGTAATCATTTACTTGGTTCTGCCCACACTCCCTTGAGGAGCTCTCCCACACTCTCATACTGTCCTTATGCCGTGACTTAGAGTTTTGCCTTAGCATATTCTACTAGCAGTCCATTTCCAACACAAGTATCAGCCTCTCTGCTCAACCTCCGCTCTGCTCGGTCTCTGCTGTTACAGTCCCGCACTCAGGTGAAAATGAAACAACAGTCCGTTTTAGGGTTCGCGACCCCAGTTAAGTACTTGGAACTTCATTTCACGTATAACCGTATAAAATAAAATCGTATAAAATCGTATCATGCCGTATAACCGTCACCAGTGACATGGTCAACTTATACAGCCTGCAGCATTTGCCCTTTCGTTTGGCAAATGTCTCAATCTTGTTTCAGTCTTACTTTGTCCGCCGGAAACGAGTTATCGAATTCCGCTATGGATCTTACGTACGTGGTGACTGAGTGGATTACAGAAATTTATTTGACATCTCCTTCAATACGTTTGTAGGACTTGACCCCAGCCCTCTTAGCTTTGCGTCACTGGATCACACGTTTGACTGGTTACAGCAGTTTCAGTAGGTAAATATGTCACACCATCAAAGCGAGAAGTGCATTTTAACTATCAACCATGTATCTACACGAAAAGTTCTCTCTATCTTTACTATAGATTATCAATTCAAATTATTTTTTATTTGTATTGATGCTGTGTCTTAACATAAGTTCACTCTATCTTTACTATAGATTATCCATTCAAATTACTTTTTATTTGTTTTGATGTAGCGTCAAATTCGACAAACATATTAAAGGTAGGATCAAGTAAATTTCTATAGTGGATTATCTTGCTAAACGATATGTATGCAGAGAAACATATGTATGCAGAGAAACATATGTTTCTCCTGATGCTGTATCACCTTTCTATTTATTCAGCTTTATTCCGCTATAAGACTGTCGATAACATTCTATAAAGCCGTTTTGACTCAGGAATAGGATTCTGGTGCGTCGCGAATTCTGTTTGAACGGCCTGTCTTGCTTAATGTCCGCTCCTGCAGAAGCCGCAACTCCAGAAGTTAGGGTAGTCGTGCATGCAAGTTAGTTGATGCAGTTAATCTTCTCTCCATCCCTGCATAATTGATTGAAGCATGCATATTATTCATCCTCTTCCGAGTTCGAAAGAGAGGAAATGCATGTTTAATTTAATATCTAATCTTTTTAGATGGAAGGGTTAAGTATTAAATTAAACCTCTGATTAAAGTTACGTATTCATGAATACAGTCCCTCGGACTTGTATCTTTTGAAGCGCGACGATCCACACAAGACTTATTGGTTCTTTCTTGCTCTCTCCGTGTTTCCAGGCATGGACTAACAAATAATATTTATAAATTATTTAAATTATTTAAATCTACTTAATATTTATAATATTTAATATTTATAATATTTAATATTTATAATATTTAATATTTATAATATTTAATATTTATATAATTCTCTGATAACAAAAGAAGAACAGATTATTCCCAGAAGTTCAGCTTGCATGCATATTCGTTCACCTCGTTGAAGTTAGATGGCAGCCAGTTCAAATATGAGTTAAACACTCTCATACTAGTTAGTTTTAACATAAAATAATACAATATAATATTTGTGTTTCATTTTCATCGTCTTATTTTCTTCCGCCTCCTTAATCACCTTAGAACTTATGTTAGAAATAAAAAATAATCATCATCATTTATTTGTAAGAGAAAGAATTAGAACTTACTGCGAAACATGAGTAACTTTTATTCATGAATTTGTTGTTATTTTTTCTATTCTTTGTGAGTATGTGTCCAAGTGATTGTATCGTTTTGTTTTAAAAATTATAAAACTGAACTAGATTTGTTTTTATTTTAAAAAGTTCAAAATGAAAAAGTGGATTTGATCTTGTTCTTCCCGAATTGTCTCACTTAATTCTTTTTTTCGTGTTTTAGTACATATCTTGAACATATTCTCAATTTATTTTTCATGTTAATGTGAGCTACTTCTCCAAATTGACTGCAACCAGTAGTAAAGCTGAATTTCCTCTTTCATTTTTCGTTTGTCTTCTTCCACCTCTTCTCTACAACAAGTTTCTTTTTCCTTTTTTTTGACATAGTCATACTTCCTTGCATATTCACCCTCTCTCATCTTCGGGATGGAAGGGAGCTTGCAAAGTGTTTTAATTTAGCTCCTAGCTTTAAGCTTTCTGGTAAAAAGAGTTAGATGATAAATTAAACCTGTGATAAATGATTTTGCTCTACTACTAGTCACGCATACGCGCTTTGTCTCTTGTAGCGTACTTTGAAGTGTATTACTTACATGTTGTTTTTACCAATTTTGGCATGCGTATAAGCGCTAATATTTGTATGTAAAATATACTTCTCTCATAAAGTTAATATGTTTTAGTAACTTAACACTTATAAAATGATCACTAACAACTCATGTGATGGAATTGATTTATCCTTCGAAAAGGAAATGATTCTAACCTAGCAGTCCACTACCTGTTCCCGATTTCCTTTCCGCTCTCCACGCTTGTCTGTTAAATTTTTTCTGCTAGATGTGGACTTTGGTTGAATAACGTTATTGATCGTGCTAGTCAGTTTTTGTAGAGATGTTAAAATGAACTTCTACTGCAGCTCATTCTCACCGACACTCCTACAATGAATACGTTATGTACTTGTGATTCTCCAATATAGTCACAATCGCGTTATAGTTACATTTGAACGTAACGAATCTTTCTTTTTAACCCGAGTGCGGAGGTGCGGCACACCCGGGTTACTATAAAATGTAACTGGACTATGGGTTTAATTTGTGCGTCTGTAATCACCACCACACTTTATATTAGCACTTTAGATCGTATAAAAAGCATAGAATTTAAACAATTATAACACGTTATAATTTAGAGAAAATAGTCTAGTAATTTCGGTGGAAGAACACCTTTTATTTTTTACGCAGTCGTCACATGAACTGGAACTTAGTGAAGCATCAACTCCTCGTGTGACTTAGTCCTGCACTTGCGAGGAGTTCATCCTTGACTTTTTGGTATTGAAGATGGTGTATAGCTCATTTGCTCAAAATTTTGCTTGATCATACTTTTATCAAGTTTGTTGCGTTTGATCACATTTTTCTTAATGATATATTGTTTGATCACACCTCTGATTGATTACTGAAAGTAAAGATAGTAATTTTATCATTGTTTCACTATCTTTGATTGTGACTACCGTACTGGTAAATCAATTCACGCACGTGTGTGCATGAAGTGTAGTTTTAAATAGATAAGAGGTGATCGCACACCTGCAGTAAAATCTTTTTGTCCATATATGCAATAAGAAAACGTGTCAAGAGAAAAGTGATAAATTTTATGCATGTCTCTAAACGATATGCGATCATTACCAGATATATCACTAAACTCTTGTGTATTTGAAGAGATTGGACGCTAAGTAAGTACCAAGTTGTGTTTTACGATGGATCCAGTAAAAGTTTTAAATTATAAATTTTGTGGATACTATGAAGAGACCTTAGAGAATTTAAACATGCTGCCGTGGACTTGTAAACATTTTCTATTGGATTTCAGAACCAAAGAAATGAGAGAAAGCACAATTTGTATTTCAGAAGAATTGAAGTCCTATAACTTTTGAGATGGAGAATCATATGAGAACATGTAGATTTTCACAGGGTATTGGTGAATATGAGACACATTTGATTCGAGGAGGACCGATATGAGAGAGAAGAGCAAATTCACGTGATCACTTGAAACTGCAACTTGTTGATAGTGACGTCAGTGAAGATTCTAACTAAAGTGAATTTGTTTCAGATCGAGACGACACAATGCATGTACATGTATAAGATGCTAGTACAATTGTGCATGAGTCGCATTGTGCCGATGCGTTCTCCTTTGTTTACTTTGAATCAGATGTTGTGTAGATCAGAGATTGTGAGAAAGCGAGACAAATCGTCCAAGTATAAGAACTGATTTTCTAATGCTGATGAGTGGCAGAAGATTCGATTATGATTTAAGAACTTGCCAATGGTCTTACAGTAGGACAGAAATTTACTTGAAACGGAAGTGGAATGTGCCGGGGCAGGAGAATCCTCATGTCAACTTGAGTGAGTCAACGATACAGTCTTGGTTTCAGTCGAGAGGGGTGTTCATATCAAAGGTACAACGCATTGTTGATGAATTTTCTGTTCAGAAGGAGTTGAGATCTCAATTGTAGAAGAATGTGTGTGACACAAATCTTCCAGTCGTGAGTACGAATTTACAAAGAGGTTATGGGATTTTGACCGTCAGTTTGGAGTTCAAAGTCCGAGTTGGAGGCGGAGTTCATGGAGCTCAATGAATTTGGAGATGCATTCTCAACTCACGAGTTATTCAGATTAATTTGTTCGGGTTTCTCATAGCTAAACATCTATCATTGCTTTGAGAATATGGAGGTATATTCTATTGTAACAGAAAATGAGTAAAGAGGTGGGTTAGATGTACACTGAGTTGGATTTTTTGTCAATCAACTACTGTAGCGACTCATCTTCTTGTAGATTACATAGATCAAGATATCTGTATGTTGCACAGGACGTCCTACTTGATATATGTTCATCGTATACCTGAAGAGTTGGTGGTTAACTTAAACACCTAAACTAGACAGGTTTGCATCTGCTCCCTATCTCGCAAGAACGTACATATGAAACACAGGGTTCTCGTCATATAGCAGTTTTGGGGAAAGATGACAAAACGTCCATCACATTAGTTGTTTCTAGTTCGGCTGCATGTGAGTTATTATCACCTCAAATCATTTTTATGAGAAAAATAAACATGTGTCTTCCATTTACCAACACCGCGAGAGAAATGAGTGACAAAGACTGGCATCTTACTTTCTCTGAAAACCACTAGATATCACTAGACTTGTAGAGACTGGATATAAAAAAATTTACGTCCTTATTATCAATGTGTGTGAGCAACTTTCACTTCAAGCTAGAGTACAGAAAATTATACTTTTTTTGGACTCCTGGTCAGTTCATGCGTCGAAAGAATTCCCAGAGGGGGTAAGAAGATTTCATCTTGAAATCTGTATCATTGCCGTCCGTGTAGCTTGTATTAATGTATTCCAACCAACTGATGTCGTTTTGCAACGATCTCTAAAACATTCTTTTCAGCATTGTTTTAGCACTTGGACGGCAAGTGAAACTGAATAGATGATTAAAGATGGGATGGAGCCTTCCGGTGTGAAACTAAGTTGGTCAGTTGGTTGACTGAGAGCTGTAGCTATGGACTGCTTGAAATATGCATACAAACAAATTGAGTCTCGAAACGAAATGATTAGAAAAGACTGAGAAAAATTTGATATCTTACGAGCTTGGTATCAGACGGTGAAGCGGAATATGCACGGTGTATTTTTCAGAGTTTCAGAGACAGAAGTAACTGCAGTTAATGAGCAATTCTGGAATTGGAGTGGGATGATTATGGTGATGATATTAATTTAGATTTAGAACTCATGCAAAAAACTGAAAACTGAAGAGATGATTGTACCCACAGTATGTAGTTTCAAGATTTTGTTTTGACCCGTAGTTTACATATGTATGTGAGATATTTATGCTCTAATATACATAAAAACCTTCTGTAGAAATGCTAGGTCCTCTAGTCCTTGGATGTCGTCTTATTACAACCAGTTTGTGCATAGACGTAGACTCAAGAATACTAGTTTACGCTTGCTTTATATCGATAGTATTCGTGAATGAAAACTCATGAGCAAAATCTGAAGAGCACGAACTGATTTACCAGTACGGTAATACCTTTGCCATTCAAAATCGTTTCAACAATAAATTACATGTCAGACGATACATGCTCAAAATATTAATATCGCAAAGTGATTAGTTTTCTAATCAGTAGTAAATCAAAGTTAACGAGTTAAAAGAGAGATGTGATAAAACACAACAAACTTACTGGAGATACGATCAAATAAATTTCTGCTCGTGTGGTAATACAGGTCTAAACGCTCGAGATTCACATACTTCGTAGGCCGATAATGTGCTGTATGCAATACAAGTGGCTTCTGTAACGGTGACGGTATTCTCACATTTGAAACTGAAGTTAATCTTCAAGCAAATCTTCAAGCAGGAGTACTTCCATTTATTGCACGGAAACTGCTGTGATGTCTCTATATGACACGGTGAGTCAGAAATTTTCTTCCTCAATCCCCCGTAGCAATTGTAAATCTTTCTTAGACCCCCAAAGTTGAAGATGTTTTCCTGGTCCTCTACTGGTTGGGGCAAGGTCGTGACTGTGATAAATGCCTAACTGCGTTGTGCGAGCTGGATTTACGGTTACCTGGTACACCTCTGCAATAGTAGATTGTGGGTCGTCAGCATCGTTCGAGAGGTGTGGCCCTCTGCAGACCGCATAGCATTCTTTTTTCCTAAACCGACTGTTGAGATGCCACCCGAGACCGTGTATGTTCGCGATGGACTTCAGTTCTACTATTCAAGCGGAGATGTAAAGACCTCTATAGTGTTCGGACAGGTCCAAACATTTACATTCCCCGAGAACACTGTGTGGCTGCCATGGGTGAGATCTTTTGCGTTTTTTGATCTTATCATCTAGAATCTAGACGAGAACTCTGTTGTCCTAATGTGAATCGGTTACCTGAACAGCAATAGTTGACGTGTATATTGTCGACAGCTATCTTAATGCAGTATGTTGCATGTTCTGAACACATGATGTCCGATTTAACTAAAGCTTCTTACGAACACTTCTTACTCCGCTGTTCAATACCAAAAGTATGGTGTTTCAGTCTGATGCCACCTGAGTTTTCTTATGCATCGAAATCACATGTCATTGCGCTTCAGTAGAGCTTTGGTAGCAGTCGAGTTCTGCAGTTTTGGTTGCTTGGGAACTTACTGTCTCCTGTTCTAGGGTTGAGTTCTAAACACAGTTGCGAAGACTATCTTCGAACGTGCTCTCTTATCTAGTTCTTCTCATGTCCAACCCTTTTCAAGTGACCATTCGTGCCGTGAGAGCTACACGTTGAGATTTGGCCGTTTGCATAAAGAGGAGGTTTACTCGTGGGTACTTAGAGAAATGACTTTTACTTGTACATGAACTCATTCCTCTTTCCTTAGAGCTAATAAACCGTAGTGGATCCGACAGTGGTGGAGGTATTGGGAGGACGCTCAGACAGACGTGTACTCGGTACGAGACCTCGGGTGCAATATGCATTAAAAAACTCGATGATTCACGGAATTTCCAACACATTAGGTATCGCATTTCGCTGTGGTCTTCATCGTTGCGAGAGCCAAGATATCCGTTGCTGAGAGTCGTAAGATTTTTGTTTGGTATTGCTTCGAGGAGAACACCACCGAATCCGTGGACTCCTCTGTCCATCCCATGCCCTCCCCGAAACATAAGTTTCAGAGAAGGCAAGAAAAGAAAACCTCCGACCGGAACGGAAACCGAATCCGCGAGCTCCCCCTTCCATCCCAATGCCTTCCTCGAAACTATTTTTGTTTTGAAGAAAGCAAGAGAAGGAAATGAAGAAAACCTCCAATCAGAACGGTTCTGAATCCGCGGTCTCCTCCTTCCACTCCCAATGCCCTCCTCGGTGAACAGTAGTAGCACATAGTACCTTGGAAGACTTCTCCAGCTTCAACTCTGCTGCACTCGGACTCTCCCGACTCTCTCGTCCTCGACTCCAGACAGCATTCCCGCTCTCCTCTTTTGTCAGAAACGTCCTACACCCGCATGACCCGCACCCTCGCAGTCGTCAGCTTTAAACAGTTGAAACATCCTCCGGTCTATGAGAGTCTTGCACTGGATCTACTCTTCCTTGTGAATCAAGAACTAGAGACTCGAATCTGTGTTACCATCGAGAACCCCCTCTCAAAATGTCAATATGCCATATAACAGTGGTAACTCCATAATTATAATTGACCTCCTGTCGTCGGAGTCTTACAGTCCTACTTCGGAAGCTAGAAAAAAACTATAAGTGGAGAGTGTGAATATATGTTGGGTACTTAATCCAAACTGGAGATGAATTGTTTATCTCTACGGAGAAGGAGCGCTTCGGCAGACGATATCGAGGAAGCTCGTGTCAACTGCCGTGAGAAAGTCCCCGAGCGGCACTCCTGCGGGAGTGTGCGGACCGAAATGGTCGTCCCGAAAGGGAAGAATTCCGAAGGAGAGGGCGGCGTAGAAGCTTCGGCTGAGCTTGACCAATCCTCGGAGAAGCTCGCTTCAGCACAGTGATGCGCCTCGCTCACCCTCAATGGGTATGCAACAGAACGGGGCTTACTCTCACCGTGCTCGACTTTTGTTCGTCCTGTCTGCTGAGGAAGATCATGTTATAACAGTGAAGCTCAATAAGATCATACCTTTATATGTATGATCTTATTTCATTTCATAACACGCACGGTTAGGTTGAAAAATGAAATTCCTGCAAGATCGCCACCACCATTTACTTCTTCCATGGAAAGATGGAGAAGGTGAATGGAAGGGTTAGGGTATGCAACAGAACGGGGCTTACTCTCACCGTGCTCGACTTTTGTTCGCCCTGTCTGCTGAGGAAGATCATGTATAACAGGGAAGCTCAATAAGATCATACATATAAAGGTATGATCTGCTTTCATTTCATATTTCATAACACGCACGGTTAGGTTGAAAAATGAAATTCCTGCAAGATCGCCACCACCATTTACTTCTTTCCATGGAAAGATGGAGAAGGTGAATGGAAGGGTTAATTAAATTCTCATTAATGAATATAATTTCTTAGATTTGTATCATTTGAAGCGTGGAAATCTACTCATGACTTATGGTTTATTTCTTGTTCTTTTCGTGTTTCCATGCATGAGTTAATAGATAATTTTTATAAAATATTTTAATTATTTACATCCATTAGATATATAACTTTTTGTTTAATATTTATATATTTTTTGATAACAATAAGCAAACAAAAGTTCATCCAGTATGCATATTATTCATCTTAGAGGAACATAATACTACCTCAGATACTATAAACGTTTTGTGAATCTATGTCAAATTGATAAAGAAAATCCGATTGATTTTCACATACGATCGATAGGTAGGCAATCCTGCATAAATGCAGGCTATTAAATTTAAGTCCAAACTCTTTCGCTTGGAAGGATTTGGTCATAAGTTCAAATCTTGACTTAAATGAACAATGCTTAATAATCAAGTTTAGTTGGATTTCAGTGTACAAAAATAATTGATCAAGATATTTTTCTCTAAATTTTTCATAAGAAAAGAAAAATTATCCAAGACTACACACGATCCAATGATGACTTCAAATTTTATTCGCGCTTCTAAGAGTTGTCCTCTTCCGCATCCTCTCTAACCAGAGTCTTTTCGATGCATATTATTCACATATTAGTGATAAGTCAGCCTGGAGATATTGAACGATACAAACATAATCCATAAGAAAAGAATAGACACATGCGTTGCAAAATCTACAAGTACGACAACTTGTTCATCAAAACGATTTATCTAATCAACATATTGCTTTATTATTTAACTTTTAAAGAAAATACTAGATAATGACTTAAACCAAAGCACATTTATCTCTTGCATCAGAAGATGGAAGAGGTGAATAAATAATGTGCAGACAGTTAACTTGAATAAGGAAAAATTACAGCAAAACCTAAGAAGATTTTCGTTGACATAGTAACTGTTTATTTTCCTTCAGCCATCGGTTCGCTTTTTTAAGATCTTTTTAACAGGAAGAAGGAAAATACCATAGTTTATCAAAAGGTATTGTATAGAACCTATCTAGCAGTCAGTTCGGTCTTTAACCTAACCGTTTCACATGAAGCGGAACTGAACCAAGATCGAATCGGTTTTCACATTCTTCAATAAATTATTTCTGAATTAAATATCTTTGAATATAATAGTTTCTGAACGAACTGTTTACTAAGAACTTGAATTTGAACGATATACACCATTTATGAATCGAAACGTTTAATTTTTTTTGAAAGGCATTACCAATTAACTGTTAGATTTTAGAGATTTTAATATAACACATAACAATATCTTCAATGTATAATCAATATATTATTTATTATAATTAAAATATAATTATCATCAAATTATATTGTTTTTTCCTAAGACTATGGAACCGAACGCTTAAACCTAGAGTATCATTGGCGCTACTGTTGACCTATAATATCTTATTTATGTAAAGTGCGACGCAATGAATATCAAAGAGATGAGAAGATCTTATCAAACTGAACAATGGAAAAGAGGAGACGCTAAAAGCCAAGCAACCAACACCTCGAAAGAGAAAAGCAAGTCGAGGTTAAGCCTCACTATCTCTAACTCTAAAGTAGCCCATCGCTCTTAAAATATCACATGTCCGTAAGTCAAAACTCCGGCATATATCTGATGCACAAGATCGTCTACTGCAATTATTCTCTTGTGGACCGTGCTAGTTAAAGCTCTATGTAGAACAATCAAACACTCTATCTAAGAAAGTAGTGCAAAATGAAAAAGAAAGTGATATTCCGGGCTCCGAGACTGACTATCCATATCAATACTTTATTTTTTGAGTTTACTTTTATAAAACTGAGAAATTTAATCGTTACACAAAAATAATTTCTGGTTACCACTTCTTCATCTCAATTGGAATATGTGAAATAAAAAATAGAAGTTAAAGCTATTCACTAGCTTCACAAGTTATGATACATCTCAAAACAAAAGTATTGAGAAAGAGATGCTAAGATGAAAATTTGGAGGTTTTTCTCGAAAAGAGGATATTTTCTTCAGTACTGAAATAAAACCGGTGAGAAAAGAGAATATTCTCTTTTTATACTTTTATACTCATACTCGGGGTTTAATAACCATCTACATTAGAGACGGAACATTTAAAACTATTCATGTGAAATACCAAATCGTTTTGAAACAGAACTATTTATAAAAATCTAAATCCAACAGTTTCCGAAAAAGTTAGACTTTGACGCGAACCGCCAAAGACGGTTTGGTCTCGTACGATCCGGTTCGAGAGTGAACCGGAGCCGACTCCAACTTGCATCGATGACAGGCACCCTTGTGAACGGATCGACAGTACTCCTCCGTCGATAAAAGCTTTCTGCTTCTGGAACTTGGAATCACGATAATTCTTTCGAGGATAAAGGGCGCATGCAGTGATTGGCGTAAGATCAAAGATGATGAAGGTGATCGTCGCGGTCTGTCTGTCGGAAACAGCCAAGATGTTCACAGTCCGGCGGAATTCCCTCCTAAAAAACAAGTTACTGGACCCTTAGCAGTCACTGGAGATTGCGTACGCTCCCGAGCATGACATACAGAACTCACCGTGCAGAAATTTTCTTCTTCAGTCTCCCATAGCAACTGTGGATCTTCCTAAGACCTCCGAAGTTGAAAATATCTTCCTCAGTCCCTTTACCGGCAGCCTTTCATTTTTTGTCCAGGTTGTATAAGTCGTCCACAAAGGAAACTCCTGAGATAGTAGTACATATTTCTAGTGAGACCCTCCTGAAGTATGGTTTGGTAGCTTTGTCTATATTGAGGAAGTTATTTGTAAATTTCAAGTTGAGATGTCTTCACTATGGATGCGAGGAGTATTGCTTATCTCCTTCTATCACGTCTATTCATCAGACTTGGTAAGTCAAGTTAAGATGTCCGAGCCCGTACATGTGTGGTTGGAGATCTACTACGATGGTGCGTACCCATACACATCGCTATTCAACATACATTGCTGTCAGAGATACACCACACATACACATAACGGATGGACGATGTCATACACATACACAAGTGTATCATATTAATCTCAACAGGAATTATCATATCCGACATGGCAACAATGATTATTCACAAAACGATCAAGCCAAACCCACTCTATACTCGCAGAGAATCCGAGTTACACTCAACTAGACTATCCACCATAGCCAGGAGCTTGGAGGCTCAACTCGAAGAACTCAGGCCTCTAAGCCTTATCTGTGAAGTATACCTCTAGTGAGCTATCCCAAGAACTCGCTCTAATGGCACTAATGGCCCTATCGAGATTAGCCACTCCACACTCGGCCAACCTAGCCGAGGTGCCAAATTGACATGACATCGAGGATAAATCCGTTGTCCAGTAGGAACGACACTGAGAGGTGGAGTCAAACATGACATGTGCCAACTTCTCGAACAACCATCACACACCAACATACGGGCTGCTCCACCAGCAAATCTACATAGCATACACCTCAAGCCAGTGCATACAACTGCTAAGCTTGGGTCAACGATATCATCGATGTTGGGAAGATGACAGGGCGTGCAATTACGCACATAGTTCATTCAAACAACACCATCACGGCCCTCTAACAGGAGTACTCTAGAAGATAACGTCTCACTCACTCGTAAAATAGTGCGCCCTACGATCACATCCAACGTCATCGATGCAGTCTGCTATAGATAGATATAATCGTCAAGATGAAACTTGTGGATCGATGACTGATAACCTCTGCCTCGAATAGTCGCATATCGCAACGTGTCTCTATACTGAGCAATCATTATGTTCTCAAAAGTCATAAGCACAACTCTCTGAAATGTCTCTGCTCGTTGAGAATGCTCTCACTCACATATCCGAGTCATCAAAGTTTAGCACCTCAGCAGAATCACGACGAATGACCAAAGGTATATTTGGATCTCGGTCATACAATAGAAAGTACGGTGAGAAGGAAGCCAAAGACACTTGTCGGCTAAAATAGTAACCCATATCCAACCATAGTAACTGCACATCCCAGTCTCCCAAATGGTCTTTTTGCAAGCCATACTTGGGTAATCCTCTCTTCACGGTCTGAACTACCCTCTCCGTCAAACCGTCCGCCTCAAGATGATCACGAGTTGTAGTCCGATGATCAATCAGCGACTGATCACTCAAGGCCTGAAACTCACCAAGAAACTCTGTACCTTGGTCCATCAGCACTTCAACTGGTGCTCCAAACATCACTCGATCTAAGAACGCATACGTTGTTCCTTCATTCGTCTTGTCAAGTAATGCCACCAACTCAATCCACTTGGAGAAGTGCTCCACCATCACCAACACATATCGGATGATGACGTACAGTCACGGTAAGGGTCTCATAAAATCCAAACTGCTGCACATCGATGTGCATATCACGCCATCAATACTGTCCTTGGAGTAAGCTATGTGTACGCTTCATCCCAAAAAGTCTCAACTCCTCATGGGCATGTCGTACTAGCTGTGCTCTTTGGGATGGATGTGACACTATTTGTACTCTCTCATCATCTCACACTCGAAGTATATGTCGTCTTTCTCGTCGAAATCTCTTCGCTCGTTGAAGGACACGATCTCGCTCCTTAGCACTTACTGTGTCTACTACCATGTCAGTACATAGATACTCCATTACGATCACATCGTCGTCAATTCCTTGAAGTCAAAACTATCATCAGTCATAAAATTCTTTAGTTGTAAGCTCCATAAACCTCTCTATTCAACTCTTCGATATCTCACTTCGATAATAACTTGAGAAAAACTAACTTCCATTGTACATCCTTCTAGGATTTTCTTCCTCACATGACCTCCACCGTCATCTAATAAGTGTAAAATGGTGCTTTAGATAAGTGACAACAAAAAAATAAATCTCTGGTAAAAAGTCAACACGTAATATCTTCTTATGTGTTAGAAAAATTAACTAACATGTATTCGCAAATCTATATGTACAGACGGCTACCGAATCAGTCATACAATCAGCTTTTGACACCTCCACCCAAAGTAATTCCATCACAGTTATCTTTGACCATCGAGATCACCTCATTTTGACACCCAGAGCTCGAATTATAGCCACGACGTCACGATCGTTCTTTGACCCTCTTTAACTTCGAAATGTGATAAGTGTCTCCTCATGTATCAGTTCGACTTGATTTTTTGATCCATGTATATCATAATGAAATCTGTATTTTTCTATAAAAAAATTAGTACCGAATTGAAGTATCTTTTGATGTCATCTCGCTACCTCAAGACTAAGAGAGTCGCACACCGAATTCATACTAATTATAACGAAGGGAAGTTAGTCCTCTAGCATAGAATCCATTTCAAAATTCGACGGTAATCTCCCTCTAGCATCCACACCATGTGATTGCACTAGTGCATTGATAAACAGGAGCGTCATGCATTCACGATACGTTTAATAGACATCTAGTTTCCCGCTCCTATGCGACTTGGTGCCTCGCATATTCCTCCAAAGGACTAGCCTACTCCAAGCCGATTGTGAGTCTGAGGAGATTTGATCTTGAGACCTCCTCCCTCAAGTTTACTCAGCTACCCACGGTGTCGTAGTGCATGACATTCAACATGATGAAACGGAACTTCATAAGACACTGAACTTGCATTTGTTCAAGAAGTTGCGCCATAGCTTATCAAGCTGGGCAAGAGCTAAGCTGGGGATACTTGGCAAGCTGCCCCTTAGCTTGTGTTGAAGTATCACCTTGAAGAGAGCGAAAGGTACTAGAATGCGATGCTGGCTAAGAAGAGCGACTTCATGCCTTTGGTTGTAGAAAAAGACTTTCTAGATAATTATTAGTACAAGTATTAAGTTATGAAAAGTATGAAAGAGAGAAATCTGTCGATTTTGGCTTGTGACTTGATTTCATGATCTAATAGTGGGAGTGCGTAGGTGTTAGCGAGTACTATAGTTTTGACTCCTCATTCACTAAAAATAGAGTTGTACAGATAAGTTGGTTGTGGACAAGCTAGTTGGCTCTTGTTTTCTTATTCAATCCCTACCTCTATCCGCAATCGACCACCGTCAGAAGGCTTGCCCTTCTTGAGAAGGACTCTCCTTGACAACAAAACCACCTCGCAACTGGTTCTATAGATAGATTTCTAAGATTACATGCTAGTAAAGCCTGCTATTTCATCTTGCATTCACTAACTTGAACCACCATAACTATCTCCAAACATGATCTTCTTGACATTTTAAGATGCAAACATGTACTACACTCTACAGTTACATGATAAAAATCTAAACCATAATTTTTTAACTATTTATGGTACACTTCTCGATTTCAAAAATCTTATAAAAGTACTCTAAGTAACTTTTCATCTGCAACTCCGTTTGTAATTTTTTAACATACCATGGTGATCAGCGCGATTAGACCTACGCCGTGATGTTTTCAGATTCTCAAATGCTCACTTCTTCCAAATGTGACTTCTCTGAGATCTTAACTTGACATAGAGAATCTAACTTTTAACAAAAAGATGAATTATTTATCATGTGAAATATTTACATCACGACAACGATGTCGTGTTGTGGTTCAGCTCTTGTGTGAAATTCTCATAGAACTTAGGAATTTATTTTCTATGTCTCGTGAACCTTATCGTGTAACTCGTTGAACGATGTGATGGATGACGTGTCACAATTATCTATTTAAGTGATGGCACGGTAATGAAACATGTCGAATCAGCAATTTGTGCGCGTTCACTTCAGTGATCTTTAGTCGAATTTGGGTATAAGAATGATGAGCCGAGGATTCATAAGGCATTCTTCCTTAGCGGGTGATTCGTGAGAGTTTCTCGATGGTCTGCATGGAGGAGTGAAGATGCGAGAGTGGTGGTTATGGACGGAGGTCCGATATCGGCTCCAGATCTTTTTTTCTCAAATATGTTTCACATCAAGCTTCATTGCATCCATCGCGATCACTTTCGACAGTGGTTAGTTTCATATTTTGGCGATGAATTCATGAGGAGAGTGATGGACTTACAGCTTCCGGTGATCCTTCCGATTGTTACTTACGAAGAGACTTGGGATCTGATGGTGTACATCTCGTTGTGACGAAGAATGGATCTCAACTATGTAGTGAACGTTCCTTCAACGTCTAGCTCGATATTCGATGTCACTGCAGACCAAAGATCAATCATGGGGCATGGATCTTGAGGAACTTTGAGAAAGACTATTTCAACCGAGTGATAGTTTCATTGTTTTCTTTTGTCGTACTTTTCATTGTAGATCGTTTTCAGGTTGTAATTTTGACATTGTATTAGTCTGCGATTCAATTGTTTCATTCTGGTTAAGCGCTTCTGTGTAGTTATAGTCCGCAGAGAATCTTTCAATATGTCTCAGAGATTTTCTGATTTCTTCTAGTCTTATTGGTGTCTAATGTTTCCTTCAGTGTTATAAGTCGTTCTAATGGTAAAAGTTGAGTGAAGAAAAGAAAAACCAAAAGCTCTTTTTGCTCTCATTGATCTACTTTTGGACCAATGGTGTTCTAGCTGATCCTCACGATGTTTTCTGTGGTTTTGGGAAGCTTCAGAGGGCCATTTGCACGAAGAAGGATATGGTTGGAAAGCCCTCAACCAGGGCTACAATCTGGGCTGAAGAACCGAATGATTTCATGGAGGATTGAGGACGCTATGACTGATTGAGTGGAGGGGCTTGTAATTCCTACTCACTACAACGTTTCCGGTTGTTCTGAGAGATTTATGAGGAATTCTGAGGAGCTGTCAGTTGGATTGGAGAGCTGACGACGAGCTGGTCATTTTGATATCAAATTTAGCTGATTTTTATCGATTTGGATTGTGAACCGATCGATTGAAATTGAGAAGTGCAAACGTGATAAGATGAGTATTGCAAACTGTGACAGTCATAGAGGATTGGTTATTTCTTGAGTTTTGAGTTGAATTTCTGAGTGAAACTTTCCAGGATTGAGGGATGTCTTATCAGCAAGATATCTGAGAAGTTTCATCTCGAATGGTTGAATAGGTTGTTTAGGGTCTTTGATCAAGTGTACATGGACCTGTAAAGCTCTTAAGATAGCACAGATTACGGTTTGATCCATATTTGAGAGTTGGTTTAAGTTTTTTACCTGAAAATTGTACAGGGTAGGAGTGAAGGGTCCAATTGAGCTTCCTATGAAATAAGTCACCATTGGTCGACTACATTAGGAGAACTGAGATCTCAAAGTTTGGAGAAGCTTTTGTTATTAGCGGATTTTGGTTTTCGATCACATCTATTGTGATCTTTTGGTTCATCTCGAGCAATTTGGGAGGAGTTTGTTACTGAAACTACCATGCCAGCATACAACTCGACATGTGAAGCTGTGGAGCTGTTTTCAGCTCTTTGTGATGAAGGAGAACGGAGTCACAATGAGTCATAAGTCGAAGCAGAAGAAGGATATGGTTGGAAAGCTCTCAACCAGGGTTACAATCTAGGTTGAAGAATCGTATGATTTCATGGAGGATTGAGGGCGCTATGATCGAATGAGTGGAGGGGTGTAATTCGTACTCAATGCAATATTTCCAGTTTTTCATAGAGACTTGTGAGAAGTTTTGAGGAACTGTCAGTTCGGTTGGAGAGCTGACGACGAGCTGGTTGTTTTGATATCAAATTAAGCCACAAAAGTTACAAATGGAGTTGCAAGCAAAAAGTTATTTGGAGTTCTTCTACAAGATTTTTGATACTGAGAAATGTACTATAAATTTGAGTGAGTTCAAAAATTGTGTTTTAGATTTTTCTCATGTAGGTTGTAGTGTGTAGCATATGTTTGCATTTTGAAATGCATGAAAAGAATACGTCTAGAGATCGTTATGGCAGTTCGTGTTAGTGAAAGGAAGATGAAATATACCACTTTGCTAGCATATCAGCTTAGAAACTGGTCTCTAGAACTAGTTGTGAGATCGGTTTCCGTGGGTAACTGAGTAAACTTGTAGAGAGGAGGTCTTAGGATCAAATCTCCTCAGACTCACAATCGGCTTGGAGCAGACTGACCTCTTCGAGGAAATATGTGAGGCACCAAGTTGCCTAGGGACCAGACACTAGATGTCCCTTAAACGTACCATGAATGCGGGATGCCTCGGTCTACCCTTGCATTAGTGTAGTCATCATCTTCGAGGTGTCGAGATCACTAGTACGAATTTGGTGAGACCTTCTGAGTCTTTGGTAGCGAGATGGCATCAAAAATACTTTCAATCAGTACAAATTCTTTTCTAGAAAATTATAGATCTTGTCATGTGATTTACTTGGATCAAAAAATCAAGTGAAACTGATACTTGAGGAGATACTTACGGCGTTTTGAAGTTTAAGGGGGTCAGAGAACAACAATGGCTGTAACTCCGGCTCCACGTGCCACGAGGTGAGTCCGGTGGCCAGGGGTAGCCGTGGTGGAGTTACTTCGAGTAGATGTGTTAGAAGCGGACTGCACAGTCGAATCGATGACCGCCCGTACATATGAGTCTGCAAAGACTTTGTGAACTACTCTTCTTACATGTTGGATTTTATCAGTGATTTATACAAATTCTTTTATAGAAAATTATAGATATCATCATGTGATTTACTTGGATCAAAAAATCAACTAAAACTAATACATGAGAAAATACTTACGGCGTTTAGAAGTTTAAGGGGGTCAGAGAACGACAATGGCTGTAACTCGGGCTCCATGTGTCAGAACGAGATGATTCCGGTGGTCAGAGATGACCGTGGTGGATTTACTTTGAGTGGATGTGCTAGAAGCTGACTGTACGGAAGAATCCATGGCCGTCCATACATATGAGTTTGTGAAGACTTGTGAACTAGTCTTCTTACGTGTGGGATTTTATCAATGATTTACTTTTCTGCTGCCATATGTCTAGGGCAACTTTTATCCCTGTCAGGTGACATTGAAGGTTACGTAGGATGGAGGAAAATCCAGAGGAGGTGTACTCCAGAGGTGTGAATTTTTCTGGTCAAAGTCGAGTACAATCGGAGTGTGAGAGACCAATCATCGAGTAGAAAATCAAAGAGCTAGGAGAGGATTTTACAGAGGCTACGTCTGGAGAGAATTTCTAACTGATGAGAGTTTTGACATCGAGGGATTGAGAGTAGGAAACGAGTAGAGAGGAGATCCGCGACTTGTACATACATTTTTTTGAATAGAAAACGGGAAGCTTTTAGGTGAACGCGCTAATGCTTCACATGAGCAGTTTTCTAAAGTTCTGATTTTCTGAACGTGAGATTTACAGTCTGCATGATTTGGAGTTGAAGATTTACTTGCACGCCGTGTCTTTTATACGTGACGAAGATCTCTTTGCAATCTGTATTCCGTGTGTGGTTTTTCACCTTCCTCTTCACCGTCGTATCATAGCTAGAAGCTTCTGCCATTCTCAAAAAACTCTCGTCTCGACAACGTGGATGATCAATATCACCACACCATATACATCTTTGGATCCACGCTTGTCTAGACGTGAGTTTCATCTCTGAAGTCGATCCCTTCTCTTCAAGCTTCATAAGCTTGATCTGTAGATCACGCATGTCGTGCATGATATCACCCAATCTCATATCGTCCTTCTTTGGAGCTACAACCAGCAGTTGAACGATGAGAACAATAGAAATCGTCGGACAAGCAGTTGGAACTGATACAATAATAGGAACAATGGCGGTTAAAACTAATATTGACTGAGGTCTCTTGATTACTATTGGAACTTGGTGTCTTCTTTGCTCTCTCTTTGTAAGTAACTCGTATAGTCTCTTCGACATCTTTCTAGCTAGTTGTCAGTCCTTCGTCCTCATCCTTGTCTTCGAGAAGTACTTCGAGCTTCTCTTGCAGTTTCTCCTCTGTAGCTCGAAGAAACAACTATGTCTTGCCGGACTACAACGTCAACTTCTCCATTCGTGTCAACCTAGGAAACTATTTCTCGAACTCTCAAGTTTTAAGTAGTCAACAAGCCCTTGTTTGGCTACTCAATCCACTCCAAAAATAACTTCTTAGTGATCTGATCTGAGTCTTCTAAGAAATACTCATCTCTCAACGCATGTGAGAACATATCTCAGTTGTTCCTCAAATATTTTACGCCCTCATGTGCTCTCTCATTTCTAGCACCATTGCAAGCTCGAATGTCTCGATCATCTCATCTTTTGATACCTTATTAAGCTCCACCTCACGTACATAACATCTCAAATATTTTGAGATGTCATGCCCGTCAAATTGATCGACTCTGTTGACTATCGTTTGAAGTGAGATCTTTCATTGTCAAGACCTCCTTTCACTCAGTCGTCTGTTGTTGTTGCATAAACAATGTGAACGCCTAGAACATTTGTGTCGTTACATGATCCATCTACACCTGATATAACCTATCAGAGGTACTAGCCTCATCAGATCCATTTCCACTCATGGCTACAAATCGTTCAATCACTCATACGCAACTTCCATCTTATACTTTCACGTCAAGTTCACCACATGTCGTATTGTTTTGTGCGTGAAGTGTGTATAAGATGTCACATGGCCTTGGCTGTGGAAGAACGTATAGTTGGAGAAGAATGATGCTCAACATGCAAAAGTGAAAGTTTCAATCATGTATAGACAAGCAAAAGAACTTCATAGAGCTTTTTTTCTCAAGGACTCCAAAATCTTCTCTGTTTTTCCCAATTGTAAACACTTTGCGTTACATATGAGCTTCTAATACTCAATACTTGTACTCCTCTCTTGTTTCTACACCCACTGAGACCTGATACTTTTCTTTCCTCCCAAAATCTCCATCCTTCCTCTCTCATGCTAGGTTTTGTCCGCTGCATCTATACTATCCAAAAAACATAACATCATATTGTAATCCTTATCCTCTGAATATACACATGTCTCTATGATTCATCTTAGACGAATATACTCGACACACTTGTCAAATAAGCATGTCTTCTTAGTCCATGCATTTTTGTGTGTTAAGCCTAACTATTAACTTCATGCATGTCAAAAGCTTAGTCTGAACTATTTGCATGCAAAATGTTAGAAAAGACTTAATCAACGTCTTTGATGTCATTTTATTACTACATGATCTTGGAGCCACAGTTGTTTGATTCTTGCAGTAGACGGACTCATCCCACATATATCATACGTTTAAGGAGAATATCGTTTCCTGCCCTTATGCACAAATGCTCAACATAATCTCCCAATGTGGAGACCAACTTACTGAGTAAATCCTTGTTGGTGAACAACCCCGAGGTCCAATTCTTGAAGCATAGGCTTTGAGAGAGATTTGAACCCAGAACCTCATGTTGCCAAGAAGCTTGTGCTTCCATCAATCCAAAATCCACACACGTTCAAGTAAGAAGTGTGTGAAGAGGTTAAACTTCTTTTTCTTTTTTCTTTTTTTCTTTATTATTTATAAATCACATATGTCTCTCAATATAAATATATTTTTTATCAATGAATCTGTAGGCTGTACTATGTACTTTAGTCTATACATCCATGCATTATGATCTTCACTCCATGCTTATTTAATTACTGTACAATTCTTTGAAATGCAATATTCTTCTATCTACAAACATGTACAAGTTTGTCATTACAATCCAATTTCTTCAAGTTCAAATCTCATTCTGCTATGTTCATCATGGTCTACATCATGATGAGTTCACTTTTTGGAGGTCCATTTTTTTCATTTTTTAAGCTAAGGTCTAACTTAACCTAGGATGCAGTTAACCTGAAGTCCAGCTTAACATAAGTTGCCGCTTGTCCTCAAAACCCATAACTATTAAATTCTAAACTTCTTCTTCACTTTCATGTTTCACCATAGAGACGTTACGCTACACGACACCGAGCCTGTCTCGGTTAGAGAAAATTCCAGAAAAAGCATTTCTTATATGTGATTTGTTCTTTTTTTTTGTTTTTTGGGATTATGCTCATTATGCTCATTGTGCCGGCCTGAAAGCTCGTACGCTGCTATACCACGTGCTCAGGCCGACGGTGTCCTTGGAAGACGTAAAAAGAAGCAACTTTGTTAAAATTACCAGTAAGACATTGTATATCAAGCGTACTAGAGCTAAATTTAAACCTCTGTTAAATTTATTCAAATTTGTATTATGGTCAGATTTATAATACTGCAGAAACACTTATAGAAGAATATACATCAAATGTAGTAAAAGTCAATTGATTATGATAAATTCCGATTTTTGAATTTTCTTCCCTAATCAATAGAATAACCAATCAGATTTTGTCTACATAATCCATAAAACAGAAATAGTTAAAATTTACAACCTCTAATTTATCAACTAACTGAGCTTACTCCGGCAGAAACATAAGAGAAAAATTCTAAGCAATAACAATCTTATAAGTATATAAGTCTACTTTTAAGTAAAATAGTTTGCTCAATTTATGCTTAGAGAACGTAAAGTATGAAAATAAACATTTTTTAAACTTTCTGAACCTTACAATTGGTATGGAGGTACAGCGAATGTGATGGAATATTACAGCAGGTACTATTCCATCACATTAGCATCAACTTTTGTTTTAACGTTAGATTTCTGTGATGATTAAACCCCGTACTGGTATAAAAGGGTCACTAACGAAATATTCCTTTCAGATGTATTTTTCTGGAGAACAGAAAAGACTGGAATTTAAAACCAAATATTATCGGAATTTAAGAATTCGGATAATACTTAGATCAAAATCAAATTTTCTTCTGTAGAATATAACACTTTCTAGTCATTTTCCATCATTACTTATCACATCAATTTTGGAGGTCAAACTCAACGTTATGAAAAGGTCTCATTTGCTCTGGGTAACGCAGAGATTCGCATTTCGTATCTGCGAACGTAAAAAAAAATGAGGAGTCTGGGTAACCTAGACCCTAAGTATCAAGAGTCGGAGTTTAAGGATAAGGGACTAAACTTCTTACACGGACAGAGAAAATGACAAATCACTGCTGTCACTATCTATTTGAGTCGTGATTGGTAGAAATACAGAAATGTACATGGCACTGTTCAGAATTTTAACGATGGAGAATAATTATGTATTTATTATAGATCAAACTGTTGATCACAAAGCACTCTTTCTTTGGGGTTAACTAAGGGATTTCATTATAAACACATGGAAGTAAAAATATGGTATTTTAACTATATTTAATTTTCAATTTGAACCCATAACATAATTAAAATACTTATTTATTCGCACTTGTTATCAGCCAAATGACTCTTTCTCATGTATCTTATATCATGGGATCTTGATTAAAATTGAGGGACAAATCTGTTTCTAATATCTTTATTATTTCGTTAGTCACCAAACACTGAATGAATTACGCTTGAAATGAACGGAGCATCTTGAGGATGGAATAAATAATAGTTCAAGAAGTAATCCGTATATCACTTTTCAAAGTCAAAGTATATTAGAGCATGTCTCCATTGTGTCTTAAGTAGTTTTCTTTCGTGGTTTCGGGTGCATTTTCTGTGAATCAGAAGCTGGTCTCATATTGTGAAAGTGTGTCCAGGACTTAAGGAAGGTAGATAACTCTGTATATGTAATATCCAGTCGTTTCGATGAGAAGTCCAGATTGCACCTTCACTTCTGATTACTCATCGATATTTATCAATCATTATCACTTAATGACTTCCAGTCTCCAGTAATAATCTCGTGAGTCAAGAAACACAAACTCTAGGATAGTGAACTGAACCATCCCAGCCCAAGCATGATAAGGGCAAAAAGTTTTACACATGGCATCTTGATAGTGGCTCGATAGTGACCAAAAATACCGGCGATCGCACAAGAAAAGCACTTAGAGACATAATGGAGACAAGCCTTTACTCGGTTGCACTCAATGTCATCTAAGATGCAGTGTGAGAAAATCATCACTTATCTAAACAGTATTCATTAAAATATATGTTAAAATGATTATTCTCCTAAGAAACTCTTTTCTCTTTCTCCCCACTGTCTTGTAAACTTAAACCACAAAAGTAGTCAATAATACTGAAAACTGCTAGGAACTTGGTTTAAGATACAAGTGTTTCTTATTACTTGATTTATAATCCGTACAAATGTTATTTCTGTCTAATTACAAGTCATAAATACAACGGAAAGAACATTAAGAAGTCCCCTTCTGCACCAAAATACAATTTGGTGTTGTAATCACAGAGTTAGGAGTTGAACAGAGGCCACAAACCGAGACTTACGTGGTCTCGACTAAAATTGTAACAATCCAACCGATTCCAACGTCTCAACTGTTTAAATATTTCGACATCTGAATAGTTTCAAATTCAAGTAGAGATAAGAATAGTTATAGAAGAACCGACAGCCTCATTCTCGTATTATTATTATTATTATTAGAAGACTATTACCTATGTTGCTTATTCACCTCTTCCATCTGAAGATGGAAGAGGGCTGCAATCTTAATTTATTACCCAACTCTTTCGACGAGAAAGGTTAGGTAATAAATTAGTGTATTAATTAAAGTGCAATTCTGGTGAGGTAGTCTTTCGCATTTGTACCCCTGGAGTACAAAGTTCTGCACTGCATTTATGGGTTTTCAAATCACGTTTTCATGTTTCTAAGAACAACTAACAACTAACATTTAAATTATTATTTTGTTTTTTATTAAACTTAATTTAGAAGATTTAAAAAACAGTTATGATATTCCTTGTAACATAAAAAGAATGACTCCCGCTCCAGAAATAAAAGGCTTTCCGGAGCAGGCGATAAATACGGGCAAAGATCCCGAATTTAATGCAACACGATTATCACCTCTTTTGACTTTAGGCTGAAGCAGGCTTAGTGCAGAATAGTTACCTCCTGCACAAAGGTATTCCTGAAACGGCGTTCCGCCGTTTGGGATGCTTATTTACTATCATATATGTAACATATAAAAGTTGAACGCTGCATGCTCAACACGCGAAAAATGATGTTAAGAACCTTAGTACTACTTTTCTCAGAAAAAAGAAAGCATCTTCGTCAAAATCCAAAGAAACCTGGACAAGCCGTATAAGGCTATGCGCATTTAGAAGTTTACCAGGTCTATTTGTAAGATTATCTAGCTTGGTAACACATGGGTTTTTCACTCCACAAACTTAAGGTAATTGTTGTGATCGGAAACATGATATCTATTTCTAGATTTTATGTGACTAAAGAAATAATTTTTTATATTTTACGTCTACTTCAACAACTATTATTCATACATGTCATATAGAAAATAATAACTCTTGAAAATACCTTACGATTGTACCCAAGAGGACTCTCTATGAACCGATTAATTTCAAAAGTATTATCTACTTCAGTTTAATGAGAAATTTTAGTATTACGTTTAATTACGTTTATTTATAATATATATATATTATAAATAAGTTTTTTATTCAGATGTGATTAATAATTTAAGTTTCATCTAAAATTTATGTATCTAATTTAGCCCAAAATAATCTAGAATTTGTATCGTAAATACCAAAGTTGAATGAAATGTGCAGCAAGTTTTCCTGGGAAAAACTGAACTCGCGATATAAAGTTCGTAAGCTACCGGACTATGCTCTCTACTGCTGACAATAGAACTACCAGGTGTCAAAGTTAGAAATAAAACATTCCAATGAGAAAAAGATAATTCATAGCTTATCAAAAGATAAATTTATATAGAACCGTGGATTGCAGGCAGACGCCCTTAATTGACAGTACTATTAGGGGATATGAATTCATACACTGAGGTCTGCCGGATAGAGACATGCACGAAGGCAAGGTCCGTCGCAACACATTACGGGGACACACAATGCACTGAGGTAGACATAATTGGGTAGATCTGATTAATCAATTCAAATCGAGTTATCAACTCGATCAGATGTCCATCGTTCGATCACGGTGGACATCTACGATAGGTGCTCGTCGAACTAGACCGTGAAATTTGTCACGATTGATTACGGATCTTTTCGTGGCTCGTGACAAGTCTATGTCTGAGACCTCCTTTTATAACATCTCAAAGTAAACATCTGGTTCCCATTTGCGACTCGAGTACACGCAATGGAATATCGCAAGGGTGGTATAATCTGTGTAAGAGCAATTAACTTCAACTGAAAACAACTCCAAAATACAAATCAGACGAAAATAAATAAAGTTTTTGGCCGAATAAGTTCCGACGACAACCGAGTAATATCGTCACAAGAATCTCTACGATCCCTCGTCACTTCTTCCAGCGCGTATGGGGTAATCACCATGAGTTTTCACTTTCTAATATTTTAAATTAGAGTAATGATTTTCTCGAGAAATTTTCCCGGCGCACAAGTTAAGGTTCTATACAATGCTATCGTATATTTAGTTTTGTTACATATAATCTTCATAATCTTTTTATACTCTTTATTCTGTCTGTAAATTTTTCTCTTTTTTGAGAGTTGAAAATGCTCTCTTGAGTATTGAACTTCTCTATTGCAAAATATGCATGCTCAATGAATTTCTGGGAGCTTTTGCTTTCTTGCTATTATCGAGAAAATATATATGTGTTAAATAAAAATAATTTATTAAGTAAATATAGATAATCAAAATATTATCTGTTAGTACATGCTTAGAAACACGAGAAATCCAGGATATAAACTATGAGACTTGAGCATACTACCGCGTTTCTAAACTTACAAGTCAGGTAATCTGTTGCTATTAATACATTAATTTGATGTCAGTTTAATTTATTACCTAGCCCTTCCTTCTTCAGTTTATTATCTAATAAGGTAATAAATTAAATCACCCATAATTTAATGATTATCTGAGATCAACCCTCGGTCTTACGGTTTGGACAGCACTTGCTAAGATTCTGTACTACTTATGAGTTCTCTCAAGACTCATCGCAGCTTGTGGTTATTATAATATTTAATATTTACAAAATAATATAAAAGTATTTTCTACAATAAAAAAATTTTAAATGTCTATCTAAAATATTTTTTTTTAAAACGACTAAAATGTCTAAAATGTTTATCTAAAATATATACTTTTCTCTACAACCTAAATGAAGAGATCACTAACAGACATGAAAGAAAAATTTGAAAGATATAAAATAATCATTGAGTCTATCTCACCCTCTGAAACTATTTTGTCTCTCATACCCCGCTTGTCTCTTTCTCGGCTATCCTTGACTAGGTCGTTTGGGATGCATTCATTTCCTCTATTTGTTGATGGAGGAGATAAATAAGTATGCTCAACCACCTATGTGTAACTTTTGCTCGATATCTATTATCAGAAATAGTATAATTATTAAATATACAAATGTTTAATTTATTATCTAATCCTGTCACCTCTTCCATAGAAAGATGGAGGAGATGAATAAGTATGCTCAACCATCTGTGTGTAACTTTTGCTAGATATCTGTTATCAGAAATAGTATAATTATTAAATATAACTCCAAACGTTTATTCACTAAAATGATTAATTTTTCATTAGTTTAATTTATCATCTAAAATTTCTCGTCAAAAAATTAAATAATAAATTAAGTTTGCTTCTCCCTTCCATCTTCAGATCGACGAGGTGAATATGCATAGGTGCCTGCTCCAGAACTCACGAGAAAAACGAGTGAAAATCAAACAGAAAACGCGTCCTTTTACAAGCACACGGAGAAAACGTCAGCATACTCTTGGCTGAAGTAGTACAAGCACCCGCGGACAATAATAGTTCGTAAAGATTCCAACTTAGACACCCCTAATCTACCGGGATTTACCACAGAGTTCCCGGTTCTGTTTTTCGTTTCTCCTTTTTGTTTCATGGGATCGCCGCAGGAAGAGTTCCCGGACAGTCGGACTCGGCTGATCTCTAATCTCACCAGGGCGGATATCCGGGACCACGTGAAAGTTACATCAGATGCACAGCATGTCGTCATCAGTGACTTATCACATACATAGACTGGGGAAACACGCGACGCAATGAATAGTTTAGGTTAGAGTTAGGTTTTACGTATACAGAGAGCGGACAAATTGGCTAGAGACTTTGAACCTACAAGCAACAGATAAGCAGGCTGACGTGTGACCTCTTGAAAGGTATCCAGAAGGAACAACTGTCAAAGCTCAGAACATCCATCCAGCAGCATCTTTACCGGCTGGCTAACATCCATCCATGGATCTTAGCCAGCCGGTAAAGTGCGAGAACAGGAAGATCACTCGCTCCTGCTTCACAGGTTTTCACTCCGGAGACCGGATCACTCTAATCCAGGACTCCAGTCCTACTGTCCCACTTATTTCACTCCAGTCACTTGAGTGCCTGGAGTGAAATATACAAATAGAAGATTTCATCATTCTGTGACTTTTCTGTCGCCTCGCAGCTTCGTCCGACTGCGGATTGAACATATGGAGTCAACGACAAACTGAGAGGACGATGAAATGTCGGTGACGGCTGAAGCGACGATTGAAGCTATGAGTTCAGTAACAAACACGCGACGCAATGAATAGCCAACGCATGGATAGACCCCATCAAACCTTACAAGGGAAAAAGGGACCCGAAGTGCCAAGCAACCAACGCTCCGAAGAGAGAAAGAACATCGGGGCTAATAAGCATCCCCAACGACGTTGGGTAGCGGACGGAGCGTTGGGGAGAGGGGGTTGGGAAAAAAAATCCGGAACGGCGGTTGGTTAACGGCAGGGTTTAGGCTGGAAACTTAAACGCGTTGTTTTCGTGTCGAAATTATGGAGACATTTCGAATGTCATTTTTCGCGGACGAGTCGCGGTCACGCTGCGCAAACGGAGCGTTCTTGGAGTATTCGTCTTCGACGTTTTGAATGCTATTTTTCACGGGCGGCTCACGACCCCGCTGCGCGACCAGGACGTTCGTCGAGTATTCGTGGTGTTGTTTGTGACAGCCGCTCCAATTGCTTCTCGTTTCTTCGGCTGAGGCGACCTGCAGACGGTGGGGCAGGTTATGCACGGCGATGTGTCACGGCAGACATGCAGCCAACAACGAATTATCGCTGAGGCTGCTCTCGATTCATGCTACGATGAGAATTTGTCTTCGAGAAGTGAGTGTTATGGGTGCGCATTGTCATCCACTGCTGCTTCGTTTTGACGTCCACTTCGTTTTCAGGTCTTCGTTTGTTGGTTTGATTTCCACAAGCCGCTTTGCTTCTTGCTTCCGTCCACTACGAGCTAGTTCATTTGCTTTGTTTCTTGGATTCGATGCGAGCACAGATTGTCGGCAGCTTCGTTCTTTTCACGCTTTCTTTCACGCAAGCGATCGAGACTTGCTTCTTTTCTCGATCTATCATCGATGATAATATTGCTCGTTTGCTCGATTCTCCTTTAAGGAAGGAAAACCGAGCAAACGATCTTTGTTTTGTGCCTTGCTTTGCTAACACTTCGCGCTATTTTTTCGAGGTTGAGCGGATGACGGTTGCTGGTCTGCGATTGCTCTCGCCCTGCTGTCGCGACGACGCAATTTTTACGTTCGGCCTCTCGACAAGTTTCCATAGACACAATTTTTGTCTTCTTGCAGGACAGTTCGTTTTTGCCTCGGCAAACCACTTTCGAGCCCCCTGGTCGCTTGTTTTGTTGCGTGATTGCTATGTCTTTCGACATTTTGTCCGATGGCTACAGAAACTGACAGCAAGGATGGAACCGATGATGATTTACTCCTCTCTCTGCATGCATCGCCTCGCAGTCGTGAGTGCAGCCCCTCACTAGTACCGTCCACCCCCTCTCCAGCGTCATCAGATGCCTCCCAGCTGCCATCATCATTATTAGACACTGTTCAAGTCTTTTGTAACCACAGAATCGACGATTATAAGCGTGAGGTCGATAGGTTTGTCTTTCTTTGGATTCCTCCTCCTTATCCGTTGCTTTCTTCGCGTTATTTTTCTTTCTTCGAGTGTGACCTCTACCTCACAATGAGTTACGTTTACGTTGATTTTCGCTTCTGCTTGAAGCCGCTTGAGTTTTTGTTAGTAGGGTCCGATTACGTGAAAATATCGTACTCTTTCTGTGGAGCGTTCCAGTGTTATCGCTGTATAATCGGTCCTTTCTTGTATGTAGACTGTAAAGACTTGTGGCTCGTTTTGAAGGATAGTCGCTCGACAATATTTTCTTATCTGAAATTCATTCGTCACCTGCAAGAGGACAACTTAAAGCCAGTCGTTTATTCTGTTTACAGATGAAACATCGAGTTGTGCGTGTGCTGGACACTGAATACACGCCTTTAGAGGATAGGTTGTAAACATAAACCATACCCCTCTGATGCAGATGCGCCAGGCTGCTCACGCGAAGCGAGCAGCGATCACAGCGACTGTTTCTCTTTCCAGGCAGACGGTAACCAAAAACCTTGAGGTATCCGTGACAGTCGGTCAGACTGGAGGTGACCTTGATCTGGCTTGTTGGGGTCCTTTGTGCGATTTTCTGCAACGCGAATGCGAGACATGTTTGATATCCGTAGAGAGAGGTGGTGCCTTTTTGCATATTCACATCCAAGGTGTTCCGTGTTTACGGGCGTCCAGTCCTATAGATGTTAAAAGCATACTCCTGGCTGTTCTAGGTTGGAAGGGGAGCTGTAGGTCATTGGGCGCTGAGGTCAGCGTAAAGAGACTGAATAACCGTGGACTCCATATCTTTGTCAGCATGATCGGTTACTGCATGAAGGACAAGGCTGAGGTCACCATCGTTCTTGCATGAAGAACATCACTGATTCCATGCTCGCAGATGAGGACGAGCTTTTTACTCTTTTGGGTGCAGCGGACACTAAGAATCGAGTGGAGCTTAACTCTAACAATATCTTGCAAAGAGCTTTACAGTTTAATAAGTATAAGTGCAGGCACCCACTTGGGAGTACATTCCGCACTTCCTTGCGTTCGATGGTTCGATCCGGGAAGTACGCGCCCTCCTGCAGGTGACTTATGAGAAATGGCATTTAGCGTGCGAGGAGTGATGCCTTGTGAGAGTCGATCGTCCACCAGATAATAACGATGACGGATATTGACACAAATTTTTTTGCCAACCAACACTCTCGCAGGAGGTATTTCGATGCTATAAGTTCGGAGGAGGAGGAACGAGTACAAAGTTTGTCATCTCCAAGGATGGAGACGGCCTGTCCGTTGTTCGAGTCTGTTTGTGTCTTCTCCGAGTACATGCCGCTTTGCAGTGCATACCTGCGCGACATGACTACCAGGCGTGCAGAATGTAAGTGTGTTTTTCTGGTTTTGTCTCTCTCTCGAAGTGCTGTGCCTCTATTTTTGCTGACCGTTCTTGCTTCCTGAAGGCGAGAGTACCGAGGATGGAGCGACGAGGACGGATCTTTGAGGCGACAGCACAGCGTGAGGCGTTTTGTGTTAGATACGACTTACTACTTCTTAGTTAGAGTAATTTTAGCGTGTTAACGTACGTGTTTACGTCATTCGGCCTCTGGGCAGATTATGTGTACATACCCCTAGCAAATGACAGAGCAGTCGGGAAATGTCAGGTTTCCACCTGTGTTATGAAATTATACGAAATAAAGTTACAGTGGCCCACCGTGGTCTTTTCTCCACAGTTAATTGTCGACACATGAAAAATACGAACCTGTTTTGCGCAAATAAATTTTCTTCACCTTGTAGCTTCATTTGCAAAACCGAGAAAAGCAGCAGCGAGGGTAGTCGTATTATCCAGAATGACGGAAAAAGGGGCCTGCAGGAAACTCTTTTTTCTCGACCGTCAGGAAGGAAGGGAAAAATTGGACTGTCAATCCTACCAAGAAATAAAGAAAAAAACATAAAAAAAAAAAACCCTAACAGCAGACGAAAATAAACGACATCCCATGCGATCGTGAACCGCCACATGTGTGAGGTGAATAAGCAAGATAAGTCTTGCTTATTCGGGGCTAATCACCACTATCAGTAGCGTTTAGCGAGTTTAGTAAAACGCGACCCAATGATAGCAAACGATAGCAAACGGATGGGAAGACCCCATCAAGCCGCGTTTAGCGAGTTTAGTCGCAGGTGAAGGTAACATCAGCCGCGATCAACTGGACCTTTCAGGTGGCGCGTCTAGAGCCCGTGCCAGACCTGTCCCCGATTTAAGCTGCGCAAGCATGCTTCGTGACGAAAGAACGAAGAAAGACGTGTGTCCGGATTCCGAGATCTGCAACTTTTGTCAAGAGGAAAACCCGGTGACTTCTGCAGCAAAGAGATACAGTAATACAGTAATAAACCCATGGTGCGGGTATATAATGCGCTAAAGTAATAATAAAGGGACAAATAAGTTGACGTCGTATTTGATCCAGCGGTTCATCGAGAAGGAAACACTATAAATTTCAAGTACTGTCGTAGTTTAAAACGTCAATTTCTCCTCTCATCGGGAGTCGTATTGATATATGATTTATGTAAAAATCAATATCATTGTTTAATGTTTCTTTTGATGTCAGAATTACAAAAAGTAAAATCTTTGAAGATAAGTTTTGCTCATATGTGAATTCTCATATGGTTTCCGGCTCTAGGTCAGATATTCTCCATGTGAAAAAGCGTGTAAAGAAAATGGTCACAGTTAGGGGTTTATTGCATCTTGTCGATAACTTTTTTCACATCGATGTTTTCTTTCTTAAGATTTGGATTTCATTCTTCAACTTTTTTCCACGTAGTGTTTTTTCTCCACACTGTTGTTCTTTTTTGTGAAGATTCAGACTTTTCTCTTCAGATTCTTTTCTACGCTGTTGTGTCGTGGACTAACTAGTGAATGAAAGAGAAGTTGAGAAATTAAAATTTCTAAACATGTCCAGAATGTGAATATGAGGGCACCATCGTGTAGAACATCATGCACTCAAAGCATCTTGCACTCTAAACAAGATTAGTTTTCAGTCGTTGTAAACAGTGTTTTATTGCACAAACATTTAATATGTAAATGACGTAAATAAATACATTTTGTGCACATTTGTGTAGTGTAAAGTAATGAGATGAAAAGCTTGACTAACATGAGCTTAGAAGGCTCTGAATTTTTCTAGAGGTCTCCAAGGTGTGCAAAAAGACAAGTTTGAGTCCTTTAAATTCTTATGGTCCATCAAAAAGTTAGGATAAGTTGTCATCTATCTAAGAGAACGTTTTGAGATGAACGAGGCAATTTTGAGAAGAATTTGAGACTTCTGAGGATATGGACAGAGAGCTCTCGACAGAAGAGCAACTTGAGTCCAAATTTCACTCGAATTGGAGGTCCAAGGCATGAATTACGACTACATGAAGTTCGTGGAGTGATAGAATTACATAGCTTTTTATACAAAATGAGAGATTGGTGAGATTGAATGAATGCATAGTCTGACTGAAATCAAACTTCATGCGTTTGAAGCCTGTTAGTTGTTGAAGCTCTCATCCCAAATAATTGAACATTATGGCGAATTGAAGACAGAGAGATATAGAAAGCTTTAAATCTGGAGTAGCAAGTTTGACGATTTATGGAGTGTGATCCACATAGTCAAATCCGATGAAATTTCTAGAGCAACGAGTTTATCTTATGATTTATTTTGTCAAAGTAGACGGTTCATTTAAGCGATGTAGCTTCCATTTTGAATATGAGATTAGAAGTATGTGTAGATTTCTATGATAGTGTAGTAATTGTGGGAAGAGATCTAACCGTCAGATCTTTCTGAAGTTTGACTTGCAAATAGAAATCTTAAGATTATACATACGTGGCAAGTTTGAGAGAGGCTGAACATTAGATATGAACCTACAATGTGTTAAACTTCGCTATTTTTTGATCGAGTTGTATCCGACAAAATTATCTAGTGTAGATCTCGAATCTTGTTAGTGACAGCTGGTAAAAAAACATTCTGTGTGATGTCAATATTTCTTTGGGAGATATACTAGGTGTAGAAAAGACTATAGCGATCTGGGTTGTGATATCGTCATCTTTGATCATCGATTTTTGCACTCAATGTGACAAAGTGCGATTCTTGACTATTACATACGACTACCTTGTCTAGTCTAGTCAATAGTTATAAGATGTGTTACAGTGCATGTGCTAGAACCGTTTACCTAAGCAATCTACACGTGAATGAGTAAGACGACATCAAACAAATGATATGCATGTGTGCCATCTCTTATCATTCAGTTCTCAGTCCTCAGTTTCTTCTCAGCACAACATACTTTAGACCTCAGTATAGCTATTCTACTCGTCAACCTAAGCTAGATCACTAAATCTTACGCACTCTAATTCCAAAATTTATCAAATTCGTTCTTTAAAATAACTTGAACTTTATGATGCAATGTTATCTATAATTGATTTTGTACCATACATTCATATTGTATATTTATGATACATAACATATTGAAAATGTATAAATTTCATGACGTATAGAACTACGATTCATTATACATCATATAATTTGTGACACAATTCACAATAAAAATGTATGATATTTTATGTATCATAAATGTTATCATATGTAAGACGTTGCAAAATATAAGATGCAAACATATCATAATGCATCTGATATCAAAGTTATTGATGCATACAACATATATTATATTCTCCTATATGTAAAGTTGAAAACAAAAGCAAAAATGGGTCGAAGAGAATTAGATAAGCAACCAAGTGCTAGCCAGACAATATGTGCTTTATTATTTGATAAACGACCAAAAGTCTGGATAGGACAATGGACAAGATGTCTGGTAATGCATGATGTAACTACATTTATACTCACAAGGTGATTCTTGATTCAAATTGGATGTGTTTCTGAAAGTTTTCAATTGAATGATGTCAAGTTGGATTATAACTAGATTATGTTGTGGTCTAGATAACTCTTACATCATGATGACTTTTTTTGTTGATGTAGTCTTCTCTCTTTTTTGCACTGAACATTGAACTTCAAAGTCTCTTTTTCATTAGAAAAAGAGGACGATAGTTGATATCTTTGATTTTTCAACCTCTTGGGCTAGGATGATGCAAGTTGCATTTGGAGGTGTAGCAAGTGGAAATTTCTAATTGAAGATAACAAGTGGAAGATCTAGAGACGGCAAGAGAATATTTTAGTTTTTTCATATGTTGTACGTCCAACTCCTGAAACTACATAAGGAGTACTCCCTAGTGAACCGCGTGTGGTCGCAAGTTACAATCAACTTGGAACTTTGAGAACGATCGCTCGTTTGGTCTAACACCTAATTGTGCAAAAATGCCACCAAAGCAGATTTCTGTATCTAGAGGAATAGTGTTAGGACCATAGTTAGCATTAAGAAAATATAGTATAGTTAGTCATGGTAAGATAATATCAGACTTAGCACTAAAGGTAACGCCTTTGAGATAACATGATCTGTAACTTATTAGGAGTAGTCAATAGGATTGTCAATAACGATAAGATAAGAAGTCTTTCGGTATAAAATATAACAAGTCGAAGAGAGAGAGACCTTTGCCAAGGATACAATGATCCGATATCAACACCACTAAAGGCTTGTCGATATCTCTCTCCTCCAAGACCTAGATAGAGGATTTGGGGCATCTATGAGTGCATTGGTTTAGGAGCGGGAGCGAGATGGGTCATCTCGGAGAGATCCTCTACCGATAGACTATAACAAATATTCAAAAGATGTACAGTAAAGACTTACTGGAAACTATTTTTAGATAAATTGTGTCCTCTCTTGTCTGATTCTTTCTTAGACTGAGTTGATGTGTATGTTGTACGCTATGTTGTATATTGTAACAGATTGAGCTTAGGTATAACTTACCAAGCTTCGATATTGATAACCGAGGGGAATTCTCGAGAGTCAGTGTTGTCACAGTAGTGAACCTAGTACGAGTTGGCAATACCGATTTGAGAACCGATTGGATTCTCAATAGAAAACTCTACCGGATTGACGCCGAAGATGGTTACCGGAGATCAAAATAGAGGCTAATAAATTGTATTAGCTTAGTGAAACTCTAAATGCTCTATTTCTGTTTCAAATCTAGATTCTGTCCATGTGTAAGATACCACATCAACAAGAGACATCCACGTAACAAGGTCACTCAAACCTCTTCTCGCAACAAAAACTTTAGATGAGAAGACGTAAGTCTGAAATTCTCAAATTATGTAAGAGATTGCTGAAAGATCTATAGATATCAGTTTAAAACTTTTCAACTGTGTTCAAAAGATCACAATTAGGAGCATAGACTGCAAACGTCCAATGATTGTAAAATTTTATGCACCATACATTTACAGATTACTAAACCCATTTCCATTTTATGGTCCATTTCCATTTATGCACCATGTATCTTACTGCTATTCAATTCGCTGTACTCGGGTAGCGAAAACTAAGTGTAATCGTTACCAGTATTCAAGAAATTTTTCTGAGGTGTGATATTAGTTTTCATCATAATAATTCCCTAGTTTTGCATTTATACATTGGTAGAACTATTTTCACTATTTTCACTTCAGTTCAAACGAAAAGAGTTTTTGGCCTAGTTTGGTTATCAATATAGGGGGTTATCGTAATATTAATTACTGTTCGAAGACTGCCTGAAGAAATGTTCTTCAGGCATTTAGGGAAAACTCCACTTAATATTTAGTATTGTCCCGAAGGTAGATCCAAATTCGTGATTCTTAAAACATTAATCTTGTCAAGAGCAAAACTGAATAACAAAACGGTGCGCAAAATTTATAAAAAAACCTGTAAAAGTTTTGAAGAAATTATAAGAATCTTTTACAGCAATGAGGTGTCAAAAATAAGATCTGCCGTGATTTAACTGACGATGAACTTTGTTTGTCACTGTTTCTCCCGTCCTTGCTTCCGTGAAAAGAGAGAAAGTACAAAGGAAAACTGAAAGGCAAAAATGCCACGACTTCACTCAAGAGGAATCCTTCCGATTTAGCCCCGTTGCCGTGCAAGTAGCTGCGGCTTTAAAATCTTCTCATAATATTCCAACATACCACCATCATATTTCTGTGATACTACTGACCGTCACCGCCGTTCAGTGTTCTTGGAATTCCCTGCATTCACTTACACAAGCCGGTGAATTCCTCTAAGTTACCAGAAATTGCTCCAAGTTTAGAATTCAGTTTCAAGAGTTCGTCAGTTAGTTCTCGACAGTTTTGGCTATACTTCCGAAAATGCACATTTTCAACCGGGACTCGCTACTATATTTACCGGATCTCCCCGGTGAATTACAGTCAACTCGTAGTCCAGGAGGCAGTGCCGCAGTGGTGGTCCAGTTGAGCTTATTATCCACGAGAAATATTACAGCAAGAAAATCTGGGGCCCAGCAGACTGATCTGTCAGTTGCTTTTGACTGGTAGTCATATTGGAGGGACTGCAACAAAAAAGAGGGAGTCCTGAACAGTGAACACTTTACAATACTTACAGTATCCAGATTGGAAGCTATAATATCATGATCAGGAGCAGGTGAAGGAGAATCTTTTTTATCTTTTTTATCTCTTTTTACGAGTCCTTTATATACAACATATGTCCAGTCCGTAGAGTTATCCTCTGTGTGCAGACATACAGGAAAGGGTCAACCTTTTCTCTAATCTCAGAACTGTCAGTATGTTTTGGATACTGAAGAAAACAGTAAACCTGGGAACTGCAGAGTGGATCCAAACGTCCAGCTCCCGTCTATCTGGTTACCAGACTAGACTAAACTGGTGCTTGCGACACCTGTCAGTTTCAGGCGCGCTTGCATGTGAGGATACGAGCTGAATCCAGTTTGGTGGCGCTGTCAAGTGTTATGTATCAAATTTACGCGCTGTAAAATAAACAATAACACCGGATTTTATATTTTATTATAACAAATTCTACTAAATGTATCATATAAAGCACAGTAAATTTATATGCTCTGAGCGTGGGAAACTGGGGCATCAACTGAACGTTCTTTAATATAACAGCACCGCTGAATATAGGGGGTATGTTAGGGAGTTCGTCTATCCCAGCTCACCCAGTGAGCGAGCGAGCTAATGAGGGTTCAAATTTCTTGCTGCAAGCGTAAGCTGACATATGCATGCATGACACATCGGGGGGTGAAAAAGGTGATGCTGTAGGAGCTCTCTCTAACATTTCCCCTGAATATGTTGCCGCTGCACTCTTCACAGAAAAGGTTGAAGATCGCTCAAAGTGAAACTCCTCTGTGAAGAATTCCCTGCGGCCTTTGAGGTCCATGACGAGAATGGATGTTGTGCGGTGATCAGGTGCACTTTCACTCCTCCTCAGCATGCATGGCATCAGAAGAGTAGACCACGACACTGCAGGGTTCGGTTTCTCGCAAGGCAGTCGATCACCAAGTAGCAGTGGGTCACCTCGCGTCTTCACCATGAGGAGCTCAATCTTGACGGTTCTTCTTCTTTCTTTCATCGTAACATGCTGCGCTAGAGTGTCTTCCCGGAACTTCCAGTACGATGTAACGTTCACCGGGCCTCTGAGAACAGCTGATCTGCAGCAGCAGAATGCTGAGCAGGACGCAGCTGGTATAATCATGTGGAATGCGAAGCCGGACGGTCTAGATTCTGGTGAAATGTTCAGTATGGGCTACAAGCGCGGAGTGGCAGATTCTCAGAGTCTGCTTGGCTATGACTTTCTCCCGTCCTCGAACAAGCCACTGGTGTATGTATTTCTGTTGCTGGTTTTCGGGTTTCTGTTTGTCAAGGCTGCTGGACTCATATCAGATGGGAGTAATCGCTTGTTGAGCGCGCTGGAACCAGGTCAACGTGTTATCACTGGACTCCTTTTCAAAACTTTGCCTGCTTCCTTCATAATCCTCGGTAAGTGGATCGGTTTTTCACACGTATTTGCTTCTTCCAGCCCCGAATTCACCAGCTTGTTTCTAGGAAGACTATTGTAACAGCGTAGGCGGTATATATGTGTTGAATTTCTTCACTGGCATTCATGATTCCAGCTTGCAGCATTCCTAAGTTTCAGCGTGATTCCTTAAAATTCCAGCATGACGCTGAAATACAATAATCCTGCAAGCCGGAGTGAAGGCGTAGGTTAAACTTCCGTAAATGCTCTGTCTCTGGAGAGGTGCATTCGATTTCCAGAAGATTGATGCTTTCATCATGATCATAAGAACTTGCTGCTTGGTTTCTGCAATACGGAGATAGTTTATAAACTCGAAGCTGGTTAGCATCTGGTAGTCGTGGTTGTTCTGTTTGCAAGAAGTTGAGAGATGCTAACATGTCCAATCCTCATAAGCTGGATGTATGATGGAACGCTTTGGTGCACCATCATAGAACCGGAGATTCATGCAAAACGGTTCAGTCCGTAGTTTCGTTCCGGTAGCATCTGACTAGACTTAGAGGTGAAGTTTGTAGCGCTCTTGGGACTTCTGATCTTCGTGAATAAAGTTGCAAAGTTTCAAGAGTTCGTGCGTTGTTGTGCAGCTATCGCATTTGCAGGAAGTTCGCGAGAAGCTGAAGTTCGAGCGGAAGTGGGTATAGGTCTGCTGGCTGGAACAACAGCTCTGATGTTGAGTCTCGTGTTGGGAGCCTCAATCATTGCCGGTCGCTGTGACCTTGAGTCGGATGGTAAGGCTCGGGATAAGGTACTTAACAACGGCTGGAGTCTAACAGGTATGCCCACTTATCCGCCATTCTAGACAAGCAAGCACATAGCTCTACAATTCCCTGCTGTTTCGGTCGGTGCATATGAAATTGAGCATTGTAGTTGTTAGAGAGAACTGTCTTGTGTTTCATCCTACCCTTCACCTCGAGATCTCGTGGTAAACTATCCTCTCTGAGTCAGTTAAAGTTCTCTCTGGTCCATGTGCTCTATGCCTGTTAAAGGTTCACTAAATCTCTAGTAATTTATTGTGGCACTTTATGATCACAGGCTATTTATATTCCTTGCTATGAAATTACCCAGTCTATTCGTTGATTTCTTTCCTCTGCTGCAGAAACTGGCGTCACAGTTCGCCCAGTAAAATTCAGTCGCTCGGTCGTTATGCCGATCTGCGTCGTGTTGCCATACTTGGTTGCACAGATTCCTGTCACCTTCGGTTGGTCAGATAGTTACGCGCCCTTGCTATTGACTTTCGGTCTTTCTATCGTCGGCCTGTACGGTCTCACGAAGGTTCCAGCCGCCACAAGACCTGAGTTTTCTGGATGGTGCTCGTACATACGGATTAATGCGTTCTATTTGAGTAGTTCTTTACGCATAACGTTCTGTGAATAATAGGAAGCAGACTGTCGAAACTCTTAAGCTAGCATGGTGATTGCCAGTAGTACTTGCTTAACATAGAGAGATTTCAAGATACGCTGCGGATTAATCCATACCACATGCAGAGTACAGGGTGCAGTTGACAAGTATTACAATCTTCTTCGATTTCACAGAATGGCCTGTTTTTTAGTAGAGCAAGATAATCTGTGTATCAGTAAGACCTGTCTGAATGCCATCCTTTTCGCTCCTACAGGAGACGGGTCAGACGGGTCAGAAACGAAAGCCGCAAGTCCAGAGATCACCTGCAAAACCCGAAGGAGCATCAACGGCAGCAGGTGAAAAATGGTTGTCGGATGATGGATCCACTCCCAGCGATGCTGCTCTGAGAAAGTGAGTTGCACCTCTTCTTATCCCCTAACGTTGTCTACATTACTCAGGAGGAGATAGAATCCTAATTGGGAGTTGAGCACGCAGATGCAAGTTGCTACCGATCATTTTGAAATGTCATTTGATTGCGCGCGATTCAGTAATGAATCGTGAAATCATTCATCAGTGAATTTCAAGGGTCAATCATCAATCTACGAATTCAATCCTCTACGAGCTCCTTTAGTTCTGCATGTATAGTGACTGAGAGAAAAGACGCGTGATCCAGTTGCTTCTTCGGTTGGACATTTTAGCCTGTGTAAAATCTAATACTCCACCGCAGTGAGGGATGGGGACAAGGTTTCCTCGTCTGTGAGTTTCGATATGACTGTTCATACTTGCCACATGCCGTATGCAGAGTATTTGCAATTTTCGACAAGGATGGAAATGGTATGTCGCGCAGCGAGTTGTATGCATTCATACTGGCTCTAGGACTTGCGAATCAATCTATGGTTCCTGGGAAATCAGCTGTGGGGAAGTGGATGAAAAAGTTCGACAGTGATGACAATGGTATGATTTCGATAGAAGAGTTCCTGAGAGGTATGAAAAAAGTGTACTCGAATGCACCAACCATGAGGGATCTGCTCTGCGGAAGCAACTTCCAGGTTTGTTCTGGCTGGTTTCATTCTCCTCGCGAAACTGAACGGCTTTGCCTGAAATACTAGTTAGTCATCTAAAACTGTAAACTCATAATTTAGTCTCACGCCCATGTTTCAGAACTTTTATATTGATTAGCTGTGAGATTGTGGAACGTGAGCTGAATACTTGCACTGATAAATAATTTTCCTGTTGATTCGTGCTCGAGCTGGTGATGAGTATAGAAGACTCACTTTGTAATCTCTACCATCTCAGGAGTCTTCATTGTCAGTTTTCAAGGATTTGCTAGAAGACGAAGAAGAAGAGGAAAGGGCGAGGTCACAGGGGAGAAATAAATGTCTACCAAATCTCCAGGCCGCTCTTTACTTGATTGGTGGTCTAGCCGTCGCTGCAGTTGTGACGATCCCTTTGGTCGAGTGTATAGAGAATTTCTCCAAGCTCACCAGCATATCTCCCGTGTTAGTTTCCTTCGTGGCGATTCCTCTGCTGTTTAGCTTCCAGGAAGGACTTTCATCGGCCTCCATCGCTGGCAAGAAGACCAGAAAAAGTATCTCCATAGCGTTCTCAGAGGTATGTTCCATTTCACCGTTCCGCTTGTTTGTGATTGACTGGGGACAGTGATGACAAATTCAGAACGTGAGCGTTGATTTCATGACCTCTTGCAAATCGGTGCTGTTTCGTGTTGAAACAGATCTTCGGAGTGTTGTTCTTGAACAACTTCTTGCCGCTTGCGCTTTTTGTGGTGATTCTGTTCTTCAAAGGTGTGAAATGGGACTTTTTACCTGAAGTGCTGGTGATCCTGATTGCCTACTTGACAATCGGCATTGTCGCCTCTGTGCGGAGTAACTTTCCCCTCTGGATTGGTATTCTAGCATTGCTCCTCTACCCTGTGTACATCGCACTGGAGGTCGTTTTCCATCTTTACATTCTAAAACCTTGAAGGAGCAGACCAAAGAATGTAGTTGAAACTTCACTTTCCCAGAACATCGTCACCGAAACCAATTCGTTCTGAAGCCATTTCCCATCCATGTTTCTGGCATCAAGAGAACGCTGGCCTTCTGGCTCTTGTTTCACGGCTTCAATCTACGAACTGATCATACCTTAGCTACGCGAGCCAGCCAGCCAGCTTCTCGTACATGCTCCATACCATACATTGAAGCAAAAGTCCTTTGAAAGGGTAGTTGTAAACAGAGGTACTGTATAGTTAACATCCTTCGTATAACAAAACCGAGATCCTGACGTACCCTGAAATCCTTAGCTCCTCCTAGGGAGTAGTGTGTATTGACTGTCTGCCCTCTACCTCGACGTTCCGAATTTCCTTCACAGCAACGAGGTCTCAGAAGCTTTCGCCGTAGTTTGGTGCCCTAGCAGGTTATCATCAGCAAGCGGTTCCCGTGAGTTTACTGTCAGGGACAGGAAGCGAAGGTAAGGTGAAGGGTTACCTGAAAGACGTAGTGTATGTTGCAAAGTTTTGTCGATCAAAAGTCGATCAAAAGATTCCGAAGATATGGCTGGCCGCTGAACGGCGGCAGCCTGTGCCCCTGGCTGGCTTGCACTTTAAGAATACTGTATATACGTTCCTTATAATATACTTTTCTTGAACAGAAATCAGTGCGTCTGGTGCTCGTCTGGGTGCAGGGAGCAGGTACTTGTGTCACGCTTATACCTCCTCTGCTTGCTGTGTCGTTCGAGTCTTTCTTTTTTCTCTTCGTCCTACTCCACGTTCGCTCATTCAAAAGTTTGAGGATTTATGCTCTGTGTGATCGTCCTCCTCTCGCTCGCTCGGAGAACCCTTACCTGGCTGGCTGGTCGCCGAAAGACGGTCCCTATTGTTCTCTCATCGGCCGCTAATTTCTAGTTTTAGTCAGGTGGATTTTGCAGGGGTGTGAACCGAGCCGAGACCTTGATAAAACTGGAGTGAGACACCCGATATTTTGTGATTCGTACCCGATATTTTGCCTCCTCCATCTTTAATTTATTACCTAACCCTTCTTCCCTAACCCTTAGATAATAAATTAAATACATATTGTATTAATGTATAATTAGCTAGTGGATTCCGAACTTGTACTTTTTAAAGCTTGTAGGTCTGCTAATGCCTTATGGGTTATGTCGTTTTCTATTGCATCACCCTTCTTAGTTAACATTTAATATTTTATCAAGAATTTTCAATTTATATTTATTTTCATCCTCCTTCGGTTCCAAGTCGTTTATCACAGGAGGTCCTTATAGGAAGCAAAGAAAATAAACCCGGTGTTAAAGCTCATCCGGTTGGGCCTCTCGCAAGAGTTCGTAAGAGCGTTGAATGGAGAACTGGATTCTTGTCTCTTGTCTCATTCACTTCGTTTGAATTGTTTCCAACAAGTCGTTATACGATTACTTTTGTCAAAATAAGAGAGTATTCGTATATCGAGTTGTCTCAGATATAGACTTCTTGCTGAGAACCCTACTGTGTGTATCATCCTTTTTCAAACTAAATTTTTTTCACTTGTGTCAAAATTAATTGAATGAAAGGTGATTGGTCACGTTCATGGTCTGTTGGAGCAAAGTAGACCACGAAAGAACTAAGTAGAATTATATCGTGTAAAATAGTTATCCAAGAAAATGTGAAGTTCTTGACTATGGAAATATCGTGTGTTGAATAGAGATACAAAAGAAAAATTAATCACGAGTTGCGCGGTTAGTATTTTTGTTTTGCAATTAGAATCAACAAGCTCTGTAAGATATACCAACTTTCATTCTATATATAATTTTATTTTTTTCATCTAAAAACATCAAACTGAGTGGTATGTAATCTTCACTCAACTTTTTAGAACAAGTCGATAAATTTCAGCTTAGACCTAAAATTATTGAAATGCAACTCATGTACAATCCTTTAGCCAAAGTGAGTTACCACAAGTCGTACATAACCAACTAAAATTTTAATGAATCCAAAAAGACAAAAATAGTAGCGAAGAAATCAAAGAACATCTATCTGAGAACTTTCTTTTTCATGAAGTGGTCTTCAGATGTTGATAGTGTCTTCTTTCTTGACTTTGTTGACTCCGCAAACTCTCAAATCTGACTTCAGACAGTCAAGATATCTCTGATTTTCTATCGCAAATGATCGTACCTCCAAAAACTTCTCTCTGAGATCTAAATCCACACACACTATCCAAACAAATAGCTTGATCTATGATTCATCTTTCCTGATAGGTAGATCTGGCTACTTTGATCCCAAAAAGACTCCAAACAAATCGTCTGGAATTCCTCTCGTAAAATCATGCACAAAATTTGATCGCAAGAAGCAAAATACTGACATAAATGAACTCCCTGTAGCTCAAACTCGCTCATCACATCCGAACCAACAATCTAATCCACATACGATCTTCTCTTATGCGTGGATGAAGACTCTTTGATCGTGTCGACATCAAGAACGTTGGACTATTCTCGATGGTCAAGGATAGTCCAACCTCAGGTCGCAAGCGAACGGAAAACTAACATGAGCGGTTCCTTACGAGTCAATTTCACCCAGAACTCTTTAATCGTCTGATGAAATTTTATATCGTCTTCAATTTCTTGAAGAACTTTGTGTTCTGATCTCGATGGATCTAATGACAGTAAGTTTAGACTTCAAAATGGTTTGAACAGTCCAACTCTCATTCGTAAGTCATTGAAGCATTCCAAATCCACTTCTCTTCGTCCCAATTTCTCTTAGAACACACGATCCTTCTCTTCACGAACCGTCTTGATCAGCACGTTAGCGTATCAAATTTAGCGTGAAAGTTGTCTAAGAAAATGTAAGATTCCCGGCTGTGGAGATATCGTGTGCTGAACAAAGACAAGAAGAGAAAAATAATCACGAGAACAAGCTTCGCAAGATATACCAACTCCCACTTTATGTATTCTTTCGTTTCTTTCTCTCTAAGAACGCTGTCGTGTTGTGACACGACTCACATGTGAATTTAGCATAGAACTTGTATTATGTTATTTTTTACGTCTCGTGAATCTTTTCATGTAACGCGCTTGACAACATATTAGGTATCACGTCCACGATTATCTAAGATGTTAGATCGCACGATAATAAGACGTGCCAGCTTAGTGATCCGTGTGACTCTTGTTATCAAATTTGTGTGTAAGATAGAGGTTCAAGGATTCGTGATGCATTCTTCTTTAGGTGGTGTTTCGTGAGTGTGTCTTAGTGTCTTACGTGACAGGTGAGGAGTTACGAGAGTTAAATTTATAGATGGAGGACTGATCCGAGTTCCGGATCTTTTATTTCCGAATCTGTTCTATATCAAATTTCACTACATCAATAGCGATCATTTTTGATAGTGGTTCGTTATCTACTTTGGTGATGAGTTCATGGAGAGAGTGATGGATTTGCTTACTTCGATGATCTTGCAAATCATCACATACATAGAGAATTGGGACCTGATTGTGTGTCTCTTATTTTGACAAGTGAAATGGACTTGAACTTTCCAGCTAATGTCCCATTCAAGTCTGGGTTGATATCTGAGTTCATTATCGACGAAAGTTTGACCATCATGCGTGGATCACGAGAAACTTTGATGAGGAGTACTGTAATCAAGTGATGGTTTCCTCATTCTCTTTTGTAGTATTTTTTATCGTAGATCGATTCAAGATCATCATCTTGGCTTGGTATTGAATCTTGAGTATTCTAGTGTCATTGTAATCTCTATTGCCTAACGAGTGTGATTATCTTAAGGTTGGGATCCGAAGTATTTTTGTTCAAGCTTTGAAGGAGTGAGATTATTTTAGAGCTAGAACTCATTTTATGGTGCTAAGTATGAGATAAAGTGATCTCCAATCTCTTTTCTCATTGGTCCATTTTTGACAAATCATCATCCAAGTTCTAAGAAAGACAGTTTTGGGATTTCGGAAGTCTTCTCGTGGCTCATTTGCAAAGTGTGAGGTCTCTTTGGAAGCTCTCGAGCTGGGCTACAATTTGGAGATAAAGATCGATCGATTTGGAGCTCTGATCGAGGTGTTATCGTTCAAAGTTAGGTGTACCCTTCTAACTTTGAACGATATCTCGAGTCATGTTTCAGAGTGTCTTGAGAGTTTAAGAGATAATCTTTCATTGTTGTCATGAGGATTGGATTATTGACGTCGTGCTGGTTACACTGATGTAAAATAGTCCTGCATTAGAGTTGGATTAGACCTCAAAATGGTTGATTGAAGTTGACTGTGACAGTTGAGAGATAGAAATAAAACTATTTTTCTTGGATTCAAGGATTAAGTTGTTCCACGAGCATGGGATGGAATCTATGATTGAAAATTTCCAAGATTAAAGTGTGCTCTATCAGCTTACTGCATGTGAAATTTGAGTTCATTTGGTTAAGAGAAAGTGTTGAGGTCGTGGATTTTAGCCACCAAGATCTGTAAAGCTCATAAATTAGCACAGACAAAAGGCTTGGTCCACTTCGGACAATTGGTTTGGGGTCTGAAGCTAATATTTCAGAGAGTAATAGTGAAAAGTCAAAGGGAATGTCATGTGAAGTTTGAGCTCAGTTGAAAGTTCGATGTGGGAGCACGAGGTTGTCAAAATGACGGGTTATAAAAGAAAAAAGTGATTTGACCTACTTCGCTAACTTTGACCAAATGACTTGGGGTTTGGAGGTGGAACTTCGTGGAAGTGTTGCAAGAGATGTGGAGGAGTTATGTTGTGAATTTAACACAGAGATCGTACTCAGATAAAGCGTTACACTATGTCAAAGTTGCTCATTGAAAATCTCTATAACGAGGTACCGTTGTCTTCTGCATCACGTCTTGAGCAATGGTTACTTGTTGTGTGCATGCCTTATCTTATTGGAAAGCTTGTATTGTAGGAATATCTGTTGTTGTAAGGTTCATCTTGAATCATCCTCATATTGATGAATCGTAAGAAGTCAAAAAGTTGAGTTTTTAGGTAGTTTGTCGGAGAAAACTAGTGAAAAGAGTATTGCTAGTGCACATTTGAAGGTGTTTTTGTGATGTAAGCACATGTTTATCATGTTGAATCTTTTTTGTACTTAGAATAAGATTGAACGCCCAATTGTGATATGTGGTGTACGTGTATTACACTTAGGGTCAGTTTAAGTCAGTAGAAACCAAGATAAAGCTTGATAGATTAGGTATTGAACGCATTAGTATTTCATCGAGTAGATCCAAGATCTTGTTATATCTCTCTACAGCTAGATACCATATATATTCCCAAATCAAACTTCACGCTCTACGGTAATTGATGAACTTGATGTGAAACGTCTGGGGTTGAGAGATACATTTCTAGTTTTGTAACCATGAATGTTGAAAACTTGTCTCAGTTCTCGGTCTGATATGCGGTTGCTTGGTAATGCAACAACAACAAGCTGTTGAACGAAAAGAGACAATAGTTATCAAGCCTTGCAATATGTTGTGAGTTTGTTAGATCAGTTTGAACGGGAAGAACATCTCCAAGTACCTGAAGTACTATTCCTGAGAGATGGAGTCGAGTAAGATGCCGGAGAGAGAGATGATTAGTATTTGAGCTTGTTGTCGTATCAAAACTACGAGAGCATGTGAAGGAGATCATCCGATCTCATGGTGCTACATGAGAAGAATTTACTCTTCAATTAAAAAAAGAATATTCTTTAAAAGATGCAGATCGAGTGACTAAGGAGTCATTCATGAGTGGGTAAACAAATCCAATAAATGGCTTGTTGCCACAGAGCTATTTAGAGAGTTTGAGAGGCAGTTCCTTCAGTTGTCTCGAATGGAGAAGTTCACACTGAAAAATGACAAGGTGGAGTTGATTCTACAAGCAGCTAACAATGAGGTACAGAGAGAGTTGGAGCTGCTTTTGGAAAATAAGATGGAAGATAATGGATTCACATATGATTGGAGGAAGATTTTTTGAAGTAGTGGGTGTACTTGCCAAGTGAGAGTATCAGAGAAGGAAGGTGGTGGTAAGACAAGAAGTGAGATCATCGTCGATCATACTACCTCGTAGGCAATCAACAGTGCATAATGTACAACCACCTACTGTACAAGTGCTTCCTGTTTCGTTTCCTACTGTTCCTATCCTACAATTGCACCACAAAAAGATGCAATAGAGGAATTGATAAAGGGATGAGAGACTTGCAGATTAAGCCAACAAGGTTAGAGGAGAAGGGAGGAGCACTTGAAAACAAACCCTTTCCAAAGCAAAGGTATGTGTAGAGATGTATTTGGTGTGATAGCACCGCACATCATCGAAAGAGTGTGGAGACTTTGCTAACATCTTACGACAAGGAGTGATTTATTGAAAAGAGGGAAAGATTGTCTGAGGGACACAGATGAGATCCTCAAAATTAACTTTGGAAAAAGAGGAATGAGGTAAGTCTTAGAGGATTATTTTTGCAGCATGCTGCGATATATGTAGAGACTGCTACATATGCAATTGAGGTAGTGAAAGATAGAGTCATGTTGCTTTTGAGAAGAAGATAGAGACGAGCGAAATATGGAGTCATGTCGTGATCACAATGGAGAAAGAGAAAACAACGAGAGACGAGTTACTCAAGTTGACCACGACAATCAAAGATGCTACTGAATGGAGTGATCCAATAGATATAATGTCTGTCATGCTTACTTGACCAAGAGCCAACATGAGGCTCTCATGGAGGAGAAGCGTAGGAGATATGATGTTAGTCCTAGTGAGGAGAGAAGTACTCCTAAGAGGCAGTCATGAGGAGAGAAACCTCGACAAGATACTACACCGGTGCGAGAAGAGACTATGGAGGAAATCTCACCGTCTATCCTCGTTTGGAGTTCCCTTCGCAAAATCACACAAGAAATTTAGTCACAAGAAGCAAAAAACTGATGTAAATCAACTCCATGCGGCTCAAACTCGCTCATCACACCCAAACAAACAATCTAATCCACATATGATTTTCTCCTATGCATAGATAAGGATTCTTTGATCGCATATGCACCAAGAACGAAGAGCTTGGTTCACCAATCGTGAAGAATCATCCAACTTCAAATTGTAAGCGAACGTAAAGCGCCTCTCTGTGAATCAATTTCTCTCACATTTCTCAAATTGTCTGATGAAACCTCATATCGTCTCTAATTTCCTGAAGAACTAGGCGTTCTGATCTCGATGGATCCAAGGACAGCAAGTTCAGAATCCAGAACGGTCCGAGCGATTTTGATAGCACTGCTGTGTAGTCGTGCTTTATGGTTTATATCCTGGTCTGCTCGTGTTTCCAGGCATGCAATAATAGTTAAAATTTATAAAATCTTCTGATTTTTTATCTATTTGATATATAAATTTTATTTAATACTTATAAATTTCTTGATATTATTTAAAGAACAAAAGTTCCACAAAATTCAATTTAGCATGCATATCTTTTAACTAGCACAAGTTTGTCGATATATAAGGTTTATCTAGCAGAAATCTACTTTCTAAGTCCCCCGTACGAATATGTTGTCCTCCTAAGTCCCTTGAAGTTGAAATTTTCTTCCTCGGATCCCAATCGGCTGAGGTTCCAATGTCGACTGTGATAAAGAAAATACCACGTGAACTACAAGTACTCCAGCGACTACAGTTGGACTTAACAAGAACCTGATCTCGAGTGATCGAGTTCGATAGCTCTTGGTCACTCGAGTGTGTGAAACAAGAAACACGTGACGCAGTGAATAGCCAACGGATGGAAAGACTTCATCAATCCTTACAAGGGAAAGAGAGACTCGAAGGACCAACAACCAACGCCTCGAAGAGAAGAAGAACATCAGGGCTAAGCTCTGTTATCAGTGATTCAAAAGTCATCTATCGCTCCTAAAAATCACACACTGGTAAATCAAAACTCTTTCATACAACATGTACATATGAAATAGCATTGCTTACTACGATTGCTCTCATGTGGACCGTGCTTGCTAAAACTCTTTGTAGAGCAATGAAAACTCGTTGTCTAAAAACGTAATGCAAAAAGAAAGAGAAAACGGTACACTTGGTACCTCTCATGGTAGGCTCTAGCACATTCTCCAATAAAAATGTCAAACTCCGAGGTTGTCGATCTGTATATCTCCAAGGCTATGAGGATGAAGTGATATCCTTCCTGCAAACCTCTATACTTGGTCACCTTCGCTGCTACTGTCACACCTACAGTCCATCCAGAGGGATGTGTGTGATCACTTATGTTGTCACCGAGTCTCGTGTCGGATATGTGACAACCACATCTATCACTGAGACCTGATCTTGTCTCATCATGTATAAGTCAGGGTGGATGACTTTTTGAAACATGAGAACTTGCTACATCATGATCAGTTAATCGAACGATGATACTGGTCATGAATTTCTCGTGTTGTTTTTGTTCATCCAAGCATTGGAGAGTGTGCATACTACCGTGACAACATCTTGAGAGTTTTGGATAATACCAAGACAACACACATGGTGGGACGTGATTCATAAGCAAGTATGGCACATAAATACTGAATGTTTGGATACTCATATGAGAAAACGATACAGAATATCGCATAGAAACTTTATGAAACTAGTAGACGAGATAGAATCTTTCATGCCTAGTATCAGCGAATGACCTGCAGCAAGAAAGCAAATGGAACTAGCCAAATGTCAATAGTGATCTATCGCTTTGCACATAATGCTCAGTTAAGGACTCTTAGCGACATGTACTGCATTGGAGAATCGACTATAGTGAAATACACGATGATGATTACTAATATTCTTACCAATAAAAGCAAATTATACTCCAAGTATGTACGTAGACCAGATATCACAGAGAGTAGAAACATTATGAGCAAGTTTGAACAGATTTGTGAAATCTCACAAATAATAGGTGTCATTGATGGTTCTCACATAAAATTGAGATACAAACCACCACAAAAGTATCTTCCAGAACACTATAGGAATCGTCACTCTGATTACTCAGTCTACTACAAGGAGTATGCGATTTCGATCTAAATTTTTGAGACTTATGTTGCACCATGCTCGACTCTACTCACGATGCTGCACATTTACGACAATCAAGTTTATATCAGTTGGTGGAAACAAAGCGTATTCTTGTTGAGCCAACAATCACAGTGAGTGGAGAGAATGGTGCAATCGTTATACCCCTGTGTTACTTGGAGATATCGCTTATACTATCAGAGAGTGGTTGATCAAACGATTTTATCGACATATGCATCAAGGAGCTATACTCGAAAACGAGTTTGACAGGTACACATCAAAAGCACTAGTGAAAATCAAAAATGCATTCGGTCATCTGAAAGGAAGATGGACTATACTTCGTGACTGTCTTATGCGACTCGAGCAAGTACCCGAAGTTGTATTTGCATGTGGAGTGCTACATAACGTTGTGATACTACAAAGAGAGTCTTTACCTCAGCATGTAGACACGGTGGATGAAAGATTGAATGCTGCACATCTGCAATCTCTTCCTAGAACTGCAACGGACAGAGTCAAGACACAAAAAGAGAGATCGTGAGAGATGCATTGTTCAAGCAATTCTGTAGAAATTGTTTACGTTCCAATGCATAATCACATGTAGATATGAGAAATATATGGATAAGAACTTGAGTTCTAGTTGTAGATGATGGCTGCGCTAGTCCTTGAGAACCTCTTCTCAGCAACTCAATCTCCATTCGACGAATCTCTAACATCTGGGTCATTAAATCGAGTCTGCGATCTTCTTGTTGTGCTCTTTTCTCGTTCATTTTTTCTTGCATTTGAGTAAAGAGGTTCATGAACACTGTGTGCCCACAATTTGTAGGATTGGAGATTTTTTCAAAAATTTTTAGTTAATGACGTGACTATATAATTGAAGTAATCTTATTACTTAAGATTGCACCTTGCTTAGCGAGAAGATGATCTTAAGGGAATTTATAAGAAGAAGTCGACTTTTTTCGAAGCCGGAAGACAGACGTCTTCTGGGAAGTCGTCTTCTGGAGGATGTCTTCTGAAGACAGATGTCGGAAGATGGTTTCTGGAAAACAATGACTGCGACCGCAAGGGTACCAACCACGCACCACTTAGGTTAGGAGTAGATACACCTACCATGTAGTCACCACAGTACTAAATAGGTCGGAGTAATTGAACCCATTTTCCTAATCGCACAGAAGAAGATACAAAGCTAGAGGCGCATTAGCACAGAGCTCTCTTGCTGCTTCTCTCTTCAGAAATTTACTTCGATTTAGGAATTGAGGATCGAGATTGGAAGCGCGCATGAGCAAATTGAAGGGACTGAATAGGAGAAGGCGTCTTCCAGCTAGAAAGCGCACTCGAAGTGGAAGAGTGAGGAATCTCGGAGGGTTCAGAAGACTAGAAACTGAGGGTCGAGGAAAATCGAGAGAGAAGCTTCGGAGCGCAGCAGTCGAGATCGATTGTGAAAGCAGTTAGCAGCAGCTCAAGATTGGTGGCAAGAGCAGGATCGTGATTGGACATTGAAGATAAAATTGAAGTGTTGAAGCACGCAGAAGACTGAAGGAGCAACCAGAAGCGTAGCCGGAAGCAGTACTGAGATTCTTCTCATGTTGTTTTCTCTTCTTCATTGCTTCCGTCCTCTGTTTCGATATCTCCCGCGCTTCCTCAATCGTTTGCAGGAAGCCCATCGATCGTTTTCTCTACCCTGAATTTCCCTTGAGAAAATTGGACGCGGAACGCTGTCCAATTTTCGTAAGCCATCTTCTCACTTCTTCCCGAATTGGAATTGAGCTTCCTTTTTTTTCATCCCAAAATTCGATGGTCTGACTATCAATTTTCCTACCTTACTGCGCTTCTGTCTCAGAATCTGTGGACAGAAGACAGTTCTGAATGTCTGAACATCTTCGGAAGACGAATATTTGCAATTCGTATCGAGTGATTGGATTGGAGTGGAATTTGTGTTGAGAGAAGCTTGATACGAATCCAGAGTGAGCTTGAGAGTTGATTGTTATTTCGAGAAGCAAGAAATTGAGAATCAAGCATGTGCCCCCCCAATCTTCCTAACTTCTCAAATCCACATCTTCCTTGAGAGACTAGAAGATTGGAAAGGCTGGCTGAATGCGCGAGAAGACGTGAGGGTTCTTTACGGGTCTCTTTTGTTTGACCCATAGCAGCCTGTTCCTTCTTCTTCTCGAACTTTAGAAGAGAGTTGTGAAAAGACTTGCTGGTAGAATTTGGAGAGAATGATCGAGGGTCATGTCTTCACGTGCATCTTACTCCCTTCTTCTATTATCTGTAGGTGTCCAAGGGAGATTTGAAGGAAGACCAGTTGGTCAAGTATGGGCCAGCGGGACAACGAGAGATGAAGGAAGAGATCCCGGAGGAAGAAGATCGGACAGCTGCCATGTCTTCTCCTCCTACTTTAGTGTCTCAGACGAGACCAGACACTCAGCAAAAATTGATCAGAGTGCGGGAGACGACTCCAGCGACACAGAAGACGCGTCACCAGTTAGAAAGATAGGACCTAAGAGTGTGCCTCGGAAAGAGCACATCCTTCCATACCATCCACTCTGGATCCGAGTCGGATTCACAGGATGACACGTCCAGCGTAGGATGGCGCGGAAGACAGCTTCTGCGACTACATGGAGTCTTCCGAAGACTCCAGAAGCAAAGACATGAGTTGATGTACCGACTGCGTCTCGAAGAAGCGTAGCGAAGAGGATTGCTTTTGCGGTGGGAAGAAATCTTCCACCTCGGAAGACAGCGAAGGTAACGTCTTCTCATGCGCAGAAACAGAAGACTATGGTGGTAGAAGAGGCATCCATGCCTCTGAAAGACAGAGAAGCCGTCGCAGATCGCTTTGTGGGGATGAACTTGTCTTCTGCGAGAAGACGGCTGAAAGAGTTCAGCGCCTTCTTCAGTTCGGAGATTCAGCCAACCATGGAGTTGGTGGAGAAACGCACGATGGCTCAGTAGAAGCCATTGCAGCATGGATGCGATCTTCGAACCTTGATGCAAGAGAAGGAGGTCCAGAAGCAAAAACATGAAGCTCTGGAAGTCAACTTCTGCACCACGAAGAAGATCGCAACGAAGTACAAGACAGAAGCTTTTGCTTCTGTCAAGGAGTTGACGCATCTGCGGAAGAGCAACCAGGAGTTGCAGACACGAGGTTAGCAACGCGAGCAAGAGATTCTGCGGATCAGGGATAAGTTGACTGGTCTCACAGAAGAGAAGACGACTTGGAGTGCACTGCGGAAAGCCGCGAAAGCTCAAGCCGCAGCAGAGAAGAAGCAGAAGCCCGATCCAAGGAGATCATCACACAGATGGGGAAGCGTTTCGTAAGAAGTTCAACTTCAATGCGGGTAGGAAGCTTTTGACCCTAGCTCGTGAGTGGGATGACGATTCTAAGGAGATGTTAGTGGACTGCAAGGAGAGCATGTTCTGCTACATGGATCGACTTGAAGACTCTTTACGGTCTTCTCGATTTTCCAATATGCAGCCACGTTTTCTCATGCACCAAGACCAGCAGTTGGCAAGGATCTCCAGCTCATTGGACATGGACAAAGCTCCTTCATAGACCACTTGGTGATGACAGCGATGGAAGCCGAGAAGACGACAGAAGAAGCCCCGGAAGACAAGACGTCTTCTAGAAAACATGAAGCAGAGGTGTCTTCTCATGTGTTTAGAGTGGAGGAGGTGACTATCTCTGACCATTATGAGGTCACCTCAGCTCCTGACGTCAAACAGATAGAGCCGAAGAGTCAAGAAGCGTAGGTGGACTCAACTTCTCAAAAGTCTCTTCTGTCTTTCGAAGCCACACCAGGAGCCCACATTACGAACATCGAAGAGGAAGCCACCTCGATCGCACCAGATGTACCAACAGGGCTTCTCACGTTATCAGAAGTTGAATTAGGAGATCATGTAGGTGAAGATCCAGTGGAGACCACATCTGACGATCATGAGTAGGCAATAGAGATAAATAGTCAGTTGACAGGGCTAATTTTGGTAAGAATCAGAGTCTGCTATTTTAAAGATGAGCAGCTCTCTTTTTATTTTTAGGTGATTGTCCATGTGACAAGATAGACAACAGTAGGAGTAGGAAAGCAGTTCTAAACTGAGAAGAGAACCGAAGCCTGGGAGGTGGTGGTCTTCTGACAGCGTCTCATTTTTCTTGACTGTGAGTTGCGATTGGAAGGGATCTCCCTCCTGTGACTCAAAGGCGATTGTATCACACATGTGGTTACACAAGTACTACGCGCACAGAGTTGAATTACATAGAATAGGTCTGCACCTCCGCTCTCAGTAAGGGATCAAAAAGATGTAGACATTAGTAAATAGCATAGACAGGGAACGACATCATGTGTAGTCCTGTTTCTAAGCTGGTGTGTCGAGAGACAAGAAGTGGATGGAGTGAGCTTCTAGAAGCCAATGTACCATCTTCTGGGATAATTGATTTCAGATTTGATTGCAGGAGCTTTGTCCATGTCTTCTGAATAGTGAGTTTCATCGAATTCATATCCAATTGTGCATGAGAAGCCTTCTTCTTGAGTGGCGGTGATTGTTAGAAGTTGTGCAGAGTCCAAGCTTGTCTCATCCAGTGGAGCACTTCGGATCCACGTATGGACTGAGTTATGAGAGAGTGGTCTCTGAAGTCAGAGTAGTCAGAGCAGTAACAAATGAAGAAAAAAGCCTTTTTTCCACAGCAGAAGACGACATCCTCGATTGGAAGATTGTGTAACTGTAAGCAGATTTTTGATCTTCTTCCTCAAATTACTAACAAGCAGGGATGGCTTGTTAGTCAGGATCCGGACTAGAAGCCTGTCGGAATCTTTATTTCTCTTTTTCTTCTTGTTTCCTCTTGTTTGGATTTTCTCTTCTTCTCCTTCTTCCTTCATCTTCCCATCTTCCCACATTCTTCTGTGTGACTTTCGAGACTTCTATTGAGTATTAGTGGAGGTGAATGTCACTGTAGTGCTACAGGAAAATCGATTCCATAGGCAGAAGCCTAGGAATGCTACATGGGGCATACACCTTGTGATTAATCTAACCTCGTTAGAAATTATAAGAGCAATGTGTGATAGAAAAGAATAATTCGACATCTATGAAGCAGGAACAGTCTTCAGAAGCCGAGTTGAACCTCCAGAAGTCAGGAATTACTTCGGAAAGACCATCGTGGGAAGACTGGAAGCCGTGATCGGGAAGCAGGAAACGTCTTCCCGAGCTTCTCAATGGATAATTGTGTGATATTTGAGGTAGTAGTTGTATGTTTGGGTCTAGAGCACCTTTTGAAGGGTCTGGAAGCCGTGTGGTTTTGTGAGAAGACGGGATTCCTAGAAAAATCTTGCGTGTTTGTGAGTTTAGATAGATCTTAGAACTTAGAGCAGTGATGCTAGTGTAAATCTTCTTGAGGAATGAAATCTTTTATGCTAATGGGCTAAAGGAGAAATCATGAGACACTACAAACACTACAACGTTGTCGGCATTATCTTTGGAAAGGCTTTTCCTCTTCTTAGCACTCATGTTTGATTTTCCACTCACACCGAATTGATTCCTTTTCTTCTTGAAATTTCTTCGACGTTCTCAGATATGTCAATAACTTTTTCTCTTTGAGGTGATTGAGAATATTCAAGAGATCAACAAACGATGGAGATTCACTCAGCTGACATTTGTTCTCGGAGAACACATCTGTAAGATTTTCATTGCTCAGATCAACAAAGCTATGGAGAGGAGTATCGCTATCATCATCTAAGGCCACAGGAATACCTTGTTCTTTAGATGAAGGACCTCTAATCCGATGCATTTGTTCATAATATTTCCATGAACTTGGTTGTGCATCGATTTTCTCTTGATTGGCTTTCTCGGTCTTATATCTTTGGACCAAGTTATCAAACTTATTCTTGAGTATTGTGTACTCGAATGATAAGTTTGTCTCTTGGTTGAAACGGATGGTTAACACTCGCCATTGGTCTAGACTCACATTGCCTTGGTTACAATGCAAAAAATAAACCTCTTCATACATATCTAGAACAAATATATTTCCATTCAACTTTCAGTTTTTTAGAAGTAGATTTATGAGTTGTATCTCTTGATTACACCAAACATCACACGAAATATACACTTAGTGCGCTATCAATATGCTAAAATTAAAACAATTGAACAAGAACTGATAACATTGTTGTTTTCTCATACCTCTCTTTGAATGCATTCGTTTTGATGAAGTTTGAGAGCATTGGATCATCTTGTTGCTCATTTCGGTTGGTATATCAAGTTCCATCTCTGATCCTCTTCTGAAAAGTGAATTATGGTTATGAAAAACATCAAACACCACACCATAGTCCATCAAGTCATGATTTGTTTGGTTTATCTCAAATTATGAAAAATTACACTAGAATCTACTTTAGAGTGGACAAAAAGAAAAATAAACAAAAGATTCTTGTAGAGCATCTTTTTCTGATCATTTTGATAAAACATTATCTCTATTGAACAAAAATAAGAATTAAGACATGACGGAAAGACGACTTTCAAACACTCCCAAACATATTGTGTGACCTCGAGCTCTCGAGAGTCCTCTTGACTGTCACAAACCGGGTGTGTCATTTTCACGAAGTACTCATTGAATAAATCCGGCTCGGTCCGACCTTAAACTCTTAACGTTTAGTTCGTTGTCCTCAAACAAAGTACTCCGTTTGTACACAACAGAAGAGGCTCGACGCACTGTAACTCCGTAATCAATTTGGCAATAGGGTACCTGCCATACAATGTGAGTCAGATTCTGAATCTGACATGCGAGAAGACTTCCTTTTCTGCTCTGCTACGGGAGATTTCCAGCGGACGTGGCTGTGTGATCGGTGCTGGTGAAGAGAATGGCTGCGAAGGAAGAGTCTTATTGTAAAGCGAATATGCAACAATGACAAAATTGTGAGAGAGGAATTGTAGTGATTCACGGCCGTGGACGGCTCTTGAGTTGTTAGTTCAGCTAGGTCAAGTCCGTGGTGACTCGGGACCTCCTTCAGTTTCTTACGACGTTGTGAAAGCATGGAGCAAAGTTCACAATCTTGACACGAAATATAATCAGGCTGTGGATACTAAAATAAATTTCAGAGTAGTAATTAGGCATCGATATCTATGATACTTCCGTGATTGGTTTAATTTCTTGATCTCCTTCACGGTCCTTTGATCTTCAATTGACTTACACTGCTCTAGTATTGATTTATTGCAAGATCTTCACCATCTTAAATAGTTGAAATGAATTTTCTCATAGCATCACGTTGGAAAGTACTCCCCCAAGTTCTTTAGTAAAGGTTATGTAGCTTGGAGTACCAGCACTGGTGTAACTAGAATAGAGCCACATTTTGTAACGTACTTGTCTCACGATGTTGCTGTGATGGCTGTCACTGTGCCCAGGATGTGGTCTATCTTCTGAATGAACAACTCAGTTCTTTATTAAGTCTCTCTTGGAGAAAACGTTCGTCATCTCAGGGAATGCATCTTTTTCACACAAATTCTGATTATGAACTTCCTTAACTATTCAAGAAGATTTATCTTCCACTTCCAGACTCTAGGTTTTCATTGACAAAACATGCCAAATACCCGCTCTACAATAGAGGACATCTGGCATAACAGATTCAATCTTCAGTCGTTTCATTCCACTGCCAACACTAGGCTCTCGCGTCCTTCATCTGACTGAGCTCAGTGCACTCCCCGGTTCTCAAGCCCGTAGCTGTGACACAGTTCCGCTAATTACGTTTGGGTTTATACGTGAGAATTGATTAATGATGGTGTCTAGATTCGTGGTCGGTAGATCACGAACCCTGGGTTCTTCACTCATTACTGCAGTCACCGAGTTCCGAACTGCAATCATGGTCACAGTCACTGTCCGAACTGCAGTCACGATCACAATCCGAACTGCAGTCACGGTCTGGATCACGAACGCACAGTCAAGGCCGTTCTCCGTCATTTTGACTGAAGCCCGTTCTCTGATCATTTTGAATTAGGTACAGTTTAACAACAAATTGTCAGTGGTCTCAGATGTGCTCAGAAGTACGTGGTGGTCCATAGTCGCACAATGCACAATGTGAGACTTCACAACACACTGTGTGTTAACATCAAACTTTCCATCTGATCTTTGCTAATACAGCTTGATTGCGTAGCTTGATTGCGTTTTGCAGTCTGATCTTCGCTAATACAACTTGATTGCGTTTTGCAGTCGTGTTGTTTTGTTCTTCTGCTACAGTGAGCAGCTACGGAAAACATAATTTGCAGTACTTGATGGACTGCTTGGAAACTAATATGTGTTGCTCTCATCTGTTATTGAAGGTTTTGTCTTAGGTATGCAGAAAGTGGATTCATGACATATGACGGATGCAACAGATGCAGCAAAAAATTATCTAGGTTATTTTGTTCGAGATGTAAAAATGAGCTCACGTCTCCGATAAAATGTTTCGGATTGCAGCTTCTGATAACGGACGAGAGTGCCAACGCGTGGGCCATAGCATGGGAAGCTGGGAGAGATTTTCTAGACGTAAGTGCCTCAGCTTATAGTGTACTGGAATTACACTAAGAAGACAATGTTCTGATGGACCGGATCGTTGGTCAGCACTGGTACTGTCACTTTATCATTGTGACAAATAAAGTTATTGGCGGAAATATATTCGGATCAATCAGACACAATCATGTGGAAAACGACAATTATTCGATGTCTCTTCGTCTCTTCCAGTTTCAGAACGAGGCGTGTCTACTACTTGAATTCTCGTCCCTATCCAGTGTGTGTTATCCGAGTCGAGCACAAGTACCACACCGGAGCTAGACATCAACTTTCGTGTAGACGAGAGACATAAAGTAGCTCATTCTCATGACATTGACTCTCGTGCAGATGAGAGACCGAGTTATAAAGTAGCTCATTCTCATGATTATAAGAGTGGTTTTTTCGTGAGATTTTCAATGGGATCTCTGGCCGTGTTGTTATCGATGGTTATGTTCACATTTGCTATGTTGAAGTGGTGGCAGTGATCGCTTATTTGATCACCACGAACGTGGACTGTCTTTGTGGATCGTCATGATGGACTGTAGTATGCTTTTGACGGTCCAAATGTATTGTTTACATTTTGAATGAATAGAGATGACAATCTTCACCTATTGGTGTATATTATGTGATTGAAAGACCTGTCGGGAACAACCAATGTATATGTAAGAAACTCTATGTCAGTTATCTTCCCTCCAGTATCTACTAGAATTGTCATCTCCTTCTCCAAGTCAGTTATCTTCCCTCCAGTGTCTACTGAAATTGGCAACTCCTTCTCCAAATGATGTCAGATTTTATTTTACAGCGGGAGAAGAGTTGCACAATGCGATCTATGACCGGTCGCACTGATTGCAACCTTATGGCCTATGCTCAGTGCGACCGGTTAAGGACTCGCGGTCAATACGATCTTGGATCGGTCGCACTGAGCGCGAGGCTTAACTACGATCTAGGCTTAGTCGACAATGTCACAACGAAAAAAAAGAAATGATTGACAGATTCTATTTCTATGAAAAAAAATGATGATAGATTCTATTTTATTTAGATTATATTTGTTGGGTTCGGGGAGTTCGGAGATACGCAGTGCGACCTAGGAACGGTCGCACTGATCATAACTTTATGGCCTATGCTTAGTGCGACCTGTTAGGGACTCGTGCTCAGTGCGATCCTGGACCGGTCGCATTGAGCGTGTGGTCTTAACTGCGATCTAGGCTCAATCGATATGACATATTCTATTTTACAGCGGAGCTGTTGGGTTCGGAGAGTTGGGAGAGAAGAGTTGAACAGTTCAAACACAGATTTCGTCATGTTGGGTTCGGAGAGAAGAGTTGAACAAAATCAGAAAACAACACACTTTATTAACATGATTTTAATTTCTCCATAAAGTCATTTAAGCGACAGTGCAAGAACACCACACTTTATTAACATGATTTTAATTTCTCCATAAAGTCGATCGCTTGAATGACAGTGCAAGAACGCCACATCAAGTTAATTTCCTCGTGTAACATAGTACCCCAATAGTTTTTAAGAGCGGCATAAGACTCTCTTCCAAAAGCCTGTCTATACTTTACGGCCACATAACTTGAGATATCTTGGGTACTGCTTGCCCATGACTTCAGCCATGGTAAAAGTATATTCATAAGATAATCGTCTATGTCCATGTCATCCGACTCTGGCATGAAAGAGAGGGATGGATTGCTAGGGATGATTAGTACTATTTTTCTAGGGAGAATCATCTATCAACAACACATCTCGTGTACATAAGTTAAACAGTCGAGAAAAATCCTTCAGATACGAGTAATTACCCGTGGCAACTTCTCTGGTCGTCTTGAAACGAGTACACATGAGTTGTCCGAAGATTCTACAGATCTGCATAGTACAATTTTGCGAGAAGGTAAGTAGAAGCAAAGTTTTCAAACTGAAAACTGATAACATCTAATTGAATTTTATTAATAAATAAAAGTGCAATAAAATGATTTTGATAGCATTGAGTTTATCTAATTTACCTGGTCCGACACTATCCCTGTAGGCAAGTACTTTTTGATCTCCATGGATCGAAGGATGGCGTTGCAGTTGCTCATAGTACGCGATGTCCATATCAGCACTTGAAGGAAGAGACCGCGCTTAACCATAACTAATGTTAGCTAGTCATGACTAACTTGATATCTCCTTAAAGTACTTGGGCAGCAAATAAACATTCTCCACACTTAACTATAACTAAACATCTTATTAATAGACAAACTTCCTATGTGTAACATAGGTGGTTACAGACCGGTCCACGGTTGCACTGTGCGTAAGCTTTGAGCTGTGAGCTCAGTGCGACAGAGGATCCGTCGCACTGATCTATCAGCTTAAAGCTATTCTGAGCGACGTAGGACCCGTCGCACTGTGCTATCAGCTTAAAGCACACAACAACACTTTATTGCGAGCGAACACTAAACTTTCACTAAACTTTACACAGACAGCGAACGTAACTCAAGCAAGAGATTACATGAAACTTTACACAAAGCCAACGTAACTCAAGCAAGCAAATAGTACACAAGATTACACTAAACTTTACACAAAGCCAACGTAACTCAAGCAAACGTAACTCAAGCAAGCAAATAGTACATAAGTAAAGAGAAAAGAGGTACCTCCATCATCGTAGTCCACGCCAAGCTCTTCCTGGTGGATATTTTGATAAAGAGTACTCTCTTGTACTTCGTGTTCCATAGAGAATACTAACGCCTCTTCGCTCAAGATACCCAAGTGTCGCATGAGATGGTTAAAGTCATCCCGCAGAAAGTTTCTACGGATACTCATTTCCTCTGTTCTCGTATGTGCTTTTGCAGATGCAACACTTCTGCCTCCATGTTTTTGAACATGAACAAAGACCAATCGTAATGTTTATCTTCTCCTTCCACTTTAGATTTTACGTACAAGGTGAGTTGACTTGTAACAGCTTTAGGCCTTCTTCTCGTCAAGAGAACCGCATTCAAGCACTAAAAAGTATATCTCCATCTCTTGAAAGCACATTCTCTTGCAAAGTATCTTTTCTCAACTTTATCGTACTCAGGAAACCAATCGTCTATTTGGACGTGTCTCACGAAGGGAGATAACATCACAGATCCTTCAGAGATAACAAAGGCTTCACGGATTAAGTCAAGGGTCAACTTCAACTTCCGATCTTTAATTTTGGCCACTCTTGTTTCCGCATTATAAGATTGGATGAAAGCAACACAAAGTCCAATCTGACATAAAAAAAAATTACAACAACTAAAGGTACAACCAAGCAGGACCCAATACTTAACTTGAGTTTACACTTGAGCTTACTGTAAACGAGGATCAAATAAACTGTACTTGAGATTACACTTGAGATTCCTGTAAACGAGGATCGAGTAAATTGTAAACTCGGGACTAACGACAAAGTACTTACGTCAGGCCGAGAAAAGTCGAAAGAAAAAGCAATCAATAATCCTAGCTTCTCTAGCTCGTCCTCGTCTATTTCGCTCAAGGCTTGACCGATAGCTTCTTTATCCATCCACTGTCAGACGATACGTCGATGTAAATCGTGTTGGGAAGTAAATGTAATTAGAAAAGGTCCTTCTTCTCACGGTGCCATACTTGTATCTCATCCACTCACTGCACATACATGTCAGGCATAAGCCTCGTCCACTCCACATACATCCCAACTCGCTTAACAATTACTCGAAGATAAAGTCACAGTTTAGACGCGAGGGATGTTTGTACCTCGTTCACTCATTGCACATACATGCCAGAGATTCATTCACTGCCAGCTCGTTTCATAATTATTCGAAGGGATCACTCTAATAAGAAAAAAAGAAGCACAGTTTAGACACGATGGATCGAAGAGCAAACAGCAGAAAGACTCAAAAGTCCAAATGTCCGAGAGAAGAGCGAAACTCCAAGTGCTCGAGAGAAGAGCGAACAGCAGAAGGAATCAAAACGCCAAGTGGTCGATCGCTAATACTCCAAGTGACCGATCGCTGCCCGCAGAAAGCAATCAATACTCCATGTGCTTGATCGCTGCCCGTAGAAAGCAGTCAATACTCCATGTGGTCAATCGCTGCCCCTCAATACTCCATGTGATCGATCGCTAATACTCACTACTCCAAGTAGTCGATCTCAGCACGCGATGAGAAATCGACGTGTAGAGAAAATCGTTCATTGCAGTGTAAATCACAGGGTCTCGCGTTCAGTGCGGCCGTGTAAATCACAGCCAGTGCGACGGTGGACGAAAGCGTGTTCAGAGCGGAAGCGCGTCCACCGTGAAAGACTTTAGAACTAAATATCTGCGAGAGCTGCGCGCTCAGTGCGACCTAGCATTGAGCGGACGGATAAGTGGTCGCATTGTGCTCAGTGCGACAAGTGGTCGGTCGCATTGAACGCGTAGCTAAAGTGATTGTGATGCGTTCACAACGATTAGTGCGATCACGTCTATGTCGCACTGAGCGCACGGCTAGATGCACTCAGTGCGATCGAAGATATGTCATACTGAGCGCGCGGCTCCAAATGGTCGCACTATGCTCAGTGCGACAAGTGTTCGATCGCATTGAGCGCATCTAGCCGATCAGTGCGATCATGCCTATGTCATACTGAGTGCGCTGCTCCAAGCAGTCGCACTGCTCTCAATGCGATAAGTGTTCGGTCGCACTACTCTTACGGCTAAAAGTGATCACGACGCATTAACTGCGATCGAGCCTAGGTCGCACTGAGCGCACAGCTATACACTGCGCTATTCATAGTGCGACAAGTGTTCGATCGTACTGAGCACTCGGCTAAAAGTGATCGCGACGCGCTCACTACGACCGAGCCTAAGTCGCATTGAGCGCACGGCTATACACTGCGTTATTCACAAGACACTTTATTAAGGTTCAGAGTCTTAGATTACTTTCATAAGAAAGTGACATTTGGGTTAATTTTTGTTTTTATGCTTGTGGTTTTTGTTTCGTTTTATGTAAGACACCCTATCGGATCAAGTCGATTTGGTCTGCCTAGGTTCAACTCCCTAGAGAGTGACTCTAATTTGTGGATGATCTCTGAACCTCTAAAAAGTGGATTCTAAGTTGAACATATTTATAAGTTGAACTGATTACAATGGATTTTGAGTTGAACACATTTACAAGTTGAACATAAGTTCACTATAATTAAGAAGTGATACCCACGTATGATGCTGTCCTGGAGATCGCAAAACAATTATACAATGACGAACTTTTCTCTCAAAAAGTTAGAACACCCTGTCAAGTGACTTCAAAAAAAGAGGGTTGTCATGTTCACGATTGCAAAGAGTTCTGAGAAAGTCAAGAATCTCTTGACATCGCTCGACCAGATTCTATCCTTTTGTGTCTTCAGATGCTCTGTCGTGCGCATACACATCGCTACACAACATACATCGCTGTCAGAGATACACTACACATACACATAACACATGGACGATGTCATACACATACACAAGTGTACCACAATCGCCCCCCTAACTGACGGTTAGGTCCCTCTAACTCCAGATAGCTCCATATCCCAACTACGTGATACACACCTTCATGGGTGCAAGGATCAGGAGGCCGGGTGCTACATCGCCCCATCGTTAGTCGCCTGTCTGCAATCCATACCACGCAAAGATCTAATCGACTATCTCCGCTATATACATCGAGGACAAACCCACCGTCTAGTAAGAACTACACTGAGAGGTGGAGTCAAACATGACATGTGCCAACCTCTCGAACAACCATCACACACCAACATACGGGCTGCTCCACCAGCAGACCCACACAACATACACCTCAAGCCCGCGCGTACAACTGCTAAGCTTGGATCAACGGTACCATCAATGTTGGGAAGATGACATGGCGCGCAATTACGCACATGGTCCTTCCAAACAACACCATCACGGCCCTCTAACATGAGTACTCCAGAAGGTAACACCTCACGCACTCGTAAAATAGTGCGCCATGCGGTCACATCCAACGTCGTCGGTGCAGTCTGCTGTAGATAGATATAATCGCCAGGATGAAACCTGCGAATCGACGGCCGATAACCTCCTCCTCGGATAGTCGCATATCGCAACGTGTCTCTATGCTGAGCAATCGCTAGGTTCTCAAAAGCCATAGGCATAACTCTCCGAAATGTCTCTGCTCGTTGAGAACATGCTCTCACCTCACATATCCGGGTCATCAAGGTTCAGCACCTCAGCAGAATCACGACGAATGGCTGAAGGTAGATCTGGATCTCAGTTATACAATAGAAAATACGGTGAGAAGGAAGCCAAAGACGCTTGTCGGCTGAAACGGTAGCCCATAGCCAACCATGGTAACTGCACATCCCAGTCTCCCAAGTGGCCCTTTTGCAAACCATACTTGCGCAATCCTCTCTTCACCGTCTGAACTACCCTCTCCGCCAAACCATCCGCCTCAGGATGATCTCGAGATGTAGTCCGATGATCAATCAGCGCCTGATCACACAAGGTCTGAAACTCACCAAGGAACTTTATACCTTGATCTGTCAGCACTTCAGCTGGTGCTCCAAAACGACTCAGCACTCGATCTAAGAACGCATACGCTGTCCCTTCACTCGCCTTGTCTAGTAATGCCACCAACTCAATCCACTTGGAGAAGTGCTCCACCATCACCAACACATACCGGTGGTGACGTACGGTCAACGGTAAGGGTCCCGCAAAATCCAAACTCCAACGGTAACCCAACCCCATAATCGGTAAGGGGTGTAACTGTGGAGTAGGAGCATTAAACGATGCTCGTACTCGATCACAAACCACACATCGTGCGACAAACTGTTGCACATCGATGTGCATACCACGCCACCAATACTGTCCTTGAAGTAAGCTATGTGTACGCTTCACTCCAAAATGTCCCAACTCCTCATGGGCATGTCGTACTATTTGTGCCCTCTGAGATGGATGTGACACTATCCGTACCCTCTCATCACCCCACACTCGAAGTACATGTCGTCCTTCTCGTCGAAATCTCTTCGCTCGTTGAAGGACACGATCTCGCTCCTTGGCACTTACTGTGCCTACTACCACACCAGTACGTAGATACTCCATCACGGTCACATCATCATGGATATCTCGCTGGTCTGGAACACCATCTCCACCCTCAAGATCTGGAGACTCGTCATCTACTCTCTGACCAGAGAAAGATACGACTTGACCCTCCATACTAGAGTTCATGGCCAACACACAAAGAAAGGCAGATGCATGCCACCCTGGCACTATCTCCTCATCAACCTCGTCATGCCATCGAGCCTCAGTCTGATCCTGCTGACTCGTGCACGGGTTGCGACTCAACCCATCGGCATCTAGGTTTGCAACTCCGGGTCTATGCACTACCTGGAAGTCATACTCTTGTAAGATCAGAGCCCATCGTGCAAGCTTCCCTGTAAGCTTGTTGGACTCCATCAACCACTTGAGCGGCTGGTGATCAGTGATGAGAGTAAAGGGGTTCCCAAACAGATAACATCGAAAGTGTGCAACAGCCCACACTGCCGCCAAACACTCTCCCTCATACGAACTATACCTCGCCTCCGCTGAATTGTTGGAGCGACTGGCATACGCCACCACGAACTCCTTTTTCTCATCATCATGCTGAGTCAGCACTGCTCCAAGTCCCAACATACTCCAATCAGTGTGCAGTTGGAAAGGACGCCCCCTAACGGGTCTCCTCAAGATGGGAGCAGATGTCAACCTATCCTTGAGCTCTACAAAAGCTCGCTCCTGCTCATCTCCCTACTGCCACTCCTGGTCCACCTTCATCAGCTTGGTCAACGGCTTCGCAATTGCACTAAATCCCTTCACGTACCGACGATAAAAGTTCGCCAAACCAACAAATGCCCGAACTCGACTCACATCTGTGGGGCGCGAGATACGTGCAATAGCCTCAACCTTCGTCTGTTGAACACCCAATCCACCTGGATAGATGGTGTGGCCCAGATACTCTACCAACTCTTGGAAGAACTTACACTTCCCAGGGTGTAACTTCAACCCATGAGCTCTCAACCGCTCAAACACATCCCGTAAGTGTCTCTCGTGCTCCTCCACTGTAGCATTATAGACTAAGATGTCGTCAATATAACATCTGACAAAATCCAATCCTGCTAGGATTCTGTCCATCACCCTTTGGAACTCAGCAGGGGCGTTCTTCAACCCAAATGGTAAGAACCGCCACTGATACAAACAATCCTTGCCGTGAGAGTCAATTCCTCAGAATGCTGTCTTGGACTTATCTTCTTCTCTCACTGGCAACTGATGATACCCTGCTCGAAGATCTAAAGTACTGAAGACCTTCACATGTCCCACTGCATCAAAGATCTCCTCAGGTGTCGGCATGGCATACTTATCGGACTTCGTCTGCCGATTGATAGGACGATAGTCCCCACACATCCGTCTATCTGTGTAGTTGTCATACATATCCTTCTTGGCTGGCATAACTGTGGCAGATGCATACTCTTCATGCGACATCTCCACCAACCCAGCCTTCAACAAGTCTTGAGTCCGACTCTGGATCAAGGCTCTCTCCATGTCACTGGACCTGTAAGGACGTCGAAAGATTGGCGTGTCATTAGCCAAGTCGATCCGTATACCAGGTCCTTTCAAGGTACCCAAATCCTTCATACTGAAGGCAAAACAATTCCTGTAGCTCTTCAAGAATCTTTGGACTCTTCATCTCTCCTCTCCTATAAGCTTGGGTCCAATCTCCGGCTCCCAAGTATCCTCTGTCACCATGCTAGAGGTAGAAGACGAAGTCGTTGACTGCTATCTTGCAGCTCTGGAGCAGTTTCCTTCTGCTTACCACCAACAATCTCCACCGCTACTGTGCGAAAAGCTTCTGCAGTTCTAGCTGCAAGCTCCACACTCTCTCCTACGACATCCCATGATGTCCAACGATGACGAACTCCATGTGCCTCGCCCCCAGCCTTAGTCTCCACCGACTCGGTAGGCAAAGAGCTCAAGAGTGCTCGAGCAGTAACTCCCGTCGATCGCATCCGACGCTGCTCAGTCAATCCAAGGCTAACAATCCATGTCAAGCAATTCAAGTCCATTGCTTGACCCAATACTTGACGACGTGAAGCCTCTGACACCGAAGCTACTGCCGTCGTACTCGTAGCGAAACCCATCGCTCGCTCTCTCTCATCGGCATTGGGCTCCACCAACTGCCGTAATTGAGCATCCCACACAAGCCCAGGTCCTCCATCTCTATAAGCATGTGACGCTCGAAAGCTTACCAAAGTGGGTAACGCTATCATGGACCGTCCCACTAGGTTCACCACTGCCATGGGTGACTTATCGACGACTCTCACCACTTGAGATCGTCGTCCTGCATCCAAGATGCTATCAACCGTGAGATGCGCTGGGCGTCTCACTCCATCGTGTGCGCGCTTAAGCACCTCTCTCGGTAACAAGTTCGTCCACCACAACCGTGGACGATGTGCACGAGATCCTACTCTCGCTGCATCCAACAACACTGCTGGTCCAACCCAAGACCGCACTTGGTGCACACTCGCCATCATCTGTGTACGAGCATCACCTAACAAAGGAACGTTCTCCAAGATGTATGCTGGAGAATCCACCTGATGCATCTGGAGATGTCGTAAGATCCGTAACATCTCCTAGAACATCCTAGATCGAGGGTCATGTAAACCCTGATCTCTCCCAGCACGCGTATGAGCCATCCGGCTATCACCAAGTGAATGGTGCCCGCCAACGTAAGATCCTGCGCCCCCAGCAGCGAAATATCCGACAGTAATGCTTGCTGGTATCCTCTAACAGCTGATATGGGCAACAACTCAGGATATCTCTGCACCAAACATGCCACATGTCGCAATGAGATGCGTCTTGCAATCTCATCTCTCTCCACATACAAGTATTGTTGTACTTGTATACCTGCTTGCAATACCGCAGCCAAACCTGTGCTGATCCCTCCAAACAGCTCCAGCACACATACACCCTCCTCTGGATACTGCCACACAATGGGAGTCGTATCCAACGGTGATAAGGTCACATGGCCAGTAGCAGGAACAACCCTTTGTTCCTCTACTGGTGGTACAAAGGCTTCACTCCAAGCCTGCTGCACCAACTGATCAGCATACTGCTGCAACTCTCCACTCGAACTCCAGAGTGGAACATCCAAGGCAGATGGTACTAACGTAGACATGCTAGGCATGTCCTCCACCTCCTCAAAGACCGGAGTATCCTCCGCATGGGCATTGCCCTCCAACAACTCGCTCGGCCAAGTGATGACCAAACTGAACCCTGCAACGGATGCCATCGTCCCTGGTGTAGGCTCCGTCGTCCCAACTCTATCACTGAACAGCACTGGTAAACGGCTCACTCGTCCCTCACCGGACTGCCAACCTGGTCTGTAAGATGCTGTCTCCGCCCAATAGTCGATCACGAACCCCATAGGGTACAACACAGCAACTCCCACCAATACATCATAAGACTCTACGGCTGTAACTATGGCTTTGACCCTCACCATAGAGCCATCCGTGGGGTGATCTGGCCGAACTCTCACCGTCAACATCTCACGTGTCATGTGTAGAGCCGTACCTCTTGATCCCCCTAGAGATGTCTGTAACTGGAATGGACATCTCTCTATCTCGGACTTCTTCAAACCCAAACCAATACACGCCGCTTTTCCCAACATCAACGGTTGGGCTCCAGAGTCTAACAAGACCTTCTGGGGTCGATACACTTTCCCTGAAGGTGCCACCAAACAGAAGATACCACTTCTGTTGTCCAACAACACCACACCTGGTGCCAAACCAGCACGGTCAATCGTCGGCCTAGCTGGTAACTCATCTAACCTAGCAGCCGCCGCTTGCCAAGTACCACTGGTAGCTGTCCTGATCCTCGACTCCATGGACACGTCTACCGCCTCTCGCTGAACTACTTCAGCACTAGAGGTAACTACATCCTCGCTCTCACTGAGCGTGGCCGCCAACTGGAACACTGGAGCCAAGTTGACTCCCAATGCCTTCATATCCGTGGCTGAGAATAGTGAGGCTCGCAAAACCGCTGTAGCCGCCCCCAACATCGGGTTCGACGTCGCATCCACAGACGTCGAAGGTGGACTCACATCACACCCACTCCTGGATGTCGATGCCTCCAACTCTACTACACCATCGGTAGGTCATTTAGGAACCATAGATGTGGTCCTCAACGCCTCCGATAACGTGAACGACTGAGGAAGCCTGGCCTGTCTATCAGCCTCCCCGCGTTGTGGATCCAACTCCACTGACGCACCTCGTGGCTCAGAGGCACGTACTGCACCTCTAGTCACTGCCGCAGATGCCTCAATCTGCGCCACACCAGCCATGAAGTCGAAGTCACCTCCTTCTCCTCCATAAGACGTGGAAGCCTCTGTTCCACCTGATCTCCGCTGAGCCATAGCCATACTAGCTATTCTCTGCTCCAACTGCTCAATCCGAGCAGCCATACCTACTTCTGACGTCGTAGCAGGCAGTGGACCGACCGGTCTTCTCCCAGGTGCTGGACCTCTACCTCCAGCTCGACCACCACGACCTCCCTGAGCTCCTCCGCCTCGTCCACGATCAGCCTTCCCTTGCCGCAACTCGGGATGGATATCAAAACAACGGTCACTACTGTGACCAGGTCGTCCGCAATGCTCACATTGCCTAGCTGCTTGAGACGTCCCTGATATCCCTGACGTCTCATAACCTCTCTTCTGTGGACAGTCCCTCTGCTGATGAGGACCATCACACGTCCAGCAAGGACCCGCTTGCTGTTGACTAGAGAAGGACGGCATGGGCTTCTGCCCACCAGATCCTCCAACACCTCCCTGAGATCGTGACTGCTCCGCACGATCCTTACCACCACCACCACCACGTTGTTGCGTAACCTGTGATCCTCGAGAAGAGGTGGTCGCTCCATGTGGTGTCTCCTTGCTGAACCCATCAACCACCACCCTCTCCTCCACCATGTTGAGCTCAATCCGCTCAGCCAGACTAAAAACAACCGCCAACGTCGGAGCGGTATCTCTAAGGAGAGTAGCATCTCTAACTCTCCTACGCAGCTCCCGGTCTAGTATCTCATACCAGAACTGGACTGCCTGTGCTTCCGTCACCCCTTGGGTAACGCTGATCAACCGCCTCATGCGACTAAAAGCCTCGCGTAGGCTCTCTCCAGTCTTCCGCTGGAACTCCTGCAGACTCCTCAACTTGTCGGTCCGCACACCCTGATAGTTCTTCCTCAAACATTGGAAGAACTGAACCACAGGGTTAAACCCTGGTGGTATCCCACTCACACTACCACCTGCTCCACTACCTGTGGACGCACCGCTGGTAGTAGGTACTCCGCCACCTACGGCTGTACCACTGCTACTGGCACCCAAACTCGCAGGTGCTACGCCTCCCGAAACTGCGCCAGTAGTGATAGAAACGTAGTTGGGAGACCAATGTTGTCTCCACAACTCGATCTCAACACTGTAATCTCGCCTGAACTCATGATAATCGTCCATCGGCGGTCCCTCCAAGTGCTGGAACAAACCCATCCACGCCATGAAGGGTGTAAACAGTTGTGGGTTCCGCATCTGCTGCAGATCACACCAACTGTCAAACTCCTGGATGAAGTCATCCAGCTCAATGGTACCAACTGTACCCGAGTAACGTCGAGGCCATTTTGTGGCCCCATAGATCTCGTCCATGTCCCACAACAACGGTGTGATGACACTAGACTCACCACCAGAAAACGTGCTGTCTGCGTCTGACTCGTCCTCTGGAACAACCGACGGCAAAGGTGTAGATAGTCGGTACCTCATCCCACTCCGTGTATACCCTCTGTCGGAGAAGTCCCCACCAGAACCTCCCGAGAACTCCGTGATGAGAGAATCTCGCTAACACACTCCCCAACCGGAAGTCGCAATCCCCGTCACCACCGTAACCACCACTTGCCTAACCCCGCTCCTACTGAGCTCACCTATCCCCTACTAGGACGATCAAGGTAAGGGCAACATGTACCTGTCATCACCAAAGGCAGCCTCTCACGGTCTGTTGATCATCACTCCAACCGCATCGTGAGAGAGACAAAGGTAGTCTGACTGGTCCGCAACTCCAGCCTCACTACCGACAGCACACTGGAGTGAACTCACTCCGGAAATCAAGCGCCAACACAAGCAAACGCGACGCACAAACAGGAAGCAGAATATGGAGGGGTTCCAACCACAAGAAGTCCAAACGATAACCCTCCACACTCAAACATTCACATAAAGAGAAATCCAGCCCCACCCGGACTGACGTCTCCTCGTCGGTGATCACATGCACAATATATGGTCACCAACTGTCGTAACTGACACTGGAGGTCACTAACTAGATGTCCACACCTCTAGTAGCTCCAAAAACATCCACGTGGTAGCTCTACTAGCTCATCCAAGACAACTGCCACCAACTACCTCCATACGCGTCTCTACGGTGTAGGCAAACACTACCACAACTATAGCTTCCCCCTAATACTGTGGGGTCGTCCTACCACTCCTCTAGGGACGTGCGAGAAGGTCTCCTACTACCTTATACAAGTCCATAAGTACTTGCACGCATCCCTGTAGGACACCAAGAGCTATTGGTCTAGTGGTAAAGCCAAAGCTAAGACTACAGAGTTAGGAGTCCAGGTCCAGAAATAGTGTTGGGATGGGTGACCAGCTAGTTTTACCCTTTCCACACAACTGGAACTTGATACCTCTCTCACGCACGCCAGCAAGCTGGCTTGCGGCGGGCGCGGGCTCGGGCTCAGCTCCGCTCCGCCTCCGCACTCTCGCACTCCGCTCTCACGCCTCCGCACTCACGCACCTCTGCTCCTCGAAGCTTCTAAACGCCTCCTAACACGCACTCCACACCTCGACACTCCCGCTCCGCTCTGCTTGAAGTAGAGTAGAACAGGTACAACACACCAGAAGAGGCTCGGCTCCACCTCGAATTGCAGAAGATTGTACACCAAAACAGCCTCCAAAACAGTGAAAACAGCTTGCGGGTGCACACGGGTGACCAAAAATCTGACGTAAACAGCAAGATCACCCCAAAACCAACCCGAACACCACTACAACAGGTTCGCGAATGCCCAATACCCACTTCGCGAATGCACACACACACAACACAACTCCTAAACTCGAGTTCCAACACGAAATTGCACCAAAATCTGACGTAACTAGCCTTTTAGTACTTGCGAGTATCACGACAGCGAACTTCGACATGCCATAACTTCTTCAATCCTTGGCCAAACTCCACGAAACTTAGTGCGCTAGAATCGTCTCTCCAATGCGCTTCCAAAGTGTCCACTCCGGCCCGACATTGACAAGTATTTCTGCTGCCACGCCCAAACGCGCAATCCGGCTCCAACAACACACTTCAAGAACATTCCGCAAAATTTCTGCAACGCTTCCGCATGACAGAAATCTCCACTCGACCCCAACAACAGCAATTCGATCTGCGACCAGCAATGTAGCGTGCGTCCACACTCCTCGATCACAACTCCAAACGATCAATCACGAACGACAACACCCGAAGATACCAGCGGACGATTTCAGATTTCAGATCAGCGAGCTCTTACTGAACTCCGCCTCGACCTGCACTCAGTTCTTTGAGTAATCTGAATAGAGAAATTACCATCTCCAACACCACAACAAGGATTACTCACAAACGGTCAAGCCAAACCCACTCTAAGCACGAAGAGAATCCGGGTTACACTCAACTAGACTATCCACCATAGCTTGGAGCTTGAAGGCTCAACTCAAAGAACTAAGGCCTCCAAGCCCTACCTGCGAAGTTTATCCCTAGTGGGCTCTCTCACCAACTCGCCCTAACGGCACTAACGGTCTTACCGGGATGCGCCACTTCGCAATTTGTCATTTCTTCATTTACATATACATGACTTGGTTCAAACCATGGGTTCAGATCATCCGGTACAACTTCTCTGTTGAAAAAGCTCTTCGAACTAGTGAAAACATAAAGTGGGTACGTGCAGCGTCGGAACATAGATGAGAACACGGGTTGTATCACAGACTTCTCGACATAAGCTCTGACCAAATGCTTGCATAACAGGTATGGGCTATTCAAAAATGAGTAGCAAGAGCATATCCATCTCTCCACGTCTGTGAAGTGACTACCCAAGAAAGAGACATCTTTACTCAAATATTTGTGCCAAGTGACATGAAACTGTTCCCACCAGCTGGGAAATAAACGTCTGTGAATGATTTGGTGTAGCGACACTTGCATATCTGCCACAAGACTTTCACAAATGATTAGCATTAACTTTTCTAAACGAGGACGGTTAAAGACATATTTGTAATCGTGCTTTAATTTTCTCCAGTGACTCTCTACAATATTCGTAGTACGCGGCAAGCAAAGGAGAGGTTTTGATGCTCTACTGAAAATTTCTCATTTGTCTGGACTATACCACTCTCGTCAGAGATATATTCACAAAGACAAAAGATTCGAACTCTTACAAAACTCATAAATCTCACGAACAGCCGTAGAGTGTAATACATCGAGAGTAAAAAATTTCCCTTCAGCTGATGGTATAAGTGAATGCAAGTTGAAATGTTTGGTGATCATTTCAACAACAACCTTTCGTTGTCAGCATTACACAACTGATCAACAACTCTCACACTATCTGAAATCCAATTTACATCAATAAAAAGGAAAGAACTGCTTGCCTCCACACTGTTGTATGATCCAATGGCTCGTCCAGTACACATACATCGAACTTCGACCGCTGATTGAACATGCTTCAATCAAAACTGAACATCATAGCAGTAAAGACAGAGCGTAATGCCGCAATCTGATCAATGTCTTTGTTGATGAGTGCGAACACATGACGTAGTCCTCTACCTCTTAATCTCTCGAACCACATCATAAGAACCGCCTTTCTATATTGCTCCGTCGCTGATCTGGAACTCTTCTTTGCATCACCCTGTTTCAATAGAACATGTACGATAAAGACATACCAAAACCTCCGAAGTTTGCAGCAATAACGAACAGCTCAAAGCGCATCGAGTTAGTTTTAAAAGTACTATCGATGATAATTTCTCTGACACTATCTATATGCTCAAGAAAAGATGTGCATATTGCGAAAGCAATGTACTCATCAGTCTGTTCATACAACACCTCAACAAAGCCTTTATGAGCTAAAGCTTCACTGCATATCAACAAAGATGCAGACTTCACTTGTTCATCTATATCGCGCAGATATTGTCTAGACTGAACTTCAGCAATCCAGAAATTTACTTGCGCCCGAGTTATACTCAAGGACTAATGATCTCTTTTTCACATACGGTACACCTTAGGCATCCGGAGATTTAATCCAGATATCGACTCCAAAAACATGACAGCAGTAGTAAGGAAACAATGCAACTTATGCGTCGGCTTCTCATGTGACAGCAAATGTTGACACGTTAAATACATTAACTTCTGTTGTACGTCCCGTTACTCGTGCACTCAAAACAATCTATCTTTTGCTTCTTCTCTGATTGTCTCACCAAAGAACCCAGAGAAAACTCGTCTGGGACACGTAGTGGAAGAGAAGGCAACCTTCTTAGGGATGAGTCTCTTAGGTCCGAAACCAAGTCAATTGCACATTATGTCGGACAAAGCGACTCGGGCTAGGAATAAATATCAGGACCGCAAAGATGTGGATCCTTCACCCTTATCTCTGAATTTTGTCTTGTCAAATCGTGAGGTACACCATAATGTCGCCCTTAAGATCGAACAGTCTTTCACAGAAACATGTGGGTTACGTACTTCTCAATAGTATCCAGAGGCTACCTCCGTATTCAGAATGATGTTTGTCTTCAACCAAGGCATCAAACACACAGACAAGTTACTGGAGTTTAAAATCTGCAACTCATGCATGCTACTCTCGTCTGAAAGATAGACTTTCAGTCGAAAAAATACAAACCCGTCTTTGCCATCCTCATCCTCGAAGCACTCTTGCACAACATGAATCATTTCTGAATGATCACACTCCACGATCACTATGAAAGCGTTGTCATCATCAGTCTCATTCTTCATAGCCGCTTCGCACGTAGTACCGAGCCTTGCTTTGTTATAACACTGGTTACACTGCTTGAACACAGCTAAGTCAAGAGGGTTATGTCCTTTGCGAGCACGCGTGAATGCGTTGATTGACAATGTTCGATTGCATCGATTGCAGTAAACCATCTCCATGATAAGCACTCAAAAGCAAACACCACTATAAACACAACGAGGACTCACAAAATTGTAAGCTTTCATGTGTATTAGACTTTATGTTAACAAGCTCCACGATCCAGCGGAATTAGACAACGAAAACGGCCATCAAAAATCAAAGTGAAATGTGAAATTCGAATTCGAGAACAATCTGCTAAATTCAGTCGTGAAGGAATTTCTGCCAAATTCAGTCGTGAGGATGCGAAATGAACACAACATTTTCTTCACGAACTGCCGACGCCTCTAAATGTAACAAGGTAACATGACGTCTCCATGCGTCTTCAATGTCGTCGTCCCAGTACAAGACGCAGTGAATTATGGATGAACGAACGACGATAACGAACGGACAAAGAGAACTTTGATTGTGACTGCAGTTCGGACCTTGACTGTGATCATGATTACAGTTCAAGGCTCGGTGACTGCGATAATTAGCAAATAACCCGATTACAGATGAGTCGACAGTTAATCAATTCGTACGTATAAACCCAGACGTAATTAGCAGAACTGTGCCACAGCTGCGGGCTTGACAGTTCTAAGACCAGGTCTGACATTCCGAGTCTCTCCAATGCATTGCCCGTGCTAGCGCAGTCGACTACATAATCCGAATTTTCACTCACCGGAAATATGGGTTCTCAACGGGTCGATAGCCGATCGAACCTGTGAATCACTAGTACATTACGCTTGCCGGGATTACGACATTAAATTACAATGCGCATGTATATGCTACGCAGGTCCGTCCCCCCGTATAAATCGCCCTGCTAATCATTATACGAAGGTGCAAGAGTAGAGGCGAGAAGTTGCTGGGAAAGGACGGCCACATTCTCATTTGATGTTCGAACTCGCTTACAGGTTCTGTATCCTGCTTGGTGCCGGTTCATACTATGCCAATTACACTCATGCGATAGGGACACGATTCGACTGAGCTGAAGTCCTGAAACACCTGTTTTTTAAGTGTCACCGGGGGAATCGAATAGTCTATCCGAGTGGAGATGCTCGTTTGTATTATGATATTCCTCTTCGAGCCTGCAGATGTCTGTAAGTTCAAGTAACACCCAACGTCTACTGTGAATTAACTTAAAAGGCAGTCGTTCAAGTCGTGTCAAAGCTCTGTACAGATTCTCGGCAACACAAGATTTTCACATGCTTATAGCCATTTCCCGTTTCCCCGTTCCCGTTGCACATATGCGTATCCTTCCAGTGAATGCATGAATCCGCCGACCTTAGGAAAGTTAAACGATATGTGGCTTCAGTTTACACCGCAAATGATATGTCGCTTTTAATTTACGACCTAGTTCCAGATTATTCAGTTTGTTAGATTTTTAAATGTTAACTTTCTCACTGCCTCCGCCCTCTAAAGCTTGAAGAATGCAAATCTTTTTCCATACAGTCTCGTAGGCTATTCACTTTGCACGTCCTTCATTAAATTATTCCTTTCTCTCGTTTCATTTGCAAATGTCGGAACAGAAACAACGCTTTCTCCATATATGCTGTGGTCATATTTGTTCTGCGCCAGGCTCAGTACTGGGAAGGTTGATGAAAGGCCAAATATGTGTCGTCCCCGTACAGGAAAAGTAGTTCACGGCCTGATGCGGACTAAGCATAGTACTTGGATTTGACAGAAGTTGACCAAAATACGCGGAGGGAAATTAAACAGCATGCGTACGGGAAACAGACGAGACAGACGAGATGCATGCATGCGCTTGCCCACATCACCGGAACCGAAGACCGAGAGAGAAGCAGAAAGGGATGGGATGGAGTGGGTGTATGATACCTGACTCATTATCGTGTACATTGATGACATCGTTCACTGAAGGCCGAACTCGCATTCAATTTGTGTCAACTGCTTCGGTTATGGCGATGGTTGCCAGCACAATCCGAGACACAAGACCGGAAGCTTCAGAGGGAATTACAGTATAAGTATGCGAGGCCTCCACCTTCCTGATCATCACTCCTCGCTCGCAGTTTACAATTTGCAGACATTAGGCTCACTCCCCGATAGAACTTCATACATTCGAATCCCTTGAGTCGCTTGATCATTCTCCGGGCAATGGGTCGCAAAACTGTGCAGGTGGAGGTGGTGGTGTTCACCTTGTTGGTGCTGATTGTCGCGGCTATGGGCCAGGGAGGCTGCCCATCGTTGTCGAGCTACACACCCTGCCTCAGTTTTGTGCGTAACGACAACAAGCTCCCCGGCCATAACGATCCATGCTGCGTCCTGATCCGCACAACCAGCGAGTCCTGCCTCTGCAACACCGCTCGCACCAACGGCAACGCCGTGGGCATCAACCTCGACAAGGCGCTCAGTCTTCCAAAGGCTTGTGGCCGCACCGTTCCTCCTAACACATACTGCGGAAGTAAGGAGTTCCTTTCCCACTCCTACATCTCCTGCAGCAGCAATCTGCATGTGCTGCCGTTCTTTTGCGCGCTTGATTCACTTGTCACTCTGTAACCTGACTAGCTACCCCGTTGGCTGTGCAAGTATAGGCATTCGAATTCCGAACTAGAGCTATGGCGCGGCAACGGTGGCGCGTTGGCACGATGGCATGCGCACAAGCTTGATGGGCGCCACCGATGGGCGCCATGATATGCGGGCTTGAGCTTTGAATCCTTCGAACTGTCCCGCTATAAGAGGGCTGGCGCAGTCGGTCTCCCGACGTTGGTTTTCCAAATCTACAGCAGCTTGCCATGAGAGATTAGTATACGCTGCTACCGTAACAAAGCTTCCCGAGTTATCAACGTGACGTGATGCTTGCTCTTCTACCACTACGGTAGTCTGTCTTTGCGGGTTGCTTTCTGTTTTGCTTCTACTGCATTTGGTTTGTTTAGATTGGTCTGGAGTACCGGGACTGAATCTGTTAGCAAGCATTCACTGATCTTTTGTGCCGAACAAATTCTAGCAATGTTTGCTGCTGTGCGCAGAATATATTGATCTTTTGTGTTCATCTATATAAATAAAGTCTAGGACACATTCAGATGCACGATGAGAAATAAATATGCATGCAAGATCAACTCCGGGGGAACTTTTGTTCGCTTGCTGTTATGGGGAAAAGATATATGTTAAGTGAAAATTTTGTGCCAACCTGCCAGGAAAAAGTAAATTGTTTCTAATTTAACGTGATAGCTAGACCTGGAGATGTAAGAAGATCCGAATATAACCCATAGCGGGAACGTTGACAGAGGCTCTCTCGAAACTACATATGTGGGAAATTGATCACAAACGTATCATATTTACTTTACAATTCTAATTTATTATTAAACTTTTTCAAATGGAGGAGATGTATATGCAAAGAAGATTGTGATTATTATTTTATTGTGAATAATTTCTGAGTCAAAAGTAATCAATAAAGAGATCGTAGTGGCAAACTGATAAGGGCCATCCAAAACTATTCGAGGTTTTATACAATGCTAACCGCAGAGAAGTTATGACTTCTTCTCTTTCAATCTTAACTGAATATTTCTGATTAACTTTGACACACCTTAATATAATTTGAAACAGCCTATGTACCAAAACACGACACAAAACTGTCACAAAGTATTCATTTCAAGCCCAGAAGTCAGGGTGGTCTCACTGATGGTATAGTATAGAATAATGCACTGCTAGCAATAAACTTACGACCGTAAACACATTGTCTGAGGACGACTTATGCATGTAAGCCATTGCCCGATAGCGTGGCTTGCACTGTCCGTAAGAACACGCAGCCAGTGCATTAGACTGCGTGAAAGAGATCGCATCGTGCACTTTCGTTCATGCTCATGACATTACGTTGCTTGAACAACGGAGATGCAACATTGCTCAAAAACTTTCTGTGATTCCGAGAGTTTATACTTAAAAAACAGCTTCTCTCATAGCAGATATATAGAAATATTAGTGCACTCACAGAATGGAAGTAAATGACATTTTCAGAGTACAAAAGTAGACTAGTCTTCTATCGCTGAATTGAGCCGTTTTTGCTCTTGTAGTTGCCATAGCAGAGTAGAACAGATATTTTATAGAGCAAAATTTAGAAGCATGCGTATACATCCTTGGTGCATCTATAGCATTTCGAATAATTAATTCTTGTGAGGCGTGGTGTTTGACTTTTGCTCGAAGATATCTGAAACTAAATAAAGTAAGATTACAAACAAACTGGAAAAAATTATAGCTATAGTTCTATTACTAAGTAAATGATTTTTTCTTACTGCTATGGGTTAGCATAGCTATACGTGGATTGTGAAAATCAGAAAGGAAGGAGGGAAATTTTTGTTATGTAGCAGAACAGAGGAATAGAGTCATTGTGAAAACCTGAGAAAGAAAAGAAGTAGCATAAACAGGAAGATGAAGTCTTCTGTGAAAACCGACTAGACCAAACGAATGGAGTCAAGGTGAAAATCAGAAAGAAAAAAGAAAGGAATAAATTGCTAACACATAACCATGCAATTCTAATGCAAATGTAGTTCCTTGTTACACCTCGAAAGATCTTAAATTTTATTTACACATCAATGAAAATCAATTGATCGCTCTTGTATATCCCTAGGTACTCTTTTCTTTTATCGCACTCCCACTAATGCTGTTTTTACTTCAGAAATATAAAGTTTCAAATCGATGCCAATGGCTTTATTAAATAGAGACAAAAGAGGAAACCTAAATCATGTGTATGAACCAACACAAGTGTTGGGGAATAGACGGGTTTTAAGTGCTTAGAGGTTGGCAAAGAGATTCTGGTGTAAACATTCGTAACTCAAAATAATGTAATTTTAGAAAAATATTGTAAACTTTTAAACGAGTGATGACAATAATTATATTATTTTTACTTTTTTTAGAGCAGAATTAAACTTTATATATAAGTGACTTGTTTGAAATATATTTTCCTCATGAATAAAAATATTTAAAAATACTAAATTTTGAACAAAATATAAAATCTATAAAATATAATGCTCGCAAGTACTATTATTTTCTGTTAATACTCGCAAGTATTATCAGCCAAATATAAAAATCTCAGAGTTGTTTCTCTGAACCCGAAAGCACACTGAACCACAAGACAAGCCTAGAATATAAAATGTTGTTAGCACGGGTACACATGATTCCACAACAGAAACAAGTCAAGAATTCTTAGGTAAAAAACCTTTTGCAAATGAATATTACCATAATAGTTCAACTCACTTTCTTAGTATAAGAACTGATACGATCAAACTCAGTTATAGTGAGATTCAATAGTGTCACAGTCGCATTATATTCACTGTTATTAACTTCTCATATAGATCGATCAAGGATACATATCCCCAAGTTGAATACGGTCAACACACTTTCTAGTAGTTCAATATTTCTTACTGTTCCCTCAGTCTTGGTTACCCCGATTGCAAAACCAACTCCAAAGAGTAGATAAAAAATGAATGCAACTAGCGCTCTGGTCTTTCGGGTTGCTTCTCGTCGTGACCCAAACAACTTCCAAACGAAAAAATTGTAAAGACGATTGCAGCAAAACCAGAACAATGGGAGGTGAACCTTGGACCATTGAACTTCCAAGTGAAACCAATGAAGATGAAGAAGCAAGTGATATGTGAGCATAAAGAGCCGAGGTTGGAAAGAAATTCACAAGACAGCTGACAAACTGAAGGCTGCGGCTGAACACGAAGAAATGAGGTTGAAGATTAAAGCTCAAATTGAGACTGAAGATAAAAAAAATACAAAAAAAATTGTGAAAGAATGACGAGAAAGAGAGTTATATTGGAGCGTTGGTGAAGATTCTCATCACGGGAGTCAAAAAACATCAAGTGGTTACAGTGACAATAGACTATAGATTCGTATAGAAGTTGATAAATATGACATAATAAATAGGAAATTATTGTAAAGATGCAAATAATGCTTCACTTGTAAATTCATTGTAAACTTTTTATCGAAGAACTCATAAATGCATTGTAAAATTATAAATACATGTTTATAGCTTTACATCCTTTGATCATTATCACTAAGAGGATGTTTGTGAAGCCGTAGAACACTAAAAGACTCTATAAGATTAAAAGTCAATGGTGACACTTTAAGTTGATCTTCAAAGATCATGACATAATGATGTGTTTTCTCCATCGAGATCCATGTTTTCTAGTGGATTGTATTATCATCATCATATAATACCTTAGCGTAAGATTTGTGTATGCAATGTGGAGGGCCATGTTTGCGACCTAAGATATTCTTCACTATATTTGAGCAACATAGAAATCATGTCGAGGACATAAAGAAAGAGCATGCCAAGGAAAAAAGACAAGCAATACGAGCTTTTTGGAAGAACTAGGCTAAAAATACGTGCACATGTTACTGAAGATGATGTCGTGCGCACACACATCGCTACACAACATACATCGCTGTCAGAGATACACCACACATACACATAACACATGGACGACGTCAGACACATACACAAGTGTATCACAATCGCCTTCCTAACTGACAGTTAGGTCCCTCTAACTCCAAATAGTCTCATATCTCAACTAAGTGATATATACCTTCATGAGTACAAAGATTAGAAGACCGGGTGCTACATCGTCCCATCGTTAGTCGCCTGTCTGCAATCCATATCACGCAAAGATCTAATCGGCTATCTCTGCTATATACATCGAGGACAAACCCACCGTCCAACAAGAATGACACTGAGAGGTGGAGTCAAACATGACGTGTGTCAACTTCTCGAACAACCATCACACACCAACATACGGACTGCTCCACCAGCAGACTCACACAACATACACCTCAAGCTCGTATGTACAACTGCTAAGCTTGGATCAACGGTACCATCGATGTTGAGAAGATGACATAGCGTGCAATTACGCACATGGTCCTTCCAAACAACACCATCATGGCTCTCTAACATGAGTACTCCAGAAGGTAACACCTCACACACTCGTAAAATAGTGCACCATGCGGTCACATCCAACGTCGTTAGTGCAGTCTGCTGCAAATAGATATAATCGCCAAGAGAAACATGCGAATTGATGACCGATAACCTCCTCCTTGAATAGTCGCATATTGCAATGTGTCTCTATGCTGAGCAATCGCTAGGTTCTCAGAAGCCATGGACATAACTGTCGGAAATGTCTCTACTCGTTGAGAACATGCTCTCACCCACATATCTGGGTCATCAAGGTTCAGCACCTCAGCAGAATCACGACGAATGACCGAAGATAAATCTAGATCTCGGCCATACAATAGAAAGTACGGTGAGAAAGAAGCCAAAGACGCTTGTCGGCTAAAAGGGTAGCCCATAGCCAACCATGGTAACTACACATCCCAGTCTCCCAAGTGACTCTTCTACAAGCCATACTTGCGCAATCTTCTCTTCACCGTCTGAACTATCCTCTCCGTCAAACTATCCGTCTCAGGATGATCTCGAGACGTAGTCCGATGATCAATCAGCGCCAGATCACACAAGGCTTGAAACTCATCAAGGAACTCTGTACCTTGGTCCAAAACGACTCAGCACTCGATCTAAGAACGCATACGCTATCTCTTCACTCGTCTTGTCTGATAAAACCACCAACTCAATCCACTTGGAGAAGTGCTCCACCATCATCAACACATACCGGTGGTAATGTATAGTCAATGATAAGAGTCCCGCAAAATCCAAACTCCAATGGTAACCCAACCCCATAATCGATAAGGGGTGTAATTGTGTAGTAGGAGCATTAAACGATGCTCATACTCGATCACAAATCACACATTGTGCGACAAACTGCTGCACATCGATGTGCTTACCACGCCAACAATACTGTCCTTGGAGTAAGCTATGCGTACGCTTTGACGTATCTTCTTCTCTCACTAGCAACTGATGATACCTTGCTTGAAGATCCAAAGTACTGAAGACCTTCACATGCCCCACTGCATCAAAGATCTCCTCAGGTGTCGGCATGGTATACTTATCAGACTTCGTCTGCCGATTGATAGGACGGTAGTCTCCACACATCCACCTATCAGTGTAGTTGTTATACATATCTTTCTTTGCTAGCATAACTGTGACAGATGCATACTCTCCATGCGACATCTCCACCAACCCAACCTCCAACAAGCCTTGAGTCGTACTCTGGATCAAGACTCTCTCCATATCACTATACGTGTAAGGACGTCAAAAGATTGGCGTGTCATTAGCCAACTCGATCCGTATACCTGGTCCCTTCAAGTTACCTAAATTTTTCATACTGAAGGTAAAACAATTCATGTAGCTCTTCAAGAATCTCTGACTCATTGTCTCTCCTCTCTTATAAGCGTAGGTCCAATCTCTAGCTCCCAAGTATCCTCTGTCACCATGCTAGAGGTAGAAGACGAAGTCATTGGTTGCTATCTTGCAGCCTCTGGAGCAGTTTCTTTCTGCTCACCACCAACAACCTCCACCGCCACTGTGTGAAAAACTTCTGCAGTCCTAGCTGCAAGCTCCACACTCTCTCCTACGACATCCCATGACGTCCAAGGATGATGAACTTCACACGCCTCGCCCCCAGTCTTTGTCTCCACCGATATGGTGGACAAAGAGCTCAGAAGTGTCCGAGCAGTAACATCTGTCGATCGCATCTGACACTGCTCAGCCAATCCAAAGTTAATAATCCACGTCAAGCAATTCAAGTCCATTGCTTGATCCACACCTAACGACGTGAAGCTCCCGACACCGAAGCTACCATCGTCGTATTCGTAGCGAAACCCATTACTCGCTCTCTCTCATCGGCATTGAGCTCCACCAACTGCCGTAACTAAGCATCCCACACAAGCCTTGGTCCTCCATATCTGTAAGCATGTGATGTTGAAAAGCTCACCAAAGTGGGCAACGCTGTCATGAACCATCCCACTAGGTTCACTATTGTCATAGGTGACGTATCGACGACTCTCACTACTTGAGATCGTCGTCCAGCATCCAGGATGTCATCAACTATGAGGTGCGCTGGTCGTCTCACTGCATCGTGTGTGCACTTGAGCACCTCCCTTGGTAACAAGTTCGTCCTTCACAACAGTGGATGATGTGCACGAGATCCCACTCTGGCTGCATCCAACAGCACTGCCGGTCCAGCCCATGACCGCACTTGGTGCACACTCGTCATCATCTGGGTATGAACATCACCCAACAAAGGAACGTTCTCCAAGATGTACGCTGAAGCATCCACCTAATGCATCTGGAGATGTCGTACGATCCGTAACATCTCCCAAAACATCTTAGATCGCGGGTCATGTAAACCTTGACCTCTCCTAGCACGCATTGTCGGAGTGTGATCCGTCTACCTAGGAAAACGTCGGGCTTCTGGCTGTGGTTGTTTACTCAAGAGGTTGGCTTTCAGGTCACAACAGGGGCTATAAACACTCACACAGGTGTGTAGGATCCTCTAATATGCTCAAAAAGCGAAATTTAAGTCTAACTAGTAGTAATAGGTTTAGGCGGTGAACTTTGACACTCAAGGAGAAGAAAACTATGAAGGTTTAGACTTCTAAACTTCCCCTACATGTAAATGAGGTACTACTGGACACACACACGAAGTTTCAACCTGAGATCAAATTATAGCACCGAGATGTTGACAGAAAAGTTCTGAGTAAGAAACTTATGGCAATTTTTGGTATCCAGATGGCTATTTCAACCTAGAACAGAAGATTGGCTCGATGAATTTCAAATATCCTCATAGTATTTGAAGTCTACAGGATGCTGGACATCCCTGTGAAGTTGGGACTCCTGAATGTACACAAAACTCCAGATCTCCTCCTCTGAAGTCGCTGCTCTAGATTAAGAGCTTTTCAGACCCCCTCAGCTTCAGCGGCCGCCCTGAATTACTCAGTCACTCAATCGATATGAAACTTTTTGGGAAATCGTAGCCCTGCTGACAGAGAACAAAACCTCGAAGTTTTGAAGCAATTTCCTCAAATCTGCTGCAAGTGACACTGAAAACCCTAAATCCAACAAAAGTGATTCAATTCTAGCACAATTCGAACTTCAATTGGTCATAACTTCGTCTTTATTGCCTCAAATCGATCGAAAATTTCACTGGAAGTGCTTGGCATGACGAGCTCTATCTCCCTGTGCTCTCAGATTTCGAAGTCCCCTCACCAAATGCTCGAACTCTCCTTTAGACCTCTGTTTCTAAATTTAGAGTTTTACAAAAGACAAAAATAGACCAATGGGAGTTCATAGCTCCACTTGGTTGTCCTTTAGTACCTTAATCCACGTGGTAACTTAACTTCACTCATAGGCTACCACGTTGGCTCCCCTAAAATGCCAACGTAAATCTTAAACTACCTAAAATGACACGCAACCCTGAAAGATAACTTAAACCAGCTAGAAAGCGTGCATGGGCGACAAGTAAGTACAACCCATGAGCTCAAACCCCTATCAGCATGGAAACCCTAAGTTATGTACATTGAACGTCATAGACAAGTAAAAAGTCACTTGCACAAGCGCACAAATGCTTGAACAAGATAACTAGCATACTATCAGCCTACTAGGACTCAAAATAGTCTTAACACCGTATGCAAAGGTGTCAAACAAATACATAAAAGACTAGAAGTAATATGAGCTAACTTCTAGAACTACTAAACTTGAGCGTCGGAGTAGAAGTCAAGCATGTAGCCGTCAAGTAGCGCGACAGCGTGTGACTTAACATGACCACCCGACTATCACCAAGTGAATGGTGTCAACAAACGTGAGATCTTGTACCCCCAGCAGCGAAATATCTGACGGTAGTGCTTGTTGGTATCCTCTAACGACTAATATGGGCAACAACTCAAGATATCTGTGCACCAAACGTGTCACACGACGCAATGAGATGCGCCTTGCAACCTCATCTCTCTCTACATACAAGTATCGTTGTACTTGTATGCATGCCTGCAATATCGCAGCCAAATCTGTGCTAATCCTTCCATATCCAGCACACACACACCCTCCTCTAGATACTGCCATACAATGAGAATTGTATCCAACGGTGATAAGGTCACAAAGTCAGTAGCAGGAACAACGCGCTGTTCCTCTACTGGCGATACAAAGGCTTCACTCCAAGTCTGTTGCACCAACCGATCAGCATAATGCTGCAACTTTCCACTCGAACTCCAGAGTGAAACATCCAAGGTAGATGATACTATCGTAGTCATGCTAGACATGTCTCCCATCTCCTCAAAGATCGGAGTATCCTCTGCATGGGAACATAGAGGACACACCAGAGATCATTGGTGTACCATTTGCCCATTTAGTATACAAGATATCGTTCCCACAGAGGATTTGCACAAGTAACGCTGCTCTTAAGTTCTAAGATCTGTTCAAACATACAAACACACGGGTTTTGCCAAGGAATCCCGTCTTCTCACAAAACCACGCGTCTTCCAGACACTCCAAAAGGTGCTCTGGAACTAAACAAACAACTACTAACTAAAATATCACACAACTATTCACAGAGAATCTCGGGAAGACGATCTTCCTGCTTCCAGGTCACTTCTTCCGGTCTTTTCGATACTGTCTTTCCGAAGCAATTCTCGTCTTCTGGGGGTTCAGCTCGTCTTCTCACACCTCCAGAAGAATGTCCTGCTTCGCAAAAGTCGACTAGCTCGGCTGTTACTCCTTACTCTCGCACTCATATTCCAACGGGTTAGATCAATCACAGGGTGTATGCCCCCTGTAGCCTTCCCAGGCTTCTGCCTACGAAATTGGTCTTCTTCCAGCACTACAACGATATTCACCTTCACGGAAGCTCAATAGAAGTCTCAGAAGCTCACTAGAAGAAGGTAAGAAGATGGAGAAGATGAGAGAAGATGAGGAAGAAGAGAAAATCCAAACAAGAGAAAACAAGATAAAAAGAAGAAATTAAGATTCCGACAGGCTTCTAGTCCGGATCCTGACTAACAAGCCATCCCTGCTTGTAATAGTTTGGGGAGGAAGACAACAAACGTGAGTACTGTTGCACCGTCTTCTACTCGAGGATGTCGTCTTCTGCTGTGGGAAGAAGGCTTCTTTCTTCTTCACTTCGCTGCTCTGACTACTCTGTCTTCTGGGATCCCTTACTCATAAGACCGTTTGTACGTAGATCCCAAGTGCTCTACTGAACGAGCCAAGCTACACTTCCACAACTGCTGACAGTCACCGCCACTCAAGAAGAACACTTCCCATGCACAATTGGGAGCGAATTCAAAGAAACCCACCACCCAGAAGACATGAACAAAGCTGCTGCACTCAAATCCACAATCCATTCCCCGAGAAGAAGTCACAATGACATCGGGAAGCTCACTCTCTTCCCGATGTCATTGGAGGTATCAAGTTAGTCATGACTAGCTAAAAGTTAGTTATGGTTAAACTTAGCTGTACTTTTGGCAGAATTCAGATATTTGCTAAAGAGTGAGCACTACTATCTTGTCATCTTGTCTAAAAGGTAGAAAGGGGGTGGAAAGTATCCCTTATCTCCTTTTTGACTTGATATTAGTGGTTGGATTAAAGTTGTGGACTTTGTGGGCATTAAAAACAAGAAGAGATTCCACATGTTTCCTTTTTAGTGGGTCCTAATGTAGAAGGGGGGTGGAAATTCGAGATTCCTTGAGAATATTTCAGAATCCTTCTAGAAGTTGTTGACTTTGAAGGAATAAGCCCATGTGAAAAGGCAAAAAGCTCATGTGATTAATGCTTTTACCTTAAGTAATATCTTAGTAAAACCCGGTAAAAGTAGTTACGGCTGAGTTACCGGAGGATACCAAAGTAAAAACCTAGAATGTATAAATAGAGGAGTAGAGAAGAGCTCCTCATCCTTGTTTTCACATTGTCGTAACTTGAGTAATATAGAGAGTGTGAGATATTTTTAGCATGTGAGAACTTGAGAGACGTCGTTAGAATGGAGGATTTTAGTTAATGTGTTTAAGGAGATTTTTAGTTGATAAGTTTGTGGGTGTATGAATGAGTGAACTCAGCATTTTCCTTTCAAGTTCATGGTGTGCTTCCATCAAAGCCATCAGAGGTGACCCCTGAGTGAGAGACAGGTCCGACATGTTGCAGATTCGTGGATGACGATCGTGGAGGTTGAGAGATCGGGGGGGGGGGGGGGTAGTTGATCGATAGGACCGCGGAGGGTTTACAGTACCGTGCTCGTGTTCTTCTCGCCACCGGGGTGATAGGCCCCACAAAGTCGATCTCCTACTTTTTGAACGGAGCAAGCGGAAGAATGGGAGTAAGAGGCCACCTTGTCGTAGCTGTCGGTCTTCCCACCCTCTGGCACGCATCGCACTTCCTGATCTTCTGAAAAGTGTCTCGGTACGTGGTCGGCCACCAGTATCCGGCGTCTAACATCTTCTTCACTGTGGTTTTCAACCCGTAGTGACCCCCAGCATCTTCGTAGTGAAGACCTGTGATCACTGATTTAATCTCCGAAGGCTCAAGGCATCTCCTTAGCTTCTCGTCATGTCCCTTCCGAAACAGGATATCCTGGAAGATGGCATAAGGACCTGCCTTGTGTAAGAAGACAGCCTTCTGCTCCGCATCCAATCCCTCGGGATACTGTTGGTCTTCCAAGAACTTCCTCAAGTCCTTGAAGATCGACTCTTCTGTGGAAGTCGCAAAGACTGGATCAGAAGATCTAGTCTCGTCTTCTGGGAAGCAGGCGGTACGCCCCCCCTCAGATGAAAGTGTCTATGCGAAAACTAAAAACAGTTTCTCGTCAGGGAACTCATCTTCCACTTCATCTTCTCGTTGTTCCGTCTCTAATCTGGATAGGTAGTCAGCATTAACATGCTGTCTTCCGAGCCAGTACTCAACTGTGTAAGTAAATTGTTGGAGTAGAAGAATCCACCTAGCTATCCTACCAGACAAATCTGCTTTCTTTACAAGATGTTTCAAAGAGAAATGATACACATAGAAGACAAACGGGTTGGTTAGAAGATAGTGTCTAAACTTCCTACAGGAGTAAATCATGCCAAGACACTCCCTTTCGGTTGTCGAGTACTTCTTCTCTGCATCACTGAGTTGTCTTCCTGCGTAGTAGATGGGATAATCTTTCTTCTTCTCATCTTTCTGACTCAACACCACCCCTATGACGAAAGCAGAAACATCCACATAGATATGGAAGACTCTTTCCCAATCAGGTGGCCTTAGGACAGGGGATTTCGACAGAAGCCTCTTCATTTCTTCGAATGCTTCCTGCTGCTCAGAAGACCAAACGTATGGTTTGTCCTTCTTCAGCAACTTAGTGAGTCTTCCTGCTACCTCTGCGTACCTGTCAATAAACCTCTTGTAGTATCCTACGTTGCCAAAGAAGCTTCTCAACTGAGTCAGATTAGCAGGTGGGTGGAGTTTCATGATGACTTCCACCTTAGCACAGTCAACTTCTATACCTCTTCCGGAAATCCTATGTCCTAGCAAGATCCCCTCTGACATACCAAAGAAGCACTTCTCAGGGTGAAGAGCCAAACGATGTTCTCTACACTTCAGAAAATACTTCCTTAGAAATATCAAGTGGTCTTCTCTCGATCCAAACACACAAAAGTCATCCAAGAAAATCTCCATGAAAGTGCGAAGATACTCCTTGAAGATTGTAATCATCAATCTCTGGAATGTGGCGGGTGCGTTGCATAAACCAAACGGCATTTGATTGTACGCGTACGTGTCCCAATCAGTAGTGAAAGTGGTTTTCGACTTGTCTTCTTCTCTGATTGAAACTTGGTTGTACCCAGAATACCCATCTAGGAAGCTGTAGAACTCATGCCCTGCTACCTGGTCTAACACAGAGTCGGTGAATGATAAAGGATGATGATCCTTCTTCGTGGTCAAGTTCAGCTTCCGGAAGTCCTGACACACTCAAATCTTCCTTGTCTGCTTCTTCGGCACGATGACAATAGGAGCTACCCACTCACTGTTAAGTACTGGGAAGATGACTCCTGCCTTCAAGTATTGGTCGATCTGATCCTTCACCAGAAGCGAGTACTTGGGGTTGAGCCGGTACTGCCTCTGCCGTGCAGGAACAACGCCCTCCAGCAAGTCAATCCGATGTTCTCCCAGCTCTCGAGGTATGCCCTTCATGTCTTCTATGGTCCATGCGAAGACATCTGGAACTCCGTCAGAAGTTCTCGAAAGTCTTCCAACTGCTGGCCCTCGATCACCTTGGAAAGCTTTAGCTTCTTCCCAGGAGCAATCTCCATCTCTTGAAGATCATTCGGGTTTACCATTCCTTCAGTGTGACTGTACTCATTGGCACCAAAGTATTCCGATTTGGGAGCTTCTTCTAGTTCTGATTTGTCTTCTGGAAGACCAACTGTCGGATCTTCCGGAGGGAAGACGATACTTTCGTCTTCTGGAAGACCAACTGTCGGATCTTCCGAAGAGAAGACGATACTTTCTTCTTCTAGAAACTCTTCTTTCGCAATCTCGTAGCACTCAATGTATCCACAGATCACATCTTCTGCTCTTTCTGCTCCTTCTGTAGTACACAAGTTATTCACCACAAACTCATTATACCGTTCATCACTGTCAGAAGACGCAGCTGAGTCTTCTGAAGTGTACCCTTCTGTTGTAGACGGAGTTTCACCTTGATGTCCAATCTTGATCCAAGGAAGCGAGACCTTAGTCTTCTCACCTGGCTTGGGTGTAGGATTGGGAAATCTCAAACGATGCCTTCTCTAGTCGGTATTTACATTTGCAGCATACAGCCATGGTCTTTCTATCAACACCTGATATCCAACCTTAGCTACAGGTCGCAAAATGATGTAAGTGAGGTAAAAAGATACTCCACCAATTACCGTCAAGACATCTTTCAGTTGTCCCAAAGGTCGTCTTCTGGTCTGGTCCGTCATTCTGAGGATTCTCGGAGTAGGCTGGAACTCAATGAAGCCTAGGGCATGCACCGTTTCTTCAGTCACGATGTTAACTCCGGAGCCGGAATCAATGGGTACCTTCTTCAGAAGACAGCCATGGATCTCCATATCAAGTTCTGGGGCTCCCAAGTCCTCATGCTCTATCCTTAGGATCAGGGTGCTCTTGGGAAGTTTAGCTGTCCTCCTCTTCCTCGATCCTCGAAGCATAGATTGTAACAACTTCTTGTAACCAGCGTTGTCATCCAACAGCTGTTGGAAGGTTACATCCGCCTTCTGATTCCACAAGTCTCGCAAGAAGTCGTAAGGAGATCTCTTCAGAAGAGTGACTGGTGTTTCCAACAGAGAAGATGTAGTAGCGGCTTCCTTGGGTGGAAGACCAGAAGATTGTCTTCCCTCGACTGGAGGTTGTTCCCGTGAGACAGGTGTTGCCGTAGTCGGTGTAGGAAGTTGCTGTACTATCTTCTGTCTCTTCTCCAGCTCTTCTTGCATGATCGCTTCAACTTCTTGTCTAATGTCAGGAGCAAAGTACTTTGGATCTTCTCGATCGTAAGTAGGAGAAGACGGCCACTCAAGAGAAGATGACCTCTCCTTTCGCTGCTTCTTCTTCTTGATCTCCTTCTGACGAGATTCTAACTTCCCTTTGCTTCTGGTACTTACCTTGAACACCGCTTCATCCAAGACTTCTTCGGGAGGTAAACTGTCTGAATCCGGGCTAGGGCTCCAAACAGTGCCATCCGCCAAAGTGAAAGAAGAAGCTGCCTCAAGTAACTTCGTCTTCTGAGCTGCAGTCGTCTTCTGCAGCTGAGGTTCCTTTCTTTCGCGCTTCCCGGGGTCCGGTTCGTCTTCCTCGATATGGAGACAATCCATACAATCCCCAGGATCTTCTTCTTCTACCGTGATATGCTGTACCACTGCTAACTCGAGTTTAGAAGTTGATGTAGCTTCTGCAAGAGGCGTGGTATCTGCAAATCTAACCATTTGTCGTGGTCGTAAGGTCTGAGGACAATTCCCTGTGAAATGACCGGCTTCCTTACGGTTCTCACACAAGGGCACTTGCCCAATCTATCTTCTCGGATGAGGACAGGTGGACCACCAGTGTCCTGTCTCTCCACAATTATTGCACGCTCCAGGAAGAGGGTTGAGAGGTCGTTGTGATGAAGAAGGTTGCCAGGCCGTCCTGGTCTGTACATTGCTAGCTCTATCCTTAGGTACATATCGATTATATTGGGCGGGAGGCGTAGGAGTGAAGAGTTGTATCGTCTTGATCTTATAGCAAGTTTTCCCACTGGGATCGTGTAGATATCTCTCATCGTCTTCTTCCCATCCTGCCCAGTTGACAGCTTGGTCCTGCGTACACTAATCTCTGGTGTGTCCGGAAGAGTTACAAAGGTTGCACCAAAGGTTTGGCCGGGAAGCCGTAGGTTGCTTCTGCTTGTCCTTCTGGTTCAGAAGATGAACTTTCAGATCGGCAAACTGCTTCAGAACCTCATCGATGCGGGGATCAGGTGCAGACTGTATGATCTGAGTCTGAGGCATCTTCTGCACAACTTCCTCCCTTGCTCGCGTCTTCTCCTTCTTCTTCTTTCGCGTCTTCTTCTCTTGTTCAGATTCGGATTTTGAACTTTCGACAGTAGAGTCTTCAGAAGTAGAGGATGCTTCCGAATCACTGTTATCAGTTTCAGTGGACTTGGACTTCCTCTTGGACTTCCTAGAAGACTTCTTTGACTTCTTGGACTTCTTCGGGGTCTTTCCTCTGTCTTTCGTCATATTCCGAGTGATGCTCGAGGTTTCATATTGCTCGGCATGCTTCTGTACCTCTGCTAAATCATCACCTCCTCCTCTTCTGCAGTACAATTCCATATCCTGAGACAATCCTCCCAAGTACCAGTCCACGGCTTGCTGAGTACAGTAACCGGGTCTTCTTTGGTTTTGAGGGATGTGATCCAGGAGGTCTTCAAACCTCTCGGTGTAATCCCGCAGTGTCTCTTTCTTCTTCCGTTCGAGTCTCTGAAGTTCTATGAGGGTCATCCGATCATAGCCCACTCCTCTGAACCTCTTCAGAAAAGCTGCCTTCAGAGTAGCCCAAGCGGCCATTACTACACCATCATCCAACATCTTACTCATCCATTTCCTTCCCTTTCCTACGATCAAACTGGAAAATACACGAAGTCTGTCGACATCAACGTCCTCCTTGTTGGATCGAGAGGTGGTCTCGAACATCGTGATGAAGTCGTCCGCGTCAGCATCATCGTCGTACGGATGGTACTTCTGCCGAGTGTGGGAAGCCATGTCGACTGCCGGCTGGTGCGACTGCCAACTTCTTCCTCCTCAGGTCCAGGTGGTGGAGATGGCCTTCTCGAAAGGTCCAGGCCTGTCTGAATCAAGAAGATCGTCTTCTGAGTCAGAACTACTGTCACTGTTATCTTCCGAAACGTCTGGAACGATCTCCTCCAGTCTTCCCTCACCTTGAGAAGCCTCTTCCGCACTTGGGAAGACGTCTTCCGAGTAACCAGTACCAAAATCTACTTTATACACGTGATCACCCGGTTGGCTTCTGTCTTCGCCAAAGATTATGCTCGAGATGGAAGGCTCTTCCAACTCTACTGATCGGATCTTCCTGAGCTCTTCTTCTTTCTTTTGGTGTCTCAGGGATATCCGCTGCTCTCTAGAAGCGGTTCGCTGGGGTGAATTTACCCACTCAGGATCTTTACTCGTGCGTCTTCTGCTTCTTCCTCTGATCGGAGGCATTCACCAGAGTACTGAGAACAGATGTCACTCTTCTTCTACCACTAGATCCGGGAGACTGGATGTCTAAACAACCGATCACATGTTCGGAACGTCTTCATCTCCTGCTTCTTGTTGTACTCACTGCAGTCTTCCAAGATCAAGTCTTCCAAGAAGCTCTTGGAAGCAGGGAAACGGCTTCTTCCAACTCTCCCTGATGTATCTTATCAACTTCTAGTTGCGGTTCCTGTCTTCTAGCAAGATAGAGTCCCACAACACATTCAACTACAATCGAAGTTAGTTCGAAATGAACCTAACTAATGGCACACAGATCCAGGAAGCTTAGAACAGAAGTTACTAAGATGAAATCCCTGACAGCGGCACCAAAAATAGATGCTCACTATATGTAGTGACGCATGATTTCTCCTTTTGCCCATTTAGTATACAAGATATCGTTCTCACAGAGGATTTGCACAAGTAACGCTGCTCTAAGTTCTAAGGTCTGTTCAAACACACAAACACACGGGTTTTGCCAAGGAATCCCGTCTTCTCACAAAACCACGCGTCTTCCAGACACTCCAAAAGGTGCTCTGGAACTAAACAAACAACTACTAACTAAAATATCACACAACTATTCACAGAGAATCTCGGGAAGACGATCTTCCTGCTTCCAGGTCACTTCTTCCGGTCTTTTTGATACCGTCTTCCCGAAGCGATTCTCGTCTTCTCACACCTCCAGAAGAATGTCCTGCTTCGCAGAAGTCGACTAGCTCGGCTGTTACACCTTACTCTCGCACTCACATTCCAATGGGTTAGATCAATCACAGGGTGTATGTCCTCGGTAGCCTTCCCAGGCTTCTGCTTACGGAAATGGTCTTCCTGCAGCACTACAACGACATTCACTTTCACGGAAGCTCAATAGAAGTCTCGGAAGCTCACTAGAAGAAGGTAAGAAGATGGGGAAGATGAGAGAAGATGGGGAAGAAGAGAAAATCCAAACAAGAGAAAACAAGATAAAAAGAAGAAATTAAGATTCCGACAGGCTTCTAGTCCGGATCCTGACTAACAAGCCATCCCTTCTTGTAATAGTTTGGGGAGAAAGACAACAAACGTGAGTACTGTTGCACCGTCTTCTACTCGAGGATGTCGTCTTCTGCTGTGGGAAGAAGGCTTCTTTCTTCTTCACTTCGCTGCTCTGACTACTCTGTCTTCTGGGATCCCTTACTCATAAGACCGTTTGTACGTAGATCCCAAGTGCTCTACTGAACGAGCCAAGCTACACTTCCACAACTGCTGACAGTCACCGCCACTCAAGAAGAACACTTCCCATGCACAATTGGGAGCGAATTCAAAGAAACCCACCACCCAGAAGACATGAACAAAGCTGCTGCACTCAAATCCACAATCCATTCCCCGAGAAGAAGTCACAATGACATCGGGAAGCTCACTCTCTCTACTTCCTGCGTCTACTCCTCGACACACCAGTCTAGTCAACAGGACTGCACGAGGATGCCGTTCCCTATTCCTAGACTGTCCACTACCTCTATCTACATCTCCGAACCATTGCTGGTACGAGCATGCAGACCCCTCCTGTGTATTCCCAGACTATTCGTATGTTTCCAACAACGGGTGTAGTGTGCGAAGAACTGTCTATCCTATGTCTCTGCTCTAATGTGTCTCGTCTGCCTGCACCATAGAATCGATGTGTGTGTGCAGTAGCTACAGAACTCTATCTCCTACTTATGTTGCTGCCATGAGAACCAGGGGAGGCGACCACCAGGGAGAGAGAGGCGCTGATAGGAGGTTGTCACCCCACATGCAAGCGGTTCCCCTTCCTAATTAGCCATCCACTGTGTTGCTCCTAAGCTACCTATGCTGCCACATGGTGTCCTAACTATTTTTACATGAAAAACTGCCACCCTTAAGATAACATGTTCGGTCCTACTAAATCTGGAAGTGTGTCACTTCGGTTGCTGTCTACGCTGATTGCTCCGTGGTAATCTCTACCTGATCTGCTCCTATCGGAGCTACTATCTCGGCTTCTGATGGGCTGGGAAGCCCTGCACTTACCTCGGGTGTCATTGAGGTAGCTTCCCTCTCCTCGTTCTTCGCTGGCCCTGCTGTTTCTGCGACTGCGTCTTCCTCGGCTTCGGCTTCTGCTTCGGAAGACGGAATCGTCTTCTGGGAAGCAGAGTCGAGTGGTGCGTCTTCGGTCTTCTGAGGCACGGGTGCGGTACTAGGGACCATGGCGACCTCATAGGAGTCCGGGGAAGTCGCTTCCTCCACGCGGAATACCTGGGAAGACGGGATTCTAACAGTACTTCCTAGATAGCTCTCGTCTTCCGAGCTATATCTAAACAATCCTATCTAAGCAAGGCCTCGCATGGATTACCAAGAAGACAACCCACCTTGCATTACATCCTACTTCCTATCAGAAGATACAAGATTCACGGAACATAAAGTGCATGACAGGTTCAGAAGATGGTTGCGGGCTCCTGCGGTGACAGTGGTCTCTGGGAAGACACCCGCGACAGTTTCTGATTCAATGTCTTTTTCGGAAGACCTCCTGAAGTCAGGCTTCCCTTCACTGGTCTCACCTGTCTTCGTCTTCCTACGCGCAAACTATCCTCACAACAGACTCAAGACAATTGCACTCTGTTCTTCTGACTTCTCACCTCTCATACGCACTTAGAAGAAGCTTGCTGCTCGGTTGGAAGACATGACCCTCGACCATTCTCTCCAGATTCTGCCAGCAAGTCTTCTCACGACTCTCTTCTAAGTTTGGGAAGAAGAAGGAATGGCTGCTATGGGTCGGACAGAAGAGACCCGAAATGGACCCTCACGTTTTCTCGCTCATTTTGCCAGCCTTTCAGTCTTCTAGTCTCTCTAGGAAGATGTGGAGTTGAGAAGCTTGGAAGACCGGGAGGCACAGGCCTAGTTCCCGACTTCCAACTTCTCAAAATAACAAAACAACTCGCCACACCACTCAAGATTCGTACCAAGCCTTTCTTAACACAAAAGCAACACAAATCCACTCTTGATACGAATTGGTTATAGTCGACTTCCGAAGACAGTCTTCCGAAGACAGTCAAGTGTAAGAAGCGTCTTCCGAAGATGTTCCTATCTTCCGAAGTGTCTTCTGTTTCAGGTTTCGAGGGTAGAGAGGTAGTAGGGTAGGGAAATTGATAGCTGAGGTCGTCAATTTGAGGACGAGGTGTAGGGAAGCTCGAATTGAACTTAGGAAGAAGTAGGAAGATGTCTGACAGAAATTGGGTAGCGCTTCCGCACCCAATGTCTCAATAGAAAGAATGGGGGTGGGGGTAATCGAAGCGCGGGGAATACCAGACAAAGGCGAGAAGAAGTGGGAAAGGGAAAGAACGTGGGAAGAACCTCTACAGTCTTCTTCTGCTTCCCGAGTTGCATTCGACCTCCCGCGCGCTTCTGGCTCTGGTCCTAGCTCCAATGCGACTCCACACGGCTGCTTCCGCTTGTTCAATTTCCGGCCACGGCTCAATTTCACCTTCGATTCTACTCAGCTACTCTCCAATGTCAGCTTCCCGGGAGCTCACAGAAACGCCTTTGCTCCCTGCCTTCCGCGCTTCAACAATTCGGTCTCGCCCTTCGCCTAGCTACCAACTGGTCCTCACCTCGCTCACTTTCCTCTCTCGATTTCCTCACTCGATTTCCTCTCGCGAAGCTCACTCTCGGAATTCGATCTTCTCCACCAAGAGTGCTCCTGCTGCGAGAAGCTGAGAATTCATTAATGCGCTTCTGTATCTTCCCCGCAGTTTAGGAGTTTCGACCCTAGATGACCTACCTAACCTACCTACCTGTTCGGTGCAACCCAGTAGGTACAACTAGTCAGGCTGCCGCTCCTCTTTCGGAAGAGCGTCTTCTCAGTTGCGTCTTCGGAAGATGGAAGACGGCGGAAGACATCCATCTTCCGGAAGACAGCGACCGTGAAGACCTAACCATGGCTTTTTCAGTAAAGAAGTAGTTGTACCTACTGGGTTGCACCGAACAGGTAGGTAGGTTAGGTAGGTCATCTAGGGTCGAAACCCCTAAACTGCGGGGAAGATACAAAAGCGTATTAGTGAATTCTCAGCTTCCTGCAGCATGAGCACTCTTGGTGGAGAAGATCGAATTCCGAGAGTGAGCTTCACGAGAGGAAATCGAGTGAGGAAATCGAGAGAGGAAAGTGAGCGAGGTGAGGACCAGTTGGTAGCTAGGCGAAGGGCGAGACCGAATTGTTGAAGCGCGGAAGGCAGGGAGCAAAGGCGTTTCTGTGAGCTCCCGGGAAGCTGACATTGGAGAGTAGCTGAGTAGAATCGAAGGTGAAATTGAGACGTGGCCGGGAATTGAACAAGCGGAAGCAGCCGTGTGGAGTCGCATTGGAGCTAGGACCAGAGCCAGAAGCGCGTGGGAGGTCGAAGGTAACTCGGGAAGTAGAAGAAGACTGTAGAGGTTCTTCCCACGTTCTTTCTCCTTCCCACTTCTTCTCGTCTTTGTCTGGTATTCCTTGCGCTTCCCTGGTTGTTTGCAGGCAGCCTGATCGATTACCCCCACCCCCATTCTTTCTATTGAGACATTGGGTGCGGAAGCGCTGCCCAATTTCTGTCAGACATCTTCCTACTTCTTCCTAAGTTCAATTCGAGCTTCTCTACACCTCGTCCTCAAATTGACGATTTCAGCTATCAATTTCCCTACCCTACTACCTCTCTACCCCCGAAACTTGGAACAGAAGACACTTCGGAAGAAGGGAACATCTTCGGAAGACGCTTCTTACACTTGACTGTCTTCGGAAGACTATCTTTGGAAGACTGTCTTCGGAAGTCGACTATAACCAATTCGTATCAAGAGTGGATTTGTGTTGCTTTTGTGTTAAGAAAGGCTTCGTACGAATCCCGAGTGGTGTGACGAGTTGTTTTGTTATTTTGAGAAGTTGGAAGTCGAGAACTAGGCCTGTGCCTCCCGGTCTTCCAAGCTTCTCAACTCCACATCTTCCTAGAGAGACTAGAAGACTGAAAGGCTGGCAAAATGAGCGAGAAGATGTGAGGGTCCATTTCGGGTCTCTTCTGTCCGACCCATAGCAGCCATTCCTTCTTCTTCCCAAACTTAGAAGAGAGTCGTGAGAAGACTTGCTTGCAAAATCTGGAGAGAATGGTCGAGGGTCATGTCTTCCCACCGAGCAGCAAGCTTCTTCTGAGTGCGTATGAGAGATGAGAAGTCAAAAGAACAGAGTGCAATTGTCTTGAGTCTGTTGTGAGGATAGTTTGCGCGTTGTCGGGTTGAGAGTCTTCCTGGGAAGGGCGAACCTTCTGGCTGTGATATGAGCTTGAAGGCTGTGTTCGATCTACTCAGGGAAGCGTTGGGCTTCAGGCTGGGGCTGGTTTACTCAGAGGATAGGCTTCAGGTCTCAAGGTGATACTGAAAAACACTCGTATAAGTCTCTAGGCTCTTCTGATATGTTCAGGAAGCAGAGTTCAGGCTTAACTAGCAATGATAAGATCAGATGGCGAACTTTGACACTCAGGATTGAGAAATATGTGAAGGTTCAGACTTCAGAACTCCTCCTACATGTAAATGAGGTTCTACTGGATACACATACGAAATTTCAGCTTCAGATCAATTCAGAGCACTAAGATATGAGTAGAAACTTTCTGAGTAGAGAAATTACGGCAGTTTCTGGTACCAAGACAGCTATTTCGACCTATAATATGGAATTGGCTCGATCACTTTGGGAAATTCTTACAGGATTTGCAGTACACAGCTTGCTGAACACTCCTGTGAAGTTGGGCCTCCTGATTCCACACAGAACTCCAGATCTCGCTCTCCAAAGTTGCTGCTCCAGATTGAGAGCTTTTCGGACCCCTTCTACTTCAGCGACCGCCCTGAATTACTCACTCACTCAATTGACATAAAAATTTGGAGACAGTCGTAGCCCTGCTGACAGTGAACACCACCACTAAGGTTTGAAGCGATTTCCTCAATTCTGCTGCAAATGACACTCAAAACCCCAAATTGAACAGAAGTGCTGCAATTCTGACACAAATCGAACTTCAATCAGCCATAACTCCTTGTTTATTGCCTCAAATCGATCAAACTTTTCGCTGACAGTGCTTGGCTCGACGAGCTCTATCTCCCTATGCTCTCAGATTTCGAAGTGTCCTCACCAATTGCTCAAAACCCACTCTAGAGCTCTGTTTCTAAACTTAGAGTTTTACAAAAGACAAAAATGGACCAATGGGAGTTCATAGCTCCATTTGGTTATCATTTTGTGCCTTAAACTATCTGGTAACTCAATTCAACCCATATGCTACCACGTCAAGTCCCCTAAAGCGCCAGCGTATAACCTAAACTACCTAGAACGACACATAGCCTTGAAAGTAAACTAAAACCAGCTAAAAGCGTGCATGGGCAACACGTAAGTACAACCCATGAACTAAAGCCCTATCTACATGGCAAATCAACCTACTAAGACCCAAAATATATAACATCATCAAGTGTCGACATCTCTGAGGTCCCAACTCTACTCAGAGAGACTAACGCTAGACAGAGAGGTGAATTATTTATAATGTAAAATGATTCACATCACGACATCCACCCCCTCCAAACCTGCACATCCTCCGGTATGTGCCAATCTCCTCAGTCTTCTGTTTGATCTTCATCATCATCGCTCTCCTCCGCCTCAGTCTCTTCAGAAACTGGGACATCTTCGTCTCTTGCTGTCCTCTGCTCTGACTCCAGAAAGTTGAATAACTCAACTGATCCTCCGCGTCTCTTGAACAGTTTCACACATTTTCCAGCCACAGATAGCTTCAAAGGAGTACCGTCCAACTCACGCAAACTATAAGTGGCATTCTCATACACATCTAGCACAACATAAGGCCCGAACCATCTTCGAGAGAACTTACGAAGTGTAGAATGCTGATTCTCCAACGTGCTATCATATACCAGAACCCAGTCACCAACATGTATTGGCTTCGGTCGTAGTCGGTGAGTCTTGTCAAAACGTTCCTTGTTTCTGACTCGAGCCACCTTCAGTCTCTCCTGCGCATCAGCAAGATCCTCCTCCCTTCGCTCCAACTGCCTAATACGTAAAGCAAGGAGCGAAGCACGATCTATACCATCTTCCCATGGTAGCGTAACCCACGTAGGAAAGTACTCTTCAGCAGGCATGATCGGTTTCTGACCCAACATAAGCTCAACTGGCATATAGCCAGTCGTAGTACAATGTGTAGTTCTATCAGCCCACAAAGCAAATGAAAGTAGTCTCGGCCATTCTCTAGGCCTACCATCACATGCTTTCACTAAAGCATGAACAATAGAAGGGTGTCCTCGTTCACTCTTACCAATGCCCTCTGGATTCATAGCAGTGGTAAGCCGAAGCTTTACTCCATAACGAGCAAAGAACTCCTTCACTTCAGCGCCTCTCAACTCGCCTCTATCTGCACGTAATCTCCCAACCGATCCATAACGACAGATGATATCTTCAAGCACGAACCTACAGATATTCTCTGTAGTCTTCGTCCGTAGTGCTCGTCCCTCCACATAGTTGGAGAGATCCTCTCGAGCCAACACCAAGTAACGCATCCCCCATAACCCCGGTGGCATCATCACAAGGTCAAGAACCCACTGAAAATGGATACTAGGTGGATAAGTAGGTACAAGTGCATCTCTGTAACGGACCTTAGAGTAGAACTGGCAGTGCAGACACGATCCAACAAAGTCCACCACGTCTTGATACAAACCCTTCCATCCGTAACGCTCCTTCAGCTTCGTGTATGTAGCCCAGACTCCACGGTGTCCAGCCCACAAGGTGTCATGAAACTCCTTCAGCAGATTAAGCTTTGTCGATTGATCATCCACCACTCTAGCAAGCATCCCATCTCTTCTCTTCGGACGTTTCCACAGATAACCTTCACGTAGAAGGTAGCTGTATGCCTTCCGTCTGATCTCCTTGAACTCTGCATCACTCCATCCTTCTCTTCTGCATAAAGAACTCAGATAAAATCCAATATCGCGGAACTTTTCTGAGTAGAATTCCTCATTGAACGGCAGTGGTTCCAAGTCTGAAGTCTGCTGACCAACTTGGCACCAAACGTCTCTCCTCTCTTCACTCTCCATCTCTGCAAACATCTCATCCTCATCTGTATAATGAGCCCTAGACAACATATCTGCAACTGGATTGTCCTTCCCTGCTATATGCTTTAGCTCAGGGTTCAGACTCCGGACATAGGCAATCCATCGCAGCATTGCTATGTCTGGTGTAGTACAGTTGGATATCATGCCTAGTAGAGGTAGACAATCCGTTTCCAGGACTACATGAGCACCAATCAGAAACTCACGATCTGTCTTCATTGCTGTCACCGCTCCCCACAACTCACGCTTCACCTGAGGATAATCTCGTTGCCTGTCTGTCAAGATCCTAGCTCCAAACCTAGAGGTAAGCCGCAATCCATCCGCATCATCTTGACCTATCGCCTAGCCAATTGCCTTTGGGCTAGTATCTACTGTGACAATGACAGGTCTCCCACATCCATAGTCTATTCTCCTCAAAACAGGCGGAGACTGTAGAGCCTCCTTCAACCTATTCATAGCTTCTCGATGGACTGAGGTCCATATAAACCTCTTACCCTTCCTCAATAATGCATACAAAGGCTCAGCAACATGAGCATAATGAGGAATGGATAAACGATAAAATACACAAGCACCTAGAAAGCGTCGAACCTCTAAGATATTCCTACAGTCTGCCATCCTTGCTATGGCTTCAACCTTCTCGGGGTTTGGTCGCCTTCCAAAAGCGCCACACAGATGTCCAACCACTAAAATCTCAGACACGCCAAACTTGGACTTAGCTCCTGACAGGGTGAGATGTACCTCCTCCAGACGAGTCAAGATATGTTCTACATCCCTGATATGGTCTATAACAAACCTTCTACATCCATTCGCAAGTACTGCTTCATCCTTGTCTTCAACCGCGCAACCCTTTATAGGAATATCATCTAGAAATGGAATGGTAACATCAGGCACAAACTCCCCTAGTACCTTATGCATCGCATTCTGCATATGAGCCACCGAGTTCGTCGCTCCTTGTGGAAGAGTACACATCCGCATCAATCCCAGGGGCGTACGCATAGTAGTTAAATCCCTACTCTCCATAGCCAGCTGGAATTGATCATAACCAGAATATAGATCTCCTATTGAATAGATAGCTCTCCCTGCAAATGCCTCTGCTACCTCTTCAATCACAAGACCCGTCCCAACGTTACGAATGGTTACGTTATTCGCAGGCTGTAGGTCTTGAATAAAACGCAAAGCTCTTGACTTCTGGGGCACAGTGAACCACCTGCTAGAATATGGCCCCATAGACGGCTCAAGTATCCCCATCTGTACCTTCTCTTTCAACAACTCGATGAGTTTAGGCAATAAAGCACGAGGAACTGAGATCGGTTTCAGGTCCCAAGGCACATGAGGGATTGTGAATATAACCATAGGTGCTATAACTTGCGGGTCCACACAACCTATCTCCTCTGCTGAAAAAGAGAATGCCTTACCATGCTTCACTACCATTTGTTCAAACACTGTCTTCTCGACCTCAGTCAAGAATTCACCCCCTCCTATCTGGAGCTCCTTCAATGTCTCCTCAGTAAACTGGTGCCCTACTCGTCTATGATCACGCAATATAGGTTCAGTCCCCACTAACTGTACTTGCTGCTGGGAGTTAGCAGGTAGTTGAGCTGCTACCGGTCTTACCTTTCTCAGTACAGATTTGTACTTCGCATGGACGTCTGCTTCCTGAGGAAGTGCACACCAACAACTTGCTTCTCTCCCTTCATTATTCTGCATCGGATGAGGAAAGAACTGCAGGTATGTAGCAATCTCCTTATATATGCATCGAGAGTGGATAGGGATCACCACCACACTATTTTTCCCCTCCATCAATCTACTCACATTGTCTAACCAACCAACAGCTGATTGTACAGACATAAACTCTTCAAACAAACCAGAAACCACTTCGTCTTCAGATAGAACTCCTGTACAACGCAGATTTGCTGCACACCTCTCCATCTGCCTTCTACTCTTCTCAGTCAAATCCTCCATCCGTGTGAACTCACTCCAATCATCAGAACTGAAAGCCACCAACCCAGATTTCCAACTATGCACAGTGCAACTACTTTCTGAATCTTGAGCAGCCTTTCCATCAACCTCCTGTGATCCCTCAGGCTGCTCAAGCGGGATCATAGTAGCAGTAGATCCATCACTCTCGCTATCCCGTCCTACGAGAGTGGTTTCAGAAAACCCTTACCCCTACAGATAGGAGAATCCCTCAAAGTTTGACGGTTTCGTTCGTGGTTCGTACGAACGGTCAGAAACTGCACAGAACGTCTATCATCTGGACTACGGATCCTAGCATAATGAGATCCATCATCCATCACCTTGGTCTCCATTCGAACCGCAGTGATATAAGACTGACCAAGAATCACAGGATATGAAGCAGAAGATTGCACGAAGAAATGTTGATCCACATCCACATCACCTATCTTCACCTTCACGTTAGGACAAGCGCCGTATAACTCACCCTTCTGGTTGTTTGCAGCTCGTAGCACCCAACCATGGTTTAGCTCGATAGGCCACTGACCTCTCTCGTACACCTCCCGTGACATGATGTTGATCTCAGATCCGTGATCAACTAAAGCAGCAACAGGTTCAGCCAAACTTCCAAGACGAACTCGTGTAGCAGTTGTAGCACGAGCCCAATGTCTCCTTCTGAAATCGCTATCGGTAGCTGGACTCTCCTCGCCAGCTTCCTCATCATCAAACTCAATAGTGTTGGTACCAGCAACCAACGCTTCTTGTTGGTATCCCTTGTCATCAGCTTCCTGAAAATGCACCTTTCCAAACTCTACATCATTCAGAGAAGCTCCTACTGCATCTATCATCTGACTATCTACCTGCTCGGACATCACCTGTCTCTTGCGCTTGATGATGTCGATGATCAGTTCATGAAACTCCCTCTTTGCAATACCAAGAACTTCCCGGAGAGAAAACTCGATTCGTGCATCCAGTATCCTTTGCTCCAAGATGCTCTTCTGATCAGTAGAAGTTTCTATATCAGCTGCCAACTTGTAAGCCGGTCCTTTCCCTTTCTCTTGGGCAGTAAACCGCCTACCAGCAATCGTTGGCTCCTGCTGGGATCTCTGCACATCCTCCATAGGACCTGGCGCAGGTGGAGGAGCTGCAGAAGTAGACGGGATGTCTTCAGGAAGAGCCGCTCGTCTCCTTGTGACTCTCCGTCTATCCCCAATCTCCTCAAGAACTCCAGTATCAAGTTCAGAGGCTTCTCGTCGCCTCTTTTCCTCCACAGAAGCATCCTACCAATGAACGTGTCTATCTACATCCAAGAATGCTCTGATAGAAGCAGCATCTACAGGATCTCCCCATCCTGTGACCCTACGAATAGACTCGGCTCCTCTCTTCAGTATCTCAGAAGGAACTGGAGCCACACTCTTCTCAGCAGTCCTATCTAGCAATGTAGGACTAGAAGAGACCTCAATATGCCCAGCATATACATCAGAATTTACCAGCGGTGCCATTAACGCATTTGCTGTTGCAGCTGCAGCAATCTGAGGTAGACTCCTCATGCCTCCTCGTCCAAACTGCGTGTTCAACGGCTCTCCAGTAGAAGAAAGGTGCAGCCTACCGTTCTGATAGCGAACCACACCATCTCGCAAAGCAGCTGTTAGCTCTTGACAGTCTCCTCGAAAGTGATCAGGACTGTCACACCAGATACATCTACGAACCGGAGCTCCTCCTGGACGTGCAGCAGCAGGCGCCGGTGGCTGCTCTCTCTGCAATCCAGCTAGCTCTACCTTCAGCTCTCGCATCTGCCGAATCAGGTCTTCAATCTGGTTCTGTTGACCATGGTTCTCCGCAGGTCTCTGAATAGGTGCCCTTTGTGCCGGTGCTGGCACAACAGGCATCAAAGGAACTGCAGCTGGGACAACAGGTCTAGGAGCAAGGACCAAAGGTTGCTGTACTTGAGGAGCAGCATAAGGTGGAGTGACCACTTCTGCAAGCGGACGTCCTCCCACCGCCACTCTTCCTTTCCTCTGTCTTGTCAGTACAGCCACAGCATCCTCAACTCTCCCCCAATCCATAGTAACACCTCCCTCAGCAGACCGATCGGCCAACATAAAACATAACCGATCCGCTGTAGCATCATCTGTGGCTTGCAGAAAAAGCTCTGTTCTCCTAGCATCTAGAGTTATTCGCTCTAGAGTTGAGAGTTGCCGGTATCTCCGATCAAACTCTCTCAGCAACTCACTCAGGCTCATCATACGACCAGGTTGCTGCTCAACCCAGTCTAGAAATGTCCTTCTAGTAACTCTCTCTGAATCCTCCTCAAGAAACTCCTCTCGAAGAGATCGCTCAAAACTCATCCAGATTCCAAGATTTCTTCTCTGTACATCCCTAACTTGGTCCCGCAACTCAGGAATGACAGCTAACTCAAAGCTTGCTATCATCTTAGCATCTGTAACCCTAACCAGCTCCATCTCTCCTCTATACTCACGCAGATATCTAGAAATATCTCTTTACCTTCAAACCTTCCACATCTATTCACAATAGCTTGCAAAGCCTTGGTGGACTTTAACTCACCCCCTCCAACGATCGGATGTTGCTGGACCAGGGCCGCAAGCGTCTTCAAGATCTCAGCCGTGTCCAGACCAGATGCAGATGACGCTGTAGAAGACGCAGGTGCAGTTGGCGGTGCAGCAGTAGACGTTGATGCTCCAGCTCCAGAGGCAGCAGCAGCAGCTCCGCTCTTGCGATCCATCTCTTCTCCTTGTAGCAACTCAACCTTCTCAATCAATCACCCCAAGAGCTCTCAGTGGAAGCACCAGATGTCGGGTTGAGAGTCTTCCCGGGAAGGGCGAACCTTCTGGCTGTGATATAAGCTTGAAGGCTGTGTTCGATCTACTCAGGGAAGCGTTGGGCTTCAGGCTGGGGCTGGTTTACTCAGAGGATAGGCTTCAGGTCTCAAGGTGATACTGAAAAACACTCGTATAAGTCTCTAGGCTCTTCTGATATGTTCAGGAAGCAGAGTTCAGGCTTAACTAGCAATGATAAGATCAGATGGCGAACTTTGACACTCAAGATTGAGAAATATGTGAAGGTTCAGACTTCAGAACTCCTCCTACATGTAAATGAGGTTCTACTGGATACACATACGAAATTTCAGCTTCAGATCAATTCAGAGCACTAAGATATGAGTAGAAACTTTCTGAGTAGAGAAATTACGGCAGTTTCTGGTACCAAGACAGCTATTTCGACCTATAATATGGAATTGGCTCGATCACTTTGGGAAATTCTTACAGGATTTGCAGTACACAGCTTGCTGAACACTCCTGTGAAGTTGGGCCTCCTGATTCCACACAGAACTCCAGATCTCGCTCTCCAAAGTTGCTGCTCCAGATTGAGAGCTTTTCGGACCCCTTCTACTTCAGCGACCGCCCTGAATTACTCACTCACTCAATTGACATAAAAATTTGGAGACAGTCGTAGCCCTGCTGACAGTGAACACCACCACTAAGGTTTGAAGCGATTTCCTCAATTCTGCTGCAAATGACACTCAAAACCCCAAATTGAACAGAAGTGCTGCAATTCTGACACAAATCGAACTTCAATCAGCCATAACTCCTTGTTTATTGCCTCAAATCGATCAAACTTTTCGCTGACAGTGCTTGGCTCGACGAGCTCTATCTCCCTATGCTCTCAGATTTCGAAGTGTCCTCACCAATTGCTCGAAACCCACTCTAGAGCTCTGTTTCTAAACTTAGAGTTTTACAAAAGATAAAAATGGACCAATGGGAGTTCATAGCTCCATTTGGTTGTCATTTTGTGCCTTAAACTATCTGGTAACTCAATTCAACCCATATGCTACCACGTCAAGTCCCCTAAAGCGCCAGCGTATAACCTAAACTACCTAGAACGACACATAGCCTTGAAAGTAAACTAAAACCAGCTAAAAGCGTGCATGGGCAACACGTAAGTACAACCCATGAACTAAAGCCCTATCTACATGGCAAATCAACCTACTAAGACCCAAAATATATAACATCATCAAGTGTCGACATCTCTGAGGTCCCAACTCTACTCAGAGAGACTAACGCTAGACAGAGAGGTGAATTATTTACAATGTAAAATGATTCACATCACGACAGCGTAGGAAGACGAAGACAGGTGAGACCAGTGAAGGGAAGCCTGACTTCGGGAGGTCTTCCGAAAAAGACATTGAATCGGAAACTGTCGCGGGTGTCTTCCTAGAGAACACTGTCACCGCAGGAGCCCGCAACCATCTTCTGAACCTGTCATGCACTTTATGTTCCGCGAATCTTGTATCTTCCGATAAGAAGTAGGATGTAATGCAAGGTGGGTTGTCTTCTTGGTAATCCATGTGAGGCTTTGCTTAGATAGGATTGTTTAGATATAGCTCGGAAGACGAGAGCTATCTAGGAAGTACTGTTAGAATTCCGGAAGACGGAGTAGCTGTCTTCTGGAAGACTAGTTTCGTCTTCTGAGAAGTAGAAGCTAGACTGTGGGCACTTGGGAAGGACTGAGCCTTCAACTCATAGTAGGTGCTTGTGGCTTAGTGCAACAGATCTTCCAGTATGACGATGCATCCGCGCGGCTTGGTGTTACCAGCGGCAGAATTGGCCGAGGCCACTCCTTTCCTCAAGGAGTTGGGTCTCGACTTCTTCCTGTGGGATTGGAACCTCGCCGATCAGGGACTTCTGGAGGAGGTGTGGGCAGCGTTACCACCCCGCAACCGTGTACCTGCGAAGGCAGGAGTAGCTCGAGGAAGACCATCTACCTAGACTGAAGATTGGTGGCGCAGGGCTTTCCACAGATCAGACTCCGAGGACCGAGGGTATTGGTTTGAGAAGAAGGTCTTGCCCAGGGTCGTGAGTACGTGGCATGTGCCTGGAAGCACCACTTGTCTTTTCATGGAAGACATGCAAGGTAGGAATGGGTGGAAGATCGAATCTTACCGGGAGCCGAAGAAGCGACTTCTGACGAAGCTCTTTCTGCATCTCTTCTCCAAGGGGAAGGCGCAAAAGATGAGGTACCTAGGAGATCAGGACGTAGACTTCCTGGAAGCAGTGTGGGATAAACGAGTACCCATCTACTGGGGCGCATACGTCCACAACTATGTACAGACGGAGCTAGAGTACTTGGGTACCCCGGCGGGAGGACACTTGACACCTTTTCTCTGCTATTTGTACGTAGCCATGGGGGATCTTAGGAGAGATCAGTTGGCAGAGTATGGACCCACAGGGCAACAGGAGGAGAAGGAGGAGACCTTGGAAGACGATGACCGAGCCGCAGCTGCAACTCTCCCTCCCACTCTGATGCCACAGCTGAGGCCCGGCTCTCACCAGAAGACGCTTCTGGTGAGAGAAGACGAGTCTAGTGGGTCGGAAGACGCCACGCCACCAAGGAAGATGGGTCCTAGAAGTATACCTAGGACACCCATCTCTCTCATTAATTCAGGATCGGAGTCCGACTCGGAGGAAGAACTGTTGAGTACCCGATCGGAGCAAAAGACCGCTTCTGCAACACCTGGGAGTCTTCCGAAGACTCCAGAAGACGAAGGATGGATGGGCGCTCCTGCTGCGATGCGAGGAAGCGCAACTAAGAGAGCTGCTCCTGCCATGAGGAGTCTTCCACCCCGGAAGATGAGAAGAGTAGCTTCTTCTCGTGCGCATCTCGACACCACTCGCTCTGCGTTGACACCGCAGAGCGAGTGGTGGAAATGAACTTGTCTTCCGCAGGAAGAAGACTGGAAGAGTTCAGCGCCTTCTTCTACAAGGAGATCCAGCCGGCTATGGAGTTGCTGGAGAAGAGAGCGAAGGCACAAGAGAAGCCCTTGCAACTTGGATTCAGCTTGCGCACCTTGCTGCGACAGGGAGAAGATCAGAAGAAGACGGAGTCACTGGAATCTAGTCTCCGTACCACGGAGAAGCTCGCAGTCAGATACAAGGCGGAAGCAGCCGCTTCTGCCAAGGAGCTGGTGCAGCTTCGGAAGAGCAACCAAGAGTTGCAGGCGCGTGTACAGCAGCGCGATCAGGAAGTCCTCCGAGTGCGGGAGAAGATCACCACCCTCGCAGAGGAGCAGACCACTTGGAAGACGCAGCGAGAAGCCGTAGAAGCGCGAGTTGCAGTTGAGAAGACGCAGCGGGAAGCAGCGGAGGCTCGTGCACAGGAGATGCTAGCACAGGCGGTGGAAGCGCTTCGGAAGAAGTTCAACTTCACCGCGGGTAGGAAGTTACTTACCTTGGCTAGAGGATGGGACAGCGAGTCCAAAGCAATGTTGGTGGAATGCCGGGAGAGCATGTTTAGGTACTTAGATCGGTAGATAGAAGGAGTGAAGACACCTTATGGTCTTCCCTCGCTTTCGACACCTACAACCGCATCTTCCCACGCTCCAGCACCATCGACTGTATCCGGAATGGAGAAGGAGGAGTTCGATCTCGCTGTGCACTTGGTGGTGACAGCGTTAGAAGCCGAGAAGACTCCGGAAAACGCCCCGGGAGACAGGAAGACGAGCCGTCTTCCCAGGTATTCCGCGTGGAGGAAGCGACTTCTCCGGACTCCTATGAGGTCGTCATGGTCCCTAGTACCGCACCCGTGCCTCAGAAGACCGAAGACGCACCACTCGACTTTGCTTCCCAGAAGACGATTCCGTCTTCCGAAGCAGAAGCCGAAGCCGAGGAAGACGCAGCCGCAGAAACAGCAGGGTCAGCGAAGAACGAGGAGAGGGAAGCTATCTCAGTGACACCCGAGGTAAGTGCAGGGCTTCCCAGCCCATCAGAAGCCGAGATAGTAGCTCCGATAGGAGCAGATCAGGTAGAGATTGCCACGGAGCAATCAGAGTAGACAGCAACCGAAGTGACACACTTCCAGATTTAGTAGGACCGAACATGTTATCTTAAGGGTGGCAGTTTTTCATGTAAAAATAGTTAGGACACCATGTGGCAGCATAGGTAGCGTAGGAGCAACACAGTGGATGGCTAATTAGGAAGGGGAACCGCTTGCATGTGGGGTGACAACCTCCTATCAGCGCCTCTCTTTCCCTGGTGGTCGCCTCCTCTGGTTCTCATGGCAGCAACATAAGTAAGATCGAAGAGTAAGAGATAGAGTTCTGTAGCTACTGCACACACACATCGATTCTATGGTGCAGGCAGACGAGACACATTAGAGCAGAGACACAGGATAGACAGTTCTTCGCACACTACACCCGTTGTTGGAAACATACGAATAGTCTGGGAATACACAGGAGGGGTCTGCATGCTCGTACCAGCAGTGCTTCGGAGATGTAGATAGAGGTAGTGGACAGTCTAGGAACAGGGAACGGCATCCTCGTGCAGTCCTGTTGACTAGACTGGTGTGTCGAGGAGTAGACGCAGGAAGTAGAGAGAGTGAGCTTCCCGATGCCATTGTGACTTCTTCTCGGAGAATGGATTGTGGATTTGAGTGCAGCAGCTTTGTTCATGACTTCTGGGTGGTGGGTTTCTTTGAATTCGCTCCCAATTGTGCATGGGAAGTGTTCTTCTTGAGTGGCGGTGACTGTCAGCAATTGTGGAAGTGTAGCTTGGCTCGTTCAGTAGAGCACTTGGGATCTACGTACAAACGGTCTTATGAGTAAGGGATCCCAGAAGACAGAGTAGTCAGAGCAGCGAAGTGAAGAAGAAAGAAGCCTTCTTCTCACAGCAGAAGACGACATCCTCGAGTAGAAGACGGTGCAACAGTACTCACGTTTGTTGTCTTTCTCCCCAAACTATTACAAGCAGGGATGGCTTGTTAGTCAGGATCCGGACTAGAAGCCTGTCGGAATCTTAATTTCCTCTTTTTATCTTGTTTTCTCTTGTTTGGATTTTCTCTTCTTCCCCATCTTCTCTCATCTTCTCCATCTTCTTACCTTCTTCTAGTGAGCTTCCGAGACTTCTATTGAGCTTCCCTGAAGGTGAATGTCGTTGTAGTGCTGCAGGAAGACCATTTCCGTAGGCAGAAGCATGGGAAGGCTACCGGGGACATACACCCTGTGATTGATCTAACCCGTTGGAATGTGAGTGCGAGAGTAAGGTGTAACAGCCGAGCTAGTCGACTTCTGCGAAGCAGGACATTCTTCTGGAGGTGTGAGAAGACGAGCTGAACCCCCAGAAGACGAGAATCGCTTCGGGAAGACGGTATCAAAAAGACCGGAAGAAGTGACCTGGAAGCAGGAAGATCGTCTTCCCGAGATTCTCTGTGAATAGTTGTGTGATATTTTAGTTAGTAGTTGTTTGTTTAGTTCCAGAGCACCTTTTGGAGTGTCTGGAAGACGCGTGGTTTTGTGAGAAGACGGGATTCCTTGGCAAAACCCGTGTGTTTGTGTGTTTGAACAGATCTTAGAACTTAGAGCAGCGTTACTTGTGCAAATCCTCTGTGGGAACGATATCTTGTATACTAAATGGGCAAAAGGAGAAATCCTGCGTCACTACATCTACGCCATCCAGCCACCTCCTTCTCCTCCACAAGACATGGAAGCCTTTGTTCTTGAACCAGATCTCCGTTGAGCCATATCCATACTAGATATCCTCTGCTCTAACTGCTCAATCTTAGCAGTCACACTCGCATCTGACGTCGTAGCAAGCGACGTCAGATCGACTGGTCTTTTTTCTGGTGCTAGGCCTCTTTCTCCAACTCGACCACCACGGCCTCCTTGAGCTCCTCCGCCTCGTCCACGATCAGCCTTCCCTTGCCGTAGCTCGAGGTGGAGATCAAAACAACGGTCACTACTGTGACTTGGTCACTCGCAATGCTCACATTGCCTAGGTACCACTTGAGACATCTTAGACGTCCATAACCACCTCCCTTCTGTGGAAAATCCTTCTGCTAATGAGGACCATCACACGTCCTGCAAGGACCTCCTTGCTGCTGACTAGAGAAGAACGATATGGGCTTCTGCCCACTAGATCTTCCAACACCTCTCTGGGATCATGATTGTTCTGCACGATCCTTACTACCACCACCACGCTATTGCGCAACCTGTGATCCTCGAGAAGAGTTGGTCGTTCTATGTGGTGTCTCCTTGCTAAACCCATCATCCACCACCTCTCCTCCACCATGTCGAGCTCAATCCGCTCAGCCAAACCAAAGACAAACATCAACGTCGGAGCGGTGTCACGGAGGAGAGTCGTATCCCTGACTCTCCTACGCAGCTCTCGGTCTAGTATCCCATACCAGAACTGGAATGCATGTGCTTCCGTCACCCCTTGGATAACGCTGATCAACCGTCTCGTGCGAGTAAACGGCTCCAGTCTTCCGCTAGAACTCTTACATACTCTTCAACTTGTCGGTCTGCACATCTTGATAGTTCTTCCTCAAACACTGGAAGAACTGAACCACAAGGTTAAACCCTGGTGGTATCTCGCTCACACTATCACCTGCTCCACTACTAGTAGACATATCGCTAGTAGTATGTACTCCGCCACTCGTGGATGTGCCACTGCTACTAACACCCAAACTCATAGGTGCTACGTCTTTTGAAACTACGTCAGTAGTGATAGAAACGTAGTTGAGAGACCAATGTTGTCTCCGCAACTCAATCTCCACACTGTAGTCTCGCTTGAACTCATAGTAATCGTCCATCGGTGGTCCCTCCAAATGTTGGAACAAACCCTTTCACGCCATGAAGGGTGTAAACAATTGTGGGTTCCGCATCTGTTGCAGATCGCATCAACTGTCGAACTCTTGGATGAAGTCATCCAGCTCAATGGTACCCACCGTTGTCGGGTTGAGAGTCTTCCTGGGAAGGGCGAACCTTCTGGCTGTGATATGAGCTTGAAGGCTGTGTTCAATCTACTCAGGAAAGCGTTGAGCTTCAGACTATGGCTGGTTTACTCACAGGATAGGCTTCAGGTCTCAAGGTGATACTGAAAACACTCATGTAAGTCTCCAGGCTCTTCTGATAAGTTCAGGAAGCAAAGTTCAGGCTTAACAGCAATGATAAGATCAGATGGCGAACTTTGACACTCAGGATTGAGAAATATGTGAAGGTTCAGACTTCAGAACTCCTCCTACATGTAAATGAGGTTCTACTAGATACACATACGAAATTTCAGCTTCAGATCAATTCAGAGCACTAAGATATGAGCAGAAACTTTCTGAGTAGAGAAATTACGGCAGTTTCTGGTACCCAGACAGCTATTTCGACCTATAACAAGGAATTCGCTCAAACACTTTGGGAAATTCTTACAGGATTTGCAGTACACAGCTTGATGAACACTCCTGTGAAGTTGGGCCTCCTGATTCCACACAGAACTCCAGATCTCGCTCTCTGAAGTTGCTGCTCCAGATTGAGAGCTTTTCGGATCCCCTCTACTTCAGCGGTCGCCCTGAATTACTCACTGACTCAATTGACATGAAAATTTGGAGACAGTCGTAGCCCTGCTGACAGTGAACACAGCCACGAAGTTTTGAAGCAATTTCCTCGGTTCTGCTGCAAATGACACTCAAAACCCCGAATTCAACAGAAGTGCTGCAATTCTGACACAAATTGAACTTCGATCAACCATAACTCCTTCTTTATTGCTCCAAATCGATCAAACTTTTTGCTGACAGTGCTTGGCTCGACGAGCTCTATCTCCCTGTGCTCTCAGATTTCGAAGTGCCTTCACAAATTGCTCGAAATCCCCTTTAGACCTCTGTTTCTAAATTTAGAGTTACACAAAAGACAAAAATGAACCAATGAGAATTCATAGCTCCATTTGGTTGTCATTTTGTGCCTTAAACCATGTGGTAACTTATCTACACTCATAGGCTACCACGTCAAGCCCCCTAGAGTGCCAGCGTAAAACTTAAACTACCTAAAACGACACGCAACCCCGGAAAATAACTTAAATCAGATAGAAAGCGTGCATGGGTGACACGCAAATACAACCCATGAGCTTAAGCCCTATCAACATGGTAATCACCCTACTAAGACTCAAAATATATAACATCTTTCTAAAACGGACTTCTCTAAGATCTTAACTTCACTCAGAGAGACTAATGCCTGACAGAGAAGTGAATCATTTACTATGTGAAATGATTCACATCACGACATCCACCCCCTCCAAACCTGCACATCCTCCGGTATGTGCCAATCTCCTCAGTCTTCTGTTTGATCTTCATCATCATCGCTCTCCTCCGCCTCAATCTCTTCAGACACAGGGACATCTTCGTCTCTTGTTGTCCTCTGCTCTGACTCCAGAAAGTTGAATAACTCAACTAACCCTCCGCGTCTCTTGAACAATTTCACACGTTTGCCAGCCACAGATAGCTTCAAAAGAGTACCATCCAACTCATGCAAGCTTTAGGTGGCATTCTCATACACATCTAGCACAACATAAGGCCCGAACCATCTTCGAGAGAACTTACGGAGTGTAGAATGCTGATTCTCCAACGTGCTATCATATACCAGAACCCAGTCACCAACACGTATTGGCTTCGGTCGTAGTCGGTGAGTCTTGTCAAAACGTTCCTTGTTTCTGACTCGAGCCACCTTCAGCCTCTCCTGCGCATCAGTAAGATCCTCCTCCCTTCGCTCCAACTGCCTTATACGTAAATTTAGGAGTGAAGCACGATCTATACCATCTTCCCACGGTAGCGTAGCCCACGTAGGAAAGTACTCTTCAGCAGGCATGATCGGTTTCTGACCCAACATAAGCTCAACTGGCATATAGCCAGTCGTAGTACAATGTGTAGTCCTATCAGCCCACAAAGCAAACGGAAGTAGTCTCGGCCATTCTCTAGACCTACCATCACATGCTTTCACTAAAGCATGAACAATAGAAGAGTGTCCTCGTTCACTCTTACCAATGCCCTCTGGATTCAAAGCAGTAGTAAGTCGAAGCTTTACTCCATAACGAGCAAAAAACTCCTTCACTTCAGCGTCTCTCAACTCTCCTCTATCTGCACGTAATCTCTCAACCGATCCATAACGACAGATGATATCTTCAAGCACGAACCTGCAGATATTCTCTGTAGTCTTCGTCCGTAGTGCTCGTCCCTCCACATAGTTGGAGAGATCCTCTCGAGCCAACACCAAGTAACGCATCCTCCATAACCCCGGTGGCATCATCACAAGATCAAGAACCCACTGAAAATGAATACTAGGTGGATAGGTAGGTACAAGTCCATCTCTGTAACAGACCTTAGAGTAGAACTGGCAGTGTAGACACGACCCAACAAAGTCCACCACGTCTTGATACAAACCCTTCCACCAATAACGCTCCTTCATCTTCGTGTAAGTAGCCCATACTCCACGGTGTCCAGCCCACAAGGTGTCATGAAACTCTTTCAGCAGATTCAGCTTCGTCGGTTGATCATCCACCACTCTAGCAAGCATCCCGTCTCTTCTCTTCGGACGTTTTCACAGATAACCTTCACGTAGAAGGTAGTTGTACGCCTTCCGTCTGATCTCCTTGAACTCTGCATCACTCCATTCTTCTCTCATGGATAACGAACTCAGATAAAATCCAATATCGCGGAACTTTTCTGAGTAGAACCCCTCATTGAACGGCATTGGTTCCAAGTCTGAAGTCTGCTGACCAACTTGGCACCAAACGTCTCTCTTCTCTTCATTCTCCACCTATGCAAACATCTCATCTTCATCTGTATAACGAGCCCTAGACAACATATCTGTGTAGTGACGTAGGATTTCTCCTTTTGCCCATTTAGTATACAAGATATCGTTCCCACAGAAGATTTGCACAAGTAACGCTGCTCTAAGTTCTAAGATCTGTTCAAACACACAAACACACGGGTTTTGCCTAGAAATCTCGTCTTCTCACAAAACCTACACAAACCAACACGTCTTCCAGACACGCCAAATGGTGCTCTGGACCCAAACAAACAACTACCAATTACAATATCACACAACTATTCACAGAGAAGCTCAGGAAGACGATTTTCCTGCTTCCAGGTTGCTTCTTCCGGTCTTCTCGATACCGTCTTCCCGAAGCGATTCTCGTCTTCTGGGGGTTTAGCTCGTCTTCTCACACCTCCTGAAGGCTGTCCGGCTTCGCAGAAGTCGACTAGTAACAGTCGTTACACCTTACTCTCACACTCACATTCCAATCGGGTTAGATTAATCACAGCGTGTATGCCCCCTGTAGCCTTCCCAAGCTTCTGCCTACGGAAGTTGTCTTCCTGCAGCACTACAACGACATTCACCTTCACGGAAGCTCAATAGAAGTATCGGAAGCTCACTAGAAGAAGATAAGAAGATGGGGAAGATGAGAGAAGATGGGGAAGAAGAAGAAATCCAAACAAGAGAAAACAAGATGAAAAAGAGCAATTAAGATTCCGACAGGCTTCTAGTCCGGATCCTGACTAACAAGCCATCTCTGCTTGTAATAGTTTGGGGAGGAAGACAACAAACGTGAGTACTGTAGCACCGTCTTCTACTCGAGGATGTCGTCTTCTGTTGCGGGAAGAAGGCTTCTTTCTTCTTCACTTCGCTGCTCTGACTGCTCTGTCTTCTGGGATCCCTTACCCAGAAGACCGTTCGTACGTAGATCCCAAGTGCTCTACTGAACGAGTCAAGCTACACTCCACAACTGTTGACATTCACCGCCACTCAAGAAGAACACTTCCCATGCACAATTGGGAGTGAATTCAATACATTCCACCACCCAGAAGTCATGAGCGAAGCTGCTGCACTCAAATCCACAATCTATTCCTCGAGAAGAAGTCACAATGGCATTGGGAAGCTCACTCCCGCTACTTCTTGCGTCTACTCCTCGACACACCAGCCTAGCTAACAGGACTGCACGAGGATGCCGTTCCCTGTTCCTAGACTGTCCACTACTTCTATCTACATCTTCGAATCCACTGCTGGTGCGAGTATGCAGACCCCTCCTGTATATTCCAAGACTATTCGTATGTTTCCAACGACGGGTGTAGTGTGCTAAGACTGTCTCTGCTCTAATGTGTCTCGCAAGCCTGCTTGTAGAATCGGTGTGTATGTTCAGTTACTACAGAATTCTACAGAACCGGCAGAACTGGCAGAGCTCCATTTCCTACTCTACGATCCTACTTAACCATCTTCCTCGAGAGTCAGGGGAGGCGACCACCAGGGAGAGAGAGAGAGGCGCTGACAAGAGGTTGTCACCTCACATGCATGCGGTCCCTCTTCCCAATTAGCCCTCCACTGTGTTACTCCTACGCTACTGTCGTGCCCCTCATTCTCAAGATCGGGCGCAGACGCGAACAACAGAACCTTAGCGGACTTGCGCTAGGTTGTGAATGCTGCGAGTAGGACTTAACAGCTTGACCGGCAAGTCGGGATCAGATGAACCCTAAGTGGTTCTCTGAACCAAGGTTGGAACCTTGGGTAAGGACATAAGGGCCTACCCCAAGAGGGCCCCAGACGAACGCTGACCTAAGGGGGCGAGTCTGAAAACGGGCTGAAACATGAGTCTCAGACATAGGTCTGAGACGTGGGACCGAGACGTGGGTCCGAGACGCAGACGAACCACAGGGTTCGACCCTGGGTCTGGACCACAGGTTTTCGAAAAAACTGCTAAGTGTTGGAGCTCCAGGGACGTTTTAGGTCGTGGACGGAGCTCCACGTAAGATCTCGAGGCGAGTGAGGTATCATTGGAAAGATCTCGTCGAGAGCTTTCCAGTGATATATAACACTCCTCGATCTGACCTCCGAGCTGGAAGTTATGGCCGAACCACAATCGGGTTGTGGTATAATTTTCAGGGACCAAAGAGGAGGGCGGGGCCGCCGATCCCCAGAAGTATATATGAGGGGGGCTCGATGCCTGGGTGGGCCAGGACGAGTCACCCGACCCCAGGGTTCGGCGGGCGGACTCTGGGGGCATGAGGTGATGGCTGGGCCAGTTCCAAGGCACGTTCCGATCTAGACTTGGACGGCTAGACTTAAGAACGATGTAAGGGCTGGGGCAAGACTAGGGAACGAGTCGGCGGGTTAGACCACCGTTCGGGAGCCTGGACCCAAACGGACATCACGGGCGGTTGGGCCGCTAGGTGTGCTGGAGGCACCGTTTAGGACCCTGGACTTTATGGGAAGTCCGCCCCAAGTCATATTGTGACTTGCTCATGTTGGGACCGACTTAGGTGGATCTAAGTCGGGACTTAGGATTGCGGAGCTTGATGAGTAGGGAGACGGTCCGGCTCCGGTCCGGACCAAACAGAACTAAGGTAAGTGGTGCATGGACGCTAACTTGTGATTGTGTTTGCAGGTTAGCGGTGTAAAGTTTGCGACCTACTGAGCTAGAGCTTCCGCTGGCGCAACAAGGCGGTAGGTGCGCGAAAAGTGGTATCAGAGCCGACGCTTCGGTGAGGGAGAACTTGAGGTAGCGGCTGAAGGCTGGACGCTTGAGGAGGGACGTGAGACACGAAGCGGATCAGAGTTTCTAGGTGAACACTTGGAGCGATGGCCGAGGACGGACAGAGTTCCAGGAGGAAGACCAAGAAACGAGGAGCGGCTAACGGGAACAGATCGACTCGAGCTAGCCCCGAGGCACAGTCAGGGGACGACAACCGACAACCTTCGCCCCAACGTCAAGGGAGCCCTGTACCAGCTGCGGTATCGGTGCAGCAAGATGGAGTCTTGCCAGCGGTATCCAACGATTCGAGCACGGACAGTCAAGGAGCCTTGTATGCGGAACTCATCAAGATGATGAAGACCATGCAGGAAGGCATGGCCTCCAGGGATAAACGTATCGCCGAGCTTGAGGCAGGCCAAGGAAGTTCCTCGTCTACCAGGAAGCTTTGTAAGACGAATTTGCCGACCCCGTTTTCAGGTATAGGACGGGCTCGCAAGGTTAAGGATTTCTTAACTGAGTTGGATCTATACTTTGAGGCGCAACAGGCTAAGGAATCTGACAAGGTGAGAGCGGCGGTTACGTTCCTGAAGGACCATGCGCTTCTCTGGTGGACTGCATACCGGGATGAGCATGCCTTGACTGTCTCGGCGCTTAGTTGGAAGGAGTTCAAGGAGTTGCTTGCAGGACGATTCACTCCGGAATATCAAAGGATTCGGGACGGTGTTGAGTTGGTGAGACTGAAGCAGACGGGGATCTTAAGCGCTTACGTGCGCGAGTTCAGTGCCAAGCTGGATTCGTTCTCCAAGTGGACTGAGGAGACCAAGATATGTATATTCATTGGGGGACTCAAGTCTAGCTCGGAGAAGGCTCTCTTTCGGATGCCAAAGCTACCAGAGACAAGTGTCGAACTTTTGAAGCTAGCGGAGCGAATTGGGGACGACGAAGTCCAGCAGCAGAAACCCTTTGAACCATGCAGCACGGACAAGTTCCAAAAGAAGAACAAGGGCTTCAAGCGACAGTGGGATGGGGGTGAGAAGGATCGGAAAGATACTTCTGCCCCGGCAGCAAAGCGGCAGCAAACAGGAATAAAACCTAAGGGGCAGACACCTCAGAAGGGCAATGGCGCTAAGTTTACTTGCTACAACTGTGGCGAGGCGGGCCATATTGCTAAGGGGTGTACAAAACCTAAGGTTAGTAACTGTAGCATGAATGCCTTTGTTGCAAAGGACTTGTTGGAGGGCCAGATGACTGTGACCTTGAGAACCACGAAGAAGACGCCGGGATTGATGTTTCTACAAGCCAAGGTTGCTAACCGTGATGTTACTTTTCTTGTGGACACAGGAGCGACTCACTCCTTCATAAGTCCGAAGTTGGTGAAGAAATTGGGCTTGTCTACCTCCAAGGCAGACAAGCCTATTCAGGTGCGCTTTGTCAAGGGCAAGACGTACCAAACTTCTGAAGTAGCCTTGGACGTACGATTTGTGTGTGGGAAGTTGGAGTTCACAGAGAACTTCACGGTGTGCGAGATGGATGATATCCATGCGGTTTTGGGGAACACTTTCTTAGATAGGTTCGACGTGGAACTTAGACGGAGACCTTTGAGGTTGCATGTCAGAGTTAAAGGACGGAAGTTGGGAGTGAGGCTGATCCGGAAGGCGCGGAAGATTGATGACTTTGCGGTGAATTTGATCAAAGGCAAACAGATGGACTTCAATGACGGAGTCATGTGTTTGATGCGGGTTGCAGATTTGATGGCGGGTGACGGACAAGAGGAAACATCAGGAGATGCGACTAAACTTCCGAAGGTGCTTCGTGAAGTGATTAAGGAGTTTGAGGATGTCTTGACGGATGAGTTACCTGCTGAGTTACCTCCAAGGCGGGTGGTGGATCATAAGATCGAAGTCTTGTCAGGATCAGAACCACCTTCCAAAGCTCCTTACCGACTCAATCAGGTGGAACTCCTTGAGTTGAAAAGACAACTCGGCGAGCTATTAGAGCGGGGATATATTCGAACCAGCAAGTCACCTTATGGAGCCCCAGTTCTCTTCGCAAAGAAGAAGGATGGGAAGTTACGACTCTGCGTAGATTATCGTGCACTCAATAAGGTGACGGTGAAGAATAATTATCCTTTGCCAAGGATAGACGACCTCTTTGATAGGCTAGCGGGCGCAAAGTACTTCAGCAGGATAGACTTGAAGTCAGGATATTACCAGATCCGGATAGCTGATCCAGATGTTGAGAAGACCGCTTGTCGAACCAGATACGGATCGTTTGAATTCGTGGTGATGCCATTTGGACTCTGCAACGCCCCTTCGACGTTCACCACATTGATGAACACAATTTTTCGCGAGGAGATGGATGAGTTTGTCATCGTCTACATCGACGACATCTTGATCTACTCCAAAACCTTGGAGTCGCACGCGGAGCAGCTAAGGGTGGTGTTGACGAAGCTACGGGAGCACAAGCTGTTTGCCAACATTGACAAGAGTGAGTTTGGTTTGGAGCGCATTAACTTTTTGGGACATGTCATTAGTGCAGAAGGAGTCAGCCCGGATATGCAGAAGGTGGACGCGATTGTGACTTGGGAGCCTCCGACTACAGTGAAGGGGATGCGGCGATTCTTAGGATTGATGCAGTTCTACCGCAAGTATGTGAAGGGGTTTTCAAAGATCGCGAAGCCGCTGACGGACTGGACGGGTAAAGACGCACAGGTAAGTTGGACCAAGGAGGTGGATGATGCGTTTCAGACGATCAAAGCTATTTTGTCAAAGGCGCCAGTATTGAAGCTGCCGGAGTTCGACAAACCATTCGAGGTGCACACGGACGCGAGCGACTATGCGATTGGCGGAGTGTTGGTGCAGGATGGGAAACCTGTAGCGTACGAAAGCAAGAAGTTATCTGGGACAGAGAGTCGATGGCCGACTCACGAGAAGGAACTGTTTGCGGTTGTCCATTGCTTGAGGAAATGGCGGCATTACTTGGGACTTCACAAGACCCAAGTGTATACTGATAACATCTCGCTCAAGTACTTCGAGACACAAGATCGGGTGACGCCAAAGCAACTACGGTGGCATGATACCTTGGCGCTCATGAATGTGGAATTGATCCACAAAGCGGGAAAGGACAATGTGGTTCCTGACGCCTTGAGTCGCAAGGAGGAATATCTTCCATCGTCAACACAGATTTTGCGAGCTATGTATCCTAAGGAGTCAGATTTGGAGAGGCGAATACGTGAAGGTTACATGGGCGATGATCAAGCGAAGGAGTACCTGGAACAACTCAAGCGAGGAGTGAAGTTGCAGAACATGCAGCTAAGACATGGTTTACTCATGTTCAAGCAAAGTCGGGTTTATGTGGGACAAGGAAAACTTCGGACTAAGTTACTCAAGGAATGTCATGATGCGCCCTTATCAGGACATAAAGGCGAAAAGTCCACATTAGCAGTGATAGCTAAAAAGTTTTATTGGCCCCGCATGAAAGACGATGTTGCCCACTTTGTGAAAACATGTGTAACCTGTCAAGCGAACCGCGTTTCTTATGAGAAGAAACAAGGGTTGCTTCATCCTTTGCCGACTCCAGTCCGACCTTGGGAAAGCATTAGCATGGACTTCATTACCTCCCTGCCTGACTCAAATGGATACAATGCAATTTTTGTGATAGTTGATTGGTTTAGCAAACTAGCGAAGTTTGCTCCGACCTTGGACACTGCAACAGCGTTCACGACTTCTCGGTTGTTCCTAGATACTTGGTGGCGTTCACATGGATTACCCCGGAGTATTATTTCAGATCGGGACTCTAAGTTCACAAGTGCCTTTTGGAAACACTTGTTCCAAAAATTGGAGACTAAGTTAAAATTTAGTACCGCCTTTCATCCGGAAACAGATGGGCAAACGGAACGAGTTAACTCGATTCTGAATCAATACTTGAGGAATTATGTGAGCGCGGACCAAAGCGATTGGGCGGAGTGGCTCAGTCTTGCAGAGTATTGCTACAATTCCACGAAACATTCGGCAACCGGCGAATCGCCCTTCTTGCTGACTTACGGACGTGAGCCAGAAGGGCCTCTTGACTTAACTCTTGCAGGGAGTTCTACATCGGCACGACCAACAACACGGCAAACATCAGCTGAAGAGTTGGTGGCAGCAATGCAGCGGCGCGAGGAGCAAGTTAAGAAGAACCTCGAGAAGGCGCAGCAACGGTACACGAAGCAGGTAAACAAACATCGGCGGCAAGTGAAGTTTCAAGTGGACGAAGAAGTATGGTTAAGTGCGAAAAACTTCACACTTCCGAAGGATATATCGGCGAAGTTCTCATCAAAGTTCGCGGGACCTTTTGTCATTGTCAAGAATCCGCACGAAGACGTCTATACCTTAGACCTTCCTCGCGAGTGGCAGTTCCATCCGACTTTCCATGTTTCTTTACTAAAGAAACACTTCAAGGATGATTTGCGACCGGAGCGCAAACAGGTTCTTAGGCCTCAACCTGATGTCATGCAAGGCGAAGCAGAATATGAGGTGGAGTCCATTTTGCGATCTCGGCGCAAATCAAACCGGATGGAGTACTTGGTCAAATGGCGTGGTTACCATTTGAAGGAAGCAACTTGGGTGCCAGAGGAAGATCTTGCACATGCGAGCGAAGTATTGGACCTGTTCAAACGGAGACAAGGACAACAAGGGCGTTAGCAAGATGAGGACATCTCCTTCCAGCGAGGGGTGAAGAAACGACGGACCATACGAGTAGCAACTTGAGGCGATTTGGGCCGATGGACTTTGTACTTTACTTGTGTTTGGAAATAAAGATTTTGTTTCTTGAAAAATTGTCTAAGTGTATTGGTAGTGCATGGCTATGACTAGTTCTGATCAGATGCCTAGGATGTTGTCAAGAGGAGGAACGAAGCACACTCAAAGGAAGCGAGCTGGTTTGGATAAGCATCTAAATCAAGACTAAGTCTTGATGTCAAGACTTAGGTTTGCCGTAGCGTTGGCAAAGCAAGTATGAACTTTCATACTTGTCTTGGGGCTTGGGGTGATCTTGCTTTGTGGTTTTCTAACTGCGAAGTAAACTTAGTCGCGCGTCTAAGTCAAATCAGATTGCGACCGTGGGTTTCGGGGGACCTTGTAAGTAGGTGTGAATACTTATAGTTAGCAAGTTAGAGTCTTAAGTAGAATGTTTAGAAGTTGCCAACTAGTTTTGTTTAGGGTAAGACAAAAAGGTAAGGCTTTTCCCGAGACTAGTTGGAATTTTCTAAGTGTTCTAGCGACAACTTAAGACTCAAGCCAAGAAGAGAATTGCGGGTTAGCTACCAGAACGCAATTCTGACGCCAAGGGGTTGGCTACCCATTTTGAACTTGGTGTTAACTTATAGGATCATTGTTGATGAGGGCATCAACCTCCAAAGTGGGGGTGAGTGTCGCGCCCCTCATTCTCAAGATCGGGCGCAGACGCGAACAACAGAACCTTAGCGGACTTGCGCTAGGTTGTGAACGCTGCGAGTAGGACTTAACAGCTTGACCGGCAAGTCGGGATCAGATGAACCCTAAGTGGTTCTCTGAACCAAGGTTGGAACCTTGGGTAAGGACATAAGGGCCTACCCCAAGAGGGCCCCAGACGAACGCTGACCTAAGGGGGCGAGTCTGAAAACGGGCTGAAACATGAGTCTCAGACATAGGTCTGAGACGTGGGACCGAGACGTGGGTCCGAGACGCAGACGAACCACAGGGTTCGACCCTGGGTCTGGACCACAGGTTTTCGAAAAAACTGCTAAGTGTTGGAGCTCCAGGGACGTTTTAGGTCGTGGACGGAGCTCCACGTAAGATCTCGAGGCGAGTGAGGTATCATTGGAAAGATCTCGTCGAGAGCTTTCCAGTGATATATAACACTCCTCGATCTGACCTCCGAGCTGGAAGTTATGGCCGAACCACAATCGGGTTGTGGTATAATTTTCAGGGACCAAAGAGGAGGGCGGGGCCGCCGATCCCCAGAAGTATATATGAGGGGGGCTCGATGCCTGGGTGGGCCAGGACGAGTCACCCGACCCCAGGGTTCGGCGGGCGGACTCTGGGGGCATGAGGTGATGGCTGGGCCAGTTCCAAGGCACGTTCCGATCTAGACTTGGACGGCTAGACTTAAGAACGATGTAAGGGCTCGGGCAAGACTAGGGAACGAGTCGGCGGGTTAGACCACCGTTCGGGAGCCTGGACCCAAACGGACATCACGGGCGGTTGGGCCGCTAGGTGTGCTGGAGGCACCGTTTAGGACCCTGGACTTTATGGGAAGTCCGCCCCAAGTCATATTGTGACTTGCTCATGTTGGGACCGACTTAGGTGGATCTAAGTCGGGACTTAGGATTGCGGAGCTTGATGAGTAGGGAGACGGTCCGGCTCCGGTCCGGACCAAACAGAACTAAGGTAAGTGGTGCATGGACGCTAACTTGTGATTGTGTTTGCAGGTTAGCGGTGTAAAGTTTGCGACCTACTGAGCTAGAGCTTCCGCTGGCGCAACAAGGCAGTAGGTGCGCGAAAGCTACCTATGCTGCCACATGGGGTCCTAACTATTTTTACATGAAAAACTGCCACCCTTAAGATAGCATGTCCGATCCTACTAAATCTGGAAGTGTCGATTAAGTTTGCTAACTACTCTGATTGCTCGGTGGCAATCTCCACATGATCTGCTCCTACCGGAGCTACTACCTCGACTTCTGATGGGCTGGGAAGCCTTGCACTTACCTCGGGTACCACTGAGGTAGCTTCCCTCTCCTCGCTCTTCGCTGGCCCTGCTGTTTCTGCGGCTGCGTCTTCCTCGGCTTCGACTTCGGAAGACGGAATGGTCTTCTGGGAAGACGAGTCGAATGGTGCGTCTTCTGTCTTCTGAGGCACAGATGCAGTACTTGGGACCATGGCGACCTCATAGGGGTCCGGGGAAGTCGCTTCCTCCACGCGGAATACCTGGGAAGACGGCTCGTCTTCCTGTCTTCTAGAAGACATCATGTCTTCCGGGGCGTCTTCTCGAGTCTTCTCGTCTTCCAACGCTGTCACCACCAAGTGTACAGCGAGATCGAACTCCTCCTTCTCCATTTCGGATCCAGTCGAGGGTGCTGGGGCTTGGGAAGATGCGGTTGCAGGTGTCGGAAGTGAGGGAAGACCATAAAGTGTCTTCACTCCTTCTATCTGTCTATCCAGGTACCTGAACATGCTATCTCTGCATTCCACCAACCTCGTCTTGGACCCGCTGTCCCATTCCCTAGCTAAGGTAAGTAACTTCTTACCCGCGGTGAAGTTGAACTTCTTTCGAAGCGCTTCTACCGACTGAGCTAGCATCTTCTGCGCACGAGCCTCCGCTGCTTCCCTCTGCGTCTTCTCCACTGCAGCTCGTGCTTCTGCGGCTTCTCGCTGCATCTTCCAAGTGGTCTGCTCTTCTGCGAGGGCAGTGATCTTCTCCCGCACTCGGAGAACTTTCTGATCGCGCTGCTGTACTCGCGTCTGCAACTCCTGGTTGCTCTTCCGAAGTTGCATCGACTCTTTGGCAGAAGCGGCTGCTTCCGCCTTGTACCTGGCTGCAAGCTTCTCCGTAGTGCGGAGGCTAGCTTCCAGCGACTCCGTCTTCTGCTGGCTGTCTTCCTGTCACAACAAGGTGCGCAGGCCGAATCCAGGCTGTAAGGGCTTCTCCTGTGCCCTCGCTCTCCTTCCCAACAACTCCATAGCGGGCTGGATCTCCTTCTGGAAGTAGGCACTGAACTCCTCCAGTCGTCTTCCTGCGGAAGACAAGTTCATTTCCACCACTCGCTCCATGGTGTCGACTTCGTCTTCCAGAGGCAAGGGAGCCTCTTCCACCACTACGGCCTTCATCTTCTGCGCACGAGAAGAAGCTACTCTTCTCATCTTCCGGGGTGGAAGACTCCTCGTGGCAGGAGCGGCTCTCCTCTTTGCGCTTCCTCGCATCGTAGTAGGAGCGCCCATCCATCCTTCGTCTTCTGGAGTCTTCGGAAGACTCCCAGGTGTTACAGAAGCTGTCTTCTGTTCCGATCGGGTACTCAGCAAGTCTTCCTCCGAGTCCGACTCCGATCCTGAATGAATGAGGGAGATGGGTGTCCTCGGTACACTTCTGTGACCCATCTTCCTCACCGGCGTGGCGTCTTCCGACCCACTAGACTCGTCTCCCCCTCACCAGAAGCGTCTTCTGGTGAGAGCCGGGCCTCAGCTGTGGCATTAGAGTGGGAGGGGGCGTTGCTGCTGCCTCTCGGTCATCGTCTTCCGAGATCTCCTCCTTCACCTCCTGTCGCTCCGTTGGCCCATACACTGCCAGCTGATCTTCCCTAAGATCCCCCATGGCTACATACAAGTAGCAGAAGAAGGGCGTCAGATGTCCTCCCGCCGGGGTACCCAAGTATGCTAGCTCCGTCTGTACATAGTTGTGGATGTACGCGCCCCAGTAGATTGGCACTCTGTCATCCCACACTGATTCCAGGAACTCCACGTCCTGATCTCCTAAGCACCTTGTCTTCTGCGATTTTCCCTTGGAGAAAAGATGCAGAAACAACTTCGCCAGAAGTCGCTTCTTCGGCTCTCGGTAAGACTCTATCTTCCAACCGTTCCTCCCCTGCCTGTCTTCCACGAAAAGGCAGGTGGTACTCCCAGGCACATGCCATGAACTCACAATCCTAGGCAAGATCTTCTTCTCGTACCAATATCCTCGGTTCTCGGTCTCAAGCCTGTGAAACGTCTTACGCCACCAGTCTTCAGTCCAGGAAGACGGTCTTCCCCGAGCTACTCCTGCCTTCGCAGGTACACGGTTACGCGATGGTAACGCGGCCCACACCTCCTCCAGAAGCCCTTGATCTGCGAGGTTCCAATCCCACAGGAAGAAGTCGAGACCCAACTCCTTGAGGAAAGGAGTGGCCTCGGCCAATTCTGCCGCTGGTAACACCAAGCCTCGCGGATGCATCGACATACCTGGAAGATCTGTTGCACTAAACCACAAGCACCTACTATGAGCTGAAGGCTCAGTTCTTCCCGAGTGCCCACAGTCTAGCTTCTATTTCTCAGAAGACGAAACTAGTCTTCCAGAAGACAGCTACTCCGTCTTCCGGGATTCTAACAGTATTTCCTAGATAGCTCTCGTCTTCCGAGCTATATCTAAACAATCCTATCTAAGCAAGGCCTCGCATGGATTACCAAGAAGACAACCCACCTTGCATTACATCCTACTTCCTATCAGAAGATACAAGATATGCGAGAAGTAGAGTATGAGAAAGGTTCAGAAGATGGTTGCGGGCTCCTGCGGTGACAGTGGCCTCTGGGAAGACACTTGGGACAGCTTCCGATTCAATGTCGTTCTCGGAAGACTTCTCGAAGTCAGACTTCCCTTCACTTGTCTCACATGTCTTCGTCTTCCTACACGCAATCTATCCTCACAACAGACTCAAGACAACTGCACTCTGTTCTTCTGACTTCTCACCTCTCATACGCACTCAGAAGAAGCTTGCTGCATGATGGGAAGACATGACCCTCGACCATTCTCTCCAGATTCTGCCAGCAAGACTTCGCACAACTCTCTTCTAAGTTCGGGAAGAAGAAGGAACGGCTGCTATGGATCGGACAGAAGAGACCCGAATGGACCCTCGCGTCTTCTCGCTCATTTTGCCAGCCTTCCAGTCTTCTAGTCTCTCTAGGAAGATGGGGAGTTGAGAAGCTTGGAAGACCGGGAGGCACAGGCCTAGTTCCCGATTTCCAACTTCTCGAAATAACAAAACAACTCACCAAGCCACTCAGGATTCGTACCAAGTCTCTCTAAACACAAAAGCAAAGCAAATCCACTCTTGATACGAATTGTGTTCAGTCGACTTACGAAGACAGTCTTCCGAAGATGTCTTCCGAAGACAGTCAAGTTCAAGAAGCGTCTTTCGAAGATGTTCCCATCTTCCGAATCGTCTTCTGTTCCAAGTTTCGGGGATAGAGAGGTAGGGGGTAGGGAAATTGATAGTTGGGGTCTCCAATTTGAGGGCTAGGAGTAGGGAAGCTCGAATTGAGCTCGGGAAGAAGCAAGGAGATGTCTCGACAGAAATTGGGCAGCGCTTCCGCGCCCAATGTCTCAATAGAAAGAATGGGGGGTGGGGTAATCGATCAGGCTGCCTGCACACAATCAAGGAAGCGCGGGGAGTACCAAGAAAAGGCGAGAAGAAGTGGGAGGAGAAAAGAACAAGGGGAAGAACCTCTACAGTCTTCTTCGGCTCCCCGAGTTGCCTTCGACCTCCGCGCGCTTCTGGCTCTTGTCCTAGCTTCCAATGCGACTCCACACGACTGCGCCTGCTGTCAATTTCGGTCCACACCTCGATTCCACCTCTGCTTCTACTCGCCACTCTTCACTGTCAGCTTTTCGGAAGCTCCACAGAAAACGCCTTCGCTTTCTCTGCTGTTTGTGCTCCCGCTGTCGTGTCGTGGACCGGCTCCTACTTGAAATTCAAACTTCGATACTTGTTGCTCCAAAGACACTCATGAGAAGACAAGCTAGGCCCCAGCTTACGGGCTTTTGGCACAATCTCAGATCTCCATTTTCATCACATAGATGGGTAGAGCTCCTTGTCAGCTTTCCAAAGGCACTTTATCTACTTCGTTTGGACGCCTAGTGGAGAAGTTACAGGACTCGAAAGATGGAGAAAATAAGCTAGGCCCCAGCTTACGGGTTTTTGGCACCACTTCGGATCTTCGTTCTTATTGCACCAGTGGATAGAGCTCCTTGTCAGCATTCCATAGGCACTTTGTCTACTTCGTTTGGACGCATAGTGAAGAAGTTACAGGACTCGAAAGATGGAGAAAACAAGCTAGGCCCCAGCTTACGAGCTTTTGGCGCAACTTCGGATCTTTACTTTTATCGCATAGATGGATAGAGCTCGTTGTCAGCTTTCCATGGGCATCTTGTTTATTTCGTTTGGACATCCAGAGAAGAAGTTATGCGATTCGGAAAAAGATAAAATCAAGCTAGGCCCCTAGTTACTTGCTGACTGGGTATTTAGGGCTTCAGGCGTTATATCAAACACGCAAGGGGCCTGCTTCTTATTATTGAGGGTTGAACTTCGTACGTACAGACTGTTGCAAGGGGGTTGCTTAAGGGGCTTGCTTGTTCCTGCGACCTGTCGGTGGATGTTTTGGAGAATTGGGAAGTCCAATACACGCGCGCAAGGTGTCATCGGGTTCAGATCTGTGCAGGCTACGCACAGGTTAAGACGGTTCTTGAAGAGACGGATCGGGGGTTGTGTTCTGGGAGAAATTGAGACGCAGGGAGCAGAATTGGGATTTTCAGTTACCTGTGAAGGAGAGTTGGACCGTTCGGGCCGTTCCGGAGTCCAAACTTGCTGTCCTTGGATCCATCGGGATCAGAACAACGAGTTCCTCAGGAAATTGAAGACGATACAAAGTTTTATCGGGCGGTTTGAGAGTTGTGAGAGAAATTGGCTCGCAGGGAAGCGCTTGCGTCAGGTTTTCATCGCCTACGACCTGAGATTGGATTGTTCTTCGCGATCGGTGAACCAAGCTCTTCGTTCTTGGTGCCTACGCGATCAGAGAGTCCTCATGTACGCATAGGAGAAGACTGTAAGTGAATTGGATTGTTGGTTTGGGTGTGGTGAGCAAATTTGAGCCGCAGGGAGCCGATTTACGTCAGTTTTTTGTAGCCTGCGACCAAATTTCTCGAGTAGTTTTGCAAGGGGAACTCCAAACGGCTTGTTTGGAGTCTTGTTGGGTTCAGAGTAGCCAGATCTACCTACCAGCGAAGACGGATATCAGTTTAGACGATCCGTTTGTGCGGTGTGAGCGGTTTTAAGCCGCAGGGAGGAGTTTTTGAAGGTTCGGTCACATGCGACCGAAAATTAGCGATATCTCAACTATCGGGAGCCGGATCTGAAGGTTTCTTGGGCCAACGGAGTCAGGGAAGGAGACCCTATCAACATTTGAAGATCGTTTGGCGAAAGGAGAAAGTTCCCAGATAGGTCTTTTTTGGTTCCTTCGCTACAGGTTTCGTCCTTTTGAGTTCGTTAAGGACTTAGTTGGTTGTGTATGGCTTGTGGTAGCTAGCTTTAGCCAAGAGCTAGTGTGTGGATGTGGTTTGGACTTGGGTTTGGATCGCATGATACTGTTGTGGCTCTGGTTGTTAGCAAAGAGAATTTTCTCTTGCTTTGAGCTACGTTTTGGCGATTTCAGACTAGGGTTACGTTTCAGGGGTTTGTTTTAGGGCTTCTGAAGTAGGTTACAGACCGCTCTGGTCTTTTCCTCAGTTTTGTGCTGTTTGGAGAAAGAATCGACAGTGTACATACTTTCAGAGTGGTATATATCGCAGCATTCCTTTTTCGTGGTTGTTCTTCTCTGTCTTGTCTCTGTTTGGCACACAGCATCTCCACAGCCAGGAACCTCGCGTTTTCCTGGACATCCTTCACGCACAAAATATCCGACACGATACCGCAATTCGATCTCACCCTTCGCCTAGCTGCCAACTTACTCTCTCCTACCTCGATGTCTCACTTGATTCCTCTCTCAATGCTAGCTCGCGAAGCTCACTCTCTCAATCGATCTTCTTCAGGCGCGCTATGCTGCGGGAAGTTGGAAGGTGTCTAATGTGCTTCCTCACGCATCTTCCCCGCAGATTAGGGGTTCTCGTCCTTGGTGTCTTCCTGACCTACCTACCTATTCGGTGTGCTCCAGTAGGTACACCTACTGTTTTACCCGAAAACTTGTGGTTGGTCCTTCGCGGTCGCTGTCTTCTGGAAGATAGGTGTCTTCCGCCGTCTTCCCATCTTCCGCCGTCTTCTCGTCTTCTGAAGACGCCACTGAGAAGACGATCTTCCGAAGACGGTCGTCTTCTGAAGAAGTCAACTTCTTATTACAAACAGCTCTTAAGATCATCTTCCTGTTAAGGAAGACGTAACCTTAAGTAACAACGCTTCTTCAGTTATACAAACAAGTCATTATTCTTAAAAATTTCAAAAATTCGTGCATCCTGTAATTTGTGGGCACCACAATCTGCAACTGGATTGTCTTTCCCTGCTATATGCTTTAGCTCAGGGTTCAGACTCCGGACATAAGCAATCCATCGTAGCATTGCTATGTCTGGTGTATTGCAGTTTGCTATCATACCCAACAAAGGAAAACAATCTGTTTCTAGTATCACACGAGCTCCTATCAAGAACTCTCGATCTACCTTCATAGCAGTAACAGCTCCCCACAACTCACGCTACACTTGAGGATAGTTACGTTGTCTATCTGTTAAGATCCGAGCTCCAAACCTTGAAACAAACCGCACACCTTCTGCATCTTCTTGGCCAACGGCCCATCCAATCGCCTTTGGACTCGTATCAACAGTCAGTACCACAGGTCTCCCGCTCTCGTAGCTAAGTCTCCTTAGTATAGGTGGAGACTTCAGAATCTCCTTCAACTGCTCCATCGTCTCATGATGTTCTTGCCGCTAAGTAAACCTCCTTCCCTTTCTCAGAAGTGCATATAGAGGCTCGGCAATATGTGCATAATGAGAAATACTCACACGAAAGAACACACAAGCTCCTAAGAACCGTCAAACCTCAGTGATGTTGGTGCAGTCAGCTATCCTTGCTATAGCATCTACCTTCTCTGGGTTCGGACACCTCCCAAAAGTACCACACAGATGACCTACTACCACAATCTCTGACATCCCAAAGCGAGATTTGGTACCTGATAGAGTGAGGTGTACCTCCTCCAAACGCATCAGAATCTTCTCCACATCTCGAATGTGGTCTGCAACGAACTTTCTGCAACCATCAGAAGTCACTGCTTCGTCCTTGTCCTCCACCGGACAGCCTTTCATGAGAATATCATCCAGAAACGGGATAGTGACCTCAGGCACAAACTCTCGTAACACCTTATGCATCGCATTTTGCATATGGGCTACTGAGTTCGTCGCATCCTGAGGCACATCCGCATCAATCCCAAAGGTGTACGCATGGTAGTCAAGTCTCTACTCTCCAAAGCAAGCTGAAACTGATCATAACCTGAAAACAGATCTCCAATAGAATAGATTGACCTTCCAGCAAACGCCTCAGCTACTTCATCAACCACAGGTCCTGTTCCAACGTTTCGAATTGTGATGTTGTTGGCAGGCTGCAAGTCTTGGATGAAGCGCAGAGCTCCTGTCCTCTTAGGTACTGTGAACCATCGGCTAGAGTACGGAGCCATAGATGGTTCAAGAATACCCATCTGCATCCTCTCCTTCAGTAACTCAATCACCTTCGGTAGCAAGGCACGAGGGACTGAAATCGGCTTCAAGTCCCAAGGTACGTGAGGAACAGTGGATCACACTAGGATCCACACAACCTATCTCCTCAGCCGAGAAAGAAAATGCCTTACCATGGCTAACTATCATATGTTCAAAAGCTCGTTTCTCCTCTTCAGTCAAGAAGCCACTCCCTCCTATCTGGAGCTGCTCAAGTGTCTCCTAAGTAAACTTGTGTCCTACCTGTGTAGGATCTCTAAGGACAGGCTCAGCAGCCGCTAACTCCATCTGCTGCTGAGATCGCCACAGGTCTCACCTTCCTCGCTACAGCTTTATACTTGGCGTGTACTTCCGCTTCCTGCTGGGAGCCACACCAACAGACTGCATCCTTCCATCCATTCTCTAGTCTCGGATGAGGAAGATATCGCAAGTATGAGATAATTTCCTGATAGACTTCACGAGAATGGATGGGGATCACCACCCTACCTCCCATCTGTTCCATCAACCTATCCACACCATCCAGCCAACGAACAAAAGATTGCACACCTACAAACTCCTCATAAACACCAGAAATCATCTCATCTTCCTTCAGAACTCCTGTACAACGCAGATATGCTGCACACCTCTCCATCTGCCTTCTACTCTTCTCAGTCAAATCCTCCATCCGTGTGAACTCACTCCAATCATCAGAACTGAAAGCCCATCAACCCAGATTTCCAACTATGTACAGTGCAACTACTTTCTGAATCTTGAGCAGCCTTTTCATCAACCTCCTGTGATCCCTCAGGCTGCTCAAGCGGGATCATAGTAGCAGTAGATCCATCACTCTCGCTATCCCGTCCTACAAGAGTGGTTTCAGAAAACCCTTACCTCTACAGATAGGAGAATCCCTCAAAGTTTGACGATTTCGTTCGTGGTTCGTACGAACGGTCAGAAACTACACAGAATGTCTATCATCTGGACTACGAATCCTAGCATAATGAGATCCATCATCCATCACCTTGGTCTCCATTCGAACCGCAGTGATATAAGGCTGACCAAGAATCACAGGATATGAAGCAGAAGATTGCAGAAGAAATGTTGATCCACATCCACATCACCTATCTTCACCTTCACGTATAGCTCACCTTTCTGGTTGTTTGCAGCACGTAACACCCAACCATGGTTTAGCTCGATAGGCCACTGACCCCTCTCGTACACCTCCCGTGACATGATGTTGATCTCAGATCCATGATCAACTAAAGCAGCAACAGGTTCAGCCAAACTTCCAAGACGAACTCGCGTAGCAGTTGTGGCACGAGCCCAATGTCTCTTTCTGAAATCACTTTCACTAGCTGGACTCTCCCCACCAGCTTCCTCATCGTTGAACTCAATAGTGTCGGTACCAGCAACCAACGCTTCTTGCTGGTATCTCTTGTCATCAGCTTCCTGAAAATGCACCTTTCCAAACTCTGCATCATTCAGAGAAGCTCCTACTACATCTATCATCTGACTCTCTACCTGCTCGGACAATCACTTGTCTCTTGCGCTTGATGATGTCGATGATCAGTTCATGAAACTCCCTCTTTGCAATACCAAGAACTTCTCGAAGAGAAAACTCGATTCGCGCATCCAGTATCCTCTGCTCCAAGATACTCTTCAGATCAATAGAAGTTTCAATATCAGCTGCCAACTTGTAAGCCGGTCCCTTCTCCTTCTCTTGGGCAGTAAATCGCCTACCAGCAGTCGTTGGCTCCTGCTGGGATCTCTGCACATCCTCCATAGGACCTGGCGTAGGTGGAGGAGCTGCAGAAGTAGACGGGATGTCTTCAGGAAGAGCCGCTCGTCTCCTTGTGACTCTCCGTCTATCCCCAATCTCCTCAGGAACTCCAGTATCAAGTTCAGAGGCTTCTCGCCGCCTCTTCTCCTCCACAGAAGCATCCTGCCAATGAACGTGTCTATCTACATCCAAGAATGCTCTGATAGAAGCAGCATCTACAGGATCTCCCCATCCTGTGACCCTACGAATAGACTCGGCTCCCCTCTTCAGTACTTCAGAAGGAACGGGGGCAATACTCTTCTCAGCAGTCCTATCTAGCAACGTAGGACTAGAAGAAACCTCAATATGTCCAGCATATACATCAGAATTTACCGGTGGTGCCATCAATGCATGTACAGTTGCCGCCGCAGCAATCTGAGGTAGACTCCTCATGCCTCCTCGTCCAAACTGCGTGCTCAACGGCTCTCCAGTAGAAGAAAGGTGCAACCTACCGTTCTGATAGCGAACCACACCATCTCGCAAAGCAGCTGTGAGCTCTTGACAGTCTCCTCGGAAGTGATCAGGACTGTCACACCAAATACACCTACGGACAGGAGCACCTCCTGGACGTGCAGCAGCAGGCGCCGGTGGCTGCTCTCTCTGCAATCCAGCTAGCTCTACCTTCAGCTCTCGCATCTGCCGAATCAGGTCTTCAATCTGATTCTGTTGACCATGGTTCTCCGCAGGTCTCTGAACAGGTGCCTTTTGTGCTGGAGCTGGCACAACTGGCATCAAAGGAACTGCAGCTGGGACAACAGGTCTGGGAGCAGGGGCCAAAGGTTGCTGTACTTGAGGAGCAGCATAAGGTGGAGTGACCACTTCTACAAGCGGACGTCCTCCCACAGCCACTCTTCCCCTCCTCTACCTTGTCAGTACAGCCACAGCATCCTCAACTCTCCCCCAATCCATAATAACACCCCCCTCAGCAGATCGATCGGCCAACATAAAACATAACCGATCTGCCGTAGCATCATCGGTAGCCTGCAGGAAAAGCTCTGTTTTCCTAGCATCTAGGGTGATTCGCTCTAGAGTTGAAAGTTGTCGGTATCTCCGATCAAACTCTCTCAACAACTCACTCAGGCTCATCATACGACCAGGTTGCTGCTCAACCCAGTCTAGAAATGTCCTTCTAGTAACTCTCTCTAAATCCTCCTCAAGAAACTCCTCTCGAAGAGATCGCTCAAAACTCATCCAGATTCCAAGATTTCTTCTCTGTACATCCTTAACTTGGTCCCGCAACTCAGGAATGACAGCTAACTCAAAACTTGCTATCATCTCAGCATCAGTAACCCTAACCAGCTCCATCTCTCCTCTATACTCACGCAGATATCTAGAAATATCTCTACCTTCAAACCTTCCACACCTATTCACTATCGCTTGCAAAGCCTTGGTGGATTTTAACTCACCCCCTCCAACGATCGGATGCTGTTGGACCAGGGCCGCAAGCGTCTTCAAGATCTCAGCCGTGTCCAGACCAGATGCAGATGTCGCTGTAGAAGACGCAGGTGCAGTTGACGGTGCAGCAGTAGACGTTGATGCTCCAGCCCCAGAGGCAGCAGCAGCAGCTCCGCTCTTGCGATCCATCTCTCTCCTTGTAGCAACTCAACCTTCTCAATCAATCACCCCAAGAGCTCTCAGTGGAAGCACCAGATGTCGGGTTGAGAGTCTTCCTGGGAAGGGCGAACCTACTGGCTGTGATATGAGCTTGAAGGCTGTGTTCAATCTACTCAGGAAAGCGTTGAGCTTCAGACTATGGCTGGTTTACTCACAGGATAGGCTTCAGGTCTCAAGGTGATACTGAAAACACTCATGTAAGTCTCCAGGCTCTTCTGATAAGTTCAGGAAGCAAAGTTCAGGCTTAACAGCAATGATAAGATCAGATGGCAAACTTTGACACTCAGAATTGAGAAATATGTGAAGGTTCAGACTTCAGAACTCCTCCTACATGTAAACGAGGTTCTACTTGATACACATACGAAATTTCAGCTTCAGATCAATTCAGAGCACTAAGATATGAGCAGAAACTTTCTGAGTAGAGAAATTACGGCAGTTTCTGATACTCAGACAGCTATTTCGACCTATAACAAGGAATTGGCTCGATCACTTTGGGAAATTCTTACAGGATTTGCGGTACACAGCTTGATGAACACTCCTGTGAAGTTGGGCCTCCTGATTCCACACAGAACTCCAGATCTCGCTCTCTGAAGTTGCTGCTCCTGATTGAGAGCTTTTCGGACCCCCTCTACTTCAGCGGTCACCCTGAATTACTCACTGACTCAATTGACATGAAAATTTGGAGACAGTCGTAGCCCTGCTGACAGTGAACACAGCCACGAAGTTTTGAAGCAATTTCCTCGGTTCTGCTGCAAATGACACTCAAAACCCCAAATTCAACAGAAGTGCTGCAATTCTGACACAAATCGAACTTCAATCAGCCATAACTCCTTCTTTATTGCTCCAAATCGATCAAACTTTTCGCTGACAGTGCTTGGCTCAACGAGCTCTATCTCCCTGTGCTCTCAGATTTCGAAGTGCCTTCACAAATTGCTCGAAATCCCCTTTAGACCTTTGTTTCTAAATTTAGAGTTACACAAAAGACAAAAATGAACCAATGAGAATTCATAGCTCCATTTGGTTGTCATTTTGTGCCTTAAACCATGTGGTAACTTATCTACACTCATAGGCTACCACGTCAAGCCCCCTAGAGTGCCAGCGTAAAACTTAAACTACCTAAAACGACACGCAGTCCCGGAAAATAACTTAAATCAGATAGAAAGCGTGCATGGGTGACACGCAAATACAACCCATGAGCTTAAGCCCTATCAACATGGTAATCACCCTACTAAGACTCAAAATATATAACATCTTCCTAAAACGGACTTCTCAGAGGTCTTAACTTCACTCAGGGAGACTAATGCCTGACAGAGAAGTGAATCATTTACTATGTGAAATGATTCACATCACGACACCGTACGCGAGTAAAGTCGAGGTCCCTTCGTGGTCCCATAGATCTTGTCCACGTCCCACAACAATGGTGTGGTGACACTAGACTCACCATCACAAAATGCACTGTCTATGTCTGACTCGTCCCTTTGAACAACTGACGACAATGGTGTAGGTAGTTGGTACATCACCCCACTATGTGTATATCCACTGTCCGAGAAGTCCCCACCAGAACCTCCCGAGAAGTCCGTGATGATAGAATCTCGTGAACAATCTCCAACCAGAATGCCGAAATCCTCGTCACCACCGTAATCACAACTTGCCTAATCCTGCTTCTACTGAGCTCACCTATCTCCTACTAGGACGGTCAAGGTAAGGTAAATCTGTACCTACCATCACCACAAACAGTCTCTCATGATCTATTGATCGTCTATCCAACCGCACCGTGAGAGAAACAAAGGTAGTCTGACTGGTCCGCAACTCCAGTCTCACTACCAACAACACACTCCAAAAATCAAGCGCCAACACAAGCAAACGCGACGCACAAACAAGAAGCAGAATATGGAAGAGTTCCAACCACAAGAAGTCCAAACGATAACTCCACACTCAAACATTCACATAACGAGAAACCCAACCTCACCCGGACTGACGACTTCTCTTCGATGACCACATGCACAATATATGATCACCAACTATCATAACTTGTACCTAAGGTCACTAACTAGATGTCCACATCTCTAGTAGCTCCAAAAGTATCTCCGTGGTAGCTCTAGTAGCTCACCCAAGACAACTGCCACCAACTACCTCCATACGCATCTCTACGATATAAGCAAACACTACCACAACAACAGCTTCCCTCTAGTACTATGGGGTCGTCTTACTACTCCTCTAGGAACATGAGAGAAGGTCTCTTACTACCTTAAACATCCATAAGTACTTGCTTGCATCCCTAGAAGACACCAAGAGCTATTGGTCTAGTGATAAAGCCAAATCTAAGACTACAAAGTTAAGTGTGCAAGTTCAGGAATAGTGTTGAGACGGGTGACCTACTGGTTTTACACTTCCCACACAACTGAAACTTGCATACTTCTCTCATGCACGCCAGCAAGCTGGCTTGCGGTGGGCTTAGACTCAGGCTCCGCTCCGTCTCCGCACTCACACACCTCTGCTCCTCAAAGTCTCTAAACGCTTCGACACTTCCGCTCACTCTCCACACGCTCCGCTTGGGTAAGAGAGGAACTAGTACTCGCACACCAAAAGAGGTTCGACTACACCTCGAATTGCACCAAATTGCACCAAAAGAGGCTCGGAAACACCAAAATCTGACATAAAACAGCTCGCGGGTGCACATGGGTAACCAAAAATCTGACGTAAAACAGCAAGAACACCCAAAGCCAACCCAAAAAACACTACAACAGGTTCACGAATGCACAATTCACACTTAACGACCAACCACCACTACAAGATAACTCACAAACTCGAGTTTCCAAACGAAATTGCACAAAAATCTGACGTAACTAGTCTTTTTGCTCTTCCGGGTAACACGGCATCGATCTTCGACATGCCATAACTTCATCGATGCTCGACCAAACTCCACAAAACGTGTTACACTAGAATCGTCTCTCCAACGCGCTTCCAAAGAGCCCACTCTGATTGACATTGACAAGTACTTCGTCTGCCACACCCAAACGCGCACTCGGTCCGAACAGGTCACTAAGAACATTTCATAAAATTTCTGCAGCGCTTTCGCATGACAGCAAATCTCCCCTAGCCCCACAACAGCAATTGATCCGCGAACAGCAAGGTACCATGCGTCCACACACATCTTGATCGCGGATCCAAACAATCAAACACTAACGACAACGCCCAAAGATACCAGCGGACGATTTCAGATCAGCGAGCTCTTACTGAACTCCGCCTCGACCTGCACTTAGTTCTTCAAGTAATCTCTACAGAGAAATTATCATCTCTAACGCGGCAACAATGATTGCTCACAAATGGTCAAGCCAAACCCACTCTATGCTCGCAAAGAATCCGAGTCAACTAGACTATCCACCATAACCAAGAGCTTGAAGGCTCAACTTGAAGAACTAAAGCCTCCAAGCCCTACTTGCGAAGTATACCCCTAGTGGACTACCCCACCTACTCGCCTTGACGACACTAACGGCCCTATCGAGATTCGTCACTTTGCACTCAGTCAACCTAGCTGAGATGCCAAACTGACGTGACAATGTAACTCATGTTAAAGAGGATGAACTTACAACAGTTGGTGCATAAATCAGAACTAGAACTCCATCCACACTATACAGTTTTCAGTTGGTCGTTGAACTGGAATCCATTTTCAAATTCCCATACGGCCTAGCAAACAAAATTTAAAACTAGTTGTATGTTATCGTGTCGGATATTGCGTGAAGGATGTGCAAGAAAACGCGAGGTTCCTGGCTGTGTAGATGCTGTGTGTCGAACAGAGACAAGACAAAGAAGAACAACCACGAAAACGAACGCGCAATATATACCAACTCCAAAAGTATGTACACTGCCGGTTCTTTTTCCTAAGAGCACGAAACTGATGAACAAACCAGAGCGGTCTGTAACCTACTTCAAAGCCCTAAAACAAACCCCTGAATCACAACCCTAACCCAAAACCGCCGAAGTGTAGCTCAAAGCAAGAGAAACTTCTCTTTGCTAACAAACAGAGCCACAACAATATCACGCGATCCAAACCCAAGTCCAAACCACATCCACGCACTAGCTCTTGGCTAAAGCTAGCTACCACAAGCCGTACACAACCAATTAAGTCCCTAACGAACTCAAAAGGACGAAACCCGTAGCTAAGGAACCGAAAAAGATCTATCTGAGAACTTTCTCTTTTCGCCAAACGATCTTCAAATGTTGATAGGGTCTCCTTCCCTGACTCCTTTTGCTCAAGAAACCTTCAGATCTGACCCCCGATAGTTGAGATATCTCCAATGTTTGGTCGCATGTGATCGAACCTTCAAAAACTCCTCCTTGCGGCTTAAAATCGCACACCACGCACAAACGGATCGTCTAAACAGATATCCGTCTTCTCTGGTAGGTAGATCTAGCTACCCTGAACCCAACAAGACTCCAAACAAGCCGTTTGGAGTTCCCCTTGCAAAACCACTCGAGAAATTTGATCGCAGATTGCAAAAAACTGACGTAAATCGGCTCCCTACGGCTCAAACTCGCTCACCACACCCAAACCAACAATCCAATTCGCGTACAGTCTTCTCCAATGAGTAGATGAAGACTCCTTGATCGCGTAGGCACCAAGAACGAAGAGCTTGGCTCACCGATCGCGAAGAACAGCCCAACCTCAGGTCGTAGGTGAACGAAAATATGATGTAAGCGCTTCCCTGCGAGCCAATTTCACTCAGAACTTCCAAACCGCCCGATGAAAACTGATATCGTCTTCAATTTCCTGTAGAACTCGATGTTCTGATCCCGATGGATCCAAGGACAGCAAGTTTAGACTCCGGAACGGCCGGAATGGTCCAACTCTCCTTCACATGTAATTGAAATCCTCAAATCTCTTCCTGCGTCTCAATTTCCCTCAGTACACACCCCCCGATCCGTCTCTTCACAAACCGTCTTAACCTGTGCGTAGCCTGCACAGTTCTGAACCCAATGACACCTTGCGCGTGAGTATTGGACTTCCCAAATTCTCAAACCATCCACCGACAGGTCGCAGGTGCAAGCTAGCCCTTAAGCTGCCCCCTTGTTACAATCTCTGTAACTACGAACTTCACCCTGAATTATAAGAAGCAGGCCCCTTACGTCTTTGATATAATGCCTGAAGTCTCAAATACCCAGTCAGCAAGTAACTAGGACCTAGCTTGATTTTGCCTTCTTTCGAATCGCATAACTTCTTCTCTAGATGTCCAAACGAAATAAACAAGATACACATGGAAAGCTGACAACGAGCTCTACCCATCTATGCGATAAAAGTGAAGATCCGAAGTTGTGCCAAAAACCCGTAAGCTGGGGCCTAGCTTGTTTTCTCCATCTTTCGAGTCCTGTAACTTCTCCACTAGGCGTCCAAACGAAGTAGACAAAGTGCCTATGGAATGCTGACAAGGAGCTCTATCCACTGATGCGATGAAAGCGAAGATCCAAAATGGTGCCAAAAGCCCATAAGCAAAGGCCTAGCTTGTCTTCTCACGAGTGTTTTTTGGAGCGACAAGCATCGAACTTTGGATTTCATATAGGAGCCGGTCCACGACACGACAACGTTGACGGAACAATTAAAATCAAAGCAACAAGAATGATTCATGATTCATTATCCTCAATTGTTGACCTACAAATCATCAAAAGATCAAGAGGAAATAGTGCTAGGGAGTCAAATCTCTAGTAAACTATATCAATCACGACTGAGGACGACGAAGAAAAAAGTTAAAAACTTTTCATGGTATGTATGCTCTAGACTCATTTTTGCATGCATAAAGATCAAGAAAGAAATCAAGATACGACTGTTTTCTTGTGAATGAGAATCGACAATATGACCAAGAATGTCACAAAAGAAAAATCTGGCAACGTTATCGCGTTGTAGATCAACTGTAGCATGAACAAAGATTTGTTTGAGAAAAATATCTTCCCAAACTCGCTCTTGACATACTTCTACAATAGCATTGGATAGATCTAGACGATGAGATCAACATTGGTGTTTAAACGGCCGTAAACGGAGTAAAGACAAAGAAGTTATGGCAGTTTTAAGCTTACATATTTTTGAGCTGATGATAGATCGGCAGACCGTCAGTAGTGCATGGTAAATAACAATAAGTTGTTATTTATAGACTGTCAACGCACTGACCGCCGACGGAGCATGACAGTTAACCACAACTTGTTATTTCTGAAGGATCACCAGCGAATGGACCGACGGCAAATGTGACAAACCGACGAACAACTAGCTCGTAGGTGAAAAAGAACAACAAGTTGTTCTTTAAGGAGGACGGCATGCGGACGGACTGTCGATGAACATGACAAATAACAAGAAGTTGTTAGCTACACAGGACCGTTGGTGGGCGACCGTCAAAAATAGAAGACTGTTCACGGACGTGTGACGTTTAGAGGAGATCGTCAGCGGATCGATCGCAAGTTAATGACAATATGTTGTTATTTACAGATTGTCAACTCGTAGACCATCGGCGGACGGACCACCAGTAACGGATCGCGGCTGGTGCATATTAAGAAACAACCAATTGTTATTTATAGTGGACCACCGACAAACAGTAAAAGATAGCAGAAATTTGTTATTTATATGACTAATAACAACTTAGTATTATTTCATGAAAATAAGTTCTATGTCCAAAAGAAAGAAATAAGTTTTTTTGAGAAGACTAGAAGGTTCACGTACTGTGATTGACGTAAGAGGTGTGTTTAAGGGGTCAGCTTGTACTTGCGATTTATCGATAGACATCTGGGAAGATTTGGAGATGCAATGCATGCACATAATGTGTCATTGGGTTAGATTGATGCTAGTTACGTAGAGGATAAGACAAATCTTGTTGAAGAGGATCAAGCGGTGTGTTCGGGAAAAAATTGAAACATAAGGTGGAAAGATTGGAGTGCTTTCGTTGTTTGCGAAGGAGAGTTGGACTGTTCGAGCCGCTCCATAATCTAAACTTTTTGTCCTTAGATCCGGTGAAATCAGAAAACCAAATTCTTTGGAAAATTGAAGACAATACGAAGTTCTTCATCATTTGGGAGATGTGAGAGAGATTAGCTTGCGTAGATAAGATTTTTATCAACTTTTGGTCATCTACTTTGTTCTTCGCGATATGTGGACCAAGCTCTTCGTTTTTGATGCCTACGTGCTCAAGGAGTCTTCATCTACACATAAAAGGAGATCACACGTAGATTAGATTATTGTGTTGGGCATGACGAGGGAGATTGAGCCACAAACGGTCGATTGTTGTCAGTTTTTTTACTTCTTGCGGTCAAATTTCTTGCATGGTTTTGCGAGAAGAACTCTGAACAGCTTGTTTGGAGTGTCGTTTGGTTCAAGGTTCAGAGTGGGATCTACCTACTAGAGGAGATGGATCTCAGATCAAGTGGTTCGTTTGGACGGTGTGAGCGATTTTAGCTCGTAGGAAAGAGATTTTGGAAGTTCGAGGTCACCTGCGAGAAAGTTAGAGTTATCTCGACCGTTGGAGGTTTAGTGATCATTGGAGTCATGAGAACAAACCCTATCCATATCTGAAGACCGTTTGGGAAAAAGGATTTTCATTTTTCAAATTCTTGGCTATGGGTTTAGTGCATACTTCAGGTTTTGGATATAGTTCTCTCTATACCGTTAGCTACGTGGGCTACTCTCATGACCCTCATTTGGGTTAGGATGATATTATCATCGAGCTAGTTGTATAGTGAGTGATGATGGTGTTGCATTTTTTGTCTTAACATCGAGTCGCGTTCTCTATATCGTTAACTACGTGGGCTGCACTCACGACTCTCATTTGGGTTAGAGTGATATGGTCATTTGAGCTAATGTTATATTGAGTGACGACGTGGATATAGCTATAGTGCTACAGTTATTTCATAGGGTATTCGAGATTTGAGGGTGATGATTTTAGACACTGTTGTGAAGCTTGCTGTTAAGAAAGGAGTGTTTTTCTTACTTTTAATCACGCTTCGGCGGTTCTTGTCTTAAGTTTGGGTTCGAAGATCTGATTAGAGATTTGAGGTGCAATTTACAAACGACTCATGTCTATTTCTCAATTTTGTGCGATACAACAAAATTGTATATAAACTGAAATTTTGAGCACATATGAAGCGCTCGTTCTCGTGGTTGTATGTTTTTCTCTCTTATCTTGTTCTTGCACATGATAACTCCATAGCCAGTTATCATGTGTATTCGTTGACAACTTTCACATACAAAATTTGTAACGATACGATAACCTGACCCTAAAAAACTCTATAATGTGAGTACTCCTCAAGACATATAAGAATACAAATTGAGGACAATAGAACATGAACTCTTTTCTTTTTCACACTGGAAGGGTAAAAATTTTTCAGAGCGAAAAGAAGAGTGGACGACACATGCTATAGTACATGCAAGTACATCGACACCTTTCAAGACAAATTAGCAACTCATGCTACACATGCATACCAACGAGAAACATGATCGTGGTCGCGCTCGACTACATGCTTGACTTCTACTCCGACGCTTAGGTTTAGTAGTTCTAGAAGTTAGCTCATACTACTTCTAGTCCTTTATGTATATGTTTGACACCTTTGCATACGGTGTTAACACTATTTTGAGTCCTAGTAGGCTGATAGTATGTTAGTTATCTTGTTCAAGCATTTGTGCGCTTGTGCAAGTAACTTCTTACTTGTCTATGCCGTTCAATGTACATAACTTAGGGTTTCCATGCTGATAGGGGTTTGAGCTCATGGGTTGTACTTACTTGTCGCCCATGCATGCTTTCTAGCTGATTTAAGTTAATTTTCGGGGCTACGTGTCGTTTTAGGTAGTTTAAGTTTTACGCTGGCACTCTAGGGGGCTTGAAGTGGTAGCCTATGAGTGTAGATAAGTTACCAGGTAGTTTAAGGCACAAAAGGACAGTCAAGTGGAGCTATGAACTCCCATTGGTCCATTTTTGTCTTTTGTAAAACTCTAAGTTTAGAAACAGAGCTCTAGAGTGAAGTTCGAGCATTTGGTGAGGTATCTTCGAAATTTGAGAATAGAGGAAGAGAGAGCTCGTCGTGCCAAGCACTGTCAGTGAAAGTTTTGCTCGATTTGGATCAATAAACAAGGAGTTATGCCCAATTGAAGTTCGGATTGTGCTAAAACTGCATCACTTTTGTTGATTTTGGGGTTTTCGATGCCAATTGCAGCAGAATTGAGGAAATCACTTCAAAACTTCGTGGTTGCGTTCACTGTCAAGAGGGCTACGACTGTCCAAAAATTTCCGAATCATTTGAGTGATTGAGTTATTCAGGGTGGCCGCGGAAGCAGAGGGGGTATGAAAAGCTCTTAATCTAGAGCAGCGACTTTAGAGAAGGAGATCTGGAGTTCTACAAACAATCAGGAGTCCCAATTTCACAGGAGTGTTCAGCAAGCTGTGAACTGCAAATCCTGTAAGAAACTTTGAAGCTGATCGATCCAATTTCCTGTTATAGGTCGAAATAGCTATATGGGTACCAAAAATTGCCATAATTTCTCTGTTCAGAAAGTTTCTACCCATATCTCGGTGCTCTGAACTGATCTCAACCTGAAACTTCATACGTGTATCCAGTAGGACCTCATTTACATGTAGGAGAAGTTTTGAAGTCTACACCTTCATAGTTTTCCTCTTTTTGTGTGTCAAAGTTCACCGCTTAAACTTATTACTACTAGTTAGACCTAAATTTCGCTTTTTGAGCATATTAGAGGATCTTACACAACTGTGTGAGTGTTTATGGCCCCTATTGTGACCTGAAAGCCAACCTCTTGAGTAAACAACCACAGTCAGAAGCCCGGCGCTTTTTTTTTCCTAGGTAGACGGATCACACTCCGACATACTCTCTTTTGGAGAACTCGACGTGAAACATCTAGGGTGGGAGTTTTCTTGAGAGTGTTACAGGATCAGATATCATGGCCAACCAAGGATCATCAAGTGGAGGTGCTGTTGCTGCTCAGCAACCTGCTCAGTTCGATGCTGCTACGATGAAGATGTTCCAAGCTTTTCATATGTTTATGCTGCAGCAGCAGAGCACAGAGAGGAAGGAGGTATTAGCAACCAAGGCGTTGCAATCTGTGGTGCACCAGATGGACCAGTTCAAGGAGACAGATATTTCCAAGGTGAACAAGGTACCTGACAAGGAGATGGTGGAGAACTTTGAACTTGCTGTTGTCCCTGAGATTCGTGGGCGTGTGAAGGAGCTCAAGCAGCAGCAAGGACAGAGTTGGGAGAGCTTTATGCGAGCTTTGAAGGAGGAGTACTACACTGAAGATTCAGAGAGGGTGACCAAGAGAACGTTCTTGGAGTGGGTGGTGAAGCCTAACAAAAGTTTGTCTGTAAATGAGTTGTTAAGGGAGTTTGATCGTCAATATGCTCAGCTTTCTAGGACAGAGAAGCTTACACTAGAGGTTGAGAAGACCGAGCTTTTCTTACAAGCAGCGGACGTGACTATTCAGGAGAAGCTTGAGCTATTGCTGGAAGACAGGAGTGAGGAGAGAGGATTGAAGACTGACTGGAAGGAGGTTGAAGAGGCTGTCTCTTTGCTGACCAAGAGACAGAGAAGAAGGGACAAGGTGGTGGTAAGTGAAGCAGCACCTCTGATAATTCCTGTCAAGCAGTTGCCTACTAAGCCCACTTTGGTAATTGCTAGAGAGGAAGACTCACCGTTTGATGAACTGATGAAGGGTATGAAGGAGCTTAAGCTTAAGCTCACTAGGTTAGAGGAGAAGGAGCAGAATGTACAGCCTGCTATGCAGAGACCTCAGATGAGAGAAGGCTTTGTTCATCGTTGTATATGGTGTGATAGCCTAGACCATGTAAGAAGAGATTGTGGAGAGTTTTCAGATGCATTGAGGAAGGATCTGATCTTCTTCAAAGATGGTAAGATCCATCTGAGAGAGACTAGGATGATGTTGGGAACCAACTTTGGCAAGGGTGGTATGAAGAGGCTTGTGAATGAGATATCAGCATCACATGCTGTTTCTCTTGTGAATGCTGCTACCTGTGGAGTGAAAGTGGAGATGGAGAAAGAGAAAGGGACTACTAGATTGTGGTCTGATGTAGTGCGGTCCGTAGCTAGAACAGAGCTAGACAAGAATGTGCTACGAGGGTTGGCAACTCAATTCGAGAAGCTACATGATGGAATGATCCTGTGGATACTATGTCAGTGCATGCTTATGTTGCAAGAAGTCAGCATGAAGCTGTACTAGAAGAAAAAAGCAGGAAGGAGGATGCAGGTGAGACTTCTACAGCCAAACGACCTGCTACAAGGAGTGAAAGGGCTAGACCAGAGGCAAGGCAGGAGATAACACCTACTCGAGAGGAAACTAAGGAGGATCTATCATCTACAACACCAAAGGAGAAGGAGAGAAGCAAGGAGAAGGATAAGTTGCCTGCATACAAACTTCAGTTTGACATTGAGATTGCTACAGACTTGAAGCAGGTGTTAGAGAATCGTATCTTGAATGGGAAGGTTGAGTTTACCTTGGTTGAGATTCTTGGGATTGCAAAGCGTGAGTTCCATGAGGTTATCATAGATATCATCAAGAGGAAACGTCAGATTTTGGGTGAAGCAGCTACGCTTAACGCTCTAGGGACCAAACTGTCGGATGATGAGGAAGATGAGATTGTTGGTTACTGCTCTCAAGTATCAGAGGGGAGTTCGTATCAGCACGTGAGGTTTCAAGATGAGATGGAAGCATCGCAGAAGAGCCATTACTCGCACAACCATTGGGCAAGAGCAACCACAGAGACCTTGGTGAAGTTGGGAGATCTGGAGGAACCTGTGGTGGCATTGATTGATCACGGCTCAGAGATTAATCTGATGTCTAAGGAGCTATACAAGCGTGGGAGGTGGCCCATAGACACCGACCATGGATGGCTTATCCGTGCTACCAACAACCAGAGGAGAGAACTGTATGGTGCTTGTCCCAACATCAAGGTAACTGTGGGTGACATCGGTGATGTTCAGAATTTCTTTGTACAAGACATGTCAACCTATCCTATCATTCTAGGGCAGCCTTACATTACTGCTGTTAGAATGAAGACACGAGTTATGGATGATGGTTCAGCCTATGCTAGGATACGTAGTAGAGATGGCAAAAGAGCTGTTCAGTTTTTGACCGTTGCTGCAGAACATGAGAGGAATCGTGATAACTTGAGAGACCGTCCACTGTCTAAGATTACTCAGGAGTTTAGAGAGTCTAGGGGTTTTGGCAGAGTACCATTGAAGAGCGAGACTTCAACGGTACAGTAGAGATAGGATTCTCGCCTGATCCAGTAGAACAGGAAGCTTTATCCTCTAGCTTCTTAGGGTTGATGTCATGTGGATCAGTGTGTTATAGGAAGGTTGAGAATCTGAAGAGGTTTGAGAGGCAACATGTGAAGTGTGTACAACAGTTTTTGTGGGACAATGGAGAGTTAGCAGGAGATGAATACATATCTGGAGTGTTTGAAGAGCAATATTTGGTAGATACTATAGGGGAGTTGAAATCTACAGTAGAAAGTTCTATAGATGGTGTAGATAGAGTGGTGAGAGTGAGCTCCAAGGAGCTTTATGATGTAATTGATAAGTTTATAGATCGACAAGAGGTGTATGTGGAGACCAAGTACAAGTCAGTGGCGAAGAAAGTCAAACCAGTGGCTTTGCCTTTACCACTCGATTACAATCAGAAGATGGAGCAAGCTGCACGAGAACCGACGCTCAGAGGACCGAGAAGAATTGGGCACCAGTTCACAGAAACAACACTGAAGGAGCTAAGGATTGGAGGTGATGGATTTCTTATTGAGCAAGAGAAGAAGAGCTTTAGGGAGATGCTATCTAGGCATGGTAAGGCATTTACGTTTGAGTCACATGAAGTAGGATGTGTAGATCCAAGTGTAGTTGCACCTATGGTAATCTTTACTGTACCGCATGTGCCTTGGAATCTACGTCCTATCCCTGTGCCTAGAGCTCATCTGCCAAAGCTAATAGACTTGCTCAATGAGAGGATTAGGATGGGTATCTTGGAATCATCTATAGCTCCTTATTCTAGCAGATGGTTTACTGTTCCGAAGAAGAGTGGAGCTTTGAGATTCATTCAAGATATGCAGCTAGTTAACAAGGTGACTATCAGGAATATGGGTATAGGACCTATTGTAGACGAGTTTGCAGAGGCTTTTGCTGGTCGTGCTATCTATTCAATGAGAGACTTATATTCAGGTTATGATCAGTTTCAGTTATCCTCTGAAAGTAGAGACTTGACTACAATGAGGACACCTTTGGGGTTACTAAGGATATGCACCTTGCCACAAGATGCTACCAATTCTGTAGCACATATGATGAATGGCATGAACAAAGTTTTGAGAGACTTCATTCCTGAAAAAACTATGCCATTCCTTGATGATGTGCCGATCAAAGAATGTGCTGAGGAGGAGAAGAATGAGGTAATGGATCAGAGGGGGTGCCGTAAGTTTGTTGCAGATCATATAGTTGACTGCGATAAGATATTGAGTCGACTGAAGGAGGTTCATTTGACTTTATCAGGAGCAAAGTCTGTATTTGGAGAACAAGAGGTGTTGATTGTGGGGCACCTATGTGGATCTTATGGTCGGAAACCTTGTCCAAACAAGGTTGATGTCATTCGAAGAATGAAAGAGACGTGTGGATCGGTTACCGAGGTGAGAAGGTTTCTAGGTGCATGTGTGTTTTATCATATATGGATTCCACACTTTGCACATGTAGCAGATCCGTTGTACAAGCTGCTGAGGAAGGGGCAAAGATTTCAGTGGCAAGAGGAGCAAAGCGAGTCTATGAAGAAGTTGAAGGATCTTTTGACTTCACCACCAACTCTACGGAAGATAACATATGAGTTGGGCAGATCTGTTATCCTTACTGTTGATACTAGTCCTATTGGCATTGGATGGGCTGTAAGATGAGGATGGAAATAGATATGTGGTGCGTTTTGGAGCTAAGGTGTTAAGTTCACGGTAGAGAGATTACCCTCAGGTCAAGAGAGAGCTATGGGGAGTAGTTACTGCGATGAAGAGTGATAAGGAATACTTGATAGGAGCACCTGTGGTTGTGGAGACAGATTGTTTACCTCTCTTGGGAATGATCACTAGCTGTACAACTCCAGATATTGCTATGTTGAGGTGGATAGCATATATCAAGTCCTTGAACCCAGAGTTTAGACATATTGTAGAGAAGGACAATCCTGTGGCAGATATGTTATCAAGGGCTAGGTATTACGATGAGAAAGAAATGATAGATGATCAGGAGGATGTGAGAACATAGTTCTATTCTAGTGCTCTTGCTAGAAGAGATAGAAGCTGTTTTGCAGCCTTGTTGGAGTTTTTTGAGACGATGTGGTTGGATCTTGGGCGCTATTTGAGTTCACTGGAAAGGCAAGAAGGTTGGTCTGATGCAGATTTCAAGAGGATCCGTAGAATAGCTTATGGTTACTTTTTACATGGAGGACAACTATGGAGGCGCCCTAAGCTACAAGGAGGTATACCGCAATGGGTGGTATGTGACTTGGAATTGCAGCAGCATCTGATCAAGGAGTTTCATGAGAGTCTATGGGCCGGTCATAGAGGAGTTTGGGCTACAATTGCCAAGATGAAGGAAAAGTATTGGTGGAAGGATATGTATAAGGATGTAGTACAGTTTGTTTCATCCTGTATACCCTGCCAGATGTACTCCAATGTACGCCATCATGATGGATTGCATCCTACTTATCCTTTAGCCATTCATTATAAATGGGTAGTTGATCTGGTAACTATGCCATTTGGACTTGGACAAATGAGGTATCTAGTCTTGGCTAGAGAAGATCTATCTAACCAAGTCGAAGGCCGTGCTCTGAGGACGAAGACCACTGCTAGTGTCTGCCGCTTTCTACTTGAAGATGTTATTTGTAGGTATGGGTGTGTGGGAAAGATCACTGCAGATAAGGGTGAGCTGGATGCACAAGAAGCAGTTGAGTTCTTCAAGCGATTGGGAATCAAGTTGACGTTAACCACTACTTACAATCCTGAAGGGAATGGCAAGAGCGAAAGAGGTCATCCGCCAATCATCAAAGCTTTGGTAAAAGCTTGCAAGGGTAAGATCCGTGAATGGCCTAGACTGCTACCATTTGCTTTTTGGGCAGATCGTACAACTCATAGTACCGTTACAGGTTACATGCCAACAGAGTTGATACTAGGACAAAAACCTGTGATGCCGATTGACGAGGTTGTGCCTACTTGGAGTGTTTTGTCATGGGAGGATGGTAGAAGTACGGAGGATCTTCTTGCATTAAGGATCCAGCAGTTAGAACGAAGACCTGAGGATGTTGCCAAAGCTGTGGAAAGATTAAAGACTGCTAGAGAGAGAAACAAAGACAGATTTGATAGAACGCATAGATTACGACCCAAACCAGTTAAGGAAGGTGATTGGGTGTTAGTCTATGATAGTAGTCTTGATAATCAGCATAGCGCTATCAGAAAGTTTTCCAAGAGATGGTTCGGACCTTATGTGGTGTTAGAAGTTTATGATAATGCCACATACTCTTTGAGAGAGTTAGATGGTGCAGTGCTCAAGATACCAGTCGCAGGGAAGAGAATCAAGCTCTTTAGAAAGAGAGGGGAAGACCTGAACATTGCAGAGCTTACTGACGATGAAGCTGAAGACTCAATGGAGTTTGAAGATGAATTTGAAGTTGAAGCTGAAGAGTCTTGATCTGGATCTGGCACATACCGGAGGATGTGCAGGTTCAGAGGGGGTGGATGTCGCGCTACTTGGCAGCTACATGCTTGACTTCTACTCCGACGCTTAGGTTTAGTAGTTCTAGAACTTAGCTCATACTACTTCTAGTCCTTTACTTTGCATACGGTGTTAACACTATTTTGAGTCCTAGTAGGCTGATAGTATGTTAGTTATCTTGTTCAAGCATTTGTGCGCTTGTGCAAGTGACTTCTTACTTGTCTATGCCGTTCAATGTACATAACTTAGGGTTTCCATGCTGATAGGGGTTTGAGCTCATGGGTTGTACTTACTTGTCGCCCATGCATGCTTTCTAGCTGATTTAAGTTAATTTTCGGGGCTACGTGTCATTTTAGGTAGTTTAAGTTTTACGCTGGCACTCTAGGGGGCTTGACGTGGTAGCCTATGAGTGTAGATAAGTTACCAGGTAGTTTAAGGCACAAAAGGACAGTCAAGTGGAGCTATGAACTCCCATTGGTCCATTTTTGTCTTTTGTAAAACTCTAAGTTTAGAAACAGAGCTCTAGAGTGAAGTTGGAGCATTTGGTGAGGTATCTTCGAAATTTTAGAATAGAGGAAGAGAGAGCTCGTCGTGCCAAGCACTGTCCGTGAAATTTTTGCTCGATTTGGATCAATAAACAAGGAGTTATGCCCAATTGAAGTTCGGATTGTGCTAAAACTGCATCACTTTTGTTGATTTTGGGGTTTTCGATGCCAATTGCAGCAGAATTGAGGAAATCACTTCAAAACTTCGTGGTTGCGTTCACTGTCAAGAGGGCTACGACTGTCCAAAAATTTCCGAATCATTTGAGTGATTGAGTTATTCAGGGTGGCCGCGGAAGCAGAGGGGGTATGAAAAGCTCTTAATCTAGAGCAGCGACTTTAGAGAAGGAGATCTGGAGTTCTACAAACAATCAGGAGTCCCAATTTCACAGGAGTGTTCAGCAAGCTGTGAACTGCAAATCCTGTAAGAAACTTTGAAGCTGATCGATCCAATTTCCTGTTATAGGTCGAAATAGCTATATGGGTACCAAAAATTGCCGTAATTTCTCTGTTCAGAAAGTTTCTACCCATATCTCGGTGCTCTGAACTGATCTCAACCTGAAACTTCATATGTGTATCCAGTAGGACCTCATTTACATGTAGGAGAAGTTTTGAAGTCTACACCTTCATAGTTTTCCTCTTTTTGTGTGTCAAAGTTCACCGCTTAAACTTATTACTACTAGTTAGACCTAAATTTCGCTTTTTGAGCATATTAGAGGATCTTACACAACTGTGTGAGTGTTTATGGCCCCTATTGTGACCTGAAAGCCAACCTCTTGAGTAACAACCACAGCCAGAAGCCCGGCGCTTTCCTAGATAGACGGATCACACTCCGACATCGTCCTATAGGATCAATTAGCTAGGTGGGTAGCACATGTTGGGTGTACAAGTAGAGAAGTGTATGCTGACCATGCAAGCTTCATACGCATGGAGGACAAAAGAAGTTAGAGTCGCATGCAAAGCATGTAAGGTGAGGTTAGTACGTTTTGTTTTCTACTTGAATATTGCATGCAAAGCATACATAAAAGCATGTATATCTTGTGTCTGGTCTACCAAACATAAAACTTGAGAATCGAATGTTAAGCATGCAAGTTGATTTACATGCCAAGCGTGCAAGTTGATTATGCCGGACACATTGAGGTTTCTTCTAGTCTTACGTTGCTAGATAAGACTGCCGAGAAGAAAAATGCTCAAGTTCCTTCTGAAATACTGAAGAGAGGAGTTGAGACTATCCGTAGGGTCACAGGGTGGGGTGATCCTGTTGACGCTGCGTCTATCAAAGCATTCTTGGACGTGGATAGACACGTTCATTGACATGATGCTTCTGTGGAAGAAAAGAGATGGCGAGAAGCTTCTGAACTTGATACTGGAGTTCAGTCCAAGTTGGGTTTTGCCAAGCATGCAAGTTAGTACAGTACGTAATGGATTTTGCATGTCAAGCATGCAAGTTGCAAGTCAAGCTTGCAAGTATAGAACTGTGTGTCGAGGATGCAAGTTGATTTTTGCTTGTCAAACATACATGTTAAGTTGAGTATTTGCTCTAGACAAGCATGTTGGGTTTTGCATGCTAATGCATGTTTAGTATCATTTGTCAAGGATGGAAGTTGGATTTTGTATGTTGAACTTACAAGTTGTTTGTGTATGTCAAGCATGCAAATTATGTAAGACATTGCTAGCAAGCAGGAAGAGTGTACGATATGCTCAACATGTACCTTGAAACAAAATGTTGTCTTGGTAACCAGCACAAAGACAAGAGCTGCAAGCGAAACGACAAGGTTGATGATCAACTGTGAACCATATGACTTTGTTGTGCTGGTTGGCCAGAAAAATATATGAAGATATGGAGCTGCATCATTACTACACATTATGGGTCTGCATGTTGTTGCTCAAGAATATGTTCGAATCTCCTTAATTATTCATCGAATGTTATGATGTCTTTGTTAAGTCATGTGAACCATATGACTTTGTGTGCCTGCTGGTTGGTCAGAAAAATGTATGAAGATCTGGAGCCAAGGAAAGAACCATCTATCGAAGTTGAGAAACATAAGCTCCAAATTTGTGAAAGTTAACCCAAAATATTATATGAAGTTATTATTACTTATTAATGCTTAATATAGACCAACTTTGATTGTGTTTGAGTGATTGTTGAATATGTGATGTATATTCTTTTTCCTCTAATGACGTATTGGACTTGCATTTTCCTCGCTTCACGTTTGAGTTTTGACTTTCTGTTCATAGATTTGTTCAGTCTCGTCATCTTGCGGATGTGGCAATGATACGGAGGTCGAGGAATTCAACAAAGACAATTTTCATTTATACTCCAACATCAGGTTGTTGTGTCAGTATGGATAAGACTTGTAGAAGATTGACTATAGCCTGTAATGATTGAAGTCGTTTGTCTGAAGAAACAAAGTTAAGATTATTCAACTTCACTTTTGGAAGATATGTAGTAGGGAACTTGTCGTTCAAACTCTCAACCTCCGCTAAGGTACCTCCCAATGTACTATTCGGGTAGTCCCTGTTGTTGTCAAAATCATCACTATCCACGTGTTGCTTCAGTCCTTGGATAAGATGTTTGCTAGTTCATCTTAACAATAATCCATGTATCCTTTTACGTCTTTGGTATTCAACTCCAAGTTGTTTTGAGCGTACAACATGCAATACGTGCAAAAACAGCCTTCACGTGACATCGATGCATCACTTCTATATTATCCTTGTGATACAAGTACTTAGGACCAAAGATATTATCGTGGTGTGTAAAATGTTTGTCCACTTATTCCAACATGTCATAAATGAAAACACAACATAACCATACTTCTCAAGCAAAACTTCAGCTCGTATGCCTGATCAATCATGATAAAATGGTTGCAAATCGAATGACATCCGATTTCAACAAGTTCAACCCATTGGAGAAGTGATCAACAATGTGTTTGTTGCATGATGATTCTTGATACAGTTTACCACCATATGACATTTGTCAAATTTGACTTGGTGAAAGATAAATTTGACAAATGCTCGATGGTGGTAAAATTTGTCTTTCCTAGTCGAACTTCCCTATGTTCTCGCACACCAAGTCCAATAACGAGTCACACAACTCCTAAATATGACGTTAGGGGAACGTTCTTTGACCAACTTTCTAGCCAAAACGTTCACAAATTCACCACAAATTGTAACACTTATCTTAGTCTGACTTTCTCAATCTTTGAGATGATGTTATCTGCAACCCATCTTGCATTATTCACAATGTTGTTGTCATTCAACGCTGTCGAGTTGAGAGTTTTCCTGAGAAGGGCAGAACCTTCTGGCTGTGATATGATCTTGAAGGTTGTGTTCAGTCTACTCAGGGAAGCGTTGGGCTTCAGGCTATGGTTGCTTACTACATAGGTAGGCTTCAGATCAAAAGGGAACACTATAAACACTCACTCAGGTCGAATGGACCCTCCAGCAAGTTCAGGAAGCGAAAATCAGGTCAAACTAGCAGTAATAAGATTAGACAGCGAACTTTAACAGTCTAGAATCAGAAACATACGATGGTTTAGACTTCAGAACTTCTACTACATGTAAATGAGGCCCTACTGACCATACATACGAAGTTTCAGCTTGAGATCAATTCAGAGCACCGAGATATAGGCAGAAACATTCTGAGTAGAGAAATTATGACAATTTCAAGTACCCAGACAGCTATTTCGACCTAGAATAGAGAATTGGCTCAATCACTTTCAAAGATTCTTACAGGATTTGCAGTTCACAGCTTGCTGAACACTCCTATGAAGTTGGGCCTCCTGATTGTACACAGAACTCCAGATCTCGCTTTCTGCTAGCTGTTCTAGATTGAGAGCTTTTCGGACCCCCTCTGCTTCAGCGGTCGCCCCGAATTACTCACTTATTCAATTGACATGAAAATTTGAGGACAGTCGTAGCCCTGCTGACAATGAATGCGACCTCGAAAGTTTGAAGCGATTTTCTCAAATCTGCTGCGATTGACACCGAAAACTTCAAAATCAACAAAAGTGATGCAATTCTGATACAATCCTAACTTCAATCTGCTATAACTCCTTCTTTATTGCTCCAAATCGATCAAGAATTTCATTGACAGTGCTTGGCAAGACGAGCCCTATCCTCCTGTGTTGTCAGATTTTGCAGTCCCCTCTCCAAATGCTCGAACTCCTCTTAAGACCTCTACTACTAAGTTTAGTAGTACACAAAGATAAAATTGGACCAATGAGAGTTCATAGCCTCACTCCCTTATCCTTTTGTGTCCCAAACCACGTGGTGACTTAATTTTGCACATAGGCTACCACGTCAAGCCCTTAAAGTGCCAGCGTAAACTCTAAACTACATGCGAAGACATGTAAAACGACACGTAATCCCGAAAGATAACTTAACCTCGCTAGGAAGCATGCATGGGCGACATGTAAGTACAACCCATGAACTTAACCTCATCTACATGATAATTAACCTACTAAGACTCAAAATATATATCATTCTCCAGAATAGACTTCTCTGAGGTCCTAACTTCACTTAGAGAGACTAAGGCCTGACAGAGAGATGAATTATTTACAATATAAAATGATTCACATCACGACAACGCACGGACAAACATCTCCTGAAGTGTTTGTGATCATGATATTCATCAATGACCTCCCTTGCACATTGGTCTCATCATCACAAGATATTGTCATCGTCCTCTCTCGTTGGAAACATCATGTTCTTTGTTCAAGAGAAGAGGTGACTTGTGACATGACTTTGACGTGAGAAACACTGTAACAGCAGTTAGGTAAGTCACTTTGAGGTGACAGCAGTTATGTATCATTAGTATATTAACTCACATTCTCGGTAGAGTAGCATGAGTCGGAGGTCTTTTCTGTCTGTACCAGTTCTGAAGTCTAAGTAAAGCTGTGCACATTTCATCTCGGAATATTTCTGTTAAGTTCTCCTTCTGATTAGTTTTAACAGGCTGATCTGTTATTAGTTCTAATAGGCTGGTAGTATTCTGTTGTAGGAGATAAATTCTATATTCTGAGAGATTTGGGAGTACAGTTCTCAGTTTTGTAACAGTAGGCATGTGTTATGGTAAAGTTACCTAACAAATGACATCAAAATATGAACGGGTTTTCGACGACTTTGGTCTGAGATAAGAGGACTGCAAGTTGTGGTGTTATCCTTTTCAGGAAACCTGCATATGCCGTCTCCCAGAAACGGAAGAAATATTCAAGTCTTTATATAACATGTTAAACAAAATGTATTACATACGAACTTCTACTATGCGGACTTTTACTTCTAGGGAGTAAAATCAGTAAGTGACAACTCCTGTCTGTGAATTTTCCTTTCAGAAATATATATCGGATTATCGATGTGTTTATTTCCGTTGTTTTAAAAATCTTTCTTTATCAATACATCGGTTTTATATAATACCTTACCTTACAAACAAAGCTGTTATCAAATAGTAGAGTCTGAGCATGACTACTTTTTCAAACTACATAATTAGATATATTACCTTTAGATGACAGTTTTTATATTATACCTGGAATAAAAGTTGATCATAACATCTCTTGTAATAATACTCATAGTTGGATCTCGTGATAACGTAATATCCAACTACGACTATCTACTAAAACCTTGACCCTAATGTAGACATTTTGATATCCATTCCCAAAGGCGTTCCTATAAAAGAACTCTTGAGTGATCTCTAGTGGTCTGAATTTCAAAGTCCTCGTCGAGACTGACAGCTGTATATGAAATCTGCTAATGACTTTATTTTGATAGATGAACACAAACACTCAATATATGCTGCGCGCAGCAGCAAAACATTGCTAGCTGTGTGTTAGGTACACAGTTATGCTGCCTAACAGATTTCATTCCAGACACTCCAGAACAAATCTGGACAAACTAAAAACAAACAAAACGGAACGCATACGAGGAGAAAAGTAGTGGCAGAAGAGCAAGCATGATCTCGGGCATGGTAACTCGGGAAGTTTTGTTAGGGTAATGTAAGCTATCAATTTCACACTGGCAAGCTGCTGTAGATCTGGAAAGCCAACTTCCAGTGACTGACTGTGACAGCCCGTTTATGGACGGATTCCTTCGATTCGAATTCAAAACCCGCATGTCATCGCGCTCTTCCATGGGACACATCAAGCTTTGTGCCAGCGTGCCGCCATCGCGACGTCGTCGCTCTAGTTCGGAACTCTGACGTCTACACATGCACAACCAACGAAGTGATCACGAGGTTAGAGATCTAGAGGGCCAAGTGAGGAGGAAAGATGCAGAAGAGCGACAATGCACTCCGATCTTCGCAGGAGACTGAGGAGTGGGCAAGCCTTACTTCCGCAGTAAGTGTCGGCTGGAACGTTACGGCCGCAAGTCTTCAGAAGACTAAGCGCCTTCTCCAGATTGATGGCGTCATTGCTGAGAGCGGTGTCGCAGAGACAGGTCTCCGTGGTGGCGCGGATCAGAACGCAGCATGGATCGTCATGGTCAGGAACGTTGTTGTCGTCACCCACAAAGTCGAGGCAGACATTGAAGCTCGACTCCGATGGGCAGCCATCCTGGCCCGCAGCCGCCACAATCATCACCAACAAGGTGAACACCAACACCTCCACCTGCACACTTTTGCGCCCCATTGCCTAGGAGAATGGTTGGGCGACTCAAACAGATTTCGAATATATGAAGTGCTAGCAAAGGACGAGGAGTGAGCCAGGCCCTAACGTCTGCAGATTGTAAAACGCAAACGAGGAGTGAATATGATGATCAGGATGGTTGGAGGCGTCGCATATTTATACTGTAATTTCGTTGAGCTTCCCCACTGGTCATGTGCTTCGCCTAGGCCTGGTGCCGGGAACCATCGCCATTACTCCTCAAGTGCGAGTTCTGCCTTCAGTCAACAATCTCATCCGTGTTCAAGATAGTGAGTCAGATATTGTACACCTACCATGATCACCCACTCTGTCCCATCTCTCTTTCTGCTTTTCCCTCGATCATTCGGATACATAGGAGGAGGCCATGCGCATGATCGCGTCTCGCCTCTCCTGTTCCCCGTCGATTGTTTCTTTCCGTGGATTTTTGCTCAGCTTTTTCTCAATCCCACTATGTTTAGATCCTGATCAGTTCCTGCAAATTTGTTTTCCCCGTTCTTGATAAAGAGTACTTCCTAAAACAATCCTGTGGCACAATGAATCTACCACGATATGCGGACAATGTAGCTTCTATTCGGAATTCCATACGTGAAAAGAGAGAAAGGAGATTTAAATCAAACGGTGACAAACTGCATAGCCTACGAGACTCTATGACAAAATATTTTAAAGGCCGGACGGATTGAGAAGATTTATAGTGTGAAGTTAAGAAACGGCGCTGTAAAAGTCAAGTCACATATTCTTTCACTCAATCGGGCCGGCCCGATAACGTATTGATTAATTACGAGTATGGTGGCGGATAGGTACGTGAGTCTTCAAGTTGGTTGTTGCAGACTCATTGCAGAGGTTCTGCACAGAGCTCGCAACAGATATGACTTGTTTGGAAGTCTAGCTCACATTATACCTTGCGTCATACTTCAAGCTTCCAGATATCTGTAGTCTCCAGCAGTACCTGGTCCTTTGTTATGCATAAGGAATGCTTATAGGCTATACTAAACTGGTGCTAAAAGTCTTTTCAAACTCACTGCCGGGGAAACTTCAAAGATCTGGCTGGCGATCCTTCGTGTTTAACTTCATTAAGGACATTCCACGAGTCTTAGTACTGGAAACAAATGTCACCAGGCCAGATTTAAGTTTACACCTGGGTAAACAACTACACTCGGTTGAGACTTAGGCCGCTGACGGATTTTTCTATAAGCTGATTCCTAAAACAGTGACCGAAAATGGTAATCCAACCATCCGAACAGTTGCAGAATTATAATTAGGGAGCTCGCCACCCTTCCCATAGGGTCAGATTTCGTCAATCTAAACTGTCTGAATTAGTTGAACAAATAGTTAGCAGGATTTACTCATAATATCCTGACAGGAGGTTTGAACTTTGAACGCTGTCGTGCAGTTTTCGGTCAAACCGAACCTGCTTCTTTTCAACATATGGGACATGCACCTGCCAAAGAAGACGCTTGTGAGGACTGTAGGTTTGTTTTCAGTTTCTACATATTTTACGGCGGGTAACCTTGATGAATAAATGAGGAATCCAATACACTCAATCTCGTCTTCTGTCATTGTCCGCTTTCTGGCATGGACCACCACCTAGATGTCTGATGTAACACAATTATGGAGCCTGCCAGCTAATTAACTAAGCTGAGATTTCTGGAGTCAGTTTTATGCTGCACTCCAAAGCAGATCCGAAACTCTCTCGAGCTCCTAATTTTCTTTACCCTGAAGAACTTAACTAAGCTGAGATTTCGGGTGTCAGTCGAACTTCAAGTGTGGTGCCTAGATTAGTTACATTCAGTATGAACTGCTTACATGACAACAATATGATTCACTTCTCACTTATATTAACTGCAACGATCACCCAATGCTCTTCACACAATTTTCGCAGTTCTTAGCAAGTCCCTGGTGCCAGTGGGACAAGTGGGGAAATCTGCCGACCATATCTCGGGAGAACCCAACCCTAGCCGAGATTCTAGTCATCTGGAGACCTTGAGACTTCAAGCCTAGAATCAGCGCTATCCCATGTGATGTATGGACCAGAAGGTTTTCAATCTGCTCTAGTCCGATATTGCCCTCGGTATGCACGAGATGTGCGGGCTTGAAATGACTTCTACTGAAGATACTGATAAGAGCAGGGCAATTGTCATAAAACCGCGCGTATCACACTCGAGGGTGGTGCAATAGCAAGAAGGTGTGACAATTATCTAACAGGAAACTCAAGTTTCAACCAGACAGGAGTTAAATCCACCTGCAGCATTCCAAGAGTACCCGTCAGAAAAAGCAACATGAGTAGGATTTTAGCAGGTGACCTCAAGAATGTACAACTTCCAAATTGCCGGTTCGTGACTGGGACGTACGACTTGATATCGCAACTAAACCATCGAGTGCAGGGGCGACTTACTCAAGGTAAATGATCGAAGAGTCTATGGATAATATGGAAGCGATGTCACATTAAGGTTGATTTTTGCAAGTACTGCATGTTATATGCTTAAAACAACTTGGAGTTGAATACCAAAGACGTAAAAGGATATGTGGATTATTATAAAGATGAACTAACAAACATCCTATCCAAATATTGCAAGTTATTGAATCTCGAGTGTCACGAAGGTGTTGGAAAAATGGAGAATTCGTCACTAAAATGATGGACATATTTGGAGACGCATCTCCTCATCTTAAGCTAATTGCATTTGATATTCTCAGTCAAACATCCACTGCATCAGCTTGTGAGAGGAATTAGAGTCCTTATGCTTTTGTGCATTCTAAAATTCATAATCATTTGTATCCGACTGCGTCAAGTAAATAGACCGTTAAAGAAACGTGTTTTCACATACGTACAGTGTTCCTCGACTGCTTGGCCGTCTGCGTAACCGGAGACTAGGATGATTCTCAAAAAAAAAATCGTTTCCAGACAGATCGACAGCAAAGTATGATGCTTGACGGTTAATTTTTGTCTACAACGCTATCTGAACGACAAAGCCTCGTCTATCAACAAAACATCGTATAACTGACGGACGTAAGAAGCTTTGACGGAGAGTGTTTTGTCCTAAGTGTACCTTGACGGAGTGCCCATACGCAGCTACTCCACCATTAAGAAGAAACGAGACTCAGTTCGATGTCTAGTTCCAGAAAGGAAAATAGGGAGAATCGAACTTGAAACTATAAATCTGCTACAGGAGTTACGAAATAATTTGTAAATCATTTCATGAATGGATCTATAGAAATTAGAACTTATTGTGTGAGAGTGCACCGTAGATTTTTTAAAAGTAATTTAGACTAAGTTTATCATTTTATTTCAAATCTGGACGTAAATGTGAACTAATGAAAAATAGATTGTGTGGAACTTCTTGTAAAACGTTCCAAACTAGCGAATACGTTTTGAAATGCTTATATTGCATCCTGTAGTGATATTCTAATATTTTTATTCTTTTTTGGTTTTTCTAAATTTTTAATTGGATCTTTAACACGTGAGTTAAACTTTTTAATGCATAAAGTATTATCTGATTTATACAATAAACTTTATGCAAGTTAAGTCCGAAGATGTAAAAAAATCTATGTACCACCACTGTTGGTGGTACGTAAGTTATACATCTATTTACCATACAAATATTTTTGATGATGAAAATAAAGCCGTAAAGGTTAGGGTTGAGTGGCTGCTAAAAACTGCAAAGCGACAGTGGCGTATAACATTCCGAGGATGAAACGTCACTTTACGAGCACGAAAGGCCATGCTAGTCAAAACGAATTTGAATTTCTCCAGAAGTCATATGTTAAGGATGTATCCACATCCCCAAGTCCTTCACTTTTGGTTTGGGAGATTATGCAAGTAATGCAGATCAATGAAAGGTACTTTGTTTGGACCTACCAAGGAGGCTTTAGAAGATTCACGAGTTGAACTCTTTAGCAACTAGAAGAGACTCGTGATCTCCACCATCTTTTGTCACTTCAAGTTTTGAAGGGACACCTGAACATGATTTGAACTATGGTCTAATTTCGGAACATTCCAATGGATTATCTCCTGTTACTTCTATAAAAATTATCTCACCTGAAGCCGAGAAGACTTCACGCTCATGGAGAAGATCACATGTAGGCATGCTGAGAATCTAACAAGGGAGGATTCTCAATTTGTTTGCGGCAGAATCTAGACAACACGTGGATGAGCTCTGAAGCGTGGTAGTGACAGCGACAAGATGGTCCTTTAGTTCATTGTGTCATCTCGAGTTGCGAAAGCATTCAACTTTTTGAAAATCATCCCTAGTTACACTCTTCCAAGTGAGTACAAGTTACTGACTAGTTTTCTTTTGTCTTTTTACCTTCCGCAGAGTTTTGATGTGTCTCTCTAATGATATTTAACACCGACCAGGTATGCTTTACGCTCGAGAACCTGATGAATAACTGCACTTGTACTATATTCATAAAGAAAGAAAAACTAGAAAAACACCGAAACCAGATCAAAATCGTTCAGAAAGATGGCACGTGTTTCTAAACGGCATTAGGTCCAATTATAGCCATTGAGGAGCTCAAATTAGTCTGATCCATCTCTACACATGAACACACATTACGTTACAGTTTAAGAATCTATCTGCCAGCAAGTTACAGCCGGAGCATAGAGCAAAACACTCTCTCGGTTTATGCACCTCAACCTACTCCCTGACTTCATGAGCACCTAGCACAGACAATTAAGCTATAGATGAGCAGGAAACTGAAAATCAAGATCACACGAAACTGAGGACTTTTCAAACTCAAACAGGACCGTCTTTCTGTCCAAGAGTTTATGTTCAGTTCCGGAACTATGAAGACAAACTCTGATCATGAAGACAAACTCTCTCTCTCCCACTGTACAACAACCTGCTACTTTCTTCGGCTCATGTCGATTACAGTCTTACCAGTTCCGATGTGTCAAATTCTTCCTCTTGACACCATTCTCTTCGTAGTTTTCCAACTTCTCTCACACTCCCTACAACTCCTAGCTCACACGGGAGAACTGCATGCTCCATTCTTCTGTCCCGTGATCTCAGTGATATAACAGATATCATGTAATACTTCACCTCACCCGTTCTTTCTCCTTGCACCAACAATCCGAATCAGTGACTCAGTGCTCCAACACTCATAAGTAGATCGTAAGGTATCTATGAGGGACTTGGTTTTCTCCAACAACGCTTCCAGATCATCCGAATTGGTTACATCTAAGACGATACTAACGTCCTTGAGTCCAACCAAACTAAGAGTAGTTATGAGCACCTCTATGTAGGAAAGGACGTCTGCACTATTCTTGTACTTATCATAGTCAACGACATCCCAGATTAAAGAAACGTACAAATGTGGACTTTGTCTGCTTGTCTCACAAACCTCCTTTAGTCTTTCTGTGCAGGTCCTGAATAGACCGACATCTCTATCCTTACATTCCAAAAGAATACTAGATCTCTTCAAGCGCACTGTTTGAAGAAGGGCATTGCCAATTTTCCTCCATGGAAAATTCACGAGATCTTGGAATCCTCTATCATTCCCAGGGCTCCAAACGAGATCGCTAAAGTCCAGAAGTAGATGATGTATATTGGCTGCTAATAAATGAGGTAAAGCACGTCCTAATCCTACTATGCAAGGTCCCCTTAGGATAAGCTCCTTCAGTAGGATCTCGCTCAAACCAGCAGCTGACCCTGCGTAGTGTCAGAAAAGATCAAAAATATACGGAGCAAGCTAAGAACCAAGGCACCAGAACATGCTAGTATAGTAGCATGAGAGTCAGTACCAAAGAATCTGAAGCCGGGAACAGCTGCTGTAGAAGTACCCGTAAAGGCTGAAATAAAAAAAAAAGACAAAAAAAGAGAACAGGACAAATAGAGAACAAAAGCGAAACCCCAAAACGATCAACGATAAGTTCCAGTTCTAAAGTAATCTAGAGCATAAATGTCCATGTACAACAGATCCCAATCTAGCGTATCTGAATACTCAAGCCAAATTCCACTGGCGAGAATGAGATCAGCAGACCATTTTGCTGTGTCTCACAGTAGAATAAGGATCAAGAAAGAAGTGGATAACTTCAAGATCAAAGCTTCGAATCTTCAAGAACGGCACGATGAATTCAAACTTCCGCCTGAAATGTATTTCAGGACCCAAAAATCAGCTATCCAGCGACGGCGACAAGACCAGTAGTATGGGAGGTCTTAATCCTACTATGCAAGGTCCCCTCAGGATAAGCTCCTTCAGTAGGATCCCGCTGGAACGAGCATCTTGTTACAAAACTGAGAACTGTACTCCCAAGTCTCTCAGAATATAGAATTTATCTCCCACAACAGAATGCTACCAGCCTATTAGAACTGATAACAGATCAGCCCGTTAAAACTAATCAGAAGGAGAACTGAACAGAAATATTCCGAGATGATATGTGCACAGCTTTACTTAGACTTCAGAACTGGTACAGACAGAAAGGGCCTCCGACTCATACTACTCTACAGGGAATGTGAGTTAATATACTAATGATACATAACTGCTGTCACTTCAAAGTGACTTACCTAACTGCTGTCCCAGTGCTTCTCACGGCACAAGTCATGTCACAAGTCACCTCTTCCTTTTTTTTACTTTTGTCTTTTTACCTTCCGCAGAGTTTAGATGTGACCTCTAATGATATTTAACACCCTCCTTCATTAGAGCATCACTTCTTTCATACCTAGTAAATCTCTGATATGTATAAATCTTAGCTTTGGTAAAGCTTTGGTAAAAATATCAGCTAATTGATCTTCCGATGGACAATATTCCAGCTTGACTATCTTAGCTTCAATTTTCTCCCTTATATGATGTAACCTTGTCTCTAAACCTTTTGTTCTTTCTCTGATAACCCTGTTGTTAGCCAAGAACATTGCACTCTGATTATCCACATGTAATACTGTAGGTCCAGATATCTTTTCTCCCATCTCTAGCAATAAATTCCTTAACCATATCAAGGTTATAGAACCATCACTAAGAGCAATGTATTCAGCTTCTGTTGAAGACCTTGCTACTGTATTCTGCTTCTTGCTGCTCCAACTGATAATTCCACCTGAACATAAATTGTAGGATGCACCTGATGTGGATTTTCTGCTGCTAGTATCTCCAGCCCAATCACTATCACTGAAGCCTTGAAGTTCACTTCTCCCCTACTTAAATATAAGACCAAGATTGATAGTACCTTTCAGATATCTCAGAATTCTCTTTGCAGCAACCCAATGAGATGAATTTGGGCAATGCATAAATTGACTTAGTCTCCCAACAGCATAGCAAATATCAGGTCTGGTGTGGATGAGATATCTGAGTTTACCAATTAATTTCCTGTACAGATATTCTTCAATGGTATTTTCAGCTGTAGTCTCCTCAAAACCACTTTCTTGCTCCATTGGTGTTGCTGATGACTTGCAATCTTCCATCTGAAACTCTCCAAGTATAGACTTTATGTATGCTTGTTGAGAAAGCATAATACAGTCCTCCATCTGCCAAATATCAACACCAAGGAAGAATCTTGCTAAACCCAAATCAGACATCTCAAACCTCTTGCTGAGTTCTCCTTTGAGTAGTTGCACCAACTCCTTATCACTTCCTGAGATTAAGATATCATCCACATATAAGATGAGTATGATCCTCTTTGAATTATCTTTCAAGACATAGAGGTTTGGATCCAACTCTGATCTTCTGAGTTCATGGCTGTGTAGAAACTCATGTATCTCAGAATACCAAACTCTTGGTGCTTGCTTTAATCCATATAAGGATTTTCTGAGAATGCACACATGATCTTTCTTCTTTTTCACTTCAAATCCTGGTGGTTGAACCATGTAAACTTCTTCCTCTAACTCTCCATGAAGGAAAGCTGACTTCACATCCATCTGATGTATTTCCCAGTGGTAATGACCAGCAAGAGCCATTACAAGTCTGATTGAATCCCATTTTGCAACTGGTGCAAAAGTTTCTCCATAATCAATCCCTTCTTGTTGCTGAAATCCTCTTGCTACTAACCTTGCTTTCAGCTTGTCAACTGAACCATCTGATTGTAGCTTGGTTTTGTAAATCCATTTGCATTGGATGGCTCTTTTTCCTCCTGGTAGCTTAACCAAATCCCACGTATGATTTTTGAGTAGCATTTTATACTCCTCTTGCATAGCTTGTCTCCAACCAGGATCTTTGTTAGCTTCTTCAAATGTAAGTGGATCATCCTCCTGAATACTTTCAGCAAGTCCACAGTAATCATTAAGTCTTGCTGGTGGTCTTCTAACTCTTTCTGATCTCCTTACTTGAGAATCTGCTGCATGTTGTAAGTCATCTCCTTTAGCTTCATGAATACTTGGTAACTCAGATTCAGAATTTTGTTGAAATTCAAGTTGCTCTTCACTAGGATTAGTGAGAGATGTTGACTGCTCCAAGTCCACCTCAATATCAGATTTATCAGATTCTGAATCAATCTGATCTTCACTTGTAGGTAGCTTAAATCTGAATGCATCACAAATTTCTTTCTCACCTTCCATCAGATCAGAATCCAACTCAGAGAATCTAACATCTCTGCTGATGTGAGTCTTTCTTGTAGACTGATTGTATACTTTGTAACCCTTGGTTTGCTCAGCGTAGCCCACAAATATACACTTCTCAGATTTTGCATCCAACTTCTGTCTCTTCTCATCATTGATGTGCATGTAAGCTGTGCACCCAAAAATCCTGAAGTGAGACACATCTGGTTTCACTCCTGTAAATGTCTCTTCAGGTGTCTTGTGCTGCACAGCTGTTGTATATGCTCTGTTCATAATGTAAACAGCTGTGTTGCAAGCTTCAGCCCAAAAATAATTGGGAAGATTCTTGACCTTCAGCATGGATCTGCCACTCTCCACAATCACTCTATTTTTCCTTTCAGCTACACCATTTTGTTGTGGAGTATAAGCTGTGGAAAGTTGCCTTTGAATACCATGCTCTTCACAAAACTGAGTAAAGAGGTTAGAACAATATTCTCCTCCTCCATCTGATCTGAGAACTTTAATCTTCTTGCCACTTTGATTTTCTACAAGAGCCTTGAACTTCTTGAAGTATTCAAATACTTCAGACTTCTGTTTTAGGAAGTAGATCCATGTCTTTCTGCTCACATCATCAATAAATGTCAGAAAATACTTACAGCCTCCAATAGAGCTTGTTTGCATAGGTCCACAAACATCTGAATGGACCAAGGCCAACAACTCTTTTGTTCTTGCACCTCCCTCCTTTGGAAAACTCTTTCTGCTTTGTTTTCCAAATATACATCCTTCACATATATCTCCAGTAGTTGGTAGCTTCATCCTTGGTAGTCCTTCTACCATATGATTATCCATCATATGTTTCAGACTTCCAAAGTTCAAGTGTGCAAATCTCTGGTGCCAAAGACTTGCTTGATTATAAGAATCAACAACCATAGAGACTTCTTGGACTTGAGGCTCAACATTCAAGATATATAATCCTGACTTCTGATCTCTCCTCCCTGAAGCAATAACTCTCTGATTATGTGAACCATCCAGTATCTGCACCTTTGTATCATCAAAAATCACCTTCATTCCATGGTCTGTGATTTTTCCAACAGAAAGCAAGTTCTTAGTGAGCTTTGGAATAAAGAGTACCTCTTGTATACTCTTCAGATCCCTTTCACTTGTTTTCACTGTCACAACTCCAGTACCTTGAACTTCACATCCTGTACCATCAGCTTGAGTAACCTTAGAGCCTGCTGTTGCTGAAAAGTCCTTCAAGAGTGATCTTTGGCTGGTCATGTGCTTAGAAGCACCAGAATCAATGTACCAATTCTTGTCTTCTGTTGTTGTAGATATCAAGCTGGTAATAAACATATTACCAACATCCTTCTCTTCTTGTGCATCTTCTTGAGCAGCAACATTACTTGAAGTAGAATTCTGACCTTCATTTGCCTTTCTAGCATAGCAATCTTCAATCTTGTGACCTTTCTTTCCACAGAAGAAACAAGTTCCCAACTTCTTTCTGCACTCTTCAACCTTGTGACCTTTCTTCTTACAGAATGAGCAGAAAGTTGTGCCTTGATTTCCTGAGTAGGAAGACCCATGTTTCTGAGATTGCTGCTGCTCTCTTCTGTAAGTCTTCACCATAAAAGCAGACCCTTGATTCTTCTGAGGGAAAAACTTTCTGATCAGCTGCTCTTCTTCATGTAGTAAACTGCACAACTCCTCATAAGTTGGCATACTCTCTCTTCTGTTGATATCAGAAACAAAATGAAAATATGGAGTACTAAGACTATTCAAAGTTATAGAAACTAGATCTTCATCACCATATGTCCCTCCTGCTCTGGTTAGCTGCACATAAATACCATCTATCTTCTCAAGGTGTTCATGAATATCTGCACTCTCATCCATCTTGATAGAGTGTAGATCATTCTTCAACTTTGCTACTCTATTTTTGCTCACATTATCATATCTGCTAGCTAGCTTCTCCCAAGCTTCTCTTCCTGTATCACAAGCCTCAATGGTAAGCCTGATACTCTCCTTCACAGCAAGCAGAATATTGGCTAGTGCTCTAGTTTGCTTCTTAATGAATCTTAGAGTTTCAGGAGAACTCTCATCATAAAATGGAGCAAGCTTCTCTTCTCCAGAAACCACACCCCATAGATCCTTCTCACTCAGAATGGCTTTCATGATCAGTTTCCAAGAACTGTAATTATTAGGACCTGAAAGCCTAGTGCTCTCATTCAAACCAAACTCACTGAAAGTAGCAGCCATGGATGCTATCTTGCTGAAAAGATGAGTCCAAAAAACCCCAGAAACTAAATACCAGATTATCAGAATTTTAAACCCTTAGCTTGAGCAACCTGTGCTCTGATACCATGTTACAAAACTGAGAACTGTACTCCCAAGTCTCTCAGAATATAGAATTTATCTCCCACAACAGAATGCTACCAGCCTATTAGAACTGATAACAGATCAGCCTGTTAAAACTAATCAGAAGGAGAACTGAACAGAAATATTCCGAGATGATATGTGCACAGCTTTACTTAGACTTCAGAACTGGTACAGACAGAAAGGGCCTCCGACTCATACTACTCTACAGGGAATGTGAGTTAATATACTAATGATACATAACTGCTGTCACTTCAAAGTGACTTACCTAACTGCTGTCCCAGTGCTTCTCACGTCACAAGTCATGTCACAAGTCACCTCTTCCTTTTTTTTACTTTTGTCTTTTTACCTTCCGCAGAGTTTAGATGTGACCTCTAATGATATTTAACACATCTGACCCTGCATAGCTCTGAAGCAAAGCAATACTTTTGTCATTCCTTCTTCTGCATCTTTTATCTCAAGAGTGCAGAGACAACTGCATTGCTTCAAGACATTCGAGAAAGCTTGTTCTTCAGATCCCTCCAGTCTGGGCACTTTGACCAGATAGCTTCCGTAGCTTAAGTGCACATTCAAGCACTTAAGCTACGGTAAGCAGGCAAGAGGTATCAAAGAGAACACGTTGAGGCTCATATGAACGAGCGAGATCCAAAGAGATATACTCAAGATCAGGAGAAACTGAGGACTTTTCAAGCTCAAACAGGATTGCCTTTCTGTCCAAGAGTTTACTTTCAATTCTGAGACATCTGAGATAAACTTTCCTCCGTGAAGTTTTGTGAGACTTTGCGTGAGCTTGTCAAGAGAACTGCAAATTTAAAGCAATTGTATGTAATATTTAGTAATTTGGATCAAAGTGCATGAAATGACGAATTGTTGGATGACATTCTTCGACATGGTCATCATGATCTATTCTAGTGTTATGCTTATGAAAGGGGGGTTGCGAGATATAATATAATACCTACAAATATGAAAACCATAGAAATATCTTTCACTAAGTATTATCTTTGACATTTGTTCACTGCTGTACAGACTCAACTCCATACTGAGAGAGATGGGTTATCGCAATTTGAGAAGAATGTTCTCCAAATATACAACTCTTTCTATCCCAGAGAGAGAATGACTGATATTTCATTTCCGTTCAATCTGCATCCAAACAAAGTATTAGCAGTGTCAAACCAAGAGGAAGCCGGAGCTTTACATAGGAAGTGTAGCATCTTATATGCTAGATTTCCTGTTCTAGAGCATTTCCTCCAGAAAGGGATAAGCATTGGATCTATCAAAGGGAAAAGAGAGGTTGACATGCCTTCAGATGTTGAAAGATATATCCGTACTTTCTTCAGATCACAAGGATCTCTCATTCCAGAAACAAAATATCCTTTTCGACATAAGATCATAGTTTTTTGGGGAGTCCTCATGGATGATATAATTTATAAAGCTGGAGATCACGTGCTTGTTTCATCAGAAGACATATTAGGTATTGACATAATTTGATGTTAAGTACGTGTCATGTGATATGCTTTTTCACCTAGTAGTATTGAACTCTTTGTCTGTATTTTTATATCATTTGAATTTTTTTTTTTCAGGAAAATCTTAGAAATGTTTCATCAAGGAGATTTTCTTGCACGAGTTTTGCGGTGTTTTTCAGATGTTCTTCAAAGGCGACTGGTATGCAGACGAGCTCCTCAACAATCAACCTGTTCTAGATTCTTAGACGGGACATGATATCATTAAAGGTCCACCTCGTCCTCATCGAGGTAACAGATGTAGACCTGTAACTCAACTTGTAGACAAATTTATGTTACAGCCTATACTTAATAGTACCAAGCGGTTCATCTGCTAGGAGTTACAAGACAAATATCTGTATCTAGAAGTCCTTACTCCAGGACAGTTTGGATGTTGTCCACCTTGGCCAGAAATTGATAATGTCATGATTTGTAAAGCCATTGATTGATCTAGTGGCAAAGGTTATTCTCTTGCTGTAGTTCGAAGAGTACATCATTCAGATGATCCAGATGTAGGTAAACGTGTAGAAATAAGTTGGATTCGTTTTAGGAGTAAGATGAATGCGCTAGTAAATTATACTGCAAACATTCATACAACTAATTGTCCTTGGGATATTCTTCTCGAAAACGTGTCAGTTTGTTTTCGAGTTTCTAAGTTCAAGAATCATTTAGGACGTCGTCTCCCAGCAGAGTGAGAAGCAGATATCCTATGGTACATATTGTTTAGATTGACTGAGTCCGATATTATATCGACCACATCAGATGGTAGATTTATGAGTAGATGATTCAAATCTAGAGATTCTGATTTTTGAAAAACACACTATTTAATGACTGTGTTATTTGTACACACTGACAGCAGCGGTACCGCTAGAGCATGTCATGCCATCAATCGGAATTCAAAGTCCTCGTCAACGTTTAGAAACACGAGAGACCGAAGATGCGAAAGACTCTTTACCAACTTAACTGATTTGTGTGTATCTCTCTCTTTCTATTTCTTCTAGCACTTTCCAAGTAGGGCGCGGGCTATGGTCGAGAGGTTATGGAATGTATTTCTTTATTAGTACATCTCTCTCGCTGGTTCATGTGCGTCTCTGTGTCTGTTTCCCTCAGAAATTGTTCTACTGGAAGAGATGTCACACTTTCGACACAAACTGGTTGATTTGTCTTCTGACTCTCCCCCTTCCTCGTGATCAACGAGGAGCGGAGGGGAGCAACACGGTTGACTCTAACTTGATTTGAGTTATCCCTTCTCTTCCCTAAGAACGGTGGACCTGAATGAGAACGATGTGGCAGAGAGCAAGTCGTCACTATCGTCGTCTTCCTTGAGTCGGAAGCTAAGGTTATGAAATGGAAATATGCCTTAACTAACCGAAGAACTGGCGTACACGTTCATTCTTCTTCCATTCTTTGTCAAGAATAATGAAAGAGAGACACTCGTGACAGTTCAAACTGTCACGAGTTGAGCTGGAATAAGAGGTCGGAAGAATGTGAATGAGATCAATAAGCAACTACTGCGCAGGATGAGAAATTAATGTGGACATCATAGCTCACATAATATAAAACAGAAACCAGCGTATTTGGATCGGAATCTCGCATCAGCATTAGTTCTCTAAGCCTGTTTCGGTTACACGGTGTTGCGGTATTTGCTTCGTGCAAAATGACACACAAATCTCCTGGGGTAGTTAGAAAACGCTGGTGAATCCAGCACTGTCTACAAGTCTCACATGCCATCGGTCGGATCTCAGTTTCAAAGTTAAGGTAGTTTCCAGTCAGAATTTGATCGCGGTCAAAGTGAATGCAAATGAGCAACGAGCTACATATCCTCCGCCGCTTCGCGTCCAGTAAGACGAAGTAATCGTAGCATAAATGGTCCAGATGAAAAACGAGAAATCAGAAATTTACCGACGCATTAAGCTGAACCTTTATCATCGGGCATAGGGCACCTTCTTGCAGATCCAGCTGGTTCTTGTAGCGTACTAACTGAGTCCTGGAGTGCTCACTGCACATGCGTTTGAATTAATCTGGAAGTGGTCCAGTTTTCTGGTTTTCTTCTCGGAGGTCGGTTCTGTCTTGTCCGCAGAGAAAGAGCGAGAATATCCTGATCTCGATCATTAGTCTAACTACTTTGAATCAAAACATTGATCAATCATCGATGTGAAGCACCAGTAAGACCGTAGCCGTGCAGTAAGACTGTAGCCACCAGAAGCATTCATTCTGGTGCGTCACGGGTTGTGGTGGTGGTAATCGGTGCAACTCGGGGGTGAAAGTGACTTTCGGAACTTAAATGGTTCACTTTTAACGATCCATTCAGTTTACACTTCTTTTTTACTCTTATAACATATAATGCACCGAATTTAAGGTACTTTTTTACTTTTCACTAATCTCAATTCAGTTCTGGTGCATAAATGTTCAATTCAAGGATATACACCAGTGCATTTTGATTTCAGCGCGGTTGTTAACTCAACGATTAAGATCTTTTGCCGTAGACCCTCGTAGGCGCCGCCTATGCAGTTTGCCAGCGCTTAATGTTAGTTTCCTTCCTGTCGTTTCGCGTATAGAATTCCGAATAGAGACTACATTCTCTCCATATAGTGGTCGATTCGTTGTGCCAAAGGATTGTTTAGGAAGTACCGGGGAAAAATTATTCACTAACTGATGAGATTTCGAAATATGAGATAAAGCTGAGCAGAAGTTCACGGAAACAAACAGTCGACGGGGAAAGGAGATGCGAGATGCGATCATGCGCATGGTCTCCTCAGCTATGTGTCCGAATGATCGAGGGAAAAGCAGAAAGAGAGATGTGATAGATTGGGTGATAGGTGTAGGATACCGACTAACAATCTTGAACACCATGTAGATTGTTGACTGGAGGCGGAATTCGCATTGTTTCAACTGCCTGGGAGTAATGGCGGACGGTTGCCCCCACCAGGTGAAGCACATGACCAGTGGGGAAGCTCAAACGAAATTACAGTATAAATATGTGACGCCTTCACCATCCTGATCATCACTCCTCGATTGCGTTTTACAATCTGCAGACTTTAGGGCCTGGCTCACTCCTCGTCCTTTGCTAGCACTTCATATATTCGAAATCTCTTTGAGTCGCTCAACCATTCTCGTAGGCAATGGGGCGCAGAAGTGTGCAGGTGGAGGTGTTGGTGTTCACCTTGTTGGTGATGATTGCCGCGGCTGCGGGCCAGAGTGGCTGCCCATCGGTGTCGAGCTTCAATGCCTGCCTCGCCTTTGTGCGTAACGACAACAACGTTCCTGGCCATGACGATCCATGCTGCGTTCTGATTCGCGCCACCACCGAGTCCTGTCTCTGCGACACCGCTCGCAGCAATAACGCCATCAATCTGCAGAAGGCGCTTAGTCTTGCAAAGACTTGCGGCCGCAACGTTCCAGCCAACACTTACTGCGGAAGTAAGGCTTGCCCACTCCCCAATCTCCTGCAACGATCGGACTGCATCGCCCACTCTTCTAGATCTGCATCTTCTTCTTCACTTGTCCCTCTCTAACCTCATGATCAATCGGTTGTTTGTGCATGTGTAGACGTCAGAGTTCCAAACTAGAGCGATGGCGCGGCAATGGCGGCACGCTGGCACAAGCTTGATGTGCGCCACCGAAGAACGCCATGACATCGGGTCCAGTTTGAATGTAATGAGACCATCCAAAGGTTCGAGCTGCTAACGATCTGGCGGAATGATTCACTTGAGACTGGCTTCTTAGTTCTACAGCAGCTTGCCACTTTGAGAAGTTACATGAAAGTAATGAAAGCTTCATGTGTTCTTAGGCGAGACGCTTGCTCTTGTAGTCCTCCCCAAGTTCCAGTCACTTTCTGTTATCGCTTCTATCTACTAGAGTTTGTCCAGATTCGTCTGGAATACCTGTGCCCAGAGTACACAATAGCAATGTTTACTGCAATGACAATGTTTACTGCTGTACGCAGCATACATTGATTCTTTGTGTTCGTCTATCTAAATAAAGCCTTTGGCACACTCAGACATGAGTTAAACATCTCCAAGAAAGATGCAAGCTTCAACTCTCGTTTTGCCCACACACAAACAGAAGTTCGTCATATTTGCCTTCAAGTTGGACGTTTTTCCTGTATTGTCGTAATATTCACGTTTTCATTTGTTTGTTTCTAATATTTCAAACGATCATGTCCTCCAAGGTAACAACGAGCAAGTAGGGAGTCTTTTGTTCGGAGTTCTGTTACCGACATCCAGATCGTAAAGTTTGCAGTATGCATTAGACTAACAGTTCATTGTATGAAGTGCACCACAAGACTTTATCATGCGAGATGGAAGATACAAGGTAGCGTGAAAATGGGGGTCCAGACAAGAGAAGAGGGCCCTTGAAGTGTTTATTAGGGGGAAAATCGGTTAGTTTCGCATGTGGGCATGCCTCAGTTTAGCCCCTGGAACCACCATGCACATGGTTTTCCCCTCTATTTCCTGAAGCCCATGGTACATTCTTGACTTCATTGTCCTCATCGCTCTCCTTGTGCTAGTCTCTCCTCCTATTTAGTCTTGGTTACTAGGCGAACAATGTACCGAATTATATTCATCTATTCTGGTGAATAAACAGTTAACATGGTATCAGAGCCTGGTGCTTAAATTCTCTCTCGGTAGAATTTCTCGATGGATAGATTAAGTTTTTTTTCTTATCTATTGAGCACTGCTCCTTGGTCTCTCGGGCACTATCAATCAGGCTTCGTAGAGCACTGCTCTACCTTCCCAGGTCAGGAATTTCACAGTGAGCTTTGCTCCTATCATGCAGCTTTCTTCTCTTCTGATTTTTTTATATAATTTGCTTGTTTTAAGATGTCCAGTTTCAGTGAGTTCACTGTCCCCGAGTCGAATAAACTAGCATGTCAAGTCAATTTCTCTGTATAGAAGCTCAAATTCACTAAGAACTTGTGACGAGAGGAACTCTGAGAGTTAGTAGATACTGGGTCCAGTTAACATTAGAGCTAATGACATTGAAGAACGCAGAGGTAAAGCTCTTGCACTGATCAACTTGTTCGTCCGAGACAAGATCATAGAACATCTTGAGGACATCCTAGATCCTCATACTGCTTGGCAGAAGTTAATCAAGCTTTATGGCTGCAACAACTAACCAACATTAAAGCTTTTGCTTCGGAAGAAGCTCAATCCTCTGAAGATGGAAGAGACCTCTACTGTCGTAAAGTTCATACAGCAAGTAACTTCTCTCAAGAATAAGCTATCACTACTTGGTGAGAAAGCAGATGAAGTTGAGATAGTAGCTTTTGTGCTCAATGCATTACCACCAAAGTTTGGCCAGTTCTTTACAACCACCAAGAAGAATTTTTTGGATCTTGATGCACTTCAGACCAAACTGCAACTGGAGGGACCCCGACATAAATCAAATCCCACACAAGAACCAGCGAAGGAAGCCTTGTTTGTCAAGTTCAAGAAGTTTGTGAAAGATAACATTCAAAGTCGGATGATGAAGACTCAAAGCGACAACTGACTTCATGTAATAGATGTGAGATTCGTGGACATTCGTCTTGTGACTGTATAATTCCTTGGGAAAAACTTTTTCAGTTTCGGAGAGGGAGAGAGATAAACCTGGTCAATGAGGACAATGAAGAGAACAATACTTCAAACGCTGCATTGTTTGAGGCTGCACTAGCGTCTCTCTACATCAATGAGCTCGAGGAAGTAAATGTTGATAGATCTGAAGACTAGATCTGATGAGTCTCTTCTGTCAAAAGAGAGGAAGCGTTTCAAAGAGATACTTTCACGGCATAAGAAAGCATTTATCTTTGAACCACATGAGATTGGGTGTGTAGACCAATATGTTCTTACCCCGATGGTTATCTTCATAGTATCGCGTGTGCCGTGGAACTTGAGACCAATTCTAGTATCTCGAGCTCACTTGCTTAAACTGGTGGAGTTGTTGAAGAAGAAGATACGGATGAAGATCTTGGAGCTGTCTTTTTGCACCATATTCAAGCAGATGGTTTACGGCACCAAAGAAGAATGTGTTGCTATGATTTATCCAAGACATACAGTCGATGAAAACAATAATAATAAAAAATGCTAGGATAAGATCGATTGTGGATAAGTTTTGCTGAGGCGTTTGCAAAAAGAACGATTACTCAATGAGATCTTTACTTAAGATATGATCAATTTCAACTAGCAGAGGAGAATCGAAGCTTCACACCTTTGGGGTTGGTTAAGATGTATGTCTTCTCACAAGGAGCTATCAACTCGGTAGCACACATGATGAACTAGATGAACAGAGTTCTAAGAGACTTCATCCCTAAGAAGACGATGTCGTTCTTAGATGATATTCTCATTAAAGGATGTATAGAGGATGAGAAGAATGAAACATTATATCAAAGAGGTATTGAATACGTCATCGATCACATCATAGATTATGAGAAGATCTTATCTCGACTTGAGGAAGTTCATCTCATGTTGTTAGATGAGAAATCTACATTTGAGGTTAGAGAAGTTTTGATCATGTGGTCATTTGTGTGGATTTGATCGGAAGCTAAACCCAAGCAAAGTGGATGCGATTGAGAAGATGAAGAAGGTTTGCAACTTCTTGACAAAAGTAAGAAGATTCTTAGATGCATGTTTACATTTGCATTCCCCATTATGCGCATGTGATAGATCTTTTATATGGATTGTTGTGCAAGGGTCACAAGTTTAGATGGAAGGAAGAGCATACAAAAGCAGTACGGAAGTTGAAGTCTTACAGTCATCTCCTCCAATTTTAAGAAGGATTGACTATAAGGGTGCTAGGTCGGTGGTTCTTACTATAGATACAAGGCTAGTTGCAATTGGATGGGCAGTAGGAAAAATTGAGAACTGAGAAAGAGTATTTGAAAATCGAGAAAAATTATGAAAATTGACAAAGAGTATTTGATTGGAGCATCAGTGGTGGTTAAAACTGATTGTTTGACGTTATTAGAGATGATCATGAATTATACAACTCTTGATATTGTGATGCTACGATAGATCGAATAATCAAGTCGTTGAACCTAGAATTTACACATATTGCAAGGAAGGATAATCCACTGACAGATATGTTATCTCGAGCTCGGTACGACAAGGAGGATGAAATGTTTGAAGATATTGACGATGTGAGTGCAAAGTTCTTTTCGATTGCACACACAAGAAGGGAAGATGAGTTATTTGTTGAAGGGTTGTATGATGGTGAATTGTTTGACATTGGGAGATACCTTAGTACGTTAGTCACGCAATCAGGTTGGACGGATGAGAGGTTTCAGAGAGTTAGAAGAAAGACCTACAACTTCATGTTGCAAGATGGATTTGTTGGAGGTGGTGAAAGTAGAAGGGTGAGATATCGCTACGAGTGATTTGTGACAAAGAAGATCAACAAAAGTTGCTTAGAGCATTTCATGAGATTTTATCGGATATCGAAGGATTTGGATCACGTTTATGAAGCAGAAAGAGTGGTATTAGTGAAAGAACATGTACAAGGATGTCGTATTTTTGTGAAGTCTTGTTTGACATGTCAAATGTATTCAAACATCCGACATCGAGACGGATTACACCCAACTTACTCGTTGGTAATCCACTTCAAGTGGATCATAGATTTGCTGGTTGGGTTGTGACAGATGAGGTACTTGGTACTTGCTCGAGAAGATCTTTCAAATCATGTTGAGGATATGACGCTTCAGACAAAGACAACTGAAGAGATATGTAAATTTCTCCTAGAAGATATTATATGTCAATATGAACATGTGAGAAAGATCATTGCAAATAGAGGAGAGCTAGATGCACATGAGGCTCTTGAAATCTTTGCACGGTGTGAGGTGAAGTTGTCATCGACAACTGCTTACAATCTCGAAAGGAATGATAAGAGCGAACGCGATCATTCTTCATTGTGAAGACGTTGGTGAAAGCTTGCAATGGAAGAGCGCGTCAGTGGTCTCAACTCTTGCCGTTTGTCTTATGAGTAGATCGAACGACGCACATCTCAATATTGGATTACATGTCAGTGGAGCTCACAACATGTTAGAAACTTATTATGCTGATTGAAGAGCACGTTCTGACATGGAGTGTGCTACCTTATGAGGACAATCTGACTTCTTGCTATTTTGATTAGACAGTTGGAGAGGAGACTTGAGGATATCTAGGTTGCTTTGGATATGCTACGAGAAGCACAGTTGAAGAACAAAGTGATAAGTGACATCGTCTAAGGCTTGAGAAATCAAGAAAGATGATTGTGTCTTAGTCTACGACTACAATATAGAGAACCAGCATAGTGCATTATGAAAGTTCTCCAAGCGGTGGTTTGGTCCATATGTGGTGAAGATGGTTCACGATTATGCAACACCCTACAAGAGTTAGATGGAACGAGTTTGAAGATACCAATGGTATGCAAACGTGTCAAGATTTTCATAAAGAGAGATGAGGAGGTCGATCTAACAGGTATCTTGATAGAGTTTCAGTACGAGTATGAGGATTATGCAGTAGAGTTTGAAGATGAAGTCGATGAGCATGGATCTAGGGAAAACTCCAAGATGACGATCAGGTTGCAAACTTGAGAATGAGATTGACTAAGATGAGAAGTAAGATGACAAGACGATGTGCGTGCCCGTTCATTCCTTGGTTGGTATCTTTGGTGCATACTAGACGATGCACAAGCTTAGACGGGATGGATGTTGTATCGTGGATCGACTTTTATCTAAAATCCAAATTCAATGATTTGCATTATCGCTCCAAAGATATTCATAAGACTAAAAATGGACATTTTACACTTCGGATCCTCACTTTCATTGCACCAAGTGGTAGAGTTCTTTGTTAACTTCCCATAGGCACTTCATTTACTTTAATTTGATGCTTAATGACAAGACTACGAGGTTCAAAAGATAAGAAAATCAAGAGAGGTCTTAGCTTATCGATGCTGACTGGGTATTTGTGGTTCTTGGTCCTATGCTAAGAATGCAAGAGGGTTGCTTGACCATTATCAGAAAAACCTCACGTAATGTGAATTGACATGAGGGGCAACTTAGGGGTTAGCTTATATCTACTACTTGTCGACAGACATTCAGAGAATTGAGAGGTTCAGTGCATGTGGACAAGATGTCATAGAGTTCAGATCCATGCAGGCTACGTGCAAGTTAAGATGGTGCGTGAAGAGCCGGATTGGGGGTGTGTTCTAAAAGAAATTAGGACGTAGAGAAAGAGATTTGGGGTGCTTTTGTCATGCGAAGGAGAATTGGACTATTCAAGCTGTTTTGGAGTCCAAACTTGTTATCTTTGGATCCTGTGAGATTAGAACACAAAGCTCTTCTGAAAATTACGATTTTCATCTTTTTGGATTCGTCAGAGTTCTAGTTGGTTATGTACTGCTTGTGGTAGCTAGTTTTTGCTAAGGACTTGTACATGGATGTTGTTTGGATCTGGGTTTGAATCATGCGATACTAGCACAACTTTTTGTTAACAAGAGGATGTTTTTTTGCTTTGAGGTTTGCTTCGATAGTTTTGGGTCTAGGTTGAGATTCAGAGACTTGTTTTAGGAGGTTCGGTGCAGATTAAGACCACTCATGTCTGTTTCTCAATTTTGTGTTCTTAGAGAGAAAAAAACGAAAGTGTTCGTAAAGTAAGAGTTGATATATCTTGCGAAGCTTGCTCTCATGGTTGTTTCTCTCTTTCTTGTCTCTGTTCAGCACATGATATCTCCACAGCTCGGAACCTCACATTTTCCTGGACAATCTTCACGCAAGATTTGATATGATTTCGGTGGTGAACTCAACGTGAAAGTTCGGAGTGAGATTTCTTCTCTGTTTGAACTTTGAAGAGAAGATTGACAATCATTAGTGGAGACTAGAATGATGACATAAATGGAGCTAGTGGTTCAGATGGATTACCAAAGGTGCAGTTGGATTCAACGAATGCATCAATGTTTCAAGCATTCATATCGTTCTTACGGTAACAACAGTTTGATGAGCGAAAGGAAGCTTTGACGACTAAGGCAGTTCAAGCAGTGGTCAGCAAGATTGACCAATTTGATGAAAAGGATGTCTCAAGGTACCAGAGACATTATGTGAAGGACTTGGAGCTGAACTGAGTATCAAAAGATGAGATGTTGAGACGTTTGAGTTGGCAGTAGCTCTAGAGATTAGAGATCATGTTAAAATGCTAACGAAGCATTTTGGTAAGGATTGAGAGATGCTTGATTGTGCCTTAATGGACGAGTACTTCTTAAAGGACTATGATCAGATCACCAAGAAGTCATTCTTAGTCCCACCCAGGTCATCCCACGTGGAGCGATCAGGTCGCTTCGAGTGAGGCACTCCACTCCTTCCTCCGTCTTCCCCTCCTCCTCCTCCTTCCTCCTCATTACTTCTAGTACCTCTCTTCTCCTCCTCCTCATTATCTTTTCTCACTTTCATAATTTTCTCTCTTCCTTTTCTCTTTTTTTCCAATTCTCAGTTTATCATTTTATTTCTTTTTGTCTAGTTCAGTGGACTGCACTCGCAACCTCGTTTGGACTAGGGCGATCTAGCCACTCGAGTTAATGATCCAGTTCAGCAGTTGCCCAGCATGAGAAGATTCAACGGTGCTCTAACTTGCATTCAGATCTACGATCTATTTGGTGATTGATACAAACTCACGAGATCCACATGGCATCTTCTGGAGAGAAAGAGGGACAAGAATGTTGAGGGCTCATTGGAGAACCAAGTTTTGGACCAATAGAATTTCAAGAGTTTGATCGATGACATAATATTTTGAAATTTTATTATAAAATTATACTATAAAATTTTATATTTATAAACTATTAATGGAAAAAATAGAAGTATTTTGTGACGATACTACATAATTTTGTCGAGGGTCTGCTAGTGAGCCTATCTCTGGCGAGCATATGTCGATGAAAGATGGACCGCCGAGTAATGCAACGGCGATCAACCGTCGGCAAAGGTCGTGTGCCAACGCTTGACATAAGCTGACGGACAAGCTCCAGAGAATGAGAATCCTTCGGTGGAGATCGTCCGCCGACAGACCGTCGTGTCACTCACTTGCTATCATCTGTCGGCACTTGTCATCGGTTAGTTGATGATCATCGATGAACGACAATCCACCGGCGGTCTGTCATGCAGAATCTACCGCTCAGCAGATCGTCAATCTAATCCTTGACGAATAAATGCCGGTGCTCACCATCTGCTGACGAACGACTGCCAGCGAAAGATGGACGATCGTCGGTGAGAGACAGTCTGCCGAAGTGCACAACAATGAATATCTGTTGACAATCTCTGACAGACCAAAATAAAACCATCCTCGATATGGAGAGCGAATGAGGAAGACGGAAGCAACATGTGTTATTTTTCTCAACAAAATTTTGGCTACAACAGATAGATAATGGTGACTCTTTGGAAATATTTGGATAGTTGACATTGTTAGGAACCACTAAAATTCTATGAAATTAGACCTAATTAATTGTTTTGAAAGTGTTTTAATATTGAGCTTGAAAGGCTTTTCTATCATTGATTAACACTCTCTAAGTATATAAGAGCTCTCAATCTTGGTGTTCATTATTCATTTTCTCTACACAATCTTTCATTTAGTCATTCTTTCATTCCTCTTTTGGTCTCATACCCATCTATAAGTTGTTATCTTGAATCTTTTCATTGTCCTATTTACTACTTGTGTACTTAAAATACATGTATCTGTAACTATCAAAGAGTTTATCGTGTTTGCATATTACGTTTCAAATGTTATTGTACACCTCTTCATACAAAGTGTGAGCATAAATATTATGGTGGAGATCTAACTTTTCTTACCAACAAACTTCGTCCTTCTTTGCTTCTTTCCTCGTATTTGTAAATCTACCCGTTGCATCATTTCCATACTTTGCATGTGGTTAACACACGTAGTTGTTAGACCCTTGAAGCGTCAATATCTGAATTTAGTTTCAATCAATATCATATATATATATATATATAATTTAGAGCTCATTTGAACATCTTATTTTATCAAAACTACTTTCATTGATACTAATTCGTAACATTTCATCATATGGACACTTCACACTCACTATGTCATGAATTATATGTACTTAATAAATGATTATCGTAATCATATAGTTTTGGATTACTCAATCATTTCTATAGCGGTTAGTTCTGATCAAGACTTTGCATAGAGCTCTCCCTCTTTTGTTTAGGGTTCCTCAGTTCATCAAATCTAGATTCCAAGTGATAGCTTAACAACATACCGTACTATCCACTATTTATTCAACCGCAATTAAAATAATTCAGAAGCCAAAGTCAGTTTCTGATGAAAATTGATCTAAGACTCTTAACCTCTAACACATGATCACAGTTGATTCCGAGTTGAACAGATTCACATGGTGAACTAACTATATCTATTATCACTAAAATAATTAAGATGCCAAAGTCTCTTTCTTATGAAATTAGTCTAAGACTCTGAACCTCTAAAATAAAGTGTCTTGTGAATAAAAATTTATATAGATCTTCAAAATATTTTTCTGACCAACCAGCACAACAAAGTCATATGGTTCACATCACTGAACAAAGACTCCGTAGCCCTTCAACGTACAATGAATGATATCCGGACCATCCTTGAGCAACAACCTCCGATCACATAATGTGTAACAATGAAAAGAGATTCGAATCCATCATTGAAAAAACAAAATCAGAGTCCATAATGTGTAGTAACGATGTGGTTTTACTTCAATGAACGAAGCCTCCGAAGTCATCTGGCATACAATGAAAGAGATTCGCATCCACTCTTTAACAACCTCCGGATCCACTATGGACAGAAGTGTGATCGATAATCATCAGACGGTTATGATGTAGCTCGGCACCTTATGAGATGAAGGGTGAAATCTTAATACTTTGATACTTTAGGTTGCGTTAAAATATTTAGGGTGCTTTAGAGTGCACATTTGTAACATGATTAACACTAATGGGTAGTTTATGGACATGGATGTCCATAAGCTAAGTTCCATACACTTTTGTTTGTGTTCAAACCGCCCATGTCTTGAAATGTAAGGTGTTTCTCTAGGATGTTCAGAATCGTGAACAATCTTGATTTTCAAAATCTTGAATGATGAAATTTCTTTAATGGTGTATAGTCAAAAAAGCGTTGCGTGAGAAAAGAACGAGATATTATGTGACGAGAGACTGAAGAATCAACATTCTCAACTGATAAGGACCGAATAAACTTCTGCATGAAGTTGTACTGAGACAACAACTTCAGAACACATCCCAAATTTCTTTAGAGAGCACGATACAAGGTTGCAGCTATACACAAATAGGACATATGGTCATCCACGATACTTGGGTCAAAGTCGCGCCCACAATCTTCTTGCTCAAATGGAGTTGATGATGAACCAACTTTAGCAAACGGTCCAGCTTTTTCCGTCTGTCTCTTATCCGCAGTGCACTTGTACTCCTCAAACCATACTTTCACCTCGTAGTTGTGTGTCACCAACTCAGCACAAAACTTTGTAGTGAACGTGACCTCCGTCAAGTTGCTACCGAAATACAAGACCTGTCTCCAATTCATGAGTGCTTCGCGGAAAAATACACCGCCGCTGAAGAAATCCAATACCACTTGACCCCTCTTCGTCTAATACTGCCATTCCTCCATAAGAGTCATATTCATGAACTAATCACCACACAATTCCCGAGTTATCCAACCAAGTACAAGATATCCCTTGCTTCAATGTATGATGTGATGATTGATGCTCCATCATGACCTCCGGATAAATGTCTAGCTCTTATGTACATGAGCTCTGGTGCTATCCATGCTTGAGAATTCCGCTCGTTCATTGGATATCGAACTCCTTCAAACCACAGACTTTATCTTGACGTTGTGTCATTCCAAGATCTCCAATGCTCACAAAAATCAACGAGCGAACAAAAGAATATCTTCTTTGTTCAACAGTCTTCTTCGTAGTCCCATTCCAGAAAATGGATAAAGATGTTTCTCATGGGAAGGTTGCAGCGTAGTTATCTTTGAAAAAAGATGAAGCTTTCTCCAAAGAGTAGAAGTCATCTCTACACGATGCTTCCAAAATATGATAAGTAGCTCGAGTCGTTCACTCCCAACTCTGTCCATCACATCATCCGGCATACGAATATATAATTTTTTGTCATATGATAATTTACCTCGCATCATCCGCTCATCTTGCAACCACTTCCCCATGTGTAATCTGTTCTAGTGTAGAAACACAAGAATATGATTCTCTTTATCATACAATGCAACAACTGATCGCACAATCTCTGTATGACCCATGGTGAACGTAGTCATCTCCTTTATGTTGTCTGAAGGTTTTCCACTTCTTATCAACATATTACGTCACTGATGACAGATCAAGCTGTTAAGGCTGTATCGCAGATGCAAATCTTGTACACATCTCCGTAAGTTCTACCTTCATGTTGTGTAGTGACATCGAGTTTAGTGATCGCATGAATGGATGACAACCAATGCATCTGATTATCTGAGATTAGCTCACATTGCTTCATTGACACTATAACAATTGAAGTTTTTGATATCATGCGGTTTAGCGCTAATGAACCAACTTTCTCTATACTTTGCTCTCTATCAGAATTTGGACTACACTTCTTTGTTCGCATAGGTTGAGCTCAATGTCCAATTCAGAAGTCTTTGCTGTCCACACTCAAAATTCTTGACTGTTTATCCATATATCGTATTCTCAGCCCACTTGTAAGAAACAATATCTACTCATTGTTCAATCAACCCTCCACCTCGTCAAGAAAATGTTGCAAATGTGGCGTAATTGGATTAGACACAAATGTTGTGAATGTCTGGAGTGCTTTTACAATCAAGAGGTGCTTAAATCAAACGAAGCCATCTAAGGTCCGGGGTGTATAAAAATCTTGTTGACAACGTGATTCTTCTACTAATGGACGATCCATATCATCCATGCATGTCAAAAAGTGAAGTTCTCCCAACTTCGTGTATCTATCTCTGCTCTTGCTAATCTAGAACTCTTCTTTCTCTTCTTGGAAGCACAATTGGAAGATGAAGCTTCAAGCCTGCTGACGTAACATTGCTCTAGTAGTTCGCTCTCCTCCATTCCTTATTCCTTGTTTCTTACTCTCCTCCATTCGAGACATCTGCAAGAAGATATGCATGTTGCAAAACACCTTTTATGGATGGAATGTACAAATTCTTTTGTACAAAATTTCAACTTGAGGGTTATGCTATGATAGATGTTAACAATGGAGAGCAGATCCAAGATGTTCAACCCATGCCGATTGAAGAAGATGATGAAAGATGATGAAAGATCTCAAAATGAGGTGGAGGTAATGTAAAAATCTCGCTTTAATAAGAGCTTGAGAGAAGAAGAGCACTCTCAGCTACATAAAGCTCATTTTGCTCTCACTTCTCTATTTTTAGACCAGTGGTGTTGTAGTTGTTCTCCAAAACGTTTTTAGTGATTTTGAGAGGTTATTGGGTACTATTCATGCAAAGAAGGATATGGTTGGAAAGCTCTACTATAGCTACAATTTGGGCTGAAGAATCGATTGATTTTATCAAGAATTGAGGATGATGTGATCGATTGAGTGGAAGAGATAAAATATATATCCACTGCTACATTTTTGGTTGTTTCCAAAGACGCGTAAGGAGTTTTGAAGAGCTGTGAGTTGGTTTGGAGAGTTGACGACAAGCCGATCATTTTGATACCAAGTGCAGCCAATTCTTGATTTTTTGGACTATCAATCGATTGATTAAAGTTCAATTGTGATGTGATGGGTATTGTGAAATGTGAAAGTAAAAGAATATTGGCTATTTCTCGAGTTCTGGGTCGAATTTCTGAGTGAAACTTCCCAAGATTGAGAGATGGCTCATCAATAAGAAATCTGGAAAGTTTTCATATTCAATGGTTGAAAAGATTGTTCAGGGTTTTGGATCAAACATATCCAGGTTTGTAAAGCTCTTAGCACAGATTAGAGTTTGATCCATATCAGAGATTTGGATTGAGACTTAGATCTGAAAATTGTTCAAGGTAAGATTGAAGGGTCCAATAAAGTTTCATGTGAAGTTTGATCATCATTGGCTGACCAAGTTGGGAGAACTAAGGTCTTAGAGTTTGGAGAAGTTTTTGTTATTAGCAAGTCCAAGTTTTCTACATATCTATTGTCATTCGAGCAATTCAGAAGGTCTTAGAGTTTGCTACTGAAATTACCGTGCTAGCATAAGAGACTATATGGTGAAGATGTGGGACTGATTTCAGCTGTAAGTGACAACCGATCAAACAGCCACGATGAATCAAAAGTCGTTGTTTAAGTTTTCGGAGCTGCTAAGTATCGCCATCGTTGATGCTATGTTGTGAACTGAGTATTGCTTGAGGTGTGCATGCTATAACTTGCTAGAATGCTTAGGAGATCAAGTGTGCAGCAAGTTATATTCGGACTCGATTGGTTTATATATATATGGATATGAAGATTGATTGAGTTCTAAAAGTCGCATATGTCAGAATGCCACACTATAGCATCTTTCGGTTGTAATATGTAGAGTTGTGATAGTTGGATTGACGAGAAGCTAGTAGATAGAGAAACATTTGGATTAAAAGATCGAGATTCAAAGTCAACATGTTGTAACCACATACCTATGCACAACCATATATTTAATGTATTCTGAGACAAAATTGTTGGATCCAACCTTACTTCTCAAGGAGTTTTGCTCCACTTGTAGACCCCAGCTCGTCCAATGATGTGAGCTTGATCTTCATGTCTTGCATTCCACGCATGATCTCCTCAAGGCTTGATCATTCTTCTTCGGAGATACTACAAGTGCCTAGACAACTTGAACAACATGAGCAACTGGTACCACATGTCTAGCAACGAGAACCACTGGCCGAACTACATGAACATATGCTACAATAGTCAGTGTTGGTACTGGTCTCCTAATAGGAACCTTCTCGCGTCTTCGCTGTCTTTTGGTAAGCACACCAACCGCTTCCTCAACCTTCTTCCAACTACTAATCAATACATCGTCTTTCTCTCAGTTCTCCAAAAAGACCTCTAACTTCTCTCATCTACAGCTCAACGAAATAACTCTGTCTTCTTGGACTGCAAGGTCAACTTCTCCATTCTAGTCAGCCAAGAAAACTATTTCTCAAACTCCTTGAGTAACTCAGTAGCTTGTAAACCCTTCCTCGGTTGCTCAACCCAAACCGATTGCTCCATGTGGGGTGTCTCGGGTGGAGTGACTTCAGCTGGGACGTCCCATGTGGAGAGATCGTTAGATTATGGACGGTATAGTAGAAAATTCGACAGTAGTCAACTAACTTTGAAGATCAAAATCTCATCCGTTCATCTTTGTTAGATATATTAATTATTAAATAAAATAAATAAAAATAAATTCATGAAATTCTGTTTATTTAATTTAATTTTGATAAAATTTTATGGACTGAAATTTCACCACAAAATTTCGTACGAACATGGATATCACACTATATATAATCAGATTCACAAATTCATGAGAATATTTGAAAATATAAAAAGAGTATTATAACAAAATGAAGGCGAGACATACGTTTTTCCAAGCAAACAGAAATATCAAATTTTCAAGAAACACATCATATACTCGTGAAAAGTTAAACAGGTCTTTCCATTAAATTTTCCTGAGCATAGACAATCTCCAAGTTTCATATTTTAGTAAGCTTTTGTCGTTACCAATTGCTCATGAAACAGTAACGAGAATGAAGTTTGTATAATCTGTAATCCTAACTTTGTATAATTCTTTAATCCTTTATATAGTCACATTTCAAGAATTTATTTCAATTTAAGTGACTATATACAATTATCACATTCTACACGTCTGCTTCAGTAATGTGATTACAAATGTGATTGCACTTCTGATGGTATATTGTTCACAGTTAAATAACTATTAGAAATAAAAGATATTGATAATTTCAGATCACATGGGGCCTATACTTTAAACCTAGTCACAGGCAGATAGTCCATTTACTGAAAGGAACTCCTCTTCCGCGATATTACTATCTTTATTCTATGATCGGATAAGGAACATTCCAGTTCAAATAAGCTGCTACTGGAAGAAATTAACTTTCCTCTATATAGTTAGTGAATGTATATCTAGCACAGATATATATTCACTAACTAGGATACTCACCTCATGTACACTTAGAAAGCCGGAGTGCTTTCTAAGTGTATTCTAGTGTACAAAAAGCATCAATTAATGTGTAAATGAAATGATGATATGTTTGAACTCGATCTCGAACTTATACTTAGTAGTGCGAGAGTCGTATTACACTTATGGGTTCTCAATGGATCTGTTGGCAACTCCAGGGCTGCTTAACACTTAACCGTTATAGAAAATTGTTTTTTATAATAACTTATTATAATATTCTTACATAACTTTAAAACTTTATGTATTTACCGACAGCATAAAACGTAGTTAGGTTTACAAGACCTTGGGAAAGGATATTAACCATTCTCTATAGCTACATAGACAGGAAGTTAAAAGTAGTTGGAAAGATAAGGGTAGTTGGAAACGCCCATGATCTTGGCAGATGTTATAATCAATTTATTCCTGAGTTATATGCAACAAAACTCCCAATCTAAGTTATTCTTTTTTGTGTTAATAAAACCCTCGTTCATATTTAATTTCATATTTTAGAGAGATATTATGTATGCAACATACTGGAGTTCTAGCAGGAAAGAAACGAGGACAAGCTTGGAGAGCCGAAGGAAAATCTTAGGGCACCATTGGTGCAGACAGGGCACGCCTTGCATTGTTATCAGAAGTAAAATCTGTTTCTGTTTAAATAAACTCTTGCCCATGGATTGTTAGTGAAAATTTTACTTTAGTGAGTGTCAAGTTAGATTATAGACTAATCTCAATAAGAGAAATAAAATTTACATAAAGATTAAATATTGAATATATGCAAAAAGTGATAAAGATTCCCAAAAATAACTCATGTGAAACCCTTCAAGAAGAAATAAGATAAGTGTACTATCTACAAGTTAAAGTTTAATTTATCATCGTATCTTTCTGGTGCAACTGGTATAGAAATTTATATATAACAGCATTTTAGACCTGGTCCTTTACATGATTCAGTTAAATTTATATTCCAGAAAATGGAGACACGTAACTCTAATCTTTAATTTCTTTTCACTTCGGAGGTGACTATATAGCACGGGTGCTCACTACATGCAACTCTTACAAATTTTTTTATATAAAATCATTTTTAGACTACGCTCTTTAAGTTAATTAGTTAAACTCTAACTCTCAAAAATGGGAAACATGTCACTTTATTTTTCAAACTATTCATTAAAAACCCAAAATATGAATACGAGTACTAGTGCTCCTGGTAACACAGATTACCTTATATTGTGGGTTTGCCTTCAGAGAAGTGAGAAATTTAACAGTTATGCAGAACATGATTATGGTGGTTATTTCTTCATCTCAATTTAGAATATATGGAGAGTTACCAGCTTGTTGTACCTCCATCTGTCTGTTGTGAGATCGAGTGTTTTGCTGGTGCAAGGGCAGCTGCATAAAGTTACATTGCCAAAGTGATCTAAATGTTAGTTGAATAACTTAGTTCTTTTTGGAGATCTATTACTAACATGTGACCTCAAAACTCAAAAGAATGAAGATTATTGCGTCACTCATTGTGGTATTCTCCATAACAAAGAGAATTCTCACTAACCTCAAGTATGAGTATAAAAGCATGGAAAGAATATACTTTTTTTCCCGTATTCTCACTAACCTCAAGTATGAGTATAAAAGCATGGAAAGAATATACTTTTTTTCCCGTAGTGTTCTTTGAGTCTGAAAAAAAGATTCAGTTTGGCTCCAAGAAACCTCTAAATCTTCATCTTAACATTTCTCTGTGAATACTAAGTAGTTTTCTTTGAGATGAATCATAGTTTGTAAAGCTAGTGAATAGTTCATTGAAATCACGAGCAGTATCCAGTGGTGGCCTGAGCACACCGAATAGGTGCACCGCACTTGACCTTCATCACTACTATACTACATTGGACCCCCTAGTCCAATAGTGTTCTAGAGTAGATCCTCCCTATAGTAAACCTCACTGTAGAGAACTTGATCACTAAAAGAATTTCAAAGCTTATCATACTGTATACAACAGACAGGTTACCGCTACACTACACAGGTGCAAATCGAGACCATAAAATTTACAAAATTTTGCTTGATTATATCCTTGATATATTTTATCAAGGATATGATGTAGTGTTTAATCACACTTTTGACAAGTTACTGAATGTGAACTAGTTATTTTGTCATGTCAGACTGCACATATCAACTTTTCTAGCATGTATAATCTAAAATGTATGATCTGAAACAACTGATTTGAATTAAAGAGGATTTAGTAATGTTTTGTTCACTCACTGTCAAGATAGTAAAACGAAAAGTGAGATGGCAAAATAATTGAGTTTACTGTTGATATAACATCAAAGTTGCGAGCAATTAATACATCATTAAGAGAGATGTGAATCTAACAAATTTCTGCAAATGAACGAGTTATCACTATACGAAACATCACTTTATGGACATTTTAGTGTGTTAGAGCCACTCAAACCTAACCTTTATGGCTTTACTGTCATCATCATAAATATTTGTTTGGTAACTTTCGTACCACCAACAGTGGTGGTACATAAAACTTTTACTTTATCGGACGTGACTTCCATAAAGTTTTATTGTATCTAAACTGATCATTGTAAGTGATAATACTTTATGCATTAAATAGTTTAATTCACGTGGTAAAGATCCAGTTAAAGGAGAATAAAAATATTAGAATATCACTACAGAACACAATATAAGCGTTTCAAAACATATTTGCTTGTGTGGAACGTTGTACAAGATGTTCCACACAATCTATTTTTCATTAGTCCGCATTTACCTCCAGGTTTGAAATAAAATGATAAACTTAGTCTAAAAAAAACCTTAAAAAATATAAAATACCTAACTCCTGTAGCAGATTTACAGTTCCAGCTTTGAGTCTCCCTTATTTCCTTTCTGGGACTAGACATCGAACTTAGTCTTGTTTCTTCGTAACGGCTGAGTAGCTGCGTCTGGGCACTCCGTCAAGGCACACATCGGACAAAATACTCTTCGTCAAACCTTATGACGTCCGTCAATTATACGACGTTCTGTTGACGGATGAGGCTTTGTCGGTCAGATACATTGTAGACGAAAATTAACCGTCAAGCATCATACTTTGCTGCCGGTTCGTCTGAAAACGATTTCTTTTGAGAATCATCCAAATCTCCGGTTACGCAGACGGCCAAGCAGTCGAGGAACACTGTGCTTTGTGAAAACACGTTTCTTTAGCGGTCTATTTGATGTAGTCAGATACTTCTTCTGACTGCATAACCGATGGAGTCGGAATGCAAAAATATGCTGTTCAGTTTACGCAGCCATGTTAGTTCCATGAATTCTTGTTAGTTGACAAATGTCGAATTTTCTACTATATTGTTAATAATCTAACATTCGTTCTACCTGGAGGTTGAAGTCGCTCCACCCGGTACACCCCACATGGAGCAATCGGTTAGCTCCACCCCGTCATCTCGCGTGGAGCAACCGGGTCGCTCCAAGTGAGGCGTTCCACTCCTTCCTCCGTCCTCCTGCTCGTCCTCCTCCCCCTCACTACAAAATTTATATTCTAGAAAATGGTGACACATCACTCTAATCTTTAATTTCTTTTCATTTCGGAGGTAACTATATAGCAGGGTTGCTCACTATATACAACTATTACAAAAGTTTTATATAAAATCATTTTTAGACTATGCTCTTTTTAAGTTAGTTAAAATTTTACTCTCAAAAATAGGAGACATGTCACTTTATTCTTCAAACTATTCTTTAAAACCCAAAGTATGAATACGAGTACTCTTGCTCCTGGTAATAGAGAATATCTTATTTTACGGATTTATCTTTAGAGAAGTGAAAAATTTAACTATTATGCAGAACATGATTATGGTGGTTATTTCTTCATCTCAGTTCAGAATCTATGAAATAAAGAATCAAATTAAAGCTATTACTAGCTTTAGAAACTATGATTCATCTCAAAGAAAACTACTTAGTATTCACGGAGAAATGCTAAGATGAAGATTTGGAGATTTCTTAGAGCAAAAAATTGAATTTTTTTTCAGACTCAAAGAATACTATGGGAAAAAAAACAATATTCTTTCCCTGCTTTTATACTCATAATAGAGGTTAGTGAGAATTCTCTTTGTTATGGAGAAGATCACAATGAGTGACGCAATAATCTTCCTTCTTTTGAGTTCTGAGGTCACATGTTAGTAATAGGTCTCCAAAGAGAACCAAGTTATTCAACTAACATTTATATCACTTTGGCAATGTAACTTTATGCAGGTGCCCTTGCACCAGCAAAGCACTCTCTACCTCACAACTCGACCTCACACAGCCTCCTGACAACGAACGGATAGGGGTACAACAAGCTGGTAACTCTAATCTTCATTGAAATCACTAGCAGTACCCGATGGTGGCTTGAACACACCGAACAGGTACGTCGCACTTGGCTGTCATCTCATTTTACGGAGGTTCTACTGTATTAGAGCCACTCAAGCCTAGCTTTTATGGCTTTACTTCTATCGTCATAAATATTTGTATGATAAATAGATGTATAACTTACGTACCACCAACCGTGGTGATACATAAATTTTTTACTTTATCTGAAGTAACTTTCATAAAGTTTATTGTAGCTAAACTGATCATTATACATGATAATACTTTATGCATTAAATAGTTTAATTCACGTATTAAAGATCCAGTTAAAGATTTTGAAAAAAATAAAAATATTAGAATATCACTACAGAGCACAGTATAAGCGTTTCAAAACATTTCTGCTTGTGTGGAACGTTGTACAAGAAGTTCCACACAATCTATTTTTCATTAGTTCGCATTTACGTCCAGGTCCGATATAAAATGATAAACTTAGTCTTATTTTTTTTAAAGAAAATCTACGGTGCACTTTAACACCTAAGTTCTAAGTTCTATAGACCCATTCATGAAATGATTTACATATTTATACGTAACTCCTGTAATTAACATAACTCCTGCAGCAGATTTACAGTTTCAGGTTTGAGTCTCCGTATTTTCCTTTCTGGGACTGGACATCGAACTGAGTCTCGTTTCTTCGTAACGGTGGAGTAGCTGCTTCTGGGCACTCCGTCAAGGCACACTTCGGACAAAACACTCTCCGTCAGAGCTTCTGACGTCCGTCAATTATACGACGCTTTGTTTACGGACGAGGCTTTGTCGTTCGGATAACACTGTAGACGAAAGTTAAGCGTCAAGCATCATACTTTGCTGCCGGTCCGTCTGGAAACGATTTATTTTGAGAATCATCCCAGTCTCCGCTTATGCAGATGGCCAACCAGTCGAGTAACACTGTACGTATGTGAAAACACGTTTCTTTAACGGTCTATTTGACGCAGTCGGATACTTCTTCTGTAATGCAAGAATATGTTGTTCAGTGTACTCAGCCTTGTTATTTCCATGATCCCTTGTATTCCATAGACTCTTCGATCATTTACCTTCAGTAGTAAGTCGCCTCTACACTCGATGGTTTAGTTGCGATATCTAGGTTGTAGTCGTACGTCACAGTCACGAGCACGGTTGGCAATTTGGAAGTTCTACATTCTTGAGGTCACCTGCTCCATCCTACTCATGTTGCTATTTCTGACAGGTACTCGACTGCAAGTGGATTGAACTCCGTCTGGCTGAAACTTGAGTTTCCCGTTATGTAATTGTCACACCTTCTTGCAACTGCACCACTCCTCGAGTGTGATACGCTCGGTTTTATGACAATTGCCCTGCTCTTATCAGTATCTTCAGTGGAAGTCATTTCAAGCCCGCACCTCTCGTGCATACCGAGGGCAATATCGGACTAGAGCAGATTGAAAACCTTCTGGTCCATACATCACATGGGATAGCGCAGATTCTAGGCTTGAAGTCTGATTTAATCTTACCTTTGAACACTAATGAAGTTAACTCAAGGTCTCCAGATGACTAGAATCTCGGCTAGGGTTGGGTTCTCCCGAGATATGGTCGGTAGATTTCCCCACTTGTCTCACTGGCACCAGGAACTTGCTAAGAACTGCGAAAATTGTGTGAAGAGCATTGGGTGATCGTTGCAGTTAATATAAGTGAGAAGTGAATCATATTCTTGTCGTGTAAGCAGTTCATACTGAATGTATCTAATCTAGGCAGCACACTTGAAGCTCGACTGACACCAGAAATCTCAGCTTAGTTAAGTTCTTCAGGGTAAGGAAAAGTAGGAGCTCGAGAGAGTTTCAAACCTGCTTTGGAGTGCAGCATAAAACTGACTCCAGAAATCTCGGCTTAGATAATTAGCTGGCAGGCTCCATAATGGTGTTACATTAGACATCTAGGTGGTGGTCCATGCCAGAAAGCAGACAATGACAGAAGACGAGATTGAGTGTATCGAATTCCTCATTGATTCATCAAGGTTACCCGCCGTAAAATATCTAGAAACTGAAAACAAACCTACAGTCCTCAGAAGCGTCTTCTTTTGCAGGTGCATGTCCCATATGTTGAAAAGAAGCAGGTTCGGTTTGACCGAAAACTGCACGACAGCGTTCAAAGTTCAAACCTCCTGTCAGGATATTATGATTAAATCCTCCTAACTATTTGTTCAACCAAGTCAGACAGTTTAGATTGTCGAAATCTGAACCTATGGGAGTGGCGAGCTCCCTAATTATAATTCTGCAACTGATCGGATGGTTGGATTACCATTTTCGGTCACTGTTTTAGGAATCAGCTTATAGAAAAATCCGCCCGCGGCCTAAGTCTCAACCGAGTTTAGTTGTTTGCCCAGGTGTAAACTTAAATCTGGCCTGGTGACATTTCTTTCCAGTTCTAAGACTCCTGGAATGTCCTTAATGAAGTTGAACACGAAGGATCGCCAGCCAGATCTTTGAAGTTTCCCCGGCAGTGAGTTTGAAAAGACGTTTAGCACCAGTTTAGTATAGCCTATAAGCATTCCTTATGCATAACAAAGGACCAGGTACTGCTGGAGACTACAGATATCTGGAAGCTTGAAGTATGACGCAAGGTATAATGTGAGGTAGACTTACAAACAAGTAATATCTGTTGAGAGGTCTGTGTAGAACCTCTGCATTGAGTCTGCAACAACTAACTTGAAGACTCACGTACCTATCTGTCACCATCCTCCTAATTAATCAATACGTTATGGGGCCGGCCCGATAGAGTGAAAGAATATGTGACTTGACTTTTACAGCCCGGTTTCTTAACTTCACATTATAAATCTTCTCAGTCCGTCCGGCCTTTAAAATATTTTGTCATAGAGTCCCGTAGGCTACGCAGTTTGTCACCGTTTGATTTAAATCTCCTTTCTCTCGTTTCACGTATGGAATTCCGAACAGAAGCTACATTGTCTGCATATGCATATCGTGGTAGATTCATTGTGCCACAGGATTGTTTTAGGAAGTACTCTTTATCAAGAACGGGAAAAATCAGGATCTAAACATAATGTTTAGATTTGAGAAAAAGCTGAGAAAAAATCCACGGAAAGAAAGAATCGACGGGGAACAGGAGAGGCGAGACGCGATCATGCGCATGGCCTCCTCAGCTATGTATCCGAATGATCGAGGGAAAAGCAGAAAGAGAGATGGGACAGAGTGGGTGATCATGGTAGGTGTACAATACCCGACTCACTATCTTGAACACGGATGAGATTGTTGACTGAAGGCAGAACTCGCACTTGAGGAGTAATGGCGATGGTTCCTGGCACCAGGCCTAGGCGAAGCACATGACCAGTGGGGAAGCTCAACGAAATTACAGTATAAATATGTGACGCCTCCACCATCCTGATCATCATATTCACTCCCCGTTTGCGTTTTACAATCTGCAGACGTTAGGGCCTGGCTCACTCGTCCTTTCCTAGCAGTTCATATATTCGAAATCTGTTTGAGTCGCTCAACCATTCTCCTAGGCAATGGGGCGCAGAAGTGTGCAGTTGGAGGTGTTGGTGTTCACCTTGTTGGTGATGATTGTGGCGGCTGCGGGCCAGGGAGGCTGCCCATCGGTGTCGAGCTTCAACGCCTGCCTCGCCTATGTGCGTAACGACAACAACGTTCCTGGCCATGACGATCCATGCTGCGTTTTGATCCGTGCCACCACCGAGTCCTGTCTCTGCGACACCGCTCGCAGCAATAGCGCCATCAATCTGCAGAAGGCGCTTAGTCTTGCGAAGACTTGCGGCCGCAACGTTCCAGCCAACACTTACTGCGGAAGTAAGGCTTGCCCACTCCTCAGTCTCCTGCGAAGATCGGAGTGCATTGTCGCTCTTCTGCATCTTTCCTCCTCACTTGGCCCTCTAGATCTCTAACCTCGTGATCAGTTCGTTGGTTGTGCATGTGTAGACGTCAGAGTTCCGAACTAGAGCGACGACGTGGCGATGGCGGCACGCTGGCACAAAGCTTGATGTGTCCCATGGAAGAGCGGGATGACATGCGGGTTTGAATTCGAATTGAAGGAATCCGTCCATAAACGGGCTGTCAGAGTCAGTCACTGGAAGTTGGCTTTCCAGATCTACAGCAGCTTGCCAGAGTGAAATTGATAGCTTACATTACCCTAACAAAACTTCCCAAGTTACCATGCCCTAGATCATGCTTGCTCTTCTACCACTACTTTCTCCTCGTATGCTTTCCGTTTTGCTTGTTTTTAGTTTGTCCAGATTTGTTCTTGGAGTGCCTGGAATGAATCTGTTAGGCAGCATAACTGTGTGCCGAACACACAGCTAGCAATGTTTGCGTTCATCCATCAAAATAAAGTCTTTAGCAAATTCAAATCCCTGAATGAAATGTCTCCAAAGAAGACCAAGTCCTGATGCTTTGCATGCATACTCAGTAAATATACCGATATGCATTAGGAGTAATATAAAGAACATACGGCCAAGAGCGTGACACGCACCTGACGTGGAGTTTCATGATCATTTGTGGTAGTCTCTCCTACATGATGGAAATCATCGCCAACACACAAGCATCTATAGAAGTGTTTGTGCACGAGTAGAATGGAATTAACGAGTTCTGGAGGAGTACAAAAGTTGACCACAGTGGTCTTTCATGACCTACATCGAGCCATCGTTCCTTTTTAGTTGTGGTGCCGGAATATAAGACTTAGTGATATATTCTAAAGAGCAAAGTTTCCAAGCATGTGGAGAAACATCGTGTGTACGCACCAACACATGTCTCCTGAACATGACAGGTTTGGGAGGATTGTCGAACTTGGATATGTAGACGAATTGAAGTTAGCAGATTTCATATTCAGCTGTCAGTCTCGACGAGGACCTTGAAATTCAGACCACTAGAGATCACTCAAGAGTTCTTTTATAGGAACGCCTTTGGGAACGGATATCAAAATGTCTACATTACGGTCAAGGTTTTGGTAGATAGTCGTAGTTGGATATTACGTTATCACAATATCCAACTATGAGTATTATTACAAGGATGTTATGATCGTCTTTTATTCCAGGTATAATATAAAAACTGTCATCTAAAGGTAATATATCGAAACTTCACTAATTATGTAGTTTGAAAAAGTAGTCATGCTCAGACTCTACTATTTGATAACAGCTTTGTTTTGTAAGGTAAGGTATTATATAAAACCGATGTATTGATAAAGAAAGATTTTTAAAACAACGGAAATATACACATCAATAATCCGATATATATTTCTGAAAGGAAAATTCACAGACAGGAGTTGTCACTTACTGATTTTACTCCATAGAAGTAAAAGTGCGCATAGTAGAAGTTCGTATGTAATACATTTTGTTTAACATGTTATATAAAGACTTGAATATTTCTCCCGTTTCTGGGAGACGGCATATGCAGGTTTCCTGAAAAGGATAACACCACAACTTGCAGTCCCTCTTATCTCAGACCAAAGTCGTCGGAAACCCGTTCATATTTTGATGTCATTTGCTACGTAACTTTACCGTAACACATGCCGACCAGGTATGCTTTACGGAGCTCGAGTACCTGATGAACAACTGCATAAGTTTTTCTTCCTTTCTTCATAAAGAAAGAAAAACTCGAGAAACACCGAAACCAGATCAAAATCGTTCAGAAAGATGCACGTGTTTCTAAACTGCATTCGGTCCAATATAGCCATTGAGTAGCTCAAATTAGTCTGATCCAAATCGATCACCATTAGAACATAAAGTTTGAACACCACTAGCTCTAGTATAGCATTGGCAGTGCAGCATCAATTGCAAGAGGCCTTGACTTAAAGTTTATTTGTTTTTGTAGTTATCTTCTTCCTTTCTATTTGAGTTATCATGGAGACAACAGAAAGAAAAGGAAATGTCGGACTCCATATTGTGGTATAGAACCCAAGCATTTCCTTTCATCTTCTTTCGAAATTACATATGGTAGGGAAGAGAGGATATCTTACTAGCTGAGCGATCCGTGATTTGCCTCGCATGGCAATGTCGTTTCCAACTCTGGTGTCACACAACTCGACGCATTATAATTCAAACGATCCCCACTCCATCTTCAGTATTCCCTACTACTGACTGTTAGTAACTTGGTACATTGGGGATCAAATCAGACAGCTTGGCGAGATCTGACCCTTTTCGAAGGATGGCGAGCTCTCTGCAACTGATTCAATGTATTACCAGTTTCAGTCACGTGCATGCTAGAGGATCAGCATACTCCCCTAGGCCTCACTGGGTTCATCAATAATCGAGTTTAGGGCTTGCGTATGCTCTGGTGTACTTTCAATCTGGCCGTGTAACATTTACACCAACCCTACAAGTTCTAAGACCAGTTTGGTATACAGCAAATAAGCTTCCCGTATGCATGATAAGGATACTGCTACTCAGGACTACAGGTATCTGGAAACTTCAAGTAAGACGCAAGGCATACTGTGAAGTAAACTTCCATACAAGTCGGAGTCTGTAATAACAAAGATTCCCAAACCTATCTGCCTTCTAATGAATACAGTCATCAGTCTGCGCGATAGAGTGAAAGAATATGTGGCTTCAATTTTACAGCGCGGTTGTTAACTCAACGATTAAGATCTTTTGCAGTAGACCCTTGTAAGTGCCGCTTATGCAGTTTGCTAGCGCTTAAACCCCCCCTCTCCATATAAAAGGGGCCCCAAGTTTTTCCCGGTCATTTGCCCCAGAGGTCTCTGACAGATGGCAGCTCTGACTCTCGCGGGTTACCCTACCTCTCGCAGCTCCTCCAAGTTGCGGTGGCGTGAGCCGTCTCCTGTCTCCTTGTAGCCGTTCACCGTTTGCTCGTCACTTCGATCGCTTGCCGTTTGTTCGTCGTTTCGCTCGCATGCAGTTCTTCGCTTGTTCTTTCGTGCTCTATCTCGCTCGTTCGTGTTGTGCGTTTTGAAAATTGATAATTTTTCTCGCTCTCGCTCTCGCTGTCGTCAGTTTTTCTCTCTTCCTGCTGCGTGACTATGAACATTACTGATGCGACATTTCCGTAAGAGGTCATTCATTCTGCGGTGCATTCGATCTCGCTGGATTTCTGCAGTTGTCGAGGAGAGTCCTTCTCAGGAAGGGCGAGCCTTCTGATGTGATCGGCTTCTCGAAATGATAGAGATTGAATACAAAGACAAGAGCCAAGCTGGTTGTCTACAACGACCAAGGTCTCTCACAAATATCAAACTCTGTTTGATAGTCAATTATTGCTCAACAGAATCAATTCTCACCCACTAGGAGATCGATTCATCTTGAAACACAACAATAGAAGAAATCTGAAACTTCAACGCTTTATTTCTTTACTTGCACCAGAAACACAACAGAAATTTCTCAGAATTCCAACTCCAACCTTCTCAATCCCAATGTTCCTCTTCCACTCAAATAGATGTTATTTGTTCGTCAGATTCATCTCAAAATCAGTCTAGTAAATGAAATTCAGACCCCTAACTCTTATTTCTTTTTTTGCGTCAACCCTCAACTGAAAACTCTCAGAAATTTGATCCAATGACGATCAAAAGTCCTCCACAGACTATCAAATCGATCTCCTCTATAACACTATCTCTTGTCCATTCAAAAGATAGTTTTGCCTCCAAATAGTATAATAGACAAGGTTCAAGCTCCTAAACACTTATCTCTTTCTTTACAAAGACCTCCCTATTCAATTCTCTCAAAAATTTGATCACCTTAGCCCCAAGCTTCTTATGCGCGTCTGGATGGCTTCCTCCTGAGCAAAAGATAGAATACTCCCTTCATGCGACGTCGACTGTTTCTTCAAATCCTAATCCCTTGTTAAGCTAAGGTCCTTATAAGTATACGTACTTATCAGGTAAGCATGTCCCCTGCTAAGCTAAGCCCTTATTATATACGTAACAATCAAGAAGGTCCATGTCAAACTGGACCCTTGATTAATAAAATTTTTCCGACTCTCGATGTCATCTTGATGCCACCTTGAATATACTCACAAGCCATCCAATGTAGACCGAAGTTCCAACACTTATGAGATCACCGCATAGAGCTTACAACCCCCCAATATGCGCACCAGGTATCTCTCAAGGTATATTTAAGGTGGCATGCGGAGGCTTAAGTCAGGAAGCCCATTCTGAAGTTTCGTTTCATCATGTGGAATGCCACGCACTATGACATTCACCCCCTCCAAACTTGCACATCCTTCCGTATGTGCCAACCTCCACTAGTCTCCAAGGTTCTCTAACTTGTCATCGTCCTCTTTGACGTCTTCAACGCCTTTGTCAGGTAGCAGATCTGCATCAGCATCCATCATTGATCTGACTTAAAAAATCCGGCTAGCTCAACAGATTCTCCTCTTCTTCTGAACAACTTGATACGCTTGCAGGCGATAAGAAGCCTTAGAGGTGTATCATCAAGCTCCTACAAAGAATAAGTAGCATTTTGATACACTTCTAAGAAAACATACGAACCAAACCACCTCTTAGAATATGACCCATCATCAATTTAATGGGCATGTACTCAGTCGTAGTGCAGTGTGTCGTCTTGTCTGCTCATAGAGCAAAGGAGAGCAACCTAGGTCACTGTCTATGCCTACCATCACATACGTTTACCAGGGCTTGAACAATCAATGGATGCCCTCTCTTGCTCTTATCAATCCCCTTCGGATTCATGACAATAGTGAGTTTGGGTTTCACTCCGTCTTGGACAAAGAACTCATTCATTTTTGTACAATGCAACTCTCCTATGTCTGCACGTAATCTTCTTATAGATCCATATCTACATATAATATCTTTAAGAAGAAACTTACATATCTCTTCTGTGATCTTCGTCTTCAGAGCTCGTCCTTCCACAAAGTTGTGGAGGTCTTCTCGAGCAACATCAAGTACCTCATACCTCATAACACGGGAGGCATCACTACAAAATCAAGAACTCATTGAAAGTGAATACTAGGTGGATAAGTTGGTATCAGGCCATCTCTGTAACGTACCTTTGAGTAAAATTGACAATGCAAGCATGAACTCACAAAGTTCACCACATCTTGATAAAAGTCTTTTCCACCAGTATCGCTCTTTTAATTTTGTGTAGGTAGCCCAAGCTCCTGGATGTCCGGCGCACAAGATGTCATGAAACTCCTTCATCAGCTATTGCTGGTCTGAAGATCATCTATGGAGCATGAGCACCAATCAAGAACAACAGCATGAGCACATCAACATGAGCACCAATCAAGAACTCCTGATCTATCTTCATAGCAGTAACAGCTCTACAGTTTATGCTTTACTTGAGGATAATTACGTTGTCTGTCTATCAAGATTCGAGTTCTAAATCTAGAAACAAACAGCACACTATCTGCACCTTCTTGATCAACTGTCCATCCAATCATCTTTGGACTCGTGTCCACTATTAGTATCACATGTCTCTCTCTCTCATAGTTAAGTCTCCTTATACAGGTGGAGACTTCAAAATCTCCTTCAACCGTTTCATCGTGTCATGATGCTCTTGTCGTCAAGTAAACTTCCTCTCCTTTCTCATAAGCGCATATAAAGACTCGACAATGTGTGCATAATGAAGAATACTTATATACAAACTCTCAAGAAATGTCGAATCTCAGTGATATTGGTACAATCTGCTATCGTTACTATAGCATTTATCTTCTCTAGGTTCGATCTTCTTTTAAATGTATCACACGAATGATCAACCATCATAATCTCTGACATTCCAAATGAGACTTAGTACTTGGCAGAGTGAGGTGTACTTTCTCTCAAGTACCAAGTCCAGAATCCGAAAATTTTAGTGTTAGAATCCGAAGGAAGTGTTAGACTTAAATTCGTTAAGTTAAACGACTTTGTTAGGAAGTACCGGGCGAAAAATTATTCACTAACTGATGAGATTTCGAAATATGGAACTTGGATTTGAGATAAAGCTGAGCAGAAGTCCACGGAAACAAACAGTCGGCGAAAGGAGATGCGAGACGCGATCATGCGCATGGCCTCCTCGCTATGTATCCGAATGATCGAGGGAAAAGCAGAAAGAGAGGTGTGATATATTGGACGATAGGTGTAGGATACCGACTAACAATCTTGAACACCGGGTAGATTGTTGACTGAGGCGAATTCACATTGTTTCAACTGCCTGGGAGTAATGGCGGACGGTTGCCGGCACCAGGTGAGCACATGACCAATGGGGAAGCTAAAACGAAATTACAGTATAAATATGTGACGCCTTCACCATCCTGTCATCATTCCTAGATTGCGTTTTACAATCTGCAGACGTTAGGGCCTGGCTCACTCCTCGTCCTTTCTAGCACTTCATATATTCGAAATCTCTTTGAGTCGCTCAACCATTCTCCTAGGCAATGGGGCGCAGAAGTGTGCAGGTGGAGGTGTTGGTGTTCACCTTGTTGGTGATGATTGTGGCGGCTGCGGGTCAGAGTGGCTGCCCATCGGTGTCGAGCTTCAATGCCTGCCTCGCCTTTGTGCGTAACGACAACAACGTTCCTGGCCATGACGATCCATGCTGCGTTCTGATTCGCGCCACCACCGAGTCCTGTCTCTGCGACACCGCTCGCAGCAATAACGCCATCAATCTGCAGAAGGCGCTTAGTCTTGCAAAGACTTGCGGCCGCAACGTTCCAGCCAACACTTACTGCGGAAGTAAGGCTTGCCCACTCCCCAATCTCCTGCAACGCTCGGACTGCATCGCCACTCTTCTAGATCTGCATCTTCCTCTTCACTTGTCCCTCTCTGACCTCATGATCACTCGGTTGTTTGTGCATGTGTAGACGTCAGAGTTCCGAACTAGAGCGATGGCGCGGCAATGGCGGCACGCTGGCACAAGCTTGATATGGCCACCGAAGAGCGCCATGACATCGGGTCACGTTTGAATGTAATGAGACCATCAAAAGGTTGGAGCTCCTAACGATCTGGCGGAATGACTCACTTGAGACTGGCTTTTTAGTTCTACAGCAGCTTTCCACTTTGAGAAGTTACATGAAAGTAATGAAAGCTTCATGTGTTCTTAGGCGAGACGCTTGCTCTTGTAGTCCTCCCCAAGTTCCAATCACTTTCTGTTATCGCTTCTATCTACTATAGTTTGTCCAGATTCGTCTGCAATACATGTGCCGAGCACACAGTAGCAATGTTTACTGCTGTACGCAGCATACATTGATTCTTTGTGTTCGTCTATCTAAATAAAGCCTTCGGCACACTCAGACATGAGTTTCCTGTAACATCTCCAAGAAAGATGCAAGCTTCAACTCTCGTTTTGTCCACACACAAACAGAAGTTCGTCATATTTGCCTTCAAGTTGGACCTTTTTCCTGTGTTGTCGTAATATTCACGTTTTCATTTTGTTGTTTCTAATATTTCAAACGATCATGTCCTCCAAGGTAACAACGAGCAAGTAGGGAGTCTTTTGTTCGGAGTTCTGTTACCGATATCCAGATCGTAAAGTTTGCAGTATGCATTAGACTAACAGTTCATTGTATGAAGTGCACCACAAGACTTTATCATGCGAGATGGAAGATACCAGGTAGCGTGAAAATGGGGGTCCAGACAAGAGAAGAGGTACACCTTGAAGTGTTTATTAGGGGGAAAACCAACCATCTTGAGAAAGTTGAGGCGAATGAAACAGGACAGGACGAACAGCCGCATAGAAGCCATGGGACTACCAAACTAGAAAAGCTAGCAGGAATGGTAGCGGAGTGGTAGCAGAGAGACAAGCTGGAGTAACAACGTAGACCAATATTGAAGAAAACGAAAGCTAGTTGAAAGACCCTGTAGAAGATTGGCAAGCTGGAACGGTAACGTCGACACGCACACAGCTGTGAACCTAGGACGTCGTAAAACCAAGTGAGGAAGACAGATTAAAATAACCTGCAAGTAACTAGTAGCTATAGCTAGCTAAAGCAAACGACAGGTGTACCGAAAACCGAGTGATGGTGCTTTGCAAATAGCATGCAGGCATAGCGAAGATTCCAGCAACAAGCGCCATAACTTGGTAAAAGGAGGCTAGGAGCAGTGCCTGGGACTCAGCAAAGAAGTAAGGATAAACGTCAAAGGAGCACCCTGCAAAACAGAACGTAAATTGTGCTACCTATTGCTAGTAGCAAATCAAACAAGACAGCGCGACTCATTGGACCGCAATGGGCAACGGAAGAAAATATGAGTCTCAGGACCACAGCAGATTGTTCGGTGCCCAGAACGAGCGCCGCCCTGCTGATCGGGCTCAACGCTTGTAGCTGTACTGCTATCATGACCAATTATCCGAAGCGTATGGCTAATTTCATTAAGACGCTATCCAGTCGATCTAGTAGCACAAAGTAAAGTTTAAGGAATGGAAGAAGAAGTGGGATTTGGAACTTGCAACTGCTGGGTTTTTTATTATATTTTCAGCAACATACTGATGAGAAGAATAATCTGCATGGTAGATTCTGTACAGAGTCAGGCGTAGGATGTATCCAAATCCGCATCTAGGGCAATGAAATGTACATGTATGGATATATAGATGAATCACTGCAGTCGGAGGTCTCATGATGTTCCGCATCAGTCTGAATATCCAAGCTATCAAAGCTCTGTAACAAAAGTGCCCCCGAGTCAAGAACTCGGGATGGATCCGGATAGATCATGATGAGCTGTGTGCCGTGGAAAGTGAGGGACGAAATGAAGGAATGAGAAGTCTCTGGCTCTAATGAATGGCCATGGTACTTGGGCCGTGAGGAATGAACGTCGAATGCTTTTGATCTAAGTGGATCCGAACGTAAGTTGCTATAGCAGCAGTCGCAATGATCTGGTCAGGTAATTACAATGTCAGTACGTCGGCGTGCAAGCAAGATATACATGTCTAGGGCTCGGCATCGGTCTCCTTCTTATGGACTGATAGTTCGGTCTCCTTGAAGGCGCTTCCGCTGTGGATCGATGCATCATACTTCTCTCCGTCGCCCCACAAAGCGTACGCCTCTTCACCATGAGCAGCATCGTCTCCCACGAGCAACTCCTCCTCGGACATGCGGAGAGGCACCACTAACTTGATGGCCAGACAGATGATGCTTGTCACAACGATGTTCCATCCGATGATGAAGAGGGCGCCGCAAATCTGCTTGGCTAGCTGCAAGCCTGCTCTTTGACCGTGGCCATCACCTGCATATATGATTCCCCGCTCATTGGGGATGCCCAAGAACAGATTGCAAAGAGTTGGTTGTGCGAAGAAACCTGCCAATATTCCTCCTAAGGATCCTGCAATGGCATGAGTGTGGAATACGCCCAAAGTATCATCGACTGCGCTGAAAATTCTCTTCTTTCCTAGAATCATCATCGTGTACCATGGAATGCTTCCAGAAAGGATTCCGATGATTATGGCAGCCCATCCTTGAACCAAACCTGCAGGTTGAGATCGAGGTACACGGAAAGAAACAATGAGAACCAGCCAGTTTAGTTTGCGACAGAAGGATTTATGCATTGGCCAAAAGGCGTAACATGATTAGTGTCTACAGAGATGATGGCCTTGCTCCTAGCTACACGGATAATCGAGGTCCAACGATCAATGTAAGCGTAATTACCACCATGTTTCACAACATCCACTATACTGTAAGATGTGCAGCTTAGTCCAGGCGGTAACTTTGTTAAATGTGCGTTTACTTCAGTACTATATGTTCGAGTTCCTGGCTGCTAGTGATTCGTATCTCCTCAGTTTCCAAGTCTTGTCTGTGGTTCAAAGAATCTATGGGCATCTCTAACTTGCTGTGCGCAGTACGCAGGCAATCGATTTTTGAAGCCTATTTAGACAATGTGGCATTAAACATGATCCTAGGGTCCAGAGGTTCTCAGTTATATATGTATTTGCGTGGTTCAGCGCGAGAGAAGTTGGTTTGTTAATTACCTGCACATGGAGTGATAGCAACCAAGCCAGTGATCATTCCCTGAACTGCGCCGATCACTGACGGCTTCTTATAAACGAGAACGTCTATGCTTGTCCAGACTAGCAAGCTGGTCGCAGCACAGATGTTTGTGTTCAACACGGCCATTGAGGAAACAACATTTGCTGCATAAGGTGCTCCTCCGTTGAATCCATTCCAACCTAGCCATAGCAAACCTGCTCCTACTAAACTGAGCAGCACATTGTTTGGAGGAAAGCTCTTTCGGTCCTTTTCAAGTCTAGGTCCCACCTGCAGGTAGATGCACAACAACATTAACGACGGAGTCAGTCATAATCCCTGTTTTACCCGAGATTTGACACTCCAGAATAAGCGAAATAACCTGATCATGACTTGCCAGAGTTCTGGAACATAAGAGCCCAATGGCCTAAAACTGAAGCAAACTTATACTACTCGAAGTATATTTGCATTTAAAGTAGTACAAAAGGCAATCAATCCGAAGTCCTAATCAGTTGGAGCTTAATACGAACCCAGTAAGCAGCAACGTAACCAGCGACTCCGGCCGATAAATGGATGACATAACCACCAGCATAGTCTATGACACCCCACTGGAAAAGAAAGCCCCCGCCCCACAGGCTGAATGCTCCTACGCTGTAAGAGCAAGTGAGCCAGAGTGGGACGAAAATCATCCAGGCTAGAAAGTTCATTCGTCCCAGCAGGGAGCCTGCAATGAGGATCAGAGTGATAGCAGCGAACACAAACTGGAAGTATACGAGCGTTGCCATGGGATAGAGAGGGGTGAGCGGTGGGTAGTAGTCTGTTCCTGAGGCTGGAAGAATAGCTTGTTTCAGCAAGTATTTCTGATCCAGAGCAGGTCCAGCCTTCCCCCAGAGAGGAATGAGCTCCTCGCCGAACGACATCTTGAAAGCCCATGCGACCCAGCAGATCAGGACTGCAGCAAATGCATAGAACGACATGAAGGCCGAATTGATAGCCCATTTCTTCTTCACTACACTTCCGTACAAAATGACCAGGCCGGGGACACATTGCAGTCCCACGAGTGTGGCTGCTGTCAGCTGCCAGGCATTGTCACCTTTGTTGAGCCAATCAGGTGACAAAGTACCTTCACCCGTGGTTTGGTACGCCAGAGGCACCGGATTCACTACTTCTGGGACTGGTCCTGGAGCTTCTGCCATTTCTTGCACAGCTGAAAGTTTCGATCGAATTTGAACTGTGCGGTCGATGAACTAATATTTATGTTGAGCACTAATTACACGATCTGCAGGTACGTAGTACTGTAAGTATAAAACATGCAAACAGAGAAAAAAGCTTACCTAGGCCTCAGGACGACAAACACTCGGAAGAATGAAACTAACGTATTAAGAAGCTTGATGAAAACGTAACTGAAAGGGAATTAAACTGCTTCACAATATTTATCGTGCAGTATCAAGTCAGAAATCTTCGTTCCACTCTATTAGCCAGAAGCAACCTACTAGTCTAAGTTTGCACGTAAAAGAAGTATGTGAGTCAATGGACAACGTCAATGGGAGAAAAGCTTTTCGAGGAATATATATGTACCTCATAACTAGTCTGCAGATCAGAAACGATTTATCGGCAAATTGAGAACAGAAGCTCTAGGACCCAAGGACTCCTCCGCGAGCAGAGAGTAGTACAGAGCAGCTAACGTTGCTCTGAGTGTTAGCTCCGAAGAGGGGTGCTTAGAGCAGAGACATTTGTGGCTTATATACCCATGCTGGCGGAGTAGATCTGAATGCAACGACAGATAAAGTGGTACCGTACACATCCCACGACTGCAACATTCCCCGCTACAGTCGCTAGCTCCCAGCATTTGAGATAATATATTCGTTATTCGACTTCATAGGCCGAACTTTCGAATCATCTTGATGAATTCCAGGACAGCACTCCACTCGTCAAAAGTCCACTATCATTTCTCATCGACAGTATCTACTTTTCTCCCAACTGGCAGGAGCCGCATGCGCAGGCCTGAGTGAATTCTATACGTAGTTCCAGAATCCTGGGGTCACCTGGATTCCAGGCATAGGTTACTGTAATGGTCACAGGAAATATTCCAGCTGAGCACTGTTGATGACCTCCACAATTGCAAGGGGATTACCCACGCCGGCAAGCAAAGAAAATATTTTCTGGGATCCCAAGAGGAAATTAAAGTGGCGGGTGAGTTCCTGTTCCATATCCAAGCTTTTGCTGCTCCAGATCCGTGAATTACTACTTAGATTCAGCAGTTCCCTTCTTTCATGCAACTCTGGTATGATGTTCTCTGTGGTTATAGTTATAACCATGGCTGCATCATAAAAGTTTGTTTCAACGCAGGGATGCTTATGACTTCATAAACTTATGAAGGGCCTGCAGGCCTGATGGTTGTGCAGTAAAGGTATCTTTCAAGAGGATACTACTTGGCAATAAGGGATCCAGAGAGCTGTGTGGCAAACACTGAGGTCCTGGATGATGGAGAGCTCATTTTGCTGTGTTATAAACGTGTGAAAAGATAATGTAGGTACTGGTGGGAGCTCCAAGTTAGAGATTTAATTTGATCCAACACCAAATTAGCCGAGTATTCCCTTCCCACCTTCACAACGGTCCCATACAGAGCCTCGCTCATGAAATTTAAAAGTGGAATATAAAACGCAACGTAGAAGACATAAGAAAGGTTCCTTCTGCTCGGATTCTGTTACTTGATAGTTCACAGTACGTTTTCACGATGTTTATAGCTTAAGTATAAGGGGCTGCGCATGTCTGACGGACTTTACGGGTCTCGTCTTCCAGACTCTCCTGAAGACAGCGTTCAGTCCAGCACCACAAGAAGAGAAGAGAGTTTGAAGCCCCGTAAGAAGCTAAGAACCTCCGCGCCACAGGATGTTCACGAAGGTCTAAGACTTTTGGGAGTTGCATCCAGCTGCAAGGCTAACTCGAATGCTGTTGCAGGTAAAAAAGATCAGGAGTTCCTTGAACAGTCGATCGGTTAACTATGGACCGTCATCGTATTAACAACTCTTATCTGTTGTCTAGCCATCCTCTGGAACTGATGATGCTCACCCTGCAAGGCGAAGAAGCGTTGCTCTGTTTGGAGACCGGTAGCGAAATTGCTATACATCATTCATATTCTCATGATCCAACTTCTAGCCGTCGATGATTTGTGTGCAAACCTGTATGTTAACACTGCAGCCATGATTATTAGTTAGGCTGTAACTTCTAACAAACCGTTAAAAAATGATTACTTTTAACTAGAGTGTGCATATAGATACAGTGTGCCTATAGCGCACATACGTTGTTATATATACACTAAACGATATATATACACGATGAATACACAAGTGTATCGCATATATATACTCGTTACATAACATACCTCACTATCTAAACTAAACTAAACTACACATATACATGTACACGTCAGAATATTCATTTGAATCTCGCCTAACAGCAAATTAATTCTGAATCGTCAAACTGTCGCTGAAATAGATTCACGATGAGCACAATTGACATCAACCATCATTACCTTAACTTTGACTGCACATGCTATAAATAGCTCTCTGCGTGGGCAATTGCAAGACAAGGATGTGACCCAGCTAGCAAGGTTTGCATCATCTGAGGTGCGAAATTTCTTGCTTGCTTCAGGGGTCTGAGGACATGGGTCGAGTGAGCAATAAGAAAAGCCAGTTATACTCGTCCTACTGACAAGAATCTTTAATACTCCCCGGAAATCGTTGACTACGTTGAAGAAAATTTCTCTTTCCCGTGGATTGCTTCCATTTCAGAAGAAACTCGGTCCATATATAAACATGGTGGCCCATTCCTATCATTAACACCATGATCGATGTCAAACTCAGTCCCTCGTGTATGGCTTCAATCTGCTGAGATGCGGCTGTTGAGCAGTACATACATGGGAAGATGACATAATCATGGAGGAAAAAGCCAAGGCATTCTTACGGTGTAAAGTACCACCTCCCCTGTAGCCATAGCTAGTACCTACTGTTTTGGAGACTGTAACATGGAGATTACCGGAGCCCAGTCAAAGCAAGTCAATGGACCTCCAGCCGTGGCAGGGCCTTAGGCGGAATTCCGCTTCTAGAAAAACTGCAACCACATCTGCGAAGAACGCTTCTAAACTGCATCCACATCTGCGATGAAACCTTGCCGAGCATTAGCTTGTTTGCAGCCCGTAGCCCGGGCGGCGTGGGGTCGAGCTTCTGCCGGGAGGGTTCAGTCCGTGCAAGGGAGGCAGCATTCGGCTGCAAAAAGCCCCATGGCGAAAAGACTCCTAAATAATGGAGTCGTGTGCCTAACCAACGTTTCATCACAAAAGATTCTCCGATGAAACAAGAGAACATATGGACTCTGGAGCCACAACGACTTCATTCTCTCATCGGTACCACGTTCAGTTCCTCGCGATGTGTATCACTAGATAAGCTTACTCTGAAGGTTCTGATCTCAGTATACCTCTCCCGAGGGGGTTAATGGTTTCACAGCTGCCCGCCATTGTCGATCTTGCAATTGAGAGCGTCATTCGGTATAGCTGGAATAACTGTGAGCATTCGAGACGGTAAAAAGGGCCCGCATGCAGTCAAGTATTGATGGTCGATGGTTATTTGATATTCAAGTAAGGGCCTCTTCACACTTGGGATATATTTCACAAGTTGGACCTTCATATCCGCGATACTCATGAACATCACTTGCAGGACCAAACGGTGTAAGGTTGAAACATGGAGATTGCTCTGCCGGTGAGCCACTGGACGACTCTTAAGAATCAGTCGTTGAATTTAGAATTTTTTTTGCTTTCCCGAAAACAATTGCAACACTATTCAGTAATACTATAGAGGGGTACGATGGGGTTACACATGAAGAGTTCTAAGTCAACCGAGAATATGCTTACTAGCCTGAACTACAACTACAGATGAGTGGGAACATGCAGTAATTCTAATGGTTCTCTCGATCGGCGGTGAACTCTTTCCTGCTAGTGTGGAGCGACAGGTACACCGACGCGCAAGCTTAAAGCGTAATGCTGTCAGTGGAACTAAAGGAGCACCAGCCTGGCCTTCCTCGAGTCCGGACTACAGCTCTTCCCTGTTCTGTGGAGAGTTGCATGATCGTTGACGTCTAGATCTCTCAAGTTCCACTAATTTCGCCTGTATATGAGCTATTTGTTTCATCCTTCTCCGCAATGATTTCAGTTGTGTGCCATGCTGATCCTTGACAATGAACGCCTGCAGCTAATTGTAGTAGCAACGCCACTGATATGTTCGGCATTTCTTCGATTTCTGATATCGAGGTCGATGCTCATTGAATGTGAATTTCTAGCCGAAGAGTGAATGCTTATATCAATCGGAGAAACCGCTTTATTGAAAATTTATATTTTGTCCATACCGTACACGCTTCCAAATAACACTGTCATGATCACATACTGCTAATTCGCGCAATAATCACCTTTCTTCCGAAAAATATAGATCGGAATTGTTAAGCCCTTGCGTTATAAGGTGATACCGTATATTTATACCATGCGCGAAATGACCATTTTTCTTTCGAAAGATCTTACGTAGATATTTAAACGTTTTATATGTGAAATATGAAAGGAGGGTTAACTGTTAAAATTTTATAAAATATGTTATTTTTAAGTGGAATATGAAATTGAGTTGAGTTGACCGTTGATTGAAACGTGATGTAATATTTATTTAATATGTGTGAAATAAACGCAAAATAAACTACTTTTCTGTAATTTGCACCAATTAGCTTGCCAATACGTTACACGTGACGTCAGTAGGCACTCTACTGGTAAAGGCCTACTTCAACTGGTAAAGAAATGCAACTCTAAAAGTACAATTATACTCAAAGATCTTTAACCCCAGGAGAAGCAAAGACAGGGGTATTCCTTTTTCATACTATTTTGTTCGAAAAAACTTTAAAAGTTTTGTTCCAGTATTTTTCTATCCGTAGTCGATAATTAGTTCTGAAATGAATGGTAAAATGTAAAGCTGTGGTGGAGCTCTGATTTATATCAGCAGAAGTATTTTGGATATTTAGGATAAAACATTCTTTCCGAAATAATCCACTCAGAGAATGAAGTACTCCTGGTTACCATACAAATTCGTAAGTGGCAATTGGGATTTAATAAATGATATCTCACTCGTCATAATATTTTCTTGAGAGCATAATTTTTTCTATTTTATGTGATAACACGTAGGAATCAAGAAATATTTAATGTCTTATTTTAGGAACAAGATTTTTAAAAGAATAATATTTCTAAGGAATTCAATTTTTTGTATAAATTATATAATATTTTTATTTTACTTTTAAATAATTTATTTTAGTTAATACTATCCTTTATTTAAAGTAATCAAAATCTGTTGACTTTAATTCCTAATGATTATAATAAAAAAACTCTTTAGCAGGGATATTTCCTTCTGCAGCAAATCATTCGTGGTCGCGAACGTTCTTTGTGTGCTCTCTAGTGGTTCATGCTTCGCTTGTTTATAGAAACGTCGGTAAGTTCCGTGCAGAAGTCATGGTATGCTTCTTGGAGATGAAGGGCATGCCTATGTCATGTCTGAAGACCTCTTGGGGAACGGAGCTCGAGCTAATGTATTGTTCGCTTTGAAGTAGCTTGCTTGGAACTAATGTGCTGTAAATTTTGTGAACGAGTGGCTTCATCTTGGATATGAGAAGAATCATAGCAGTCTTATCTTGTTCTCGATCTCTTTCTTTTGAAGGAAGAAACAAAAGGGAAAGAAAAAGAGAGGTAAACTTGATCTCATCTGGAAGCAGAATCTCATCTCATAGTAGAAATACTTTTTTGGTGAAAGCAAAATACTTTTTTCTTTTTCGAAACAAAAAGCAGGTTAAGCTCGTAATTCCATTATTTTACTTTTTGTTTTTTATCGAAATAAAAAACGAGTTATATTCACGAAGCTGATACTTTTTTACCTCGCAATAGAACTTTCTACCACTGAATGCGGCTGCCCTTGCACAGACTGAGCCATCTCCGCAGAGGATTCGACCCCACGCCGCCCCGGCTATGGGCGGATTGGCTGCCAGCTTGTGGGCTAGTAGAAATGCTACTCGGCGATTCTCCGAAGACCATGTCCTTGAAGAACATTGTGTTGTCGGTTTACGTACACCCCAAGCCCGAGCCCTATAAACCCATGTATGAAGTTGCGGCTAACAGCTTCGAAGCAAGTACATGAGGCTCTGGGAAAGTTCGAAAAAGATCGACCCCTGGGCGGGGTCGATCGTTGATTCTGAAGGGCGATGACCTAGATCTGGCTGACCCATTGCACTACGATTCGGCTGGCCCTAGCATTTCCCTAAGGGGAAAATGCACGTCATAATTTGTGACAGAGGTGGGTACGCGTTCGCGGGGCCTACCACCATCGAAACCCCAATCAGCATTTCGGTACGAAGTCGAATATCAGTCAAATACCAGTCAGTCAGCTTGGTCACGTACCTACAGACTGCCTGAAACATGAAATGGGAATTCTGAAACTCCTCTGGAGAGCATGCTCACACGGAGGTGACTGGCTTCCAGTGAGTGCACCGACTGATACAAAGAGCGCGTAGGTCAAAGGTAATAGCAACTCCGTCTAGTTGGCCCTCGTGGTTTCTAAGCTTCTTCGAACAGAACTCTAGATCACCTTCACAGAAAAACCTTGAAGTTCCAGACTGAACCGTATATACTATACTAGTTCCAGACTATACCGTATATACAGCGCATACTTCTTCTGTTACAGGAGGACCGTTAGCGGTTGTATGTGGTTGTTCTGGTGGTCGATCGAATCCCTGGTCGGACGATAAGTGTCTGGTGTGCTGATCAATCTTTACTTACAACTTCCCAATGGAATCTTCAAATGTCTGCAAGTACGTAGCGTCCATTTTCCGGTCCTATTCTGCACTGCATATGAAGCAGACATGCATGGAATTATAACTACCTTCCTCTCTACTCCAACACAGATGCCGAAGAGACATTACTTATTCCGGAATTCTCTGTTCCTACGGTCGATGTTTCGAGGAGTTCTCAGAGCAGAATTGACATATAAGTTACTTGCATGCGATTGATTCAGATCCAAAGTCGATGGTTTCGCCGAAGAGTTCTCAGAGCAGAATTGACAGATAAACTTACTTGCATGTGATTAAGATCCAAAGTGTAAAAAGGGTTAAGAAGAGTCCTCAGAGCAGGATTGACAGATAAATTCTTTGCATGTGATTCAGATAAAAAGTGTTAAAAGGGACCTTCAGTTTGGTCCAGGCAGGACTTGAACCTGCAACATTCGTCCAACAGAGGATGATGCTCTGGCATTGAGCTACTGGGCCTGTACGATCTGTAAAGTCAGATCTTTTTATTTGAATTCTGTACAGAATCAGTATGCAGTAGCACAGGCCCAGTGACCTGCACTTTTGGTTACGCATGACGAGGAGTCTCGAGAGCCGAGAATATGCTTATTAACTTGATTACTGCAGATGAGTAAAGACTTAGCAGTTATGTCATTTAGTAACCGATCTGAAACTGAAAAGAATATTATGTTCACAATTATATTACTAATTCTACTGTGCTTCGCTTACTACTAGTGCCATTTTTCTGGGCTCTGTTTCGATTCGATATTCTGTTTCAGAATCTCTTTCCTCCTTCAATTTTCTTCGAATTCCTCACATTACAGCTACGATCTGAATAGTCTGTTCATAGTTTTTCGGACTTGACTTTACATTTCTTAATTTTGCGTTACTTAAACCACACCTTTTACTGAAAATATCAGGCTCAGCAAGTCTATTGTTGTGTAAAGATATTGCATCAAGTAAATAAAAAATAATCTGGCATGCTAATCTGTTTTATAAATATTTTAAATTGAACTTTTTGTGTAGATACATGGTTGATGGTTAACATGCACTTTTCGCATCTTGATGATGTGACATTTTCACGTACTGAACCTGCTGTAACCAGTCAAAAGTGTGGTCAAATAACGTAAGTTTAGTTGGGTGAGATAAAGTCAGACAAACATATTAAGGACACGGTCAAGTAAATTTCTGGGGTTTAGTACCGTGGACTGGAACTATTCAACTAGACCTGAATCAATATCCTTCTCCACGGCCTTTTGCAGTGAATTCTATTTTCTCATATCAGAAAACGTAGAAGTATTATAGAAAATCATTTTAATAAATATTATAGAAAATTAAATTAATTTATAAATATTATATATTAACCCGTCCCAGAGTAGCCAACATATCCGAAGAAAATCCATAGTGAAGAGCGAGCTGATGCGTTCCTAGGGTATAAGTGCGATACTTTCATTGTCAATGTGCAGCATTCTGTGTGTACATTACTTTATATTCTAACCCTTCCTGCCCAAAGAATAATAAGATTCCGTTGGTCCAAAGAATAATATCTTTGGACCAACGGAATCTCTAGCTCAATATCCTTCTGCAGCTGGTATGATCAGTACACGGCACAAATTGCTTTCTCCAGGTCCTCTATATACCGAACCGGACAGCTGAGCTAGCGAAAAGTGAATATATTGAAGGAGAGATTGCATGACAGTGCAAGGAATCCGATCTAGATATCAGGATTGGATACCGATAAATGTCCATCTCCACGTAAAAAGAATATTCATGGCTCCAACCGTTTAGCATATTTGATCATGCTTCTGGAGAAGAGTTCGTGCAATGTCTGTCTAGATAACTCCATAGCCAGCTTTCCATCGAGCTCTAGATCTGACTATGTATGAGCGGACACCGACATAGGAATCAGCCTGGAATTGAGTTGAACCATGTAGTTTCGAGAAACTGCAGTCGGTGTCCGATCCGCTGGTTGATTGTTTCTACACCTGCTTTCGCCGTCCAGAAATGATGGTTTGCACTGTTTATGGTGTTTATTAATTTACTACTTAACTTTTTCACTGGATCCAAGTCTTATTGCTTCTCAAGTGATTACTCGTTACTTGCTTATGGGTTAAATTCGGATCTAGACAAATTCACCTAACATTTAATGTTATAAAACAATTGAAATTTAATATAATATTCAATAATATAGTTGAGAATAATCAAAGAATATCTATAAGATACTTTTTGATCCATTCGACTAGAGAGTAAATATACTTTCTAGATTTTCTCTTTGTTTACTTATTTTCTCTCTTCTCGAGCACGTTCAGTCATTTTTCCTTGTTTATGTACTTGCTCTCTTCTGGAGCACGTTCGTCATTTGATGTCGTATGTATTTGATATTGCATGTATATTTCTCGAGGAACATGATCGCTCTCGGGGGAAGTTGAACTCCTGACCTGAAAATTATGAAGGATCTAGTTTTCAGACTCCACTCACATCGACTAAATTTTACGGACTTTTACTCTTTTATTAGGGCCACTTAAACCTTATCCGTAAAAGATTCTCGTAACTCGCATAAAATATTTTACAAGTTTTTGTTGTAAATTTTACATATCACTCTAGAGGCGATACATAAAGTTTACAGCCACTTGATGTTTGTCGTCTATCGTAAAACTGATCTTCTGTAAAAAGATTCTAATCTTGTTAAAGATAATGTCTAGGTTCATACTTCACATCTCTATAGTCACCTCTACAATCATCTCTAGTATATTAACCTCAATCACATCTCACTATGACTAATGATTGACTAGTGACTGATTTCTTGTCTATAGGTTAGAGTATATAACAACCCCCTCTTGGGAGATGATGAGTCTACTGATCTCTTTACTGATATCTATTCTACATGAGAGAGTATTCACTTCGTTTGGTTCTCTAAGAAATCTATTATCTACAGATATTCTGCCACCCCTGATACAGTCTCTGTAGATTTGACCACCCCTGATACGGTCTGATACTTTAGACTTATGTTTTCCATCTTATTCCTGTAATTTTTGTTACAAGGATAGGTTAGAGTGACCCTAATAGACCACTCAAATTAGATATTTACGGATGATTCCGTGATCGAAAGACTCCGCAGAACTGCGCATGTACTCAAAGTCGTCCGCGTAGAAGAAACTGAGAATACAAAAACAAAATTATCCATCATATTCCTGTAAAAATGATATAGAAAATTGCATACATATATTTGGGGTACGATCCTTTACTTTAGAGAGGTGAAGTCTCGAGTCCTCTGTTCATAGTTCCGGAGACTCACGTGTACATCTTCATTTGGTTCCGCACACTACTAGGATATGACACGGTGACACCTAGATGATATGTGTAAACAAGAAAAATCCATGCATCAAAAAATTTACCTAGATAAAATCCATATAAACGTGATATCCTTAGAAATAACTGGAAATTATCAAGATGTCCTTGTCTGAGAAAGATAGTTTCCTACATTAAAATCCAGATTCTAGTCCTATCCTGAGTACATCTAGTACTTATCTGATAATTCTCCATACTTTCTCCTGAACTGCCACTCCTGCTCGTCTGAAGACAAAAGGATCATTGAGGTGAGCAAAAGCTAATATAGACTTGCAAGCGAGTATACAATATATGTCTATTCAGTCGGCATGCGATGCAATAAAAACTACGATAGTTCCGGACCGGTCCCTAGTACTCTTGGAACTAGTATTCACAATTCACTGGACCGATCACTAGTATTCACAATGTCTTCGTCTTTCTCAACAAGCACAGGAAGACATCGACAAATTTCCCGCAGTGTAATTGACGATATTCACACCGCTTTTAACACCAAAAAACCTACGAAGTGTAAAAGTCTCAATGTTACAAACACACCACTTGAAAGGTGCGAAAAATAATTACTCCTGGTGTTTTTACACCATAAGAAATAATTGCATTGTTTTTTTCTAGACTAAGTAAAAGTAGGTGTTTATTGAAAAAGGAGTTCGGTGCAAAAAATACTCTATTTCTTCGTGGTGGTGTATAACTCATAAGGTTTACACCGTGCTGGTATGACTCATGTCCTGGTCGGGAGACAACAGATATCTCACGTGCGCGCTGGCTCCCACGCTTTCGACCGGAAAGAATTCTAAGAATTATGTTGTACAGAAGAAGTGTCATTTGCAAGACACGCTTTACAACCTCTCTCGGTCGAAACTTCTTCGACTCCAGTTTCATAGCCTCTGCAGATCACGGCGAGTGCAACACGTTTAGCTTTGGAGAGGAACAATATATTTACTACGTAGCCCGTGAATATTTAACTGCAGCATATATATATTGACATACGGGTAAGCAGTTTTTGGTGAAAACAGTGACTTCTCCTGCACGTTTAAGGTAACCCCAAATAGGTTGAACCCATGCAGTATTTAACTGCAACATATATAGGCAATCATATTCATTTGCGTTTCACTACTAACTGATGTGCAGCCCGTGGGCTTGAATGCTTGACCACGAGAAGATCAAAACAAAAGAAGAACAAAACGATACGGCCGAACACAGAATGCAACCATTTTAGTTAAGATTTACAAGGACTATACGTGAAATTAACTGATAAAGTGCAAAGTTACAGAAGTGCAGTTCTTCAACGAACTCATACCAAACAAACAGCACGAAACTGTCGGGACAGAAACCGAGTCGAACCTGATCTTACTTTTGAAAGATCAAGAATGTCATTGTGACGCTCTTGGAGGGGACGATTTTCCAGGTGGGAATCCAACGGAACACCTTAGTCAAGATTGCTGTCACAACTGGAGCTGGCTTGATCTTGTCAGATATCTGCGAGTTCGGCAGAATGTCTCTTAGCATCAAACTGAGCACAATCAATTTCAACCGAAGAGTCAAGACCTGCTAGCTAGCTTTCATCTGAGGATACAATTACGGACTGTTAGCTTACCTTGCACATGGGAATCAGTGATACAGAAAGACTCCCCAGTATACCAAGAAGCACGAGTATTACACGTAATGGGTCTATATCAAACTAAGCCATACAGCCATCAACGAATATGCATGCTCCAAGACCTTCCAAGTAACGTATTAGAGTACTTGCATTACTAGCATCTAAAAATTCAGCTATATTTTAGCTAGAGATCCTGTTGTCGAAATGCACATACTTAATGGCAGTTGTTCTTGAGTTCGTGGCAGTACTATAGAAGTCTCGGGTGCTAAAAAACACTCCAAACATGCTCCCAGTGGAACTCGAGGCCTTACGCATTCATCAAGTTCCCTAGGGAAGGCAAACAACACCCGATTTGTAGATAAGCGTTAGTCAGAACAGTTCCGGATTGTATAAAGTCCTAAACGTCCTACAGTGTTGTACATGTCACTAAGAACAAACACGATGTCTGCTGGAATGCTGAATAGCTGACTTTTCATGCTCTCTAAGACCAGTCGGTTGGGACTTCCAACCTAGAACTAAACAAATTTACATAAATCAATGAAGACTCTTAACAGTTGAATAACGACCACCAAAATGTATCCTCTCTACTGTCTGCGGCTGTCGAAATATAAGAGTGAATAGGCGTAATCCGTGAATGCATGACACATGCAATAGTGAAAAAGCAAAAGTGGAAAGCTTACAAAACCCAAAGGTCAGAACTTACAGCTTTTCTCCTGATTTTGCCTTCTCGTCCTTCAACTTTTGGAAAGCACTCATTTCGTCAGAATCCGAGAAAACCCATCATGAGGTCATATCTCTTGAGGTGAATTGAAGCAACAGAAGTCCAGTGCAGAACTCAGTACAAATTATACCAGATGTCTGATCTCACCTTTATTCACTGCAGCCTGTAGAGGGATATTCAGAGACAGCACATTGTCAATCTTCCGTGTGTACCTAACCTTACGGGAGGTAGAACACATGATCCGCTCCTCCACATAGAATTTGAATGCATGAGATGGATCTTCAGCCGAACTCACAGCATGGCTCCTTTCCACTTGTTCCAGAAAATGCTGAAATAACTCCAAGGCATCTTGACGAAGAAATGGCTTTAGATTTAGAAACTTGCGGCTGGTGAGATGAACAGAATGAGAAAAGAATGAACAAACAAGATATAGTGGGATTACATTTACATTCCCATTTCAGTGTTGAGTCAAATAAGGCCTGCATCACGAATAACTGGGGGGAACGGAAAGCAATCAAAACAGTAATCGTGCAAATGACTTGTAGTAAAGATATCATTACCTGTTGTCTAGCGCTAGCAAACCCTGGGTGCCCAGTCCCAACTAATGATTTGAACATACGAGGTGGTATGCCTTCTTCAACCTGAAAGTAAAGCGTAAGTTAAATGTGAGTATTGAGAAGATGCTACTGGAAACCTTCCACCTGAAGTTTCAAGAACATACGTACTGGGTTATTGACTCTTTTGAATGTAAGGTGAGTATTTTCTAGTCAGTTTAACTTCCATCGTCTTCCCCGGCTACAGATACACAGATGTGACTATAGGAAAAGGAGAGAGAGGATCAATGTGAGAGACCAAGTATGAGTAAGCTTGTTTACTGAAATGAATAATGAGGTAGGAGGCCCAAAGGCCAGGTACTTATACTTTGGTACAAGGGCAGGCAAAGCCTGCGAAAGGGCATGAGCCCAAATGATCTGAACTAGTTGCTGTATGTTACGTTCATACTGTACATTCAGTTCTAACACTCCCACTCAGCGACTAGTTGTTGTAGATCTAAACTTTCAATCCTAGTCTTGGTAGAAGGTAATCCAACTTAGGAGCCGGTAGGCCCTTAGTTAGGATATCCGCTACCATCTCCTGAGTAGGGCAGTACTTCACTTCAATTGTCTTGGATACAACTTGATCCTTAATGAAGTGGTATCGAATATCTATGTGTTTCGTCCTGTCATGAAACTTGGACGATTCTACGAGTGCTATTGCACTTTGGTTATCACAACACAAAGTAGTTGCCTCATTCTCAGCTAAACCAATATCAGCTAAGAGTTGTCGAAGCCACATTGCTTCTGATGAACATGTGCTGAGTGCCATATACTCAGCTTCAGTACTCGATAGTGCAACAGATTTCTGTCTCTTCGACGACCAACTGATTGCTCCTTGTGAATAGATGAAACAATTTCCAGATGTTGAACGTCGTGACTCGATGTGACCTCCCCAGTCAGCATTAGTGTAGCCAAATAGAGAAATTGGTTGAGGCGAGTATTGTATTCTAAGTACTGGTCTAAAGTACCTTTGATATAGCGAAATGTGCGCTTTATGGCGGTGATGTGTTTTAGTCCTGGGTTAGCCATGTATTGAGATAATACACTATTGCTGAAGGTTAGATCAGGACGAGTGCAGACGGCAGCCCAGTTGATGAAGCATGTCGCACTCTGATATGGATAAGAAGCACATTGCGCCTTCTCTTCAGTAGTAGCAGGACAATCTTCAGTTGAGAACTTTTCTCCTGGGGTCAATGGTGTACTGACAGGTTGACAATTCTCTAAGCCAAACTGGAATAACTTTTGGGTCAGGTACAAGGTTTGACTGAGTCTGATCCATCCTTCTGCTCGATTTCGGTAAATCTCTATACTCAAGCAATGATGGATGTTATCGATGTCACTCATCTGGAACCTTGCGCTGAGGTTACTCTTGATGTATGTTAGCAATCCTTTGCTGCTGCTTGCTATGATTGAATCATCAACGTAGAGTGCTAGGATGGCAAACTGATTATCCTTATGAATGTAATATACGTTATCATCAGCTCCTGACTTACTGAACCCGAGAGAAAGTAAGAACTTATCTATGATCAAATACCATTCTCTAGAAGATTGCTCAATCCATAAAGTGTACGAAGTAGCCTGCACACTTTACCAATTCCTGGGGCGTTGATGCCGTCAGGGACTGCCATGTATATTTCTTCACTCAGCGTTCTATTAAGGAAGGCTGTCTTCACATCCATCTGATGGACGTGGAGGTTGTGTTGAGCTGCGATCGCTTGTATCAATCGCACTGATTGCACACGGACCACAGGGGAGAAGGTGTCAGTGTAGTCGAGCCCATACACTTGAGTGAATCCTCGGGCCACCAACCGTGCCTTGTATCGGACGATGGACCCATCTGAATCCAGCTTCAGCTTGAAGGTCCACTTGTTGGTTATGGGCCTTCGTCCGTGTGGTAAATCTGTGAGTGTCCATGTACCGTTCTCCTCGTGGGACTTGAGCTCTTCGGTGATGGCCTCGGACCATCGAGCAACATCTGGAGATGATACGGCCTCTTGATAGGAGTTGGGCTCCATCGGGACTGGTCTCAAAGTCACCATTAGTGCACGCTTCTTACTCGTTCGTGCCTTCGGGATCAAAGTCGTTGTGTCGTAACCTTCAGCTGGATCACGGTTAGGAGGATTGGACTGACGTATTGATCGCCGAAGTGGTGGTGGTGCTTGGACCTCAGTGAGAGGAGACGATGCCATCTCAAAGTCACTTGAGTGCGATGGTGGAGACTGCGGTGGTGAACGATGTAGGTATGGGTGTAGTGTGCTCATGTTTTCTACATATGTGCTATGTCTGGTTCGGATTGGGGAAGATAAATTCATGGTAGAATAAGTTGAAAACGGATATCGAATGTGGGATTGTGGGCTACTAGTGGATGAGCTGGCCACAGATTGAGTTGGTGTGTGAAATGTGCCTCCGCTAACTCCTCCTCCTCCATATCCCGCAGAGGGTAGAGGAGGAACGGGGCCCGGGACAAGACTACTGCTTGAAGGATGACCGGGACCAGGGCCAACGGAAGGACCGAAGGCGGGAGGTGGTGCAAAAGGAGGCGGAACAGACGAACTCAGAGGGGGAAGAGTAGCTCCCACTGAAGGGCTAGGGGCTAGACCCGAAGTAGGAGGATGGTGATGGAAAAAGTGCACATCATTCTGAATTTCATCCTCAGTGATAGCAGTGAGAGCGGGGTTGAGAGGGGATGATGTTGATGCAGGGAGAGACTCATCAAATATAACATCGTGAGAAACAAAAGTATGACCGCCAGATTTATGTTGGAGACGGTATGCTTTACTTTGACTGCTGTAGCCGAGAAAAAGGCACTAGGGGGAGTGACTATCTAGCTTAGAGCGGTTAGTCTCTATAATGTTGACAAAAGCTGTGCAGCCAAAAACTCGAAGATGTGAGATGGTGGGCTTGCGGCCATGCCATAGCTCAAAGGGAGTGGTGGCAGGATCGATGGCCTTGGTGGGACAACGATTTAGAACATAAGTGGCGTGATTGATAGCCTCACCCCAAAACTGTTTGTCTAGTCCTGCTGAAAACATCATAGCGCGGACAGAGTTTAAGAGGGTGCGATTTTTACGCTCAGCTACCCCGTTTTGCTGAGGAGTGTCAGGGACGGTCAGCTGGCGTTGGATACCGTGTTCCTGACAATAGGCATCAAAGAGGGTGGATCGGAACTCACCACCGTTGTCAGAGCGTAGAGTCTTGAGCTTCTTGCCGGTCTGACGCTCGGCAAATGTGTGAAACTCCTTGAATGCTGTGAAGCAGTTGCTCTTGTAGTGCAGTAGGCGGACAACGGTATAACGGGAGTAGTCGTCGATCATGGTCATGAAGTACTCATAGCCGGAAAAAGTGCAAGGGGAAATGCGGCCGCTTATGTCAGAGTGGACAATTTTGAGAATTTCGGTGGCACGGGTAGTGGCGGCATGTGGAAATTTTGTGCGGGCTTGCTTGCCATGCAAGCACGGGGGCAAGTGAAATTGTGAATAGTGGGTAAATTTAGACCAATAACAGATTGATGACGACGGAGTTGGTCAAGTCGGGTAAGACTGATGTGGCCAAGCCGCATGTGCTAGAGGTTGGCGGTAGGAGTGGCAAATGTAAGATAGGCAAAATGCGGGCGGGTGACAGATCGGTAAAGAGTGGAAATAGGTGTGTTAGACTCATCGACTATATAAGGTGTAGATGCAAGACATGTAAGAGTGGATGAGTCATCACCATGTGTGTGGCGGGCTGAAAGCAGAGTGCCTACTGTAGAGTCGGAAATTTCTGCTGAAGGACCTGCAGAAAAATTTTCATCTAAGGAAATAATCCCGGGAAGAATATTCCTATGGGAGGATACTTCAATGGGGGGTACTCCTCCCGTGGAGAGTTCTCCTGCGGAGAGGACTGTTCCTCCCGTGAGGGAGGGATTGTCAGTCCTTCCCCTTCGACGGGAGTCAACCCCGCGCGGGTTGTCTCCCGATGGGAGTGTTCCTCTCGTGAGGGAGGGACTGTCAGTCCCTCCCCTGCGAGAGCAGTCAACCCCGAGCGGGTGGACTCCCTCGAAGGGGGAGCTTCCTAGCTCCTCCGAAGAACAGGGGTTGAGCCGCCGCCGCCGCCCTTGAGGGGTTCGTGCTCTCGGGGTTCCCGGGGTTAGTGCTAGTGGTCCCGGGGTTCGTGCCCCAGCCTTGGGGGCACCCCGGGAAGTTAAGGGGGCGTGGCCCCACATGTGGGGTCGTGCCCCTTGGCAGGCCGTGCCCCTTGGCTGGGTTTGACGCAGCGTGTCCCCTGCCAGGGCGATCCGTGCCCTCCTAGGTTATAGGGGCGTTGTCCCTCCATGGGGGGGCGCGCCGGTTAGGATTCCGTGCAGGGTCGAGGTAGGCGCCCTGGTCTTGGGACCACGGATCGCCCTCGTGGCGATGCGTGCTTCCCTCAGAATTCGGTGCCAGAAGAGGTGCGGGAAAAATGCATGGATTTTCAGGGAGTGCGATTGTGTTAGTTGACTGTGACTGTGCGAAGGGGTGTAAGGGGAGGATTAGCCATGGTTGACCACGGTTGGTCGATCTGCCACCACGGCCACCTCCTGGACCCCCCAGTCTTTTCCGAGAGGGCGTTTCAGGGGGCATTGTTGGAAGCAGGGATTGGGAGTGCTCTGCCTTCAGCTGGGCATGGTGTGCTTGCGGGAGTGACATGTGTGCACGGGAATTACAGACGAGCCTAGCAAGTAAAGATCATTGCTTAGCGGACATGGGGCAATTGGACGTCTGTTCTTGTCCTCTAGATGACAATATCATTACCGATAATGCACCACCCATCCTTGGAGTCAAACATTCGAGTTGGAAACAAGTTCTTCCGTAGTGCAGGAACGTGCAAGACATCCTTAATTAAGACGTTTTCGCCGTTAAGAAGTTAAACTTCAACATCGCCGTGACCTTCAATTTGAACTGTTGTGTCATCTCCCAAGAGAATTTGATCTTGAAGAGCACTTTCTCGTTCAGTGTACTTACAAAACTGATCGCGGTCGAATGCCATGTGGTGGGTAGCGCCGGTGTCAACGTACCAATGACGGTCCACAGTTCAAGGTGCAAATTCGTTGTAGAGCTGGGTCATCAGTACTCGCCTAGTGTTGTTGTTGTTGCGCTGGCGATTCTTCTGGTTGCGGTTCTTCTGATTTCCGCTTTGTTGCTGAGGTTGATTGGGCGGAGCACTGCTGCTTGAGGCTTGATTTGGGCAATTTTGGACACGATGTCCAGTTAAGTTGCACCCGAAGCACTGAATGTTAGAATCTGGTGTCCGCTTCTTAGAACGGTTGCCGTTCTTGCCTTGCTTGGGTGGTTGCCTCTTTCCTGCAAACAATGCGGTCGAAGGTTCATGCTGCATTCTTCGACGAAAAGTTTCTTCAGTGAGAAGAAACGATATGAGATCTTGCAACGTCAAATTGGTGTTGCATCTCATCACTTGTAGGAACATTTGGTAGTTGTCAGACATGCTACCCATGAGTGTGAGCAGCTGCTCTTGTGCGCCTACTTGTACGCCTGCAGACGCCATCTGCTCGACTATCGACTTGAAAGTGTTTACATGCGATGTGACTGTGTCGTTCGCCTTCATCTTGAGCGTTCGCAGCTTTTTTTTCAAGTGCATCTGGGTCACTGTGTCTTGCGCGGCAAAGTTAGAAGTCAATGTGTTCCAAGCTTCTGTTGCCGAGCGGCAAGAAATAATGTGACCAATGACAGTGTTCTTGCAACACTGATTTATTGCCGTCAAAGCATTCTTGCTCTGACGATCCCACTCCGCAATGCTACTTGGTCCGGTGGCAGGTAGAGGGTTAGCGGCAGTGGCGACTGGTCGAGGTTGACTACCATCGACAATTCTGAGAACGCCTTCAGCGTCTAACTGGAGTTTCATCTTATGTTTCCAGTATGTGAAGTACGTCCCATCGAACTTTGCCCAGCCTTTAGTGCTGAACGTGTTCTTCATCGCAGATTTATCGCTGAACTACTGAGGTTCTATTGAGCGCTCCGATCGTCTAAGCGAGAAGCGTCCTTCACGCTTTAGCAATCAAGGCGTCCCCTGATTGCTCCTTCACCTGTGCCTAGGGTCTACCTGAAGCCTACGTTATTGTGCTGGGAAAATAACAACCCGTAGCTCTGATACCATATAGGAAAAGGAGAGAGATGATCAATGTGAGAGACCAAGTACGAGTAAGCTTGTTTACTGAAATGAATAATGAGGTAGGAGGCCCAAATGCCAGGTACTTATACTTTGGTACAAGGGCAGGCAAAGCCTGCGAAAGGACATGAGTCCAAATGGTCTGAACTAATTGCTGTATGTAACGTTCATACTGTACATTCAGTTCTAACAGTGACAGACGGCAGAAAGGTCTCGTTGACAAATCAGAGATACGCATACAACGTCCATTTAATGGACGATGTAGGATGCTATCCTCCGTGGCTTGAGATCAATGAAATTGTTATTTGTAAACTTTGCACGTCTGCGAGTGAGTATCAGTTATCTCTAGCTGTTGTTAGAAAGATCAATCCTTCGAACTCTGAATTTCCATCATCATCAAGAGAGAAGACTGTGAAAATCAGTTGGATACGTTTGGAGTGTGAACGTAGTGGACTTATGATTTACACAGCACCTATGGCAACAGTCACGTATGCTTGGGATATTTTGTTAAAAGATGTTACTTCTAATTTCCAAGTTTCCAAACTTAAGATATATCACGGAGAGCACCATCCAGAAGAATGGCATGCTAATATAGACTGGTATATTCGGAACGGATTAAAAGCTACTGACTTCATCAACAGTGGACGAAGAGCTGATTATAGAATATAATCAAGAAACACAGGTACACCATTTGCTTTTATTCGTGTATAAGTGCTTTATAAGAATACTTAGTCTAGACATGGTGAATGGATGACTGGTGGCCGCTACTTTTTGTTTTTCCGTTTCGTTTTCCTGATGATAGCGCGACACTGCAACTCTTCACATGTTGAGCAGGTGGGGCATGGAATTTATTTGCCCTAACGAATTTGCTGGCCATAAAGGCCGCTTCAGCTGGGTCAGGAAGCAAGGAATGTTATGTATCTATGTTTCGGGAGTTTCTCGAATGGACAACTATCTTCTTTTCTTTGACTCGTCAGTCGTAGGCCTTGTCTGCAGGGAAAACCTCGAACAGGAAAATATTCTCTTCTCACGGAGAAATTTATCGTGAATTTTGCAGGTGCATGATGAAGTTATCCTCGAGGGACCGTCAGAAAGTGCCAAGATTGCTAAGGATTTAGTGGTGGAGTGCATGAGTTACCCTTTTGAAGGGAAAAACCCTTTAAGAGTAGCCTTGGCTGTTGAGCGAAGTATGCACAAAGTTGGTACGCCGCTAAGCAAGGGAGAATGAGAGAATTCCATATGTCAAACAAGTACGTTTAGACGTCCGTCCATGGCATTTTTGAGGACTTATATTCAGTGGTGACCAGCTCCGATTGCCATGTCCTCTTCTTGGGTTCATAACTTTGTGCTTTGTCCTAGTGACATTCATCTATGTCCCATAGTACCGTAGGTTACACTGTATATACCAGTCAGAGGTGATCCTGTTGGATGCGCTGGTTCGCACTCCCGCATCAGTTTTGTTCACCTTTGACGAGGCTCTAAAGACGTTCAATTTGAGACACTGTACATTTTAGGAACATCCTTCTGTATTTTAGTTCTAAGACTGCACGTACATACCTGCCACAACCGATTGTTGTCTCCAAGGTTGTTTTCAGTTCTTGTACGTCAGCTCGTTTTCTAGGCGTTGTCCCTGCGTGTGGCAATCACCGAACCATATTATCTTCGGGTCGCAAAACGTGTAATCGTTATCAGAACCTCCTCGGCATATCTGAGCTGAGACAGATGTGCCCCTCTCTCTTAGTATCTCAGGCCGGAAAATTGTACCTCCATCGGTCTTTTTTAGAAGGGATGCAGTGAAGGGTAGTTTTTGCACTTGAGGCAGGATTAAACCCGTACTACTCATTAGAACCTGCAATTTTTCTTCGTGGGGCGATACAGAGCTTTCAACCGATCAGAAGTTTTCATCCGCCTGCACGTTCCTGTTCGGCAGAGCTAATGCTTTGGCAGCTGATTTTGTAAGGAGCTCTTGTATAGCATTTTTCTCCATAATTCTGTATCGGTCTTCTTCCACCTATATATCAGGTCGTGAAGAATGTTGCAAGGTCCTTAAGTTCTTTGTCCCCGCAGTGTGTAATAAAGCTTCTGACTGATTTACGGGAATTATCAGATCACGTGGAAGAGTGGATTAGATAGAGCTTGGACTCGATCAGTTTCTTTTGTGAATTCCGTGTGCATTTCTCCTCTTAGCTGCGATCTGAGTACTTGTGGTCGGAAATGATTTTCTTGACTTCTTCTTGGTTAGTCCCCAGCTTGCCTTGCCAGTCATGGACGTAAAGCAAATACGTGAGGACAGTGGGTGGCAGCCAGCCGGTGTGTGATGGACGCCGAAGAAGTTCGTTCAGGTATTACGGAATGCACTGGTCTAGTTACATTCATCTCGTCAGAGCTGTTACTAGTCCGAGTCCTTTCATGCAGCACCTCTTACAGCTTTATAGTGCAGAATGTGCTACTACGTTTGAACTAAAATCATCTTAGGTACTAAGTCCTCGAATTAACTGGTTCATAATTTAAACTCTTTCCATCAGTGTTTATACAGTTTGTATTTTCATTTAACAAATATTTTGCATAGTGCATAATTTACATAGATATCGAGGGTGTATATTCAGTTCGCACTATTTTAGTTTCTCAACAGGTGCAATTTGAACACCAAGCAATTTGAACACCAAGCAGGTAAAATTCATGTACAAATCCATAATATCTCCCTGCGAAGAGCAAGAAAAAGCAAGTCATCGCCGCCCTTGTTGTGAGGTCACCAAGCGGTGACTGCAATGTCGTTTATTCTCTTGTTCTTCATCAAGGATGTTGGCGCTCTCAATATCATTTTCCTTTCCATCTCTTCCGTATGTAGAGTTCTCGTTGCTTTGCAAAATGCCTCAAACACCAGCAGTGAAGGCCTTGTAGCTATAGGTTCGATCGTACTTTAGCTGACGAGTTATTTCTATCATGTTCAAGACTCTTCGTTGCTTCGTATGATGTTATCTTTATAAAGTGAGCTTGTGAATCCATGGTGTGCCCCTAACAACAGCAACCCTTTCTTTAATCAGGGTGTAACGAATAGAAGAGTCCAACTCCCAAATGTATGCCATTGGTGTCAGAGTCTCTCAGGTTAAAAGATCTGTTCAGTAAGTTATCTACTGTACCTATCAACGACTGTTGTCGTTCGAAGAGCTGTATCTACTCCCATGAATTCAAAGAGCTCTAGGACGGGTGAATCCAACTGTGCCCATAGCTCGTGCTGCAATCCACCCCTGCAGCTTTAGGTCTTCGGTCGGACAGCAATGAAGAAATGATGCAATAATACAGACAGAAGGTAAGGGAATTAGCATTCAAACGGTAAAGTTCGTTATCCTGCAGTCTCAAGGTACATAGCATACACAATAAGAGGATACCAAAACCTTGTAGCGCTAGCTTGTTCCCAGACAGAAAATTGAAACAATCACGTGATGTTTACTATCCACAAGAAACTCGGCAGTTATTAGCAAAATGGCTAGCAAACAGGGAACAAATCTGCGCTCACTCTTTGATGGGCAATGAATATTGAGTATTGTGTAAAAAGACGACTTGTCTTGTGAGCCATTGATCCGACTAAATTTTAGCTGATCCGACTAATTTTTAGCAGATCTCTACGAAGGAAATACTGCTAAAAATAGTAATATCTCTTACATTGAGATCTGCCATCCAGGACTCTAGTGTTGTTCCAACACTGACAGCAAAATCCACCCAAATCAAGACTGTGTATGAAATCGAAATGACCAATTCCAAGGAGGGTATGCAGAACCTTTGCACGCACGCACTCAGACTGCCACAATATCCAACGAGAGAGTATTCCAATGTTCTAATAAAAAAGTAACTTATATGCGCTATTCATGAGTTCAATAACGGACTCTAACTCCGGACGAAAGCAGCGGAACAACTACTTGAAATTCTTTCACGATAGGATGTAAGTCTTAGTACGATGGACTTGTCCTGAAAAACGTGGGAGCAATATACAAAATGAGACATACGATGGATAAGAAGACCTAGAATATGGGTTACACAACATCGTACGAAACACAAAGTTATTCGTTACACTTTTGACTTGTCACATCACAAGTATCCCATTATTTGTGTGCGTGCTTATATAAATTTCATTAGGTATGACTATCTTATAGGTTACTCTAGTTCGAAGATCTAAATCTAGAGTGATCAAAACTAGTCATAACTAGCTGAAATAATTATAACTAAGTTGGAGAAACTATTAGAGGTTTCACTATGGCACTATGTGACAAGTGCGGAGCTCTAAATATGCTTCTCGAAAGTATATAACTTTTTTTACCATCGCTGATTGGATGCATGATGGAAAGTCATGCACAAAGATCTAAAGATGCTCCTCAAAAGACGTATTAGTTTGTTGTCGTCTTCCAATTGGATAGTTTGGAAAGTTAACACTTTACCAAAGCTAAAGTAGGAGAATCTCTTACTTTAGTAAAGTAGAACAAGTAATGTGTGGGCTATTCTTAAATTTTAGTAGCCTTTAGAAGTTTAACTATTTTGGATTGTGCACTTACCATGTGGTAACGTAACTTAGTAAAAGTTACCACGGTAAGAAGTTGTAGAGTATATAAGGAGGAGTTGAGAGAGTGGAAAGGACTCTCATTTTCTTGTCTATAAGTAAAGTGAGCATTGGAGACCTTGGGAGTCCTTGAGTATTTTGCGATGCAAGGTTGAGAGCGGGATTAGAACTTGTTTGCAAGACCGATTAGAGGGACCGATGTGACCATACGGGTCAGAGAGTTGAGTGAAGTGAGCATGGGTGTACTGAAATCTTTGTAATTAGGGTGCACTAGTAATCCTAGTCATCTGAGGTACCCCTGGGTGTGAGACAGGCCGGCTTACATTTTGGTTCCGTTGCCGGGACCTCGATACAAAGATTCATATTTAGTCGTTAGTACAGTTCATGTCTGTTTTTTAGCATGAGTTCAGAACCTTTGTACATACACCATGTTATAGAGGGCAAGATAAGCTTTCCAATAAGCTTGATATCTCCAAAAGATCAATTGTAAGGAGAGAGTTATGTCTTTCGGAAGTTAAGGGGGTTTTTCGGTATCAAATAGTGAGCTGTCAGGAAGGAATTTACAGTCATTTTCATATTTTCAGTTTTTAGAGTTAGACCTTGAAATCTTCCATGCTGATAGCTTGCAAGATAAGCTATCTAGGCACCCAAATCATGCGTGAATTGATCGAGTAGAATTGGAGTTATGACATTCGAAGCGAAGGGGGATCAAATTTGTTATATCGCATGCTGAAGTAAAAGAGTGAAAGAATTTCAGAATTTTGAGAGGGTTATGTTCGATCTCTGAGGCTCAGAGTTGACAAGTTAAGCTTCTACTTAGTAATGTGAGAGATTGCTAAGCGAGAAGATAGTCGAGTGATCAAAAGTGTCAAACAAGCTATATAGTGAGAGAGATGTATGACGGATCATCGTCATGGAAGGACAGCAAGAGTAGAAATTGAGGTTGAGCAAGATCCCTCAAGGCTATGCGGTGATAGTTACCGCTGATCTGACGAAAGGAGAATTTCGACTAGAATTTGAGGAAGAAGTAGAGAGTACTCGTAAGAATCTGGAGAAGAACTCGAGGTGCTTTTTGTGTGGAGAAGAAGGACATAAAGTAAGCAAGTGTCCTACGAAGAATAGACTTTTGCGTGAACGAAGAGGGTTGGTCGACTTAAGCTTACACATAGGTCCTTCTTCCCTTAGACAAGGCGTCATTGATCCTACAACCTTTTGTCCGAGATGTGGAGTGGATGGGATTCCAGTTGAGCATGAGTGCAGCGTAGTGGTTGCTTTGCTGGAAACTGTAGCCGAAGGTCTCGAGAGAAGGTTGAGTGTAGAAACAGAACAAGTGAAGACTTCTAGCGAGGATGGAAATAGTCTGTCACACGTTAGATAAGATGACCATGAGGGTCAAGTTTATTCCAACCTTTGGAGAGGAGAGAGCTCAACGGGGAAATTGTGGATTGCGGTGAAGTACGATCTTCACATCCACAAGCAGTACCTTGAGTAAGAAGAAGAAAAGAAAAGAAGAATGGGGAAACTTCCGGTGTTTTACGGAAAGGATGGAGAAGACGTGGAAGGATTTGTGAGGGACTTCAAACGAGCATGCATTGGTAATAGAGATCGAAAGAAGAGCTAGTGGGTAGGGTTGATACCTGAATTTCTTGAGAGTTCTGCATTGACATGGTATGAGGATAGGAAGAAGAGAAGAGTAGTGGGGACTCCAGATGATACTTGGGAAGTATTGACGGAGGCCTTAATTGAAACTTTTCTTCCTGATGAAAGTTACGAGAAGTTAATGGTAGAGGTAACTTACCTCAAACAAGGAGAGAAAGAGAAAGTAAGGACTTACGCCGAGAGGGTGGAGAAATTAAAACAGAAGTTTCGGGTGGTTTTACGAAAAAGTGGAGATGTAGTAGAACCAACGATGGTGGGCATTGGAGCAATGCTCACAAAGAATTTTATTGGGGGATTGAGGCCGGAGATTCGAACACAAGTGCGGTATGAGAGACCAACTTCGAAGGCTGATGCAGTGAAGATCGTAACCAGGATGGAAGAGAGTCTGGATGGAGACGACTTGCAACCAATGATTGTTGGGGCAACATGTGGAGATGTGCAAGGGCCGAGCATGCCAACTTTGACGTCTACGAGCGTTCTGACTTTTCAATTTCAGAATCTGACTCCGATAGCTCCTACTAGTGCGGTTACAATCACTGTACCATCTAGATCTGTTACTCCCGACTTTTGTGATGAGTTGAAAAGTTTGACGGAGTCTCTGCCAGATTTGAAGATCAATATGGTGAATTTGTTGCAACACCGGAGCCCCCTCCAAATGTTGGAGGGGGCTCACGAGGTTATGGAAATTATCAGTCCAGAGGTGGACCACCGCAAGGATCACCCAGTAACTACACGAGCCAAGGATGTTTTACGTGTGGAGGATCACACTTTCAACGTAATTGTCCAAGTCGTAATGGTGGAACGGCGAACGGAGCTTCAACTTCACAAAGCAAGGACAAGGGTGTAGCATGCATTGACATCTTGGAGCCGCGAGATGTACGAGAAGGTTTTCAGTCTGTAGAGCTGTTGGCTCAAGAGAGGAAGAGGATGAGGACGCATTTCGACGAGGGAGAACCTGTCGTGATGGAAGACTCTCCAAGTCAAAATACTCGGAGTAGTAAATCTTCTTCAAAAACCAAAGAGCAGCGGAAGAAACTGGGAAATACTGATTTTACAATTTCAATGGAGCAATCAAAGTACAATGTGGTGGAAGACGTAGGTAAGCAACGAGCAAACATTACTGTGGTATAGTTGATTGCTCTGAATCCTTCGGTGAGGAAAGAACTTCGTAGCGGTCTAAGCTCTCGACGAGGTCGGAAGAAAAAGATAAATCCTTCTACGGTCGGCGTGAGTGCTTTAGATGCTAGTCAAGGAGAGGTGTGCAACAAGGCATCAAAAGTAGAGGCTCGTATCAATGGGAGAGATGTTTCAGATGTTCTTGTCGATGGAGGATCGACAGTAATTGCCATCTCGGAACGACGCATGAGGAAGCTGGATCTAATACCAACTCGTCCTTCTAGTATCACGGTTGGCATGGCTAACAGACAACGAGTTAGGCCACTGGGAGTGCTGGAGAGAGTTTATGTGTCAATAATGGGAGTGCAAGTAAACATGACATTTCAAATCTTGAAAGAGTCAAGTTATGAAATGTTGCTCGGAAGACCTTGGCTTCGAGTAGTACATGCAACAGATAACTGGCACAAAGGTTATTTACGCATCGGACCGAATCACCACCGGATCAAAGTTTCATTGCTCGGAGATCAAGTTGAGACGTCGGAATCGGATCGACCCACATCGGACTACTGGGAGTCAGAAGTTGTCGATACTACTTCTGATGTAGGTACCAATTCTTCAGATTCAGAATCTGAAATACATCGTCAGAGGAGGAGAGAGAAGAACGAAATGTGGGTGTGAATGTAGTGGATCTTTTCTCTTCTCCGGAAGTGCAAAGAGATCGAGACAAAGAACCGTTTTGACTCTCCGAGGAGGTGGAGAGAAGAATTTCCACTTTTGTTACGGATCGAAGGTTACTAAAGCGGAGAAGAGTTGTTTCGAAGAGATCTTTCGCAAATACATTCATGTATTTGCATTTAGTTACAAGGATCTGAGGGAGGTCACACTGAAGCAACACCGTATCGAGTTAGAGAAGGAAGTCAAACCGGTGCGACAGAAGCAACGAAGAGTGAGTCCTCCAATTGCGGATCTGGTGAAAGAAGAGATCGAGAAGCTGCACACTGCTGGGTTCATTTACGAGGTGGAGCATTCTGAATGGGTATCATCCAAGGGTATCATCCATTATGATCGTAAAGGAGAAAAATGGCAAATTGAGGGTGTGTGTTGATTACAAGAAGCTCAATGCGGGTCTTAAAGAAGGATTATTATCCTCTATCTTTCATCAACGAGATCTTGAAAAAAGTGGCGGGAAACGAATGGTACAACTTTGGAGATGGTTATAGCGGATATAACCAGATCAAAATTGCACCAGAACATCAACACCTGACCACTTTCACTACTCCGTGGGGTACATTTGCATTTCGAGTCATGCCATTTGGTCTGTGTAATGTTCTTGCGACGTTTCAAAGGTTTATGAACAAAGTGTTCGAACCTTTCTTAGGAAAGTTTGTGAGAGATTTTATAGATGACTTTTGTGTTTACGGGAGTAAGGAGAAGCATTTTGAGCACCTTGTGAAGGTCTTAGAATGTTTAGATGTAGCAAATGCATCTCTCAATCCGGAGAAATGTATTTTTGGGTGTGAGGAAGGGTTACTCTTGGGTCATATCATATCCAAAGACGGCATTGCCGTTGATCCAGAGAAGGTGCAGAAGATCTTAGAGCTCTCTTTTCCTAGTACTCTCACTAAGCTACGACAGTTTTTAGGTATGGTGGGGTATTATCGAAGGTTTATACTCTCGTTCTCACATAAAGCATATGCTTTGACTGTATATCTGAAGAAGGGAGTAGATTACGTGTTGATTTTAGGAGATGAAGAAGCTCTAGTTGCATTTGAGGAACTGAAGAAAGCTCTTACTTCAGCTCCGATCTTGGTTAAGCCCGATTGGAATAAACGGTTTATTCTATATATGGATGCTTCAAATGCAGTAGGATGTACTTTAAGTCAGTATGATGTTCCTAGAGATAGAGATCATCCTATCGCATATGCTAGTCGGCAAATGATCAAGGCAGAGAGAAATTATTCTATGACAGAGAGAGAAGGATTAGCAGTGATCTATGCTCTGAGAAAATTTCGACATTATCTCATAGGAGGCAAGTTCACTATCGTTACAGATCATAAGGCATTGAAGTACATCTTCAATAAACCTATGGTCGAAGGACGATTAGCAAGATGGAAGCTCTTATTGTCAGAGTACGACTATGAGATCTGCGATCGACCAGGAAAGAAACACGCGAATGCAGATTTGCTATCTAGAGCTTACGATGGAGATGGAGAGGAGCCGGTGGACGACACCTTTCCTGACGAAGATTTGATGGTCTTGATGAGCAACTCTAGCATCCCAATAGAATATCAAGAAATTTGGGATTTTGTTACGGAAGGTGTCTATCCAGATGGGATGCGGACGAGAGAGAAGAAGGCGTTGGTGAAACGAAGTCAACCTTACTCGGTGGTGGAAGGTGTGTTATTCCGTGAAGGAGATGATGGGGTCCTGAGAAGAGCCGCGAACAAGGAGGAGTCTCTATGACTCATGGAAGAATTCCATGACGGTCCAGTATGTGGAGGACATTTCGCAGGCAAGTTGATGGCCCTCAAGATACTTGACGCAGGATACCATTGGTGGGGGATGTTTAGAGATTGCCTGACGTATTGTAAAACCTGTGATGTTTGTCAAGCTTTCGCTATCAAATCCAGTGTTTCTACTCCTCTTAGATCTATTCCGGTTCTTGGACCTTTCGAGAAATGAAGAATAGATTTTGTTGGGTCTTTGAATCGCACCCCTCACAACAATAAGTATATTGTTGTAGCCACATATTATCTTACAAAGTGGGTAGAAGCTAGACCTCTTGTAACTATTGGAGAAGTTGAAGTGGGTAGATTTTTGTACGAACGGATCATACTCGATTTGGATGTCTCTTGGAGTTAATTTCTGATAGGGGTCGAGAATTTGTGAGTGATATGACTATTGCTATGTGCACGCACTTCTCCATTTCTCAAAGGGTTACTATTTCATATAAACCTAGTTCAAACGGTTTGGTAGAGAGGACAAACTTTACCTTGTGTCAAATGTTAGCAAAGGATGCTGACAGGAAGAGGCCAAACACAACTGGGACAAGCGTCTTCATGCGGTGCTATGGGAGTATCGTACAACAGTGAGGACGTCTACGAGATATTCACCTTTCAAGATGGTGTATGGGTTGGAATCCAGATTACCAATCTAGTTCGACCTAACCACCTTTCATACCTTACAAGCTGGATTGAAGAGAAAAGGTGGTCCAATAGCTGAGAAAGAGAAGAGAGAAACCTTGTTGGAGCTAGAAGAGAATAGAGACGATGCAGCTCAACGAATTGAGATGGCTCAACTACAACAGAAGAAGAGCTATGACAAGCGCTTGGCGAAGAACAAAACGAAGTTACAGCGATTTCAAAAGGGTGAGTGGGTGATGTTATGAGATGCTATTAGACACAAGCGATTCCAAAAGAAGTTCTTACGTCGCTATTTTGGGCTTTTCATCATCTCCAAAGTGTGGAGTAATGACACCTATGATCTTCAAGAAAGAAATGGTACGTTCTTCGACCGAGTGAACCTCGACAAGCTGAAGAAGTTTCATCAACGTGATACTTCACTCCGAGGACGGAGTGAAAATTAAGTCTGGGGGTAAATGTCACACCACAAGTATCCCATTATTTGTGTGCGTGCTTATATAAATTTCATTAGGTATGACTATCTTATAGGTTACTCTAGTTCGAAGATCTAAATCTAGAGTGATCAAAACTAGTCATAACTAGCTGAGATAATTATAACTAAGTTGGGGAAACTATTAGAGGTTTCACTATGGCACTATGTGACAAGTGCGGAGCTCTAAATATGCTTCTCGAAAGTATATAACTTTTTTTACCATCGCTGATTGGATGCATGATGGAAAGTCATGCACAAAGATCTAAAGATGCTCCTCAAAAGACGTATTAGTTTGTTGTCGTCTTCCGATTGGATAGTTTGGAAAGTTAACACTTTACCAAAGCTAAAGTAGGAGAATCTCTTACTTTAGTAAAGTAGAACAAGTAATGTGTGGGCTATTCTTAAATTTTAGTAGCCTTTAGAAGTTTAACTATTTTGGATTGTGCACTTATCATGTGGTAACGTACCTTAGTAAAAGTTACCACGGTAAGAAGTTGTAGAGTATATAAGGAGGAGTTGAGAGAGTGGAAAAGACTCTCATTTTCCTGTCTATAAGTAAAGTGAGCATTGGAGACCTTAGGAGTCCTTGAGTATTTTGCGGTGCAATGTTGAGAGCGAGATTAGAACTTGTTTGCAGGAACGCTATTAGAGGGACCGATGTGACCATACGGGTCAGAGAGTTGAGTGAAGTGAGCATGGGTGTACTGAAATCTTTGTAATTAGGGTGCACTAGTAATCCTAGTCATCTGAGGTACCTCTAGGTGAGAGACAGGCCGGCTTACAGACTGTTGAATGAAGGGTTCAAGAATGAGAGACTAGCTCCTTTCACATGAAGAGGTGCGTTCTCTTTATCCCGAAGAATTGAGGAACAAGGTTAATTTGACAATGAGGTCACTTCGCTCCTCATTTCCACACACAAAATTCTGTATAAAAGCAAGATGGAAGCATTTACTAAAATGCCTCCAGACAGATTTAGACTGCCAGGACCTCCGAAAGCTATTCGGAAGGCATAGCAGTATCGACTAAGAGGCAATACCTAAGGTACGGTGTCGGAGTGTAATCCGTCTACCTAGGAAAGCGCCGGGCTTCTGGCTGTGGTTGTTCACTCAAGAGGTTGGCTTTCAGGTTACAACAGGGGCTATAAACACTCACACAAATGTGTAAGATCTAGTAATATACCCAGAAGGCGAAATTCAGGTCTAGCCGGCAGTAACAAGGTCCGGCGGTGAACTTTGACACTCACGGAGAGGAAAACTATGAAGATTTAGACCTCTAAACTTCCCCTGCATGCAAATGAGGTACTACTGAACTCACAGACGAAATTTCAGCCTGAGATCAAATTCTGACACGGAGATATGAACAGAAAAGTTTTGAGCAAGAAAACTACGGCAATTTCTGGTACCTAGCTAGCTATTTCAACCTATAACAGGAGTTTGGCTTGATCAATTTCGAAGTTTCTTACAGGATTTGCAGTCTACAAGGTGCTGAACATCCCTGTGAAGTTGGGACTCTTGAATGTACACAAAACTGCAGATCTCCTCCTCTGAAGTCGCTGCTCTAGATTAAGAGCTTTTCAGACCCCCTCAGCTTCAGCGGCCGCCCTGAATTACTCAGTTGCTCAATCGATATGAAACTTTTTGTGAAATCGTAGCCCTGCTGGCAGAGAACACAACCTCGAAGTTTTGAAGCAATTTCCTCAAATCTGCTGCGAGTGACACTGAAAACCCTAAATCCAACAAAAGTGATTCAATTCTAGCACAATTCAAACTTCAATTGCTCATAACTCCGTTTTTATTGACTCAAATCGATCGAAATTTTCACTGGAAGTGCTTGGAATGACGAGCCCTCTCTCCCTGTCCTCTCAGATTTCGAAGATCCCTCACCAAATGCTCGAACTCTCCTTTAGAGCTCTCTTTCTAAATTTAGAGTTAAACTAAAGACAAAAACAGACCAATGGGAGTTCATAGCTCCACTTGGTTGTCCTTTAGTACCCTAAACCACGTGGAAACTTAGTTTTACTCATAGGCTACCACGTCAAGCCCCCTAGAGTGCCAGCGTAAAACTTAAATTACTTAAAACGACACGCAGCCTCGAAAAATAACTTAAATCAGCTAGAAAGCGTGCATGGGCGACACGCAAATACAACCCATGAGCTTAAGCCCTATCAACATGGTAATCAACCTACTAAGACTCAAAATAGTGTTAACACCGTATGCAAAGGTGTCAAACATATACATTAACGACTAGAAGTAATATAAGCTAACTTCTAGAACTATTAAACTCAAGCGTCGGAGTAGAAATATAACATGTAGCTGCCAAGTAGCACGACAACGGTGGGCAGGATTTCTGACTGAATTTCATCGAGAACGAACAGTAACTGCAAACAGAGACGGAAGACGGTGCCATATCTCCCGTGTCATCGTTAATCCACAGGCCAAGACCCTTGCACGACCACTGCAATGGACTTTCTGTTAGTCCACTCCTTCAATCTACTCATATATTGACGACATCACGAGTATACGTACTGGCAGGGAAGTATCATAGAAGTTGACATCATATGCTTTACACCAGTCTAACAGATGGTGGACGGTATCTTCCTCCTCATCTTCACATAGAGTACACACCTAAGTCTGCTGGCTCATCTATCCTTCCTCGTGTTCAAAAGAATGCTACTTGCTCAGAACTTCTTCTTTTTTCTAGATAAGTTGCGAACAGAGAGAACCACTTTTCCTGGCTCGGTGGCTTTGAAGCTATTACGCACTGGTTCCTCAGTTGTGGACGGAAGCTTCTTGCTTTTCTCGATGATGATTGTGTAAGAACTTTCAGCGCTCGGGATGAATTCAGCACCGTTAGTAACATCATAGCCAATCACCAAAAAATCCAACACAACGGTTGAACCAACCTGCAGGGTCGAGACAAATCAACACATTCAGTACGAACTCACCAAAAACCTTAAGCTTTGATGGAACACCAAGAAGAAAGAGAACGATAAAAGAAGATTAGTGAAGATTCTCGCTGCTGCAGTTGAATGAATTCCTTCCAGCTTTCTCCATATGGTCAACATATATATATATACATGGTTTTGGTCTTTGAAAATAGTACCTCAATGACATCAATATCAATTGGAGTGGTCGATTTTCCTCTCTTCAAAATCAACTCGTGCACAAAAGCTGATCCGGGAGTGAATTCTTTGTCATTTGTTTGCTCTGTAAACCCTCCACGGTCCTATCGATCAACTACCCCCCGATCTCTCAACCTCCACGATCATCATCCACGAATCTGCAACATGTCAGACATGTCTCTCACTCAGGGGTCACCTCTGATGGCTTTGATGGAAGCACACCATGAACTTGAAGGAAAAATGCTAAGTTCACTCATTCATACACCCACAAACTTATCAACTAAAAAGTTCCATAAACTCATCAACTAAAATCTTCCATTCTAACGACGTCTCTCAAGTTCTCACATGCTAAACATATCCCACACTATCTATATTACTCAAGTTGCCATTACGACAATGTGAAAACAAGGATGAAGAGCTCTTCTCTACTCCTCTATTTATACATTCTAGGTTTTTACTTTGGTACCCTCCGGTAACTCAGCCGTAACTACTTTTATCGGGTTTTACTAAGATATTATTTAAGGTAAAAGCATTAATCACATGGGCTTTTTACCTTTTCACATGGGCTTATTCCTTCAAAGTCAACAACTTCTAGAAGGATTCTGGAATATTCTCAAGGAATCTCGAATTTCCACCCCCCTCTACACTAGGACCCACTAAAAAGGAAACATGTGGAATCTCTTCTTGTTTTTAATGTCCACAAAGTCCACAACTTTAATCCAACCACTAATATCAATTCAAAAAGAAGGTAAGGGATACTTTCCACCCCCTTTCTACCTTTTAGACAAGATGACAAGATAGTAGTGCTCACTCTTTAGCAAATATCTGAATTCTGTCAAAAGTACAGCTAAGTTTAACCATAACTAACTTTTAGCTAGTCATGATTAACTTGATACCTCCTTAAAATACTTTGGCAGCAAATAAACATTCTCAACACTTAGTTATAACTAAACACCTTACTGATAGATAAACTTCCTATGTGTAACATAGGTCGTTACATTTTACCCCCGGACTAAATTTTCGCTCCGTCCTCGGAGTGAAGAGAGAACTTTCGTCGATGAAACAACTTCAACTTGTCATGATTTACTCGATCAAATCTCCTTCCTCCTAGCTCCTGAAGGTCATATGTGAAGTTGCTCCACATCTTATCGACAACAAAAGGACCAAAATATCTCGGAAGAAACTTCTTCCTACCCCTTTTGAATCTAATAGCATCATACAACATAACCCAATCTCCGACTTGAAAAGGTTTTACCTCCCTCTTGCCCAGTCGTTTGTCGTAACTCTTCTTTTGATATGCTTGAGCTCGTTCCATCCGGATCATTGCTACCGCTCGGGTCTCTTCCAACTCCATGAGTTGCTCCCTTCTTGATCTGATCACGTCTTCTCCTCTCGACCTCTTCAACTTTCGTTGAATAGTTTGAAAAGTATCCAATTCGAATTGGATCGGCAACTTGGACTCCACTTCATAAACCAGTCGAAATGGGGAGTACTCAGTAGAAGTCTTTGTTGTCGTTCGGTACTCCCATAAGATGGCATGTAGTCTCTTATCCTAAGTATGTTTCGCAGTTTCGACACCAGCATCTTTGACGAGCATCATACAAAATGTAAGATTGGTCTTCTCCGCAAGACCATTAGCATTTGGTTTGTATGAGGTCGTTACTCGTGGCTTGATAGAAAAGTGTTGTAGCATAGCAGTAGTCATGCTCCCTACAAACTCTCCTCCTCTATCTGAGACCAACTCTAACGGACATCCAAATCTTGTGATGATCCTCTCTCATAAGAATCTACCGACTTCTGTTTCATTGGTCTCCCTCAAAGGTCTAGCCTCTACCCACTTGGTACAATAGTCAGTGGCGACTACAATGTATCTATTACCTCGAGGTGTCTTATTAAGAGGACCTACAAAGTCAATATCCCACTTCTCAAATGGTCTTAATATTGGAATTGATCTTAACGGAGGTGTTCTAGTAGACTTCAGAGCAAATGCTTGACATACGTCGCAAGTTTTGCAATAGTCTAAACACTCCTTGAAAATCCCTCTCCAATGATAACCCGCATCCAAAATCTTGAAAGCTGTTATCTTACTAGCAAAGTGATCTCCGCAAACAGTACCATCGTGAAACTCGTGCATAAGCTTGAACGCCTCCTTCTGACCAACTGCTCTCCTTAGTAAGCCATCCGCTCCTTGATGAAATAGAATTCCCTCCACCATGGTGTAAGGTTTGCATCTCTTGATCAACGCGTTACGTTCTCGAGTATGCATACCTTCTGGAAAAGAGCCATCTGCAAGAAAACTCCAGATTTCCTTGTACTCATCCGATATCTCCTCAATGCTTGTGATGGTCATCAGATGCTCGTCTGGAAACGAATCATCAAATGGTTCTTCTCCCTCATCATCATAAGCCCTCGACAAAAGATCAACATTCGCATGCTTTTTCCCTGGTCTATCTTCGATCACATAATCGTATCGTCTTGCGTTCTCCTCCAATTCGATTCGATGAGTCTCGAGAGTCACCTCCTTCAAATCCTTGTAGCTGAAAGCAAACACATGGATATATTTTCGAAATATATCTAGGAATCTACTTTTTTCTTCTTGAGTGACATTGATACCAAACTTCAGGGTAGAGAGTCTTCTCACAATCTCTACCTCACTCAACTCTTGTTTGTCAAGATCTTTCTCCACTGCTGGTCGAGGCAACAAGTCAATAGCACTAAGCTGATGTAATGATTCATCTCGATCAAATCCTTCGTCCTCAAACGAGGATTCTTGATCGTAAGAATCTCCGGTATCTACTTCTGAGACACTCTGATCATCCTCCGTATCAGATTCCCAGTAGTCACTAATGGGTCTATCAGAGTCAGAAGTCACAACTCCAACACCCGAGAGAGGAACTATCACTCTATGATCTCTAGGCCCAATCCGTAAGTATCCCTTGTGCCACCTATCAGTGGTGCGCACAGCTCTCAACCAAGGCCTACCTAGGAGTAAATCATAACTAGAGTCCTTTAACACTTGAAAGGACATCCACGTTTGAACTCCCATCACAGACACGACCACCTTCTCTAACACACCAAGAGGTCTTACCCGTTGCTTGTTAGCCATCTCCACGACAATGCTAGCCGGGCGAGTTGGTTCCATCCCCAACTTCTTCATCAACCTCTCTGATATAGCATTGACAGCCGACCCTCCATCCACCAATACGTCAGAGACGTAGTGACCATTCAATCGGACTTCAATCTTTCAAGCCCTAGTGCATACCTCTGAAGCATGCACATCCACCACACTAACTCCCACAGACTTTGATGTCTTGCTCTTGGGTTTCTTCTTCTTGCTTCTCTTAGAACTCAGTCCTCCTCTGAGTTCCCTTCGTAAGCTGGGATTAAGTGCGATCAGTTGTCCAACAGTGATGTTGGCTTTCTGAGCACCCACATCTTCAACCACATCATATCCCGCTTGGGAAGATGAAATGGTGAAATCCGCCATCCCCAACTTCCTTCTTGGCTCCCTTGGTGTACTCGAAACATTACTCGAACGAGTACTTCTACTTGCTGACTCCTCCATGAAAACCGGTTCATCAGAAAATCGAGTTCTTTTCCTTTCTTGAGCTAAAAGCTCCACCGGTGCATGAGAAGAGTTTGAATTCTCTCCTTTCTCGTAGATGGGATCTCGCACGACATCGATAGTAGCCACCCCCTTGTCTCGTCCTTGTGATGGATTTCCTCCACCCACATTCATTCTGACAGCTTCGGCACCTCTTGCTCCATTGTTAGGACAATTTTGCTGGAAATGAGAACCTCCACACGTCCAACAAGTGATTCCTCCAAAGTTACCTTGGTTGCCTCCAAAGTTACCTTGATTTCCTCGGTTGGGATTGTTGTCGTAACCTCTTTGACCTCCTCCTCCACCTTTGTTCCTCCATTCTCGTAACTGCATCACGTTTATCTTGAGATCCGCAAGAGTATCGGTGATGCTCTTCAGCTCGGCATGAAAATCAGAGGTGGCAGTAGACATCATTGTTGGGACAAACGGTCTTGGCACCACCGTTGGAGTAGGAGCTGACGTTGAAGCAATCACCAATTGTGCTGGTGCAGGTGCGATCGTTGTGGCTACAGCAGGAGTCGGAGTCGACACCAGAGCAGCATGATGAGGTTGGATGATATCTCCTTCATCCAAACTCTCTTCCATGTTTGTCGCAATCTTGATGGCCTCCGCTTTGGTTGATGGCTTCTCGTATCTCACTTGGGTTCGAATTGAAGGTCTCAACCCTCCCACCAAGTTCTTGGTCAACACTGCTCCAATCCCCGCCATCGTTAGCTCCACATTGTCTCCACTCTTCCGTAGGACCGTCCGAAATCGTTGCTCCAACTTATCCACCCTTTCGGCATATTGCCGAACTTTCTCGTCGTCCTGTTGCTTCAAATGAGTAAGCTCCACCATGAGCTTCTCATAACTCTCTTCTGGAAGAAATTCTTCGATGAGTGCATTATTCAACGTCTCCCATGTGTCCTCAACTGCACCAGGTGTCTGGCTCTTCACTCGGTCTTCATACCACGTAAGAGCAAAATCTTCTAAAAACTCTGGCAGTAACAACACCCATTCTTCCTTCCTTCTCAAGTTGTTTCCGATGCAACCTCTTTTGAAGTCTAGAACAAACGGTTCTACATCTTCATTGTCCTTCCCATGAAACACAGATAGCTTTCTCATCTTGTAACTACTCTTTCTACTCTTCTAATCATCGTGCAATAACTAGTCGCTAAAAGAGTACGAACATCACCAATTCCATTCGTGAATAATCTACCATAGGTAAAATAAAAAGAAATGGTTGTAACTTCTTCGTCTGAAATGGTAAAGAAATGGTTGTAACTTCTTCGTCTCAGCTCTTTGAGTCTCGTCTAACTTCTCGACTACTGACGTAAGTAGGGCTGCCACATCGACGCACTTGTGTCCTCTTGATAGATCACCCACTCCACAACTTGGACAAGGATCTTCGCCTAGAAGATGAATTGGCGCTGGTGACGATGGACCCACTCGAAGACTTAAATCAGTAAACTCCCGCTTCCCTTTAGCTCTCTCGGTTCTGATTCTAGTTGGACAATTCACTACTTTGTGTCCCAACCCTCTACAGAAATAACACCACAAGTCGGTTTCTACTCTTCTCCTCGGAGATTCTACTTGAGGTTTAATACTAGGGTTTTCAAACTCGACGATAATCTCTCTCGAACTTTCTCCGACACTTACTATGACATCTAAACCTTGAGGAAGGTTTCTAAGTCTAACTTTCCAATCTTTTGAATTTCCACTCATGTTGCACTTCTCAACCATTAAGTGGACAAAATATCATAGAGGAAAATAATTCTACATCACTTTCTTAACTCTTCCGGGCTTTATATTGAAAATCGTGTATTATACATGCTATACACGAAATAAAATCCAATCTAAAATTAACTATCGAAGATATGATCCTCCTCACCATCGTTTGTACTAATCACAACAGACATCTTGAACTCACTCTTGTAAGGATCCAACTCTACTTCACCAAGAGCATTCGTGGCCTCCACACTGAATGATGCTTTAAACTCGGCTTTCTTCAAATCTGTGCCAATGGTGGCGGAAGCTTCTTCGTATAGGGTAAAGAGGGCACCCCAAGTGCTATAGATGCGTGTTCGTAACTCATCTATACTTAACTTGGGCTTCTCCGTCTCTGTTCGAACTCCTAAACGTCTCTTCTTCCATCTCGTCATCCGAACTGCATTCCTCATGAAGTATCTACGAGACCTCCTTGTATGCCGAAACGTATATCTCTTAGTTGGTAAGAGATCTCTCCAAGATTTTTGTGGTCTCCCGTAGCTCAACCTCCAAGCTACTAAATCATGAAGTTTCAACAGAAACTTCCCTCATCAGAAGAGATGGTGATGACTGTACAAATTTTTAGAGAACTGAAATTTGTATATTTTCACTTCTCTCATGGTTGTCAACCCCCTCCACTTTGAAAAATTCTTTCTCTCTCTTCAGACCTCATCTTCTCATGATTTCTTTTGTCCTGAATAGCTTATCTGCCAATCTAAAACACTGGAAAGTTTCTCAGGAAAATAAAATTCACAGAAAATCTGACACTGACTGTAAACTTTTTCCAGAGAACAGAATTCTTCAACTTTCACGAATAGACCCCCTCAACTTTGAAAATTCATTGCTCCCTCTCTAGACCACCTTTTCCTATAATTTCTTTTGTCTTAGATAGGTTATCAGCCAATCTAAAACATTGGAAAGTTTCACATGAAAATAAAATTCACAGAAAAGTTGACAGCGACTGTACAAATTTTATAGAGAGCAGAATTTCTAAACTCACAAATTTATCTCCTCTAATAACTTTTCTCTCCTCCTTTCTCTACAACTCTTGTTGCACCCTCTTTCAACTCCCCTCAAACCCTTTCTAAGTGAACAAGATGTAAAGAATGACTTCGAACGCGTCATATATCACTACGGGATACACGAAAGGTTCTAACGTTGCTAACATCGCGTTAGCTCTCTCTCCTCCCAACGTTCTCTCCATGTGCTCTCTCATAATCTCCTTTTGTCGAATATAGAACTGAACTCTAAACATCATTCAACGATCCCTTCAAGTGAGGTCCCGGCAACGGAACCAAAAATGTAAACCCTCCGCAGTCCTATCGATCAACTACCCCCCCGATCTCTCAACCTCCACGATCATCATCCACGAATCTGCAACATGTCGGGCCTGTCTCTCACTCAAGGGTCAGCTCTGATGGCTTTGATAGAAGCACACCATGAACTTGAAGGGAAAATGCTAAGTTCACTCATTCATACATCCACAAACTTATCAACTAAAAAGCTCCATAAACTCATCAACTAAAATCTTCCATTCTGACGACGTCTCTCAAGTTCTCACATGCTAAACATATCTCACACTATCTATATTACTCAATTTGCCATTACGACAATGTGAAAACAAGGATGAGGAGCTCTTCTCTACTCCTCTATTTATACATTCTAGGTTTTTACTTTGGTACCCTCCGGTAACTCAGCCGTAACTACTTTTACCGGGTTTTACTAAGATATTACTTAAGGTAAAAGCATTGATCACATGGGCTTTTTACCTTTTCACATGGGCTTATTCCTTCAAAATCAACAACTTCTAGAAGGATTCTGGAATATTCTCAAGGAATCTCGAATTTCCACCCCCCCTCTACACTAGGACCCACTAAAAAGGAAACATGTGGAATCTCTTCTTGTTTTTAATGCCCACAAAGTCCACAACTTTAATCCAACCACTAAAATCAAGTCAAAAAGGAGATAAAGGATACTTTCCACCCCCTTTCTTCCTTTTAGACAAGATGACAAGATAGTAGTGCTCACTCTTTAGCAAATATCTGAATTCTGCCAAAAGTACAGCTAAGTTTAACCATAACTAACTTTTAGCTAGTCATGACTAACTTGATACCTCCTTAAAGTACTTTGGCAGCAAATAAACATTCTCAACACTTAGTTATAACTAAACACCTTACTAATAGACAAACTTCCTATGTGTAACATAGGTCGTTACAGCTCAGGCCTCTGTACTGGACTGGGATATTGTCTGCACAAATAAGCTTGTAGACAATCACATGCAATTACGTCAAACTTTGTTGCACCAGTTGAATCTTGAATGGTTGAATTCTTCGGTTTGAATTACAACGAGCAACGCAGGGGGAAATTGACGATAGTCCTGGATTGGAAAACTTCCAAAGGCTGGAATTTCCACATATCGCATAACAGTCCTCACATACTGATTCATTTTATATCTTGTTAGTAGTTATCTCTTGGATTGTTCTGGGTATTTTGCTGAGGTAAAGTGGGCATGTTCAATGCTTGTATCTTGTTATTAATTATCTCTTGTATTGTTCTGGGTATTTTGCTGAGGTAAAGTGGGCATGTTCAATGCTTGTATCTTGTTATTAATTATCTCCTGTATTGTTTTGGGTATTTCGCTGAGGTAAAGTGGGCATGTTCCATACCTGAGATTTTTTGAACTTATTATGCTATGCATTTTGCTCATGTACCCATTTCCATATTCAAACCTGGTATTTTTTCCAACTTCATATGCTACGCATTTCACTCAAGTTACATGGCCAAACATAAGATGCTTGGCATAAGACTATAAGCATTTAAGAAGCTCGCCATTCGAAGTGTGGATACAAACTTTTGCTTCAAGGTTTGCACCAACGAGTTTGCCAGACCTCATTTGTTCTAAGACTTTATTCACTTTCAAGTTCTTGTCGACGTAAAATTGAAAGGGCAAGTTTTGCCACTCATCTTCTACCATGTGAGGCAGTACGGAGTTTTGAAGGCGGACAAGGAGACTATCAAGGGTCACCGTGACAGAGGACCTACTGAAAATGCAATATGACGAAACACAGATGTTGAGCAACGTCTGTGTTTCTTCAAAGGTAAGGGGCAGCACTGCCCCTTACCTTTATCGCGTACATTATGTTTCTGCAGGAACACAATGTCATATGTGCAGCTGCACATATGACATTACTGTTTAGGATCATGTCAATGGTTCTCACATGTTCACACAAAGGCCAAAGAAGCTCCACAACAAACACCAAGGGAGAGCTCACCATCGTGAACCAAGATAAATAGATCGCAAAGCACGCTTTCTTTGATGGCACGCGCAAAAGCCACTTAGACTCCTCTTTGACAAGAAGTTGAATCAAACATGCCAATATCTCTTCCGGTGGCTTGATACAAAATGATCATGCCGAACTAGAACTCGATGCTTTCCCCTTATTCAATCCTCATGTTCCAATATAAGATAGAACATCACAGACCATGACCAAGCAAATACTTCCAAAAAATGTTTCTCGGTCACTGAAATATGCAACTGTTTTTCCTGAAGAAGTACAAGCGTGTGAAAAAGCCCAGATCAGATTGAAAGGTATAAGGGCACTGGTACTCTATCATACTCTTCCAACAACAAAACATCAAACAGATGCAACCTCTCATTGTGACAACCATTGGTCATACCACGTAACTAGGTAAAATCCTCATCGATACATCCTTCGCAAAAAGTTGTGCAAGGACCAGACTTTATACGTCACAACTGGCATGTAGGACGAGCAACAGGAAGCAAAAGGTCTTGGTCCAGCCACATGAAGACCAATCACACATTGACGCTATTGCACTCACTCCCCGAATATGCACACGAAAACAAGCCTCTTGAAATTTAGTGTCGTTTCGGAGCCTCGGTGATAGACGGCAAACCAGATTGGGAGAACAAAATATCCAGCGTAAGTAGGGCAGGCCAGATCATCATCGTCTGGATAGCAGCAGCATATTTCTGGAGTGAATAACATGCCAGGCCCAGCAACCAACAAGGTATCAACAACCGTGATAGTCGTCTCCAGACTGATCTTATCCCGAGCATGGAAACTAAAAAACAAAAGCCACCACAATCAGTGCACGTAAAATAGAGTGCTTGATACTTTGAAGTAAGATTGTGAGTGAACTCCTCGTACTTGAGTGAACAAGGGGAATGAGAACGGGATAATTGAGACAAGCTGTTAAGAGAATAAAGACTTGGTCTTCTTCAATACAAGAAGCCTCGTTAACTAGACCAGGAGCATCTACAAACTCAGAGACAGCCAGATAGAAACCAGATAACATCCTTGCGATGTGTATCTATCTGATTTTCATCTACAAACTCAGAGACAGCAACACCACGCTCGGTGACTCACGAGCATTACACCATGGACCTTGGCATACGTTCTAAGTCAAGGGAGAGAGAAAATTTTGTTCTGTTAACTATCTGCGACTCTAGAATAACAGCTGAAGCTGAAGCTTCACATGCGATAAAGATCTGCAGGAAACTGCAGACCAGCCTTTTTGTCTACAACTGCTACCCAAGAGGATCTTGCGAAATCATATGCAGGCAGATATTCGTCAGGAGAGTCTAAGCCTCACAAGTAGATGTGAAAATCAAGTTTCGATCCCCCTTCCCAAACCAAGTGGTCGAGGGGTCTAGTACTGCTCCATACTCGTTTTCAACACAGTTCCTGAACAGCAGTCCGGAGTTTTGCAAATTTGAGATACTCAAATTTTGTTAAAATTTTCTTTCAGCTTCTTAGAGAACATCATAAGCTTCAGCGGGAAACGCGATCCATAATAGATTCTTACCAGAGTCAAACCAGCAGTCAACGTGACTACTCAATCACGCACGCGGCTCATTGTCTTCACTGCACTGCTCGCGTCGCGTATATCAGTCAGTTCATGTTGACATAAGATAAGGAATTCTTTTACAGCAGACATACCCAAGATGACAGCAGTCTGGGTAACTTGCGGTACTTGAAAGTTCTACACGGTAACAGAACATAGAAATATGTACAGGGAAGGAAAAGTAGTCACGTTTCTGATCGTTGATCTAGATATTATCAAAAACTTGTCGTGAACTTTTCATTTCATTTGAACACTGAAGTACAGCAAGAGAATTAACATCTCTTCATGACGGTCTCAAAAACGTCCGAGACGTAAATTGGACAGTTCCAACTCTATCTCATCATTTTTCTCTACCAAAGGTCTTGTCAAGATAATCTTTTGTGATTCTAAAGCTTCAAATGTGATCATGCGAAGCTTATTCCCAAGGTCAATCTCCTTGTGTCCTTTGAAGACATGTCTCAACTGTTTGTTTGCATTCTTGTCGGAAATGTACTTACTCACTTTCGCATACATATCTTCTTTCTTAGGGACGTCGAGTACAAACATGCATATAAGATCAATCAAATTCGGTGGTAGGATTTACTCACAGTGGTAAGTCTGGTTGTAAGACGATGTCGTACAACGTCAAGATGGAAACGACATGATTCACGATCCGGAGGTAACGTGAGTGACAATAACAAATATTTTGATAACATGAAGCAAGTTTGATATCCTCCTCCGTACGTTCCATTATTAGCAGTAGAGAATACGTACAACTGTTATTAAAAGCACAAACTGTTGTTCAGCGTCAGAAAGTTACTTCTGACTATGGAGTTACTGGTGAGAGTAAACTTTGACGTCTGTATGATCTGTACAGATTTGTACTCAGAGATCTTGTGTTTGACAGCATGCATTGTCTCTCTTTGTGCATGTTTAAGAAATATGTAGAAATATTGAAAAGCTCTTTAGAGGTTGATCCTCAGAAACGAGATACATGCACTCTTGTCATCTTAGAAGTCACTTCTAAGAAACCAAAAGGTTTATATGGAAAATGGCGAAAGGACTTCTTTAATCGTTTAGGGTATTTTAAAGCAGAAGAGTATACTAAGTTTATGTTGTTGTGTTTACCTCATGTTCTACATCAGCTACACTTAGATCAGAATACAGATCTTGGAACTATTGGAGTAATAATTATAGAGATTGCAAGACTCTTTTATCTGCGATGGAGATCACAAGGATCGACAACAAAAACACTGAAAATGGCTAGGAGTTTATTTGCTTCATGGAGAGTAAGAACTGAAATGACATGGAGAAATTCAAGCTCAGTTCTCGATCATGTGACAAGTACTGAAATAAAATATATTCTTATTCGTCTGATATGTATGATTCATTAGCATTCGGTGTTTTCGCTTGAATGATTCATTAAGACATGCCAGCTTTTTCTTCTGAACTTGTCTGTTATGTGATATCTATGTTAGGTAATGGGGAGCTAATCGATGACATTGTAAGACATGGTCCGCATTATTGTTTTTGGTGCTACGAGTTCGATAGATCAGTATCAATATAATCGGACTAAAACTAACAAGAAAGATATGGAGATGACTTTTACTGCTCATTTCATTCGTTTATTTTTCAATACAATACGTCAACAGTTATGGTTAGACGAAGAAGGTTTTTCCCCTGATGATAGGATTGCCCGTTTGATCCATAAGTATCTTAGAATATCACTGTGTAAAAGAAAAATAGACGTATTATGTTCAGATGTATGTTTAGACTGACAAAATACTACAGTGATTATCGTACCTTCACAGACAGTAGCTCTTACTTTATGGAAAGCTGTCAGAAGAAACTATGCACCAAGCATATGTGTTCCATACTTGTTGCAGAAAGGTATAGGGATAGGAGGATCTCGAATGAAAAATGAAAAAAATATCTCGAGGTTTAAAGACCTATCTGCGTAAGTATTGGTCAGAAAAACATGTACTGACAGACTTCAATTCTTGTGTGTACGTAGATGAGATCCGACTACTGAAAGCTGTACTTGTCAATGGAGAAGTTTTCAGATCTAACGATTATACAATTGTACTTGAGGACAATGCAAAGTCTTTGGACACAAAATGGAACTGGAAAGCTCGTATCGAATCAGTTTTCTTCCATGAATTTCATGAAAATGTCGAAGTATTCGTTGAGTTTAAATGATTATATAATGTAACTATTAATGGTGCTATTTGTACTGATCCTATATCTCAAATGCAGCTGCTGTATCCTCGTGAGCGAAGTCATGCAAATGACAATTACAGACTGGCATCTCAACTGGGATACAAGTTTTCCCCCATACTGCGGCAGAATCATGACAAGGATGAAATATTGGCACTAGAAGTAGCTGATCATAGAAAACGAGATGCGATATTTGATTTTGGAGGAATTGCTCATCCACCACCATATCCTGAAATCAATGACGTTATTTTAGTGAAACGAGCTGTGGGGATCTCTGACTCTAACCATTTTGTACTTTGTGTCATAAGAGAAGTGTCTGGTGTTGATTCTGTGCAACAGTCAGTTTTGGATTTGCAGACAAGTGATTCTCTGGTTGACAGTGAACAAATAGACTTCTCTTCTAGAGTAGTACAAGTAAGTTGGCTCCGGAGATTTCGTGTCAACGAATATCTGACCAGTCCAGTTGCAGATGCAACCCTACCCATCAAAGAGTTATTGCAACATATCACAAGTTTAGAGATATGCGAAGTTTCTACAGGAGGAATGGTTATTAGATGGCGGTCTACTGATAATAGAATGAAAGTTATGACGATGTGAATAACATTCATGTGGTTGGTATACATGCTTTTACGATATTGTGTTGTCACAAAAATTATTATTTTACAACTTATTCCGCAAGGAGATGATGATATGTTACTTAATCTGATCCTAATCACAATAGAGATATTTCTCTATTTCTTATTCTGAGTTAGAACTTTCTCTATGACATATGGAATATAGTGTTAATGTCTTTGGTGCAGAGAGTAAACTTTCTCCAGCAAGTAAAAGAAATAGCACCGACAAGGAAGGAGGGAGTAACAGTAGTCATGGATCAGAGCATGGCTCTTTGAACGATCATTGCTGCACGGAGCAGCGTGCTTTTATGAGCAGTTCATCACCACCCGGAACTCCAACAGACAAAAATATGAGTCAGAAGGAGACACCGAGGGATATGAACGTGCCCGCAACATACCGCGGATTTTTATTGCACAGACGGAAGCGTGGATGTCAAAGATAGGCTTTACTTGGCCTTGGAGGGGTGAACGGATAACTGTGAACAACGGAAAGAAGCCAAAGATCGAGTTCTGGGGTGTAGTTTGGACTCGTGGTCAAATAGAAATGTATTTGGTGATGCAGCTGATGATGCTGGTTCCAATTCTCTGGCTGCTTTGAACAGTGCTAGCAATAGCACCAGTAGCAACGCTGAAGCAAGTACCGTTGTAAGCGGTAGAACGGAACTTGAACTCTTGGAGCACATGGACTGTGAAGTTCTGTGGGAAGACTTAGTATTGGGAGAATAGATAGACCAAAGTAAGCTGTATCTTTTCCCTTTCCAGGAGTCATCCTTGTTTTTAGGTTACACAAAGGCAAGACGTTGAGAGTGTTGAGTGTACTGCACATCCGTTAACACGCTTCGACCATGAACTGGAAGAGACCTATGTTGTCCTGTAGTCACTGAAATTTGGTTTCATAGGCGTATGCTCTCTACATGCTAAGTAACCATGTAAATAGGTTGTGATCGAATGAACATCAACCCTGCATTTGCTGGATTTGCTCCTTTCCAAATCAACGAGAAATCTGAAACCTTTAGTGACAACATATGTGGAAATTTGTGTTGGCCATCATTTGGACCTAGGATGATGACATGGATCTCTCTAATCAGTGGTTATGTTGCATTTTGGTAGGTTCTTCTGGCACCATATACCACGGCCTCTGGCTGGACTCGGTAAATATCTTCACCCTCCAGAAATTGTGTCTATGCATTTGCAGAACATCATTGGAGCATTTGCATTGCATCCGCCATTCCCGTGTATGAATATATGCATTTGCATAGCTTACAGTCGATCTGGAAAGAGAACAAAATCAGGAAAACGCCTGAGGATTCTTCACTTTCTAAATAAATACCATAGATTTGTTTCAAGCAAATGAATAGCCTTCAGTGCTATTGCAGGCGCAGCTTGCTTTCCAGAGGTTCACCAGAAAGGCCGCTGTTTTCTTGCGAATAACTCAAGTAGTGTTCTAGTTGCTTCCAGGTTTGTGTTCTGTGGTGGCTTTACTCCTGTCGTGGATGCATCCTGGGAAGTCCGAACAGATGTTGAAGATGTACAGTTCTAAGCATGCTGTTGATCTCGTAAGCTGCAAGCTAAGATTTACAAACAAGAACTACAAGCATTAAGGCAGCAGGTTGAGGAGAGCGAGGGTATGAATCCACTTCTCGGCCTGAGTTTTGTTGTTCTCATATTTAGCACTTACTTTTGATTAGCAACCCACTCAGTTTGAGACATGGTTCTCCACTTTTTATCATATTAATATCACTTTCGAAAAGAGTCTATTAGAATCTACATAGAGAAGAACTTGCCTGCGAAATTGGTACCAAGTGGAATGTAACAATATGTGCGCATGCGGTCGTGTATACAGCTCTTTGAAGGAGAGCTTCGACACGAATGTGGGAGAGCGTGGCTTGCAGTTATCTTATCTGGAGGACAGAAACAAAGAATCGCAATCGCCAGAGCAATACTGAAGAGTAATCCTGCCAGAAGACTGAAGAGTCATCGTGCATGGGACTAATTGCTTGTATGAGGAGACAATGGGTAATGTTTTCCAGACTCTCTTCTTTTCACGTTGATGTTCAGTTGACTACTTGCCACTAGTACTGATCACGTACTAAGATAGGAAGGTGTTTCTACTGCTTTGAAAGGAGAAGTACAACTTTAACATTGTCTTTGACTTTCAACTCGTGTCTGTGAATTCGATAAGAGTCCATTAGAGTCTACATAAGAGAAGAACTTGCTTACGAATTTGGTACCAACTGGAATGTAACAATATTTGTGCATGCGGTCGTGTATACAGCTCTTTGAAGGAGGACTTCGACACGAATGTGAGAGAGCGTGGCTTGCAGTTCTCTGGAGGACAAACAAAGAACTGCAATCGCCAGCGCAATACTGAAGAATCCTGCCATCCTGCCATAATACTGAAGAGTTATCGTGCATGGGACTACTTGCTTGTTGGGGAGACCATGGGTAATGTTTTCTGGATGGATTATTTGCGGGACTCAGGAAGATGTTCTTGTTAGATACCTTCCCAACTCGTATTCTGGCTGCAGGCATGTAGGCTATCGGTATTCGAGACGATGTGCTGCATACGCCTTCGCAAATATTGACCCAAATTGAAGCTAGCATCTCTAGAGATGCTAGCTTTGTAGGAGTCACGAGAAGTAGCACGGTTTACAAGGTAGAGCTGTCTGGGTGTCGGTAGACTGTAGCGTTTAAAGTTCTCAAGAGTGAGGGAGACAACTACAAGCGGACCTGCAAGTCAATGATACGCGAGCTAGAAATTCTAGGACGTCTAAAGCATCGGTACTTAGTGAAGCTTTTGTGTGCTTCCCTTTCATTCCCTTCCAACTCTCCTCAAGCACTCTCTAAGTGAACAAGATGTAAAGAATGACCTCTAATGCGTCATAGATCACTACGGAATACACGAAAGGTTCTAACGTTGCAAACATCGCGTTAGCTCTCTCTCCTCCTAACGTTCTTTCCATGTGCTCTCTCATGATTACTTTTTGTCGAATATAGAATTGAACTCTAAACATCTTTCAACGATCTCTTCAAGTGGGATCTCGGCAACGAAATCAAAATTTAAACCCTCCGTGGTCTTATCGATCAACTACTCTCCCGATCTCTCAACCTCCACGATCGTCATCGATGAATCTGCAACATTTCGGACCTGTCTCTCACTCAGGGGTCATCTCTGATGGCTTTGATGGAAACACACCATGAACTTGAAGGGAAAAATGCTGAGTTCACTCATTCATACACCCATAAACTCATCAACTAAAATTCTTCATAAACTCATAAACTAAAATCCTCCATTCTAACGACGTCTCTCAAGTTTTCACATGCTAAAATATCACACATTCTCTATATTACTCTAGTTGTCATTACGACGATGTGAAAACAAGGATGAGGAGCTCTTCTCTACTCCTCTATTTATACATTCTAGGTTTTTACTTTGATACTCTCCGGTAACTCAGCCGTAATTATTTTTACTGGGTTTTGCTAAGATATTACTTAAGATAAAAGCATTAATCACATGGTTTCTTACCTTTTCACATGGGCTTATTCCTTCAAAGTCAACAACTTCTAGTTCTAAGGATTCTAGAATATTCTCAAGGAATCTCAAATTTCCACCCCCTCTACGCTAGGACTCGCTAAAAAGAAAACATGTGGAATCTCTTCTTGTTTTTAATGCCCACAAAGTCCACAACTTTAATCCCACCACTAATATCATGTCAAAAAGGAGATAAGAGATACTTTCTATCTCCTTTCTACTTTTTAGACAAGATGACAAGATAGTAGTGCTCACTCTTTAGTAAATATTTGATTTCTGTCCAAAAGTACAACTAAGTTTAACCATAACTAATGTTAGCTAGTCATGACTAACTTGATATCTCCTTAAAGTACTTGGGCAACAAATAAACATTCTCCACACTTAACTATAACTAAACACCTAACTAATAGACAAACTTCCTGTGTGTAACATAGGTCGTTACATTTTATATTAAGTGTGCAAGTGAATACATAGCATGCTACGTAAGTACAGAAATCACTGGGTCATATGCTACAAGTTGATATTTGGTTAGATGTCAGACTGATTTCTAGAGCGAGAAGGTGTAGAGTAACATCCTTCAGTTTATTGAACAGCGGCCCATGCTTTCGAGTAGCAAGGTGGAGCGCTTCTACACAGAACATGTAGTTTGGAGTGTGAGTATGGGAGATATAGTGGTTTGAATACTATTTTTACATCTGCGTATGCCACCGTGTTGGGTATATCTTTCCATTAGAATGGATAGGTCTCAGGTTCAAATTTATACTCCTGCTTAAGGTCTTTGCCTCCACGCTGGCTCGCGTTGTGCTTCTCTGGACCATCCGGACCGCTCACTTTTTGTAAGGGAGACCATCCTTACACCCTCCACTACCCCAACCCGTCCACCCGGATCAACAAGGATTGGGGACGGATACCCAGAAAGGTATTAACTCTAAACGAAGCTCCCCCTTGTTTATTGAAAAGCGCCCATGCTTTTGAGAAGTAAGGTGGAGCATGTACTTTGGAGCGTGTCTGTTACCTGGCTTCATCTAGATAACATTCAAATCGGTAATCTTAATCTCATTGCCTTCTCTAGGTATTGATGTACAGACTTCTTGTTAATTGGCTTCATCTGGATAACATTCAAGCAGGCTATCTTAATCTTACTTGTTGTTTTTGTTTATGTTGTGTAGGTTTCTTCAGTTTTCTTTTGTTTTACATATGAGACTACTGAAATTGATATCAATATTATTGTACTGGTCTCTGATTTAGTGCAACCTGTTCGAGAAAAACCTTATTGGTCCTCTTTGTTGCTTTGCGTATTATTTGTTTAGATGATTTTATCTTATATTTGTTTTAGTTCTTATGTAATATTTAGAAAAACTAAAAAATTAATTATAATTTTATCTATTAATATATGTTTATATACATCTTTACATTCTAAGGCATGGCTTGGATTGGTCTGCAGCGTGGCTGTCAGTGATTATAAACATGCATATTCTTCAACAAAAATTTAATAGATAAAAATCAAAAGTATCATCACTTTGTCTTCAATGTAGGACCTTAGCTATTTGTCTATTAAATATCTTTGAAGTTCATATCCGTTTATATACATCTTTACATTCTAAGATATGACCTTGATTGGTCTACAACATGGATGTTATAGATTAAATACAAAAATATATTTCAATAGAAATTTAATAGAAAAATATTATAAATAAAACGGAAAATATTTGAATTGAAAATATTTTTGATTTTATAAATAATCTATTTATTTCTTAGTTTCTTGTGTTTACACCGTAGAACGTTTGTATCAATGTATACTGTTTAGATTAATTTAGATTTTATTATTTATTGTATGATTTCTTGTCTATTTTTTGATTTTTATTTATTTTTAATATCTTTGTTCTCAGATATATTATCGTTATATTTTTTTATGTGTAGATCTTTTAAAATGAGAAAAGATAACGTTGAAGATATTCCTCTTTTATGACGTGGTGAACATCCTATTTTCATTGAAAGGAAACTTTTTTAGAACTTTTTCTTACATGGGTTCATGGGAAAATATATTGTTTTGACATTGTTGTAAGAATTTTATTACTTGATAGATCAATGAAATCACGTGAAAGTTTTTTGAGAGGCTATCATATATTAGCTTTGACAATAGAAGCTGGAGACTATTGGAAATATTTTTTAACGAAAAGTTATGGAATAGAAATTGCTTATGTATCGATTCACGGTTAAATATCAATGTTCTTCCGAATAAGATAGAAGAAAATTAGACATTTTCGTAAAAATTCTTTAAAGTTTCTAGAGTTTCATCTTCTTTCATATGATAGTAAAATGATAGAGAAAAATATCTATGATATGAAGTACACATTGAAAAGAGAAGATGCTAGAGTTTCACAGAAAGAAAAGATGCGTGTTGTAGGACCACAACATAATTGGCGTGAACGGCGAGGTCCAAATTTTGTGACATTTTTCAAAAATAGTCGTAAGTATAAAAAAATTTCTAATATTATAGAGAGATTTGATAGTATTTTTTGAGAAATATTATCATCGTGTTTTATTTTAAACACTTTTAGTTGATACTTGTGAAGATTTCTCTTTTGTTGTAGAAGATTTTTTCCAGTTTATATTTTATTTATTACGAAGAATTATTGTAATATTCTTCACAAAAATCAAGATGATGCTAAGTACACAGTTGTATTAGTTTCAAATCCATCTAATGATACAAATGATGGCTCATTTTTTTACCAAATTTAGGTGTTCAAATACCTTTAGGAGATGGAGATTTATTCTTCTTTAGAGGAGATGTACTTCATTGTACAACTTTTAGATCTGGAAACAATACTGAGGATATATATGCTGCCGGATGTACAATAAATAGTACATTGAGAAAAACCTTTTTGAAAATAAATAAATAGCTTTTATAGCTATATCAATGGTATATCAGTCATATGTTATCATGAGTAACTTGTTTAGTTATTTATCTTAGTTATTTTTTTATCACATTGTTGTAATGTTCAATGGATATGTTGAATGTTTGAGAAACTATCAACCTCTAGTTCAAGTTGCTCATGTTCAAACCTTGTGCTATTGACTTATTTGCTTCATTTAAGATATCTCGAGTTACTAAAATCTTCTTGTCCGTAGGGGTTGTCTATAAGCTGTGTTCCAGTTTACTTATAATGCTACATTGCAAGCTGGATTCTGGTGAAGGAAAGATCTGGACTTGGATGTTTGCTCAAGGACAACTCTACAGGATGAGCGGATCAGATATCTTGGACCCGTACGTTTGTTCAAGCTGTAACAAGTTTGAACAAATTGTATAGTTCAAGTTGGACACATGGTTACTAAACTTGACGTGTTACATGCTAGAGATTATTAGTTCTTCTCAATCTGGGTGTCTTGAGTGGGGTTCATCTAGCCTATCATGCTCAATCTTGGAATCGTCGTAGTTGAAGCCTTGCAGTCTTTCTATTGTAGTCAATCTTGGAGTCGTCATAGTTGGGACTTTGGAGTCATTGCAGTTGCAGCATTGTAGTCATTATTGCTATAGTCAATCTTGCGGCAATCCAGTTACGGCCTTGGAGTTGTTCTCATAGACACGTATAGAATCTATGGTGCAAGAGGTCTCACATCGACTGATTTCATTTGATGCGTCTCTACAATAACCATTGTCGCTATTTTCTTCATTCAACTACTTCAACTTCTTTTAGCGGGGAAAGATGGACGTCCCAGCCTTGTCGTCAATTCGTTGGATTTCAATCCATCAGCAATGCATGACTCTATTCCATACTCAAACTTGCCGCCTTACTTTAGCGCTCACCTTTGTTCAAACTTCTGTTTCATTTTTTGTTTCCTGCATGAGAATGGTAGTTAGTAGATGACATCTGCATTTAGTACCTTCCACTATAAATGCTGACAACTCTTAATGATATCTCTTAATCTCAAATGGTTAAATCAGTTTCGTGGTTCCGACTTATCCAAGTAAACACCTTTCTCTACTATTTTCACTTTCACATTCTCGACAAGAAGGAAAAATTGAGGCTCTACCGTGTTATATTTAGATCGCACGTAGGAAAATTCATTCATTACTTTACTGCTCTATTGTGTTTTGACGTTGTTCTGGCTGTCTTTGGTGGCTGACATGTGTCTTCGGTCACATATACTGACAGCTGTCAGTTGTATATCTTATATCAAAGCAGCTGTTATAGTAGAGCTCGAAAACACAATCATCACTCTTGGAGTCTCTACGTCTTAGTCTTCATCACTCTTCAGAGTCTCTAAGTCTTAGTACTCAACGCTCATGTTCTCTTCTATAGCTGTTCTCCACACTCTTCAGAGTCTCTAAGTCTTAGTACTCAGCGCTCACGTTCTCTTCCATAGCTGTTCTCCGCACTCTTCAGAGTCTCTAAGTCTTAGTACTCAGTGCTCACGTTCTCTTCTATAGCTGTTTTGTGCAGTACACAAAGTCTTTAAGTCTTAGTACTCAGCGATCACGTTCTCTTCTATAGCTGTTTTCTGCAGTACAGCAGACACTAAGTCTTAGCACTTAGCCCTCTTAGCCAAGAGGGCACCTCTCTGTCTTGGGCTATCACAGTCATCGTTTGAGCTTAGATTGGGGAGTAGTAAACCTCACCCGGAGAAAGATCACGAAACAAGAGTTTTAATTGTATGAGTTGGCTCTATTATACTTTCTGATTGTCTTTGTTCTCATTCCTGATTTTTCAGGGTGATCCTCAAAATATTGCTCTCTGATGGCCCACTAGGATGGGTTCCAATCAGCTAATACTGTATACAGAAGTACATGGACAGTGGAACTGAAGATCTTGAACAGCGGATCTCGTTCTCGACTACCGGACATGTCAGTGTTATTTATTCCTAATACAAAAGACGATGCAGTCACGAAGCTAGACGTACTGGAATATTGTTTGGATCTCTTCATCCATGAGCTTCAAAAGTTGTTCATTGATATCCAACAGAGTTAATATGTGATCATCCATTAAGCAAACACTTTAACTTGCGTGCTATGTTGGTGTTATTCTCAGGTGATCATCCTACTCAGTGCAAGTTCGGTGGATTTAGTAGTGGAGGGATGGCAGGATGCAGACGTTGTTGGCCAAGTTGCACGTGACGGGCAACACCAGGCTTTGGAGTCGGAGGCGTAATCGAGTTTGGAGAAAATCGCAAACAAGGGCGATATCCTCCTAAGCTGAAAGTAACTGGTGAATTGTTCAATGCTGCTAACGAGTTTCAAAGTTGCGAAACAGTTGCCCAACGCAAGCAAATATCAGCCAAGTCAGGACTAGTGACTAGTTCTCGTGCTTGGAACTTGTATAAATTATACATGTTTGATGTTCGAGCTGACCTAATATATGATCCGATGCACACAATTGCTCTTTGTATGTTTCACAAATACTTAAAAGTACTTAAGAAAGAAATAGAACAGATACCACAGTGGAAAGAAACAATCCTACGGACAATGACAGAAGTGTATAGTAAGAAGCATGTAAATCTCAACGGACGATGGCCGAATGATCCTTTTAATCGTCTTGGTTACTTCAAAGCGGAAAAATATAAACACTTTGTATTATACTGTCTCTCACATGTTTTGCATGAACTAGATCTAGATGCCAAATCATCACTTTTAGAGATAGGTATACTGCTAATTGAGATCGATAGATTGTTATACCTTGCCTCTCGTGAAGATAATGGTTGGACCACAAGTATGATAGAACGTGGAAGGAAATTATTCTCATCATGGAGAATCAAAACGGAAGAATCATTTGGAATCTTGAACAGCTCTATTCTGGAGCATGTCGTAGGTATGAAATTTACATTATAACTCTTCAGTGTGCTAGAGATGCATGGTTCAGTTGTCCCTTTCCAGTGTTCATTCTTTATCTCAAACAGTATACGGAAGATATGGCTGTTGTTTATATTATCAGTACTAGTACGGTGGTTAATGTTTTGAGTTTCATGGCTATCCGATTTATGACTTAGTGTTGTCGTTAGATAAAGTATCCGATTACTGATACATTTTATCTTGGCAGGAAATGGAGAGATGCTTGATGATGTGTTGAGGCATGATCCTTCGTACGTGTACTGGTGTTACGGTTTTGAATGTATGATTTCGAAGTACAACAAAATCAAAACCAATTCCAAGAACATGGAGACGACCTTCACTGTACATCATGCTCGTATTTTTTTTGCAGAATGTTGCAGTCAAAGATGGGATGATCACGATGGTCTCTTTCCTGAGCAACGTGCAGATGTAATGATAAAACGTCATTTGTTTTACTCAACAGATTCGACATCTGATACCAATCTTGATACATTCCATGAAGGAAAATTTTGTTCTTGTGATTACTATACGGATGGCAAGGGAAATTTGGGACTTGATAAGTCAGGACTCATCACATGTAATGTATACAGGTATTGGTGTGGTCTGTTCGAAACCACGTTCTTCAGAGATATCAAGTGGAATGAGAATTTATCTCATGCGGTACTGCATGGGAATATTGCCATGCACTTACACTGTGAAGAGACTAAAGTCTGTAATGGTTGGAGGCACTCTGTTTAGACCAAGTGATTACGTGATTGTCATGGAGGACAATAACAGCGATCCGAGGTACAATTGGAACTGGAAGGCATGTATTATACGTTTCTTTTACCACGAGTGTCAGAGAGATCGTCAAATGTTTTTTGAGTGTCGATGGTTGTACAACGTAACTACTAATTCTGTATCTAGCACCGCATCTATGAGAATAGATAGATTTCAGGCATGCAACTACTTGATCTTCTAGAGAGGAGTAGCGAATATGATAACTGACGACGAGTGAAACAACTCAGTCATCATTTCATTCTGATTATTCAAATTCGTGAAGGAAAAAAGAGGTTTTAGCTTTAGAGACTAGTGATCGTCGTGAATGCGATGTGTTCTATGTTGCCGGAAGTGTCTCTGATCCACCACCGTATCCAGAAATTCATGATGTGATGCTTGCATATCATTTATATGGTTGCGAGATCACAAAACTGGATACGTGTGTGATTAGGATCATTGAACTACAGAATGAAGATGTAAGACAGATCTAGACATGACCATGCATATGAAAAGTGAGGAAGAAACTCTTCCAAGAGATGTTGATGCGGTACATTCACAATTGGAACAAATTGTAAGAGATGGTTGCACTCTAGTACGAAATGTTCAGGTTAGTTGGCTTAGAAAGACACACTCAGGTGAGTGGACATTGAAACGCGGAGGGTGTGTCATAAAATCAACTTTCAACATTTGCGCCATCTGTGTGTAAGTTTTAAACCGATCAAATATAATGGTGCTAGATCTGTAAAATGGACCGAGGACTGAAGGTTGGACCGAGGGTTGAAGGTTGGAATCATCGAAATTCTTGGTCAATTACTCTTGATTCATTACTCAGACTCTTGATTCTAGTTGAAACCGTTCTGAATTCCTGCTTGTTTATCAGTGGAAAATCAAGTTAGTATAATACCAGGGCCTGCAAGATTACGTCATCTACGAGAAGTCAGACATGAGAGACTTAACATGTTTTTGTTCTTTATCAGGTCTTCATCAATGTCCCAATATATTTCTCTGCAATGTATGCTGTCGTGAGCCCACTCCTTATGAAGAGGACCAAGAGCAAGTTTGTTGTTGCTACAGCAGGAAAGAGTACTGAGTGTTTTTTCAAGTAAGTTTTCTCTATTATTTATCTCTCTGTTCGCTTGCACAGGGAGAATTGGCAGCCATCCGTGATCGGGGTTTTCCAGAGTTTAAAACTGAAAAATACAAAAATGTGGGGAAAGGTGCAAACGTAGGGATTTGAAACTGGAATTCAACCAGAAGCAAACTGAAGATCGCTTTATAAGGATCGTATCCAAATATATGTATCCAATTTTCGATACCGCTTTTATAAGAACATGATTGATAACTTTGTTTCGGCAGGAATTTACTTGATCCACCCTCCAGAAGGAATCCCGGACTTGATCCACCCCCTCTTAACGATACCCTTCTTGATCGACCCCCAAACTGGCTACCGCCCGCTGTCGTGTCGTGGACCGGCTCCTACTTGAAATTCTAACTTCGATACTTGTTGCTCCAAAGACACTCATGAGAAGACAAGCTAGGCCCCAGCTTACGGGCTTTTGGCACAATCTCAGATCTCCATTTTCATCACATAGATGGGTAGAGCTCCTTGTCAGCTTTCCAAAGGCACTTTGTCTACTTCGTTTGGACGCCTAGTGGAGAAGTTACAGGACTCGAAAGATGGAGAAAATAAGCTAAGCCCCAGCTTACGGGTTTTTGGCACCACTTCGGATCTTCGTTCTTATCGCACCAGTGGATAGAGCTCCTTGTCAGCATTCCATAGGCACTTTGTCTACTTCGTTTGGACGCATAGTGAAGAAGTTACAAGACTCGAAAGATGGAGAAAACAAGCTAGGCCCCAGCTTACGAGCTTTTGGCGCAACTTCGGATCTTTACTTTTATCGCATAGATGGATAGAGCTCGTTGTCAGCTTTCCATGGGCATCTTGTTTATTTCGTTTGGACATCCAGAGAAGAAGTTATGCGATTCGGAAAAAGGTAAAATCAAGCTAGGTCCCTAGTTACTTGCTGACTGGGTATTTAGGGCTTCAGGCGTTATATCAAACACGCAAGGGGCCTGCTTCTTATTATTGAGGGTTGAACTTCGTACGTACATACTGTAACAAGGGGGCTGCTTAAGGGGCTTGCTTGCGCCTGCGACCTGTCAGCGGACGGTGCGGGAGATTTGGAAGTCCAATGCAAGCGCGCAAGGCGTCGTTGGGTTCAGATCTGTGCAGGCTACGCATTGGTTCAAACGGTTTGGGAAGAGACGGATCGGGGAGTGCGTACTGAGTGAAATTGGGATGCAGGAAGCAGATTTGGAGTTTTCAGTTACCTGTGAAGGAGAGTTGGACCGTTCGGACCATTCCGGAGTCCAAACTTGCTGTCCTTGGATCCAACGGGATCAGAACACCGAGTTCTACAGGAAATTGAAGACGATACCAGTTTTCATCGGGCGGTTTGGAAATTCTGAGTGAAATTGGCTCGCAGGGAAGCGCTTACATCAGATTTTCGTTCACCTGCGACTTGAGGTTGGGCTGTTCTTCGCGATAGGTGAGCCAAGCTCTTCGTTCTTGGTGCCTACGCGATCAGGGAGTCTTCATCTACTCATAGGAGAAGACTATACGTGGATTGGATTGTTGGTTTGGGTGTGGTGAGCAAGTTTGAGCCGCAGGGAGCCGGTTTACGTCAGTTTTTTGCAACCTGCGACCAAATTTCTTGCGTGGTTTTGCAAGGGGAACTCCAAACGGCTTGTTTGGAGTCTTGTTGGGTTCAGGGTAGCTAGATCTATCTGCCAGGGAAGACGGATATCAGTTTGGACGATCCGTTTGTGCGGTGTGAGCGATTTTAAGCCGCAGGGAGGAGTTTTTGGAGGTTCGGCCACCTGCGACCGAAAATTGACGATATCTCGGCTGTTGGGAGTCGGATCTGATGGTTTCTTGGGTTAACAGAGTCAGCGGAGGAGACCCTATCGACATCTGAAGTCCGTTCAGCGAAAAGAGGAAGTCCACAGATAGGCCTTTTTCGGTTTCTTCGCTACGGGTTTTGCTCTTCTGAGTTCGTTAGAATTCTGGTTGGTTGTATACAGCTTGTGGTAGCTAGCTTTAGCTAAGAGCTTATACATGGATGTGGTTTGGACTTGAGTTTGAATCGCGTGATACTGCTGTGGCTCTGTTTGTTAGCAAAGAGAAGTTTCTCTTGCTTTGAGCTACGCTTCGGTGGTTTTGGGTCGGGGTTGCGATTCAAGGGTTGTTTTCAGGGGCTTTTGAAGCAGGTTACAGACCGCTCTGGTCTATTTTTCAATTCTGTGCTCTTAGGAGAAAGAACCGGCAGTGTACATACATTTGGAGTGTATATATCGCAGCGTTCGTTTTCGTGGTTGTTTTTCTCTATCTCGTCTCTGTTTCAGCACACAACATCTCCACAGCCAGGAACCCCGCGTTTTCCTGGACATCCTTCACGCACAAAATATCCGACACGATACCGCTGTCGTAGCGAGAGCCTTTCCTTTGAGCAAGGGCGTACCTTCTGACTGTGGTTAGTGATCGATGCACAACAGAGCGACTAGTATCCCGTAGATTCCTCTCTCACTTCCTCGATAACTAAGTACTTTCTTTCTCTCAGTAAAAGGTCAAGATAACCACACGAAAACGTTGGATGATCATGGGCACGACAAACGAGATATGCGATGACATGATCTCTCGGTAGTATTCCTCTCCGAAGTTTCTCACTACTAGGGCTTCGTACATAGCTTTGAGTCGACAGATGTGTCTTATCTCACACTCGGTGTTAAAGTTTACAAGAGGGAGTTGATTTAGATCCATCCTTCGCTAGATGAGGATGAAGACGGTGAGATCCCATTCTTGGCCGTAAGTAACAAAAGGTAAGATCACAAGGACAGACGAGAGCATGACTTGCACGGTAAAGTTATGTCCGAAGGATCCTATCAAAAACTGTTGGAAATGAATTCGTTCCATGTACATCAGTTTAATCTGGAAAGGGTTTCGAAAAGGGAATCTGGGCGGTAAGTAGAGTCCTTCGTCCATCTCTCACAACATTTGCATTCCAACTACAAGGGTATCTCGATCCATAAAACTTTGATACAATCTCATAGGATCACTCCGATCTCTCCACGACCAATATCTTGAAAATCCTAAGGTCGAATGCTCCCACACACAGGTCACTCCCTTTTTCTTAAAGGTATCGAACACAAAACAAGGATAGGTGCAAGCTCCCTAACCGAGCAACCCAAGCCACACGGGCCGATGAGATGGCACACATGCACATCGTATGTTTGGTGCCGTCATATACATCCACGTGTAGATCATCTGGGTGAAAGGTTCAAAAGCATGCACCGTAACACGTCCCAATACTAGAGACTATGCTAGACAGGTAGTTGACTTTACAGGTCAAGGATCGCACTTTGCCACGTTGAGTGCGAACCTGACAACCACATAGGTCGCTAAAGTCTTTATCTATGCCTAGAATATTCCCCAAAGCAATACAAACGTCACGCTGGATGCTTTTCTGCCAGCTCCCGCTAACAAGACTCGGGACATGGACTAGATATCGTTGTCGATACAACTCGACAGAAAAAACAGCGAACTTTCACACATGATAGATACGGATCTACAGCTCAGTCTCCTCTCAAACTTGCCACGTAGGTAGGATACTAAAATCTCTACTTACAGGTCAAATTTCAAGAAGATCTGATGGCTAGATCTCCTCCCACAATTAACACAAATTCTCAGAAACTAACCCGCACTTCCAATCTCAGATTCAGGACATAAGCTTATTCGTCAAAATGAACCGTCCACTTCCACTCAAACTTCCTGTGCTATCAATTCAGAAGGTAAACTCACTATTCAAGAAATTTGAGCCGATTTGACCGTTCGGATCTTCCTCCATAAATCTGCAAACTCACTGTCCCAGATTGAAAGCTTTCTGCACCCCGTCGTCTTCAAATCGCCATTGCGCTCAATCCGCAGAACATCCGGTGGTGAAATTTGGGGTCAGAGCGTCAGCAACTGACAGACTACAAGCTCATGAAATCTGGTTTTAATCTGACGGATGAATCACTCGAACTCCTTGATCTTACAATCGGAAGAGAAAGCTATGTACTCCCATCACTCTATGAACTTCAAATGGTCATAACGTATGCCTTGGACCTCCAAATCGAGTGAAATTTCGGCTCAGGTTGCTCCCCTTCATCGAGAGCTCTCCGTCCATGCCCTTTGATCTCAAAAATCCCTCCTCAAAGTGCCCCGATCCTCCCAGAGCGCACACTTAGGTAGATGACAAGTTATCTTCACTTTTTGGAGGACCAATGGGAAGTTAAAGGACTCAACCTTGTCCTTTTCTGCCCCATGGAGACCCCCAGCAGATAATAGAGCATTCTAAGCTCATAAGAGCAAAGTTTTAGATCCCATTACACCACAACTTCTACAACTGTGCGCAAAATGCACTTATACGCGTAATTTACATACTAGTTGGTCCCACAACAGGACATTCACCCCCTCCAAACCTGCACATCCTCCGATATGTGCCAACTTGTTATCCATAATCATCATCGTATTCCTCATCATGCTCTGAATTGTCAGGTTCATCATCATCTTCTCTCGCATAAGGCTTGGAAAGATGAGAATCAGACTCAAGAAGTTCATCGAAATCAAGAAATCCTTCACGTCTTCGAAAAACCTTGACCCTTTTACCAGCAATGGGTAACTTCAAGAGTGTACCATCCAATTCTTGCAAACCGTATGTGGTGTTGTCGTGAACGACAACTACAACATAAGGACCAAACCAACGTCGTGCAAACTTCTTGATTGTGCTGTGTTGGTTATCCAAGCTGTTGTCATATACTATGACCCAGTCACCTTCTCGGATCGGCTTCTTTCGCAGTCGATGTGTCTTGTCGAACCGCTCCTTGTTCTTCAACCTCGCCTTCTTGAGTTTGACCAATGCTTCATCGAGGTCCTCCTCACGTCGCTCAAGCTGCTGAATTCGTAGTGCCAATAGTCTTTCCCTATCAGAACTATCCTCCCAAGGTAGACATACCCAAGTAGGAACATCTCCTTCCGCTGGCATGATAGGTTTTTGACCCGTCATCAATTCTGTAGGCATGTAACTAGTGACAGTACTATGAGTAATTCTATCAGCCCACAACGCAAAAGGAAGAAGTCTAGGCCAGTCCCCATGACGCCCCTTGCACGCTTTCATCAATGCTTGGATGATTGATGGGTGTCCTCGTTCACTTTTCCCATTCGCTTCCGGGTTCATCGAAGTGGTCAACTTCAATCGTATTCCATATCTGTTGAAGAACTCACGTGCTTCATCTGCATTCAACTCTCCTCTATCTGCACGGATTCTCCCCACGCTTCCATACTAGAAACTATATCTTCTAATATGAATCGATAGACAGGTTCAGTAGCTTTGGTGCGTAGAGCCCTCCCTTCTACAATGTTAGATAGCTCTTCTCGAGCCAAAACTAAATGACGCATGTCTCAAATTCCTGGTGGCATGGCAACCAAATCCGAAACCCATTGGAAATGAATGGACAAGGGATATGTGGGTCTCAATCCATCCCTATACTGAATCTTGGATTAGAATTGACATTCAATGCATGACCCAACAAACTTCTCTACATCTCGATACAATCCTTTCCACCAGTATCTCTCCTTGATCTTGATAAAGGTTGCCCATGTACCTCGATGTCCTACCCATAAGGTATCATGAAATTGTTCGAGTACTTATTTCTTGGTCTCTGCATCATCCACTACTCTCAAGGGTACTCCATCTCTCCTCTTTGGCCTCTTCCACAGATATCCATCTCGTAATAGATAGCCATAGGCCTGATGTCGTATCTCCTTGAAGACTTTCTCCGTCCATTCTTCATACTTCTGAAGAGTGCTTAAATAACGTCCGATTTCCTTGAGCCTCCCACAGTAAAGTTCTTCCTTGAAAGGAAGAACACCATCCAAGCGACTCCGGTCCTCGCTTGATAGTTGTAGAACTTGCCCCTCCTCTGCATCATCTTCATCCATATCTTCCGCCTCCATATCTTCTTCTCGAGAGTACCTAGCTCTAGACAACATGTCTGCCATCGAATTCATCTTCCTTGCTATGTGTCTCAACTCTGGATTCAACGACCTAATGTAAGCTATCCAACGTAACATAGCAATATCATGCGTTGTGCAATTTGCTATCATTCCCAACAAAGATAAGCAATCAGTTTCAAGTAGTACATGTGCTCCAATGAGATACTCCTTCTCAGTTTTCATTGCAGTTATAACGCCCCAGAGCTCTCGTTTGACTTGAGGGTATCTCCTTTGTCGATCCGTCAGTATACGAGCACCAAATCTTGTTGCAAACCTCTTTCCCTCACCATCATCTTGCCCTATTGTCCAACCTATAGCGATAGGACTAGTATCAACAGTAATGATTATGGGTCTACCACAATCATAGCTTAACTGTCGTAGAACTGGTGGTGATTTCAATGCTTCTTTTAGTCGCACCATAGCGACCCTCTGCTCCTCAGCCCAAGTGAACCTTCTTCGCTTCCTCAGCAACTCATACAATGGTTCAGACATATGACCAAAATGAGGAATCCACACTCGATAAAACAAACAAGCTCCCAAGAATCTCCTAACCTCTCTGGTGTTGACACAATCTTTCATCCTCCCTATGGCATCAACCTTTGATGGGTTCGGACATCGGCCAAAAGCTCCACAAAGATGACCAACAACAACAATCTCTGGTACTCCAAAGCTCGACTTCTCTACTGAAAGAGTGAGATTTACCTCCTCAAGCCTTGTTAAGATCATCTCCATATTGTGAATATGATCAACCACAAATCTTCGACATCCATCATCAGTCAGCTTCTCATCTTTGTCTTCGACCGCACATCCTTTCATAGGAATATCATCTATGAAAGGTATGGTCTTCTCCGGAATGAATTCTCTCAAAATCCTATTCATTGCATTTTGCACATGAGCAACAGAGTTTGTCGCTCCTTGTGGTAATTGCACATCCTTACAAGCCCAAGCGGAGTACGCATGGTGGTGAGATCTCTGCTCTCTGTTGCCAACTGGAATTGATCATACCAAGAGTACAAATCTCCAATCGAGTAGATAGCACGGCCAGCAAAAACTTCTGCAACTTCATCTACTATGGGCCCTGATCCCATGTTTCGAATAGTCACCTTGTTAGCCTGTTGCATGTCTTGGATGAACCTAAGACCCCCTGACTTCTTAGGTACAGTAAACCACCGACTCGAGTAAGGTCCCATAGATGGCTCTAAAATACCCATGCGTATCTTCTCTTTCAAGAGTTCAACAAGCTTTGGTAACATAGCTCGTGGCACTGGTATAGGCTTCAAGTCCCAAGGCACATGTGGTACTGTGAAGATCACCATGGACGCTACGACACTCGTATCTGCACATCCAATCTCTTCTGCACTGAAAGCAAAAGCCTTTCCATGCCTTCTCAACATCTCATGAAAACGCTTTCTCTCTTCCTGAGTGAGAAACTCACCTCCTCCAATCTGCAGTCGTTTGAGTGTCTCTTCGGTGAACTTGTGCCCTACTCTCTGTGAATCCCACAGAACTGGTTCAGTCGATGCTCGTTCCACTTGCTTGTTAAAGTCTTCAGGTAGTTGAGTAGCCACCGGCTTCACTTTACGCGCCACAGTCTTGTATTTTGTATGAACTTGCGTTTCTTGGTGTTTCATGGCTCTACTCCTTTCTAACTCCAACTCATGATCTCCTTCCATCTGAAGCTGAACCTTGTAGCCATCCTCGACAAATCTCGTAATCTCCTCATGTAACTCACGTGAACGGATCGCGACTAATCCATTAACCAAAGAATCGGTGCTTATAAACGACAAAACCTCCTCAAGAGTATCTTCAAAGCCCTCTTCTTCATACACCCCGTTAATGAACTCTTGATCTAACAAAACTCCTTTACCTTTGGAGAGATCTTCCTGCTTCTTCACACATCGTCTTTGTACACTATCCATCTCTTCTATCACTCGAAATCTATTTACACATGTTTCAGAAAACTGAGCAAATCCACATTTAAACATCTCTTCTTCATCTTCTGGCACTAGCGGAAGGCTCTTTCTCCTATCAACACTCTCATACTCCCGCTCTACAGGAGTGCTAACTAAAAATCCGAAAACTCTTTGTCAGTCCTTAAGGGACTATCCCTTAGTTTCTCTCTATTCCTTTCATGACCCGTACGTACAGTAAGAAACTGTACCGCCCTCGTACCATCTTGACTTCTGATACAAGCATAATGAGACCCATCGTCCATTACTTTCGTCTCCATCCTAGACGTAGTAATGTACGGTTGACCAAGGATCACAAGATAAGCAGCTACACTCTGAACAAAAAAGTTTTGTTCTATCTCTACATCTCTTATTCGAGTCTTGACAGTTGGACAAGCACCAAAAAGTTCACCTCTTTGGTTGTTAGCAGCACGAAGAACCCATCCATGTCTTGTGTCGATTGGCCACTTCTCTTTCTCGTAAACGTTTTTGGACATGATATTAATCTTAGAACTGTGATCCACCAACGCCACTATAGCCTCTGACAAGTTACCTAGTCGGACCCTTGTCTCTGTAGTTGCACGAGCTCAATATGCTCGAGAATAGTGACTCTCATGCTGCTTGTCGTCGTCATGTTCTGCAACACAGTCTGAAACTCTTGCCTCTCTTTCATTCGACGCCTGTAGTACATGCTTTTGGGCAAATACGTGACCTAACTCTTCATCTTCTTCCCCAGTGTTGTCAATATCCAATGCTTTCACCATCACTGTATCTGCAGTCATCTGCCTCTTTCTCTTGATCACATCTATGATCAACTCATGAAAGTCACGTTTTGCTATTCCTAAGGCCTCTCGCAAGGAAAATTCTATCTTTGCATCCAAAATTCTCTCTTCAAGAATTTCCTTCAAGTTGGTGCTGGTCTCGAGACTGTAGTCTGTAGGTCGGTGCTTTACCTTTGCCCTTTGAAGAAGCTCCTTTGTCTTTCTCTCTCATCTCCGTGTCATGAATAAGAACATCAACCATAGGTTTAGATGTAGATGCCCCTTGAGACGTCGAAGGGATAGCAGAAGGTGATGCCTCTTGTTGCCCTCTCCTCTTAGTGGCTCTGGCTCTCCTTGTAGCCTCCTCCGGATCAGCAACACCATCATCAGGTCTCCTTTTCTCTTCCACAATCGCATCTTGCCAGCTTACATGCTTTTCTTGTACCAAGTAAGCCTTGACACACCCTGCCTCTACAGGATCATCTCATCCAGTAATGCGGTGAATTGCCTCCGCACCTCGTAACATTACTTCTCATGGAACTTCAACTACATCGCTCTTAACAGCTGCTACAACCGGTACATCTACTTCAATCGCAAATGTTTTGGCTCTATTGTATGTATTGCCGTAGCTATACCAAACTGACCTCTCACCAAGCTCTTCATTCCTCCCTTACCAAAATTGGTACTCAACGGCGCACCAGTTTGGGTGAGATGAATCTTTCCATCTCTAAAATTCACGACTCCAGTTTTGAGAGCCTCAGAAAAATCCTCACAATCCCGACGTTGGTGTTTAGTACTGTCACACCAGATACATCTTCTAACAAAATTTCTGCTAGTTGATGATGCATTGGTATCACCAGGACTTCGACTATGCTTTAGCTCTACCATCTCTATCCTTAACTCTCTCAAACCCTTAACCAACTCATCGATTGCAGAATCTTCAATCTTGCTATTGGCAGGCTTGGACAACGGAGCTAAAGAGACATCAGATCTCAAGGTTGCAGCTCTACCTCTTCCACGTTTCTGCTTCGTGAGAATAGTAACAACTTCCTCTACCTTTCTCCAGTCTGTGCTCACTCCTCCTTCTTCTCCCTTGTCTGCTAGCATCAAGAAAAGCTTATCCTCTAGATTTTCATCAGCATCTTCTAGAAAAAGTTCTGTCTTCCTTAAGTCAAGCAACGTCCTCTCGGATGGAGACAATTGACAGAACCGTTTCTCAAACTCACGCAACAACTCATTTGGTGTCATCTCATTTCCTAGACGTTGCTCTATCCATTCTATCGTGCGCATACACATCTCTACACAACATACATCGCTGTCAGAGGTACACCACACATACACATAACACATGGACGATGTCATACTCATACACAAGTGTACCACAATAATCTGCATTGAGATATTACCATCTCCAACACAATAACACTGATTACTCACAAATGGTCAAGCCAAACCCACTCTAAACGCGAAGAGAATCCGGGTTACACTCAACTAGACTATCCACCATAGCCTGGAGCTTGAAGGCTCAACTCGAAGAACTAAGGCCTCCAAGCCCTACCTGCGAAGTATACCCCTAGTGGGCTCTCCCTCCAACTCGCCCTAACGGCACTAACGGCCTTACCGAGATGCGTCACTTCGCACTCGGTCAACCTAGCCAAGGTGCCAAACTGACGTGACAGTTGTCGTGCGCATACACATCGCTACACAACATACATCGCTGTCAGAGGTACACCACACATACACATAACACATGGACGATGTCATACACATACACAAGTGTATCACAATCGCCCCCCTAACTGACAGTTAGGTCTCTCTAACTCCAGATAGCTCTATATCCCAACTACGTGATATACACCTTCATGGGTGCAAGGATCAGGAGGCCGGGTGCTACATCGCCCCATCATTAGTCGTCTGTCTGCAATCCATACCACGCAAAGATCTAATCGGCTATCCCTGCTATATACATCGAGGACAAACCCACCGTCCAGTAGGAACGACACTGAGAGGTGGAGTCAAACATGACATGTGCCAACGTCTCGAACAACCATCACACATCAACATACGGGCTGCTCCACCAGCAGACCCACACAACATACACCTCAAGCCCGCGCGTACAACTGCTAAGCTTGAGACAACGGTACCATCAATGTTGGGAAGATGACATGACGCGCAATTACGCACATGGTCCTTCCACACAACACCATCACGGCCCTCTAACATGAGTACTCCAGAAGGTAACACCTCACGCACTCGTAAAATAGTGCGCCCTGCGGTCACGTCCAACGTCGTCGGTGCAGTCTGCTGTAGATAGATATAATCGCCAGGATGAAACCTACGAATCGACGGCCGATAACCTCCTCCTCGGATAGTAACATATCGCAACGTGTCTCTATGCTGGGCAATCGCTAGGTTCTCAAAAGCCATAGGCATAACTCTCTGAAATGTCTCTACTCGTTGAGAACATGCTCTCATCCACATATCCGGGTCATCAAGGTCCAACACCTCAGCAGAATCACGACGAATGGCCGAAGGTAGATCTGGATCTCGGCCATACAATAGAAAATACGGTGAGAAGGAAGCCAAAGACGCTTGTCGGTTGAAACGATAACCCATAGCCAACCATGGTAACTGCACATCCTAGTCTCCCAAGTGACCCTTCTGCAAGCCATACTTGCGCAATCCTCTCTTCACCGTCTGAACTACCCTCTCCGTCAAACCATCCGCTTCAGGATGATCTCGAGATGTAGTCCGATGATCAATCAGTGCCTGATCACACAAGGCCTGAAACTCAACAAGGAACTCTGTACTTTGGTCTGTCAACACTTCAACTGGTGCTCCAAAACGACTCAGCACTCGATCTAAGAACGCGTACGCTGTCCTTCACTCGCCTTGTCTGATAATGCCACCAACTCAATCCACTTGGAGAAGTGCTCCATCATCACCAACACATACCGATGGTGACGTACGGTCAACGGTAAGGGTCCCACAAAATCCAAACTCCAACGGTAACCCAACCCCATAATCGGTAAGGGGTGTAATTGTGGAGTAGGAGCATTAAACGATGCTCGTACTCGATCGCAAACCACACATCGTGCGACAAACTGTTGCACATCGACGTGCATACCACGCCACCAATACTGTCCTTGGAGTAAGCTATGCATACGCTTCACTCCAAAATGTCCCAACTCATGAGCATGTCGTACTAACTGTGCTCTCTGGGACAGATGTGGAACTATCCGTACTCTCTCATCATCCCACACTCGAAGTACATGTCGTCCTTCTCGTCGAAATCTCTTCGCTCGTTGAAGGACACGATCTCGCTCCTTGGCACTTACTGTGCCTACTACCACACCAGTACGTAGATACTCCATCACGGTCACATCATCATGGATATCTCGCTGATCTGGAACAACATCTCTATCCTCAAGATCTGGAGACTCATCATCTACTCTCTGACCAGAGAAAGATACGACTTGGCCCTCCATACTAGAGTTCATGGCCAACACACAAAGAAAAGCAGATGCATGCCACCCTGGCACTATCTCCTTATCAACCTCGTCATGCCATCGAGCCCCAGTCTGATCTTGCTGACTCGTGCACGGATTGCGACTCAACCCATCGGCATCTAGGTTTGCAACTCCAGGTCTATGCACTACATGGAAGTCATACTCTTGTAAGATCAGAGCCCGTCGTGCAAGCTTCCTTGTAAGCTTATCGGACTCCATCAACCACTTGAGCGGCTGGTGATCAGTGATGTGAGTAAAAGGGTTCCCAAACAGATAACATCAGAAGTGTGCAACAGCCCACACTGTAGCTAAACACTCCCCCTCGTACGAACTGTACCTCGCCTCCGCCGAATTGTTGGAGCGACTGGCATACGTCATCACAAACTCCTTTTTCTCATCATCATGCTGAGTCAGTACTGCTCCAAGTCCCAACGTACTCCAATCAGTGTGCAGTTGGAAAGGACGTCCCCTTACGGGTCTCCTCAAGATGGGAGCAGATGTCAACTTATCCTTGAGCTCTACAAAAGCTCGCTCTTGCTCATCTCCCCACTGCCACTCCTGGTCCACCTTCATCAGCTTGATCAACGGCTTCGCAATTGCACTAAATCCCTTCACGTACCGACGATAAAAGTTCACCAAACCAACAAATGCTCGAACTCGACTCACATCTGTGGGGCGCGGGATACGTGCAATAGCCTCAACCTTCGTCTGTTGAACACCCAACCCACTTGGATAGATGGTGTGGCCCAGATACTCTACCAACTCCTGGAAGAACTTACACTTCCCAGGGTGTAACTTCAACCCATGAGCTCTCAACCGCTTAAACACATCCCGTAAGTGTCTCTCGTGCTCCTCCACTGTAGCACTATAGACTAAGATGTCGTCAATATAACATCTGACAAAATCCAATCCTGCTAGGATTCTGTCCATCACCCTTTGGAACTCAGCAGGGGCGTTCTTCAACCCAAATGGTAAGAACCGCCACTGATACAAACAATCCTTACCATGAGAGTCAATTCCCCAGAATGATGTCTTGGACTTATCTTCTTCTCTCACTGGCAACTGATGATACCCTGCTCGAAGATCCAAAGTACTGAAGATTTTCACATGCCCCACTGCATCAAAGATCCTCAGGTGTCGGCATGGCATACTTATCGGACTTCGTATGCCGATTGATAGGACGGTAGTCTCCACACATCCGCCTATCCGTGTAGTTGTCATACATATCTTTCTTGGTTGGCAACTGTGGCAGATGCATACTCTCCATGCGACATCTCCACCAACCTAGCTTCCAACAAGTCTTGAGTCCGACTCTAGATCAAGGCTCTCTCCATGTCACTGTACCTGTAAGGACGTCAAAAGATTGGCGTGTCGTTAGCCAAGTCGATCCGTATACCAGGTCCCTTCAAGATATCCAAATCCTTCATACTAAAGGCAAAACAATTTCTGTAACTCTTCAGGAATCTTTGGACTCTTCGTCTCTCCTCTCCTATAAGCTTGGGTCCAATCTCCGGCTCCCAAGTATCCTCTGTTACCATACTAGAGGTAGAAGACGAAGTCGTTGGCTGCTATCTTGCAGCCTCTGGAGCAGTTTCCTTCTGCTCACCACCAACAACCTCCACCGCTATTGTGCGTAAAACCTCTGCAGTTCTAGCTGCAAGCTCCACACTCTCTCATATGACATCCCATGATGTCCAAGGATGACGAACTCCACGTGCCTCGTCCCCAGCCTTTGTCTCCACCGACCCGGTAGGCAAAGAGCTCAAGAGTGCTCGAGCAGTAACACCCGTCGATCGCATTCGACGCTGCTCAGCCAATCCAAGGCTAACAATCCATGTCAAGCAATTCAAGTCCATTGTCTGATCCAATACTTGACGACGTGAAGCTTCCGACACCGAAGCTACTGCCGTCATACCCGTAGCGAAACCCATCGCTCGCTCTCTCTCATCGACATTGGGCTCCACCAACTGCCGTAATTGAGCATCCCACACAAGCCCAGGTCCTCCATCTCTGTAAGCATGTGACGCTGGAAAGCTTACCAAAGTGGGTAACGCTACCATGGGCCGTCCCACTAGGTTCACCACTGTCATGGGTGACATATCGACGACTCTCACTACTTGAGATCGTCATCCTGCATCCAAGATGCTATCAACCGTGAGATGCGCTGGTCGTCTCAGTCCATCGTGTGCGCGCTTAAGCACCTCTCTCGATAACAAGTTCGTCCACCACAACTGTGGACGATGTGCACGAGATACTACTCTCGCTGCATCCAACAACACTGCTGGTCCAATCCAAGACCGCACTTGGTGCACACTCGTCATCATCTGTGTACGAGCATCACCCAACAAAGGAACGTTCTCCAAGATGTACGTTGGAGAATCCACCTAATGCATCTGGAGATGTCGTAAGATCCGTAACATCTCTCAGAATATCCTAGATCGCGGGTCATGTAAACCCTGACCTCTCCCAACACGTGTTTGATCTTGACATGGCCATCCGGCTATCCCAAGTGAATGGTGCCAACAAACGTAAGATCCTGCGCCCCCAACAGCGAAATATCTGACGGTAATGTTTGCTGATATCCTCTAACAGCTGATATGGACAACAACTCAGGATATCTCTGCACCAAACGTGCCACATGTCGCAATGAGATGCGTCTCGCAGTCTCATCTCTCTCCACATACAAGTATCGCTGTACTTGTATACCTACTTGCAATACCGTAGCCAAACCTGTGCTGATCCCTCCAAACAGCTCCAGCACACATACACCCTCCTCTGGATACTGCCACACAATGGGAGTCGTATCCAACGGTGATAAGGTCACAAGGTCAGTAGTAGGAACAACCTTTTGTTCCTCTACTGGTGGTACAAAGGTTTCACTCCAAGCCTGCTACACCAACTGATCAGCATACTGCTGCAACTCTCCACTCGAACTCCAGAGTGGAACATCCAAGGCAGATGGTACTAACGTAGACATGTTAGGCATGTCCTCCACCTCCTCAAAGACCGGAGCATCCTCCGCATGGGCATTGTCCTCCAACAACTCGTCCGGCCAAGTGATGATCAAACTGAACCCTGCAACAGATGCCATCGTCCCTGATGTATGCTCCGTCGTCCCAACTCTAGCACTGAACTGTAAACCCTCCGCGGTCCTATCGATCAACTACCCCCCGATCTCTCAACCTCCACGATCGTCATCCACAAATCTGCAACATGTCGGGCCTGTCTCTCACTCAAGGGTCACCTCTGATGACTTTGAGGAAAGCACACCATGAACTTGAAGGGAAAATGCTGAGTTCACTCATTCATACACCTACAAACTTATCAACTAAAAATCTCATTAAACACATCAACTAAAATCCTCCATTCTAACGACGTCTCTCAAGTTCTCACATGCTAAAAATATCCCACACTCTCTATATTACTCAAGTTGTCATTACGACAATGTGAAAACAAGGATGAGGAGCTCTTCTCTACTTCTCTATTTATACATTCTAGGTTTTTACTTTGGTACCCTCCGGTAACTCAGCCGTAACTACTTTTACCGGGTTTTACTAAGATATTACTTAAGGTAAAAGCATTGATCACATGGGCTTTTTACCTTTTCACATGGGCTTATTCCTTCAAAATCAACAACTTCTAGAAGGATTCTGGAATATTCTCAAGGAATCTCAAATTTCCACCCCCCTCTACACTAGGACCCACTAAAAAGGAAACATGTGGAATCTCTTCTTGTTTTTAATGCCCACAAAGTCCACAACTTTAATCCAACCACTAAAATCAAGTCAAAAAGGAGATAAGGGATACTTTCCACCCCCTTTCTTCCTTTTAGACAAGATGACAAGATAGTAGTGCTCACTCTTTAGCAAATATCTGAATTCTGCCAAAAGTACAGCTAAGTTTAACCATAACTAACTTTTAGCTAGTCATGACTAACTTGATACCTCCTTAAAGTACTTTGGCAGCCAATAAACATTCTCAACACTTAGTTATAACTAAACACCTTACTAATAGACAAACTTCCTATGTGTAACATAGGTCGTTACAGAACCGCACTGGTAAGCGGCTCACTCGTCCCTCACCAGACTGCCAACCTGGTCTGTAAGATGCTGTCTCCGCCCAATAGTCGATCACGAACCCCATAGGATACAACACAGCACCTCCCACCAATACATCATAAGACTCTCCGGCTGTAACGATGGCCTTGGCCCTCACGATAGAGCCATCCGTGGGATGATCTGACCGAACTCTCACCGTCAACATCTCACGTGTCATATGTAGAGCCGTACCTCCTGATCCCTCTAGAGATGTCTGCAACTGGAATAGACATCTCTCTATCTCGGACTTCTTCAGACCCAAACCAATACACGCCGCCTTTCCCAACATCAACGGTTGGGCTCAAGAGTCTAACAAGACCTTCTGGGGTCGATACACTTTCCCTGAAGGTGCCACCAAACAGAAGATACCACTTCTGTTGTCCAACAACACCACACCTGGTAACAACACCACACCTGGTAACAACACCACACCTGGTGCCAAACCAGCACGGTCAATCACCGACATAGCTGGTAACTCATCTAACCTAGCAGCCGTCGCTTGCCAAGTACCACTAGTAGCTGTCCTGATCCTCGACTCCATGGACACGTCTATCGCCTCTCGCTGAACTACTTCAGCACTAAAGGTAACTACATCCTCTCTCTCACTGAGCGTGGCCGCCAACTGGAACACTGGAGTCAAGTTGATTCCCAATGCCTTCATATCCGTGGCTGAGAATAGTGGGGCTCGCACAACTGCTGTAGCCGCCTCCAACATCGGATTCGACGTTGCATCCACAGACGTCGAAGGTCGACTCACATCACACCCACTCTTGGATGTCGATACCTCCAACTCTACTACATCATCGGTAGGCCGTTTAGGAACCATAGATGTGGTCCTCAACGCCTCCGATAACGTGAACGACTGGAGAAGCCTGGCCTGTCTACCAGCCTCTCCGTGTTGTGGATCCAACTCCACTGACGCACCTCGTGGCTCAGAGGTACGTACTGCACCTCTAGTCACTGCCGTAGATGTCTCAATCTGCGCCACACCAGCCATGAAGTCGAAGTCACCTCCTTCTCCTCCATAAGACGTGGAAGCCTCTGTTCCACCTGATCTCCGCTGAGCCATAGCCATACTAGCTATCCTCTGCTCCAACTGCTCAATCCGAGCAGCCATACCTGCTTCTGATGTCGTAATAGGCGGTGGACCGACCGATCCTCTCCCAAGTGCTGGACCTCTACCTCCAGCTCGACCACCACGGCCTCTTTGAGCTCCTCCGCCTCGTCCACGATCAGCCTTCCCTTGCCGCAACTCGAGATGGAGATCAAAACAACGGTCACTACTGTGACCAGGTCGTCCGCAATGCTCACATTGCCTAGGTGTTGCTTGAGACGTTCCTGACGTCTCATAACCACCTCTTCTCTGTGGACAGTCCTTTTGCTGATGAGGACCATCACACGTCCAGCAAGGATCCGCTTGCTGCTGGCTAGAGAAGGACGGCATGGGTTTCTGCCCACCAGATCCTCCAACACCTCCTTGAGATCGTGATTGCTCCGCACGATCCTTACCACCACCACCACCACCACGCTTTTGCGTAGCCTGTGATCCTCGAGAAGAGGTGATCGCTCCATGTGGTGTCTCCTTGCTGAACCCAGCAACCACCACCATCTCCTCCACCATGTTGAGCTCAATCCGCTCAGCCAGACTAAAGACAACCGCCAACGTCGAAGCGGTATCTCTAAGAAGAGTAGCATCTCTAACTCTCCTACGCAGCTCCCGATCTAGTATCCCATACCAGAACTGGACTGCCTGTGCTTCCGTCACCCCTTGGGTAACATTGATCAACCGCCTCATGCGAGTAAACGCCTCACGTAGGCTCTCTCCAGTCTTCCGTTGGAACTCCTATAGACTCCTCAACTTGTCGGTCCGCACACCCTGATAGTTCTTCCTCAAACATTGGAAGAACTGAACCACAGGGTTAAACCCTGGTGGTATCCCACTCACACTACCACCTGCTCTACTACCTGCGGACGCACCGCTGGTAGTAGGCACTCCGCCACCTGTGGCTGTACCATTGCTACTGGCACCCGAACTCGCAGGTGCTACGCCTCTCGAAACTGCGCCAGTAGTGATAGAAACGTAGTTGGGAGACCAATGTTGTCTCCACAACTCGATCTCAACACTGTAATCTTGCCTGAACTCATGATAATCGTCCATCGGCGGTCCCTCCAAGTGCTGGAACAAGCCCTTCCACGCCATGAAGGGTGTAAACAGCTGTGGGTTCCGCATCTGCTGCAGATCGCACCAACTGTCGAACTCTTGGATGAAGTCATCCAGCTCAATGGTACCAACTGTACTCGAGTAACGTCGAGGCCCCTTCGTGGTCCCATAGATCTCGTCCATGACCCACAATAACGGTGTGGCGACATTAGATTTACCACCAGAAAATGCGCTGTCTGCGTCTGACTCGTCCTCTGGAACAACCGACGACAATGGTGTAAGTAGTCGGTACCTCACCCCACTCCGTGTATATCCACTGTCCGAGAAGTCCCCACCAGAACCTCCCGAGAACTCCGTGATGAGAGAATCCCGCTAACACATTCCCCCAACTGGAATGTCGCAATCCCCGTCACCACCGTAACCACCACTTGCCTAACCCCGCTCCTACTGAGCTCACCTATCTCCTACTAGGACGGTCAAGGTAAGGACAACCTGTACCTGTCATCACCACAAGCAGCCTCTCACGATCTGTTGATCGTCACTCCAATCGCACCGTGAGAGAGACACATGTAATCTGATTGGTCCGCAACTCCAGCCTCACTAGCGACAGCACACTGGAGTGAACTCACTCCGGAAATCAAGCGCCAACACAAGCAAACGCGGTGCACAAACAGGAAGTAGAATATGGAGGGGTTCCAACCACAAGAAGTCCAAACGATAACCCTCCACACTCAAACATTCACATAAAGAGAAACCCAGCCCCACCCGGACTGACGTCTCCTCGTCGGTGACCACATGCACAATATATGGTCACCAACTGTCGTAACTGACACTGGAGGTCACTAACTAGATGTCCACACCTCTAGTAGCTCCAAAAACATCCACGTGGTAGCTCTACTAGCTCATCCAAGACAACTACCACCAATTGCCTCTATACACGTCTCTACGGTATAGACAAGCAGTACTACAACTATAGCTTATCCCTAATACTATGGAGTCGCCTTACCACTCCTCTAGGGACGTGCGAGAAGGTCTCTTACTACCTTATACAAGTCCATAAGTACTTGCACGCATCCCTGTAGGACACCAAGAGCTATTGGTTTAGTGGTAAAGCCAAAGCTAAGACTACAGAGTTAAGAGTCCAGGTCCAGGAATAGTGTTGGGATGGGTGACCAGTTGGTTTTACCCTTCCCACACAACTGAAGCTTGGATACCTCTCTCACGCACACCAGCAAGCTGGCTTGCGGCGGGCGCGGACTCGGGCTCAGGCTCAGCTCCGCTCCGCCTCCGCACTCTCGCACTCCGCTCTCACGCCTCCGCACTCACGCACCTCTGCTCCTCGAAGCCTCTAAACCCTCCTAACACGCACTCCACTCTCCGCTCCGCTCCGCTTGAAGTAGAGTAGAACAGATACAACACACCAGAAGAGGCTCGGCTCCACCTCGAATTGCAGAAGATTACACCAAAAGAGGCTCCAAAACAGCAAAAATAGCTTGCGGGTGCACACGGGTGACCAAAATCTGACGTAAAACAGCAAGAACACCCAAATCCGACCCGAACACCACCACAACAGATTCCGAATGCACAAGACACACTTCACGAATGCACACACACACAACAAAACTCCTAAACTCGAGTTTCCACACGAAATTGCATCAAAATCTGACGTAACTAGCCTTTTTGCACTTGCGGGTGTCACGGCAGCGAACTTCGACATGCCATAACTTCTTCAATCCTTGGCCAAACTCCATGAAACTTAATGCACTAGAATCGTCTCTCAAATGCGCTTCCAAAGAGTCCACTCCGGCTCGACATTGACAAGTACTCCGTCTGCCACGTCCAAACGCGCAATCCAGCTCCAACAAGACACTTCAAGAACATTTCGCAAAATTTCTGCAGCGCTTCCGCATGACAGAAATATCCACTCGACCCCAACAACAGCAAATCGATCTGCGACCAGCAATGTAGCATGCGCCCACACACCTCGATCACAGCTCCAAACAATCAAGCACAAACGACAACGCCCGAAGATACCAGCGGACGATTTCAGATTTCAGATCAGCGAGCTCTTACTGAACTCCGCCTCGACTTGCACTCAGTTCTTCGAGTAATCTGCATTGAGATATTACCATCTCCAACACTACAACACTGATTACTCACAAATGGTCAAGCCAAACCCACTCTAAACGTGAAGAGAATCCGGGTTACACTCAACTAGACTATCCACCATAGCCTGGAGCTTGAAGGCTCAACTCGAAGAACTAAGGCCTCCAAGCCCTACCTGCGAAGTATACCCCTAGTGGGCTCTCCCCCCCAACTCGCCCTAACGGCACTAACGGCCTTACCGGGATGCGCCACTTCGCACTCGGTCAACCTAGCCAAGGTGCCAAACTGACGTGACAACTCCAAGAACGTTCTCTTGGTTACTCTATCCACATCATCATCAAAAAATTCACTCTTCAACCTTTGCTCATACTCCTCCCAAGAACTCGTACGTGCATCCTTCAGCTTTGTCACTTGACTACGGATCTCTGGTATCACAACCAACTCAAAACTAGAAATCATCTCTGTCTCAGGCACACGATTTACCTCCATCTCACAAATATACTCACGAACATACTTCGTGATGTTCCTTCCATCGAACCTCCCCAACTTCTTCACCACCGCCTGTAGAGCTCTTGTAGACTTCTGCTCCCTAACATCACCTCCTTGTTGTTGTCTCAACAACATCGTCAATGCTCGAAGTAGATCATCCGCTCCTCCTCCACTCGTCCCTATTGCTTCGGGAAGATTCATACTTGACGCTCCTCGACAACAAGTCACTCAACCACCTCAAAGCGTGCTCTCAGTGGAAGCACCAAATATGTCGCAGCGAGAGCCTTTCCTTTGAGCAAGGGCGTACCTTCTGACTGTGGTTAGTGATCGATGCTCAGCAGAGTGACTAGTATCCCTTAGATTCCTCTCTGACTTCCTCGATAACTAAGTACTTTCTTTCTCTCAGTAAAGGGTCAAGATAACCACACGAAAACATTGGAGGATCATGGGCACGACAAACGGGATATGCGATGACATGATCTCTCGGTAGTATTCCTCTCCGAAGTTTCTCACTACTAGGGCTTCGTACATGGCTTTGGGTCGACAAATGTGTCTTATCTCACACTCGATGTTAAAGTTTACAGGAGGGAGCTGATTTAGATCCATCCTTCGCTAGATGAGGATGAAGACGGTGAGATACCATTGGCCGTAAGTAACAACAGATAAGATCACAGTGACAGGCGAGAGCATGACTTGCGCGGTAAAGTATGCCCGAAGGATCCTATCAGAAACTGTTGGAAATGAACTCGTTCCATGTACATCAGTTTAATCTAGAAAGGGTTTCGAAAAGGGAATCTGGGCGGTAAGTAGAGTCCTTCGTCCATCTCTCACAACATTTGCATTTCAACTACAAGGGTATCTCGATCCATAAAACTTTGATACAATCTCATAGGATCACTCCGATCTCTCCACGACCAATCTCTTGAAAATCCCAAGGTCGAATGCCCCCACACACAAGTCACTCCCCTTTTCTTAAAGGTATCAAACACAAAACAAGGATAGGTGCAAGCTCCCTAACCGAGCAACCCAAGCCACACGGACCGATGAGGTGGCACACATGCACATCGCATGTTTGGTGTCGTCATACACATCCACGTGTAGATCGTCTGGGTGAAAGGTTCAAAAGCATGCACCGTAACACGTCCCAATACTAGAGACTAGGCTAGACAAGTAGTCGACTTTATAGGTCAAGGATCGCACTTTGTCACGTTGAGTGCGAACCTGACAACCACGTAGGTCGCTAAAGTCTTTATCTACGCCTAGAATATTCTCCAAAGCAATACAAACGTCACGCTGGATGCTTTTCTGCCAGCTCTCGCTAACAAGACTCAGGACATGGACTAGATACCGTTGTCGATACAACTCGACAGAAAAAACAGCGAATTTTCACACATGATAGATACGGATCTACAGCTCAATCTCCTCTCAAACTTGCCACGTAGGTAGGATACTAAAATCTCTACTTACAAGTCAAATTTCAGGAAGATCTGACGGCTAGATCTCCTCCCACAATTAACACAAATTCTCAGAAACTAACCCGCACTTCCAATCTCAGATTCAGGACAGAAGCTTATTCGTCAAAATGAACCGTCCACTTCCACTCAAACTTCCTGTGCTATTAATTCAGAAGGTAAACTCACTACTCAGGAAATTTGAGTCGATTTGACCGTTCAGATCTTCCTCCATAAATCTGCAAACTCACTGTCCTAGATTGAAAGCTTTCTGCACCCCATTGCCTTCAAATCGCCATTGCGCTCAATCGACAGAACATCCGGTGGTGAAATTTGGGGTCAGAGCTTCAGCAACTGATAGACTACAAGCTCATGAAATCTGGTCTCAATCTGACGGTTGAATAACTCAAACTCCTTAATCTTACAATCGGAAGAGAAAGCTATGTACTCCCATCACTCTATGAACTTCAAATGGCCATAACGTATGTCTTGGACCTCCAAATCGAGTGAAATTTCGGCTCAAGTTGCTCTCCTCCATCGAGAGCTCTCCGCCCATGTCCTCTGATCTCCAAAATCTCTCCTCAAAGTGCCCCGATCCTCCCAGAGCGCACACTTAGGTAGATGATAAGTTATCTTCACTTTTTGGAGGACCAATGAGAAGTTAAAGGACTCAACCTTGTCCTTTTCTGCCCCATGGAGACCCCCAGCAGATAATCGAGCATTCTAAGCTCATAAGAGCAAAGTTTTAGATACCATTACACCACAACTTCTACAACTGTGCGCAAAACGCACTTATAAGCGTAATTTACATACTAGTTGGTCCCACAACAGAACATCGCTTTGTAAGTTACTTTGCCACATGGACGTCCAGTCAGATAGTCCTGTCAGCTTTCCGAAGCTGACGTGTTATGTCATGTCAGTTGACATGTTTCAATGTCAGATGTCAGCTGATGATGTCTAACGTGGCGATGTGTGACATGTTACAATGTCAGATGTCACCTAGTGATGTCTCACGTGGTACAATGTTAGATTAATGCACGGGAAGACAAGAAGGACTGCGCAGCAGAATGTTACATTGCGCAGAGTTTAGTGCAGCAAGTTTGCGTTGAAGTTTTAGCGCAGAGTTTAGTTCACGTTGAAGTTTTGAGAGTGCTCGGCCCACATTCTTTTCGATGGCTGTGCAGATTTTCGCTCTTCGCGAATTCTACAATGAAACCAAAACGATTGGGAAAAATGTAGAACCACGATGGACCAGATGCGCGATAGTGAAAATCATCCGCAGCTGCAATGGTTCCATGACTTATCAAGCTTGCGTCAGATGTTTGAAAGCTGCCGGAGCAGTTTCTAAACAAAAAGAATTACCATCTCCTGGAGCAAACTCTCCAAGTCCAAGCTGTTGTTGTTCTCATCCTCGTACTTTTCGAGCTTGGAGATTCAGTATGTCACTGATGAACTCGTCAACAAAGGAATGCAAAGTTGAAGACTGCGGTGTTTTCACAGTGTGGCAAGCTGGGAATGAACTCTTAGGCATGACAGCGACAGAATTTTCCATTTTGTCTGAAAGGGAATAGAAGGAACTTATCCAATCTACTATTTTGTGAGGATTTTGGGAGCTGCAAATCGGTCTTAGTCGAAAAAATAGAGAACGCACAGTGTTCGCAGCGCGTAGAGTAGGATGTTCACAAGCAATTTCTGATGTTATCGAGCGAGTTGGGGTAGAGTCTATTGGTTGGGACATGGACAAATTGGTGATGGAAGAACCTATAGTGAAAATTAAACATGTTGATCATTGCCGGGACGTATTGACTAGGTTTCATCAAGTTCGAGATCATATTGCAGAGGTGAAAGACCGAACTGTGGGTCTGTGTGAAGAAATAAAGAACACACTCTGTGTGTGCGAAGATGCAGTTGAGAACCTCGAGAAATTATACAGTTTGCTAGAGTAGCGAAAGAGTATATTTTGATAACAATGTCGGATAATATTGCAGAATAAAATGTATCGCTTTTTATACTGCTTTTTATATATGCTGTTATCTATTTTGATAACAATGTCGGGTAATTTTGCAGAATAAAATGTATGCTGTTATCTTTTCTGTGATTACTGAAATGATGAAAAAGCCGAACATCAAGAGAGAAAAACCACAAGATATTGTGAATGCGATACTGATAAATAAATTAGAGCGTGTCCAAGCTTAACCTCAAGAGAAAAAGACTTGGTGAATGGTTTTAGAAATGAAATGATAGTAATACATAGAACCGAACTCAACCGAACTTCAAACTAGTTCGAAAGCATCGACATCCCTACTCCGGCTTCCTTGTAGCATCTTATTCCGGAAAGTCGAGAGAAGTAGAACCGAACTGAACTTCAAATTAGTTCGAAAGCATCGACATCCTTGCTCCGGCTTCCTTGTAGCACCTTATACCTTTCTCGGAAAGTCGAGAGAAGTAGAGGCTACTTGAAAAGCTTTCGATTAACTTCCTCACACCTTTCTAGGAGAGTCGTGAAAAGAAGAGGAGGAGAGTTTCTCACGCTCTTACAGAGAGTGGAGAGGAGAAAAAGAGGACGAGAGCTGGAACAGTCGAGAGGAGAGTGGAGAGGTTTAGTCGAGAGGAGAGTCGAGATCAGAAGAGGAGGAGAGAGGAGAGGTTTTGAGATATTTGAGGAGAGAGGAAGTGAGGTTGCGAGAGAAGGGAGAGGAGTGAGGCTGCGAGAGAAGAGTGAGTAGACAAGTTGAGAGAAGAGTGAGTAGACAAGTTGTTGTAAAACTGGATTAACACTGAACGATTTTGAAAATCGCTGTGATGAGAAAGAGAGGAGGTGTCGATAATAGTGGCGATGGAGTTCTAATTCGAGGTCGAGGCGGAGGCGATGGAAGAGGACGTATCATATTTGATCCTTCTCTACATTCTGGAGTATCACTCGGTGAGTTTCGAGTAGAAGTCATGGTATGCTTCTTGGACATGAAGGGCATGCGTATGCCATGTCTGAAGACCTCTTGGGGAACGGAGCTCGAGCTAATGTATTGTTCGCATGTTAGAGTTACCTGCTTTTGAAGTAGCTTGCTTGGAACTAATGTGTGGTAAATTTTGTGAACGAGTGGCTCCATCTCGGATATGAGAAGAATCATAGCAGTCTTATCTTGTTCTCGATCTTTTCTTTTGAAAAAACAAAAAGGAAAGAGAAAAGAGAGGTAAACTTGATCTCATCTGGAAGCAGAATGTCATCTCACAGTAGAAATACTTCTTTTTTTCGAAACAAGAAGCGGGTTAAGCCCGGGATGTCATTATTTTACTTATTATTTATTATCGAAATATAAAACGGACTATGTCTACGACACTGTTATTTTTTACCTCTTTCTCGCAGTAGAACTTTCTATCACCGAATCGACTGCACTTGCACAGACTGAGCACTCCCGGTAGGAGGATTCGACCCCACGCCGCCCCGGCTGTGGGCGGATGGGCTGCCAGCTTGTTGACTAGTAGATATGCTACTCGACGGTTCTGCGAAGACCGTGTCCTTGAAGAACAGTGTGTTGTCGGTTTACGCACATCCCAAGCCCGAGCCCTATAAACCCATGCATGAAGTTGCGGCTAACAGCTTCGACGCAAGTACATGATGCGCTGGGAGAGTTCGAAGAAATATACTTACCTGGGCGGGGCCGATCGTTGATCCTGAAGGGCGATGACCTATAGCTGGCTGACCCATTGCACTACGGTTCGGCTGGCCCTAGCATTTCCCTAAGGGGATAATGCACGTCATAATTTGTGACAGAGGTGGGTACGCGTTCGCGCGGCCCACCACCCAACGAAACCCCAATCAGCATTTCGGTACGAAGTCGAATATCAGTCAAATACCAGTCAGTCAGCTTGGCCACGTACCTACAGACTGCCTGAAACATGAACTGGGAATTCTGAGACTCCTCTGGAGAGCATGCTCACACGGAGGTGACTGGCTTTCAGTGAGTGCAGCAACTGATACAAAGAGGGCGTAGGTCAAAGGTAACAGCAACTCCATCTAGTTGGCCCTTGTGGTTTCTAAGCTTCTTCGAACAGAACTCTGGATCACCTTCACAGAAAAACCTTGAAGTTCCAGACTGAACAGTATATATACAGCGCATACTTTTTCTGTTACATGAGGACCGTTAGCGGTTCTATATGATTGTTGTGGTGATCGATCGAAGTTGAAGTTGAAATCCCTGGTCGGACGATAAGTGTCTGGTGTGCTGATCAATCTTTTCTTACAACTTCCCAGTGGAATCTTCAAACGTCTGCAAGTACATAGCGACCATTTTCCGGTCCTATTCTGCACTGCATATGAAGCATACATGCATGGAATTATAACTACCTTCCTCTCTAATCCCAACACAGATGCTGAAGAGACATTATTTATTCCTACGGTCGATGTTTCGAGGAGTTCTCAGAGCAGAATTGACATATAAGTTACTTGCATGCGATTGATTCAGATCCAAAGTCGATGGTTTCGCCGAAGAGTTCTCAGAGCAGAATTGACAGATAAACTTACTTCCATGTGATTAAGATGTGTAAAAAGGGTTAAGAAGATTCCTCAGAGGAGGATTCAGGGTCCTTCGGTTTGGTCCAGGCAGGACTTGAACCTGCAATATTCGTCCAACAGAGGATGATGCTCTGGCATTGAGCTACTGGGCCTGTACGATCAATGTAGTCAGATCTTCTTATTTGAATCTTTACAGAAACAGTTTGCAGTAGCACAGGCCCAGTGACCTGCACTTTTGGTTACGCATGACGAGATATTATGTTCACAATTATATTACTCATTCTACTGTGCTTCCCTTACTACTAGTGCCATTTTTTCTGGGCTCTGTTTCGATTCGATATTCTGTTTCAGAATCTCTTTCCTCCTTCAAGTCTTCCTTTTCTTCGAATTCCTCACATTACAGCTACGATCTGAATAGTCTCATAGTTTTTCGGACTTGACTTTACATCTCTTAATTTTGCGTTACTGAAACCACACTTTTACTGACAATATCAGGTTCAGCAGGTCTATTGTTGTGTAAAGATATTGCATCAAGTAAATAAAAAATAATCTGGGCTGGTAATTTGTTGTAAAAATACTTTAAATTTAACTATTTGTGTAGATACATGGCTGATAGTTAACATCCATTTTCGCATCTTGATGATGTGACATTGTCACGTACTGAAACTGCTGTAACCGGTCAAGGTTGTGGTCAAGTAACGCAAAGTTTAGTTGGGTGAGGTAAAGTCCGACAAACGTATTAAGGACACGGTCAAGTAAATTTCTGGGGTTTAGTACCGTGGACTGGAATTACTCAATTAGACCTGTGTGAATATGAGGGGTCGTTCTGTAATAAACCCTTATAGCACTGTACGCGGAATGACGCCCATGATCGAATGCCTTTGGACCAACGGAATCTCTAGCTCAATATCCTTCTGCAGCTGGTATGATCAGTACACGGCACAAATTGCTTTCGCCAGGTCCTCTATATACCGAACCGGACACTGAGCTAGCGAAAAGTGAATATATTGAAGGAGAGATTGCATGACAGTGCAAGGAATCCGATCTAGATATCAGGACTGGACACCGATAAATGTCCATCTCCACGTAAAAGAACATTCATGGCTCCAACCGTGTAGCATATTTGATCATGCTTCTGGAGAAGAGTTCGTGCAATGTCTGTCCAGATAACTCCATAGCCAGCTTTCCTTCGAGCTCTAGATCTGACTATATATGAACGGACACCGACATAGGAATCAGCCTGGAATTGAGTTGAACCATGTAATTTCGAGAAACTGCAGTCGGTGTCCGATCCGCTGGTTGATTATTTCTACAGCTGCTTTCGCCGTCCAGAAATGATGGTTTGCACTGTTTATGCTGTTTATTAATTTATTACTGAACTTTTTCACTGAACAGTGTTAAGTAATAAATTAATAAATATTGTAACTAATGCTTTCACTATACCAAGTCTTATTGCTTCTCAAGTGATTACTCGTTCACTTGCTTATGGGTTAAATTCGGATCTAGACAAATTCACCTAACATTTAATGTTATAAAACAATTCAAATTTAATATAATATTCATAATATAGTTATATTAAATTTAATAACTAGGACACTGTGTTTACTCTTTTATTAAGACCACTCAAACCTTATCCGCAAAGGATTCTCGTAACTCGCATAAAATATTTTACAAGTTTCTGTTGTAAATTTTACATATCATCTCCAGAGGCGATACATAAAGTTTACAGCCACTGGACGTTTGCGAACGTTCTATGCTCGTAAAACTGATCTTCTGTAAATCGTTAAAAAAGTTCAGATCTACCATCTACAGATATTCAGCCACCCCTTATACAATCTCTGTAGATTTGACCACCACTGATACGATCTGACAGTTTAGACTTACGTCTTCTCATCTTGTTCCTGTAATTTTTGTTACAAGGATAGGTTAGAGTGACTTTACTAAGACCACTGAAATTGGATATTTACAGATGGTTCTGTAATCGAAAGCCTCTGCAGAACTGCATACGTAGTCGAAGTAGTCCGCATAAAAGAAAACTGAGAACACCGAAATAAAGTTATCAATCATGTTCCAGAGACTCACCTGTACATCTTCATTTGGTTCCGCATTTTTCATCTTTTGCGATGAAGACTGGTCTCCAGATTGTAACAGACGTGACGCAAAAGTATCAGAACTACCGCATGGAAACGTGCAAATAAAGTTCAAAGTATTGACACTCTCGGCTGCATCGGTACGAACTCCAGCACTATCAAAAGGGCGGAAATCAGAAGTGAAAACGTCGGTAAAGGCAGGACTTGAACCTGCAACTTTCGTTCCAACAAAGGATGATGCTCTGGCATTGAGCTACTGGGCCTATGTGATGATCGATCACACTCAACCTTTTTGTACTTTATTTGAAGAGGAAAATGAAAAGTTAAACCAGTTGACGTTTACAGCGACATAGTACTCATGAGGAAATCAGTATAGCGGGTGGGAATTCTCCCGATTCTCCCGGTAGTACTAAAACGTTCAGTTTGGTATTTCGAATCTGAAAAGAACTACAACGCACCGTGAAATTTAAGCCGCACGGGATTTATATCTCGGATCTGAAGTTCCGACTTACACTTGGCTAACTCGCCAAGTGTAAATGCATGCGGGCCCTTAGCGCTAGCCGAATGCTCACAGTGTTCAGTTGTGCCATGATCGATATCATGATAGAAGTCCAGATCTGATCCTCTCTAAACTCGACCAGAGTACGTCGTATACGTACTGCAGATACCAATGGCGGGCAGCTCTTATTGAACTCTTCAAACCATCCAGACTAGGCATGGCAGAGATATACTGAATTCATCGATGAACCTTCACCGGCCGCATGCAGCAGTCTCTTATGTTTCGGAGTTTTTGCAAAGTTTATCTCTTTTACTTTGGTTAGTTGCACGGCTAGTATGGACACACAAACCTGGGGTTTAGGGCTTTAAAGTCATCTACATAAATCTTTTTACAGTGACTGGACGTAATTCTTGTAATGTTTTTATATCTGTAATCTTACATATTAGTTAGTAGTAAATGCACGTCAGGGTTTCTTGGTTCGTTTAAAATTTGAATGAACGCAAGTGCACTTTTGGGATGTTTGAAATGTCAACACTATGTTTTGAATTTTGGCATTAAGTGCAGAAAAAAAACAATTATTCGCGTGAATAGCGTTCCACCTCGTAAAAACTCGAACATTGTGGAAAGTGTTCCGCGCTGTATTACAGTGGAACGCTACAGCCAAGTTCGCTGTGCTACACAGAGCGTAGAATGTGCAAAATAACATTCCACGTTGTGCTTTTGTAGTACAACACGGAACGTTGTAACGAATGTTCAGTGCTCTGTTTTTCATTTACAACAGCACGGAACATCATGGTTAGAGTTACACTATATGCTTATTTTAGGTACGGGTTTGAATTTAGCAGATGTGGTAAATTTTTAGGCGGTCTGATAAACTTTTTGTTTGATTGTGAGTTAGAACAAGCCAACTGAATTTCTAACAATGTTAGTTCTCTTTCTCATTATTTCTGATCTTTGTTGAAAATCCAGTTTGAATTAGAGTTTATCGCTAAAACAGACATGCTTTACTAACTTATGACTAGATCCAAAAGGAAACTTAATAATGTTAGTAACTATAAGGACTCACTACAAAGACCTCTCAAGCCAAATTACCCTCTTCCGTAAAACCACATCAGATCCGGGTTACCGGGCTTGATGTTACTCCAGTGGTTTTAGGTTTGAATTGGCCTCTTTTAGTGTAACTCGCTTTCTCTGTAGGGAAACTTTACGAGCACCTTGAGGAGAAACTCCTACTAGAATGAAATTTAAAGGCTTGTATTGGGAAAATAAATTTACTTTTGGGATACATAGAGTCTGCGTTTAGGAGGAAAATATATCTTCGACTCTCACCTCCATAATGACTTCTCGTTGCATGCAGACAGATTCAAAACAATTACCTTCTATAGTCCTCTTTTCTCTTTTTCCTACAGGGTTTGATTTATAATCGAGAGCTCAAAACCTGTACACATAAACCTGTATACATTCATATGTATAATAAGAAAATATATCAAAAAGAATTACCAAAACTTTATCCTTTCAACCTGACCAATGACCTTGTTAAATATCATTAGAGGTCACATCTAAACTCTGCGGAAGGTAAAAAGACAAAAGTAAAAAAGAGGAAGAGGTGACTTGTGACATGACTTGTGACGTGAGAAGCACTCGGACAGCAGTTAAGTAAGTCACTTTGAGGTGACAGCAGTTATGTATCATTAGTATATTAACTCACATTCCCTGTAGAGTAGTATGAGTCGGAGGCCCTTTTTGTCTGTACCAGTTCTGAAGTCTAAGTAAAGCTGTGCACATATCATTTCAGAATATTTCTGTTCAGTTCTCCTTCTGATTAGTTTTAACAGGCTGATCTGTTATCAGTTATAATAGACTGATAGCATTCTGTTGTGGGAGATAAATTCTATATTCTGAGAGACTAAGGAGTACAGTTCTCAGTTTTGTAACATGGTATCAGAGCAAAGGTTGTTCAAGCTAAGGGTTTAAAATTTTGATAATCTGGTATTTAGTTTCTGGGGTTTTTTGGACTCATCTTTTCAGCAAGATAGCATCCATGGCTGCTACTTTCAGTGAGTTTGGTTTGAATGAGAGCACTAGGCTTTCTGGTCCTAATAATTACAGTTCCTGGAAACTGATCATGAAAGCCATTTTGAGTGAGAAGGATTTATGGGGTGTGGTTTCTGGAGAAGAGAAGCTTGCCCCATTTTATGATGAGAGTTCTCCTGAAACTCTAAGATTCATTAAGAAGCAAACTAGAGCATTAGCCAATATTCTGCTTGCTGTGAAGGAGAGTATCAGGCTTACCATTGAGGCTTGTGATACAGGAAGAGAAGCTTGGGAGAAGCTAGCTAGCAGATATGATAATGTGAGCAAAAATAGAGTAGCAAAGTTGAAGAATGATCTACACTCTATCAAGATGGATGAGAGTGCAGATATTCATGAACACCTTGAGAAGATAGATGGTATTTATGTGCAGCTAACCAGAGCAGGAGGGACATATGGTGATGAAGATCTAGATGGTTCTGCAGATACTGGATGGTTCACATAATCAGAGAGTTATTGCTTCAGGAAGGAGAGATCAGAAGTCAGGATTATATATCTTGAATGTTGAGCCTCAAGTCCAAGAAGTCTCTATGGTTGTTGATTCTTATAATCAAGCAAGTCTTTGGCACCAGAGATTTGCACACTTGAACTTTGGAAGTCTGAAACATATGATGGATAATCATATGGTAGAAGGACTACCAAGGATGAAGCTACCAACTACTGGAGATATATGTGAAGGATGTATATTTGGAAAACAAAGCAGAAAGAGTTTTCCAAAGGAGGGAGGTGCAAGAACAAAAGAATTGTTGGCCTTGGTCCATTCAGATGTTTGTGGACCTATGCAAACAAGCTCTATTGGAGGCTGTAAGTATTTTCTGACATTTATTGATGATGTGAGCAGAAAGACATGGATCTACTTCCTAAAACAAAAGTCTGAAGTATTTGAATACTTCAAGAAGTTCAAGGCTCTTGTAGAAAATCAAAGTGGCAAGAAGATTAAAGTTCTCAGATCAGATGGAGGAGGAGAATATTGTTCTAACCTCTTTACTCAGTTTTGTGAAGAGCATGGTATTCAAAGGCAACTTTCCACAGCTTATACTCCACAACAAAATGGTGTAGCTGAAAGGAAAAATAGAGTGATTGTGGAGAGTGGCAGATCCATGCTGAAGGCCAAGAATCTTCCCAATTATTTTTGGGCTGAAGCTTGCAACACAGCTGTTTACATTATGAACAGAGCATATACAACAGCTGTGCAGCACAAGACACCTGAAGAGACATTTACAGGAGTGAAACCAGATGTGTCTCACTTCAGGATTTTTGGGTGCACAGCTTACATGCACATCAATGATGAGAAGAGACAGAAGTTGGATGTAAAATCTGAGAAGTGTATATTTGTGGGCTATGCTGAGCAAACCAAAGGTTACAAAGTCTACAATCAGTCTACAAGAAAGACTCACATCAGCAGAGATGTTAGATTCTCTGAGTTGGATTCTGATCTGATGGAAGGTGAGAAAGAAACTTGTGATACATTCAGATTTAAGCTACCTACAAGTGAAGATCAGATTGATTCAGAATCTGATAAATCTGATATTGAGGTGGACTTGGAGCAGTCAACATCTCTCACTAATCCTAGTGAAGAGCAAGTTGAATTTCAACAAAATTCTGAATCTGAGTTACCAAGTATTCATGAAGCTAAAGGAGATGACTTACAACATGCAGCAGATTCTCAAGTAAGGAGATCAGAAAGAGTTAGAAGACCACCAGCAAGGCTTGATGATTACTGTGGACTTGCTGAAAGTATTCAGGAGGATGATCCACTTACATTTGAAGAAGCTAACAAAGATCCTGGTTGGAGACAAGCTATGCAAGAGGAGTATAAAATGCTACTCAAAAATCATAAGTGGGATTTGGTTAAGCTACCAGGAGGAAAAAGAGCCATCCAATGCAAATGGATTTACAAAACCAAGCTATTATCAGATGGTTCAGTTGACAAGCTGAAAGCAAGGTTAGTAGCAAGAGGATTTCAGCAACAAGAAGGGATTGATTATGGAGAAACTTTTGCACCAGTTGCAAAATGGGATTCAATCAGACTTGTAATGGCTCTTGCTGGTCATTACCACTGGGAAATACATCAGATGGATGTGAAGTCAGCTTTCCTTCATGGAGAGTTAGAGGAAGAAGTTTACATGGTTCAACCACCAGGATTTGAAGTGAAAAAGAAGAAAGATCATGTGTGCATTCTCAGAAAATCCTTATATGGATTAAAGCAAGCACCAAGAGTTTGGTATTCTGAGATACATGAGTTTCTACACAGCCATGAACTCAGAAGATCAGAGTTGGATCCAAACCTCTATGTCTTGAAAGATAATTCAAAGAGGATCATACTCATCTTATATGTGGATGATATCTTAATCTCAGGAAGTGATAAGGAGTTGGTGCAACTACTCAAAGGAGAACTCAGCAAGAGGTTTGAGATGTCTGATTTGGGTTTAGCAAGATTCTTCCTTGGTGTTGATATTTGGCAGATGGAGGACTGTATTATGCTTTCTCAACAAGCATACATAAAGTCTATACTTGGAGAGTTTCAGATGGAAGATTGCAAGTCATCAGCAACACCAATGGAGCAAGAAAGTGGTTTTGAGGAGACTACAGCTGAAAATACCATTGAAGAATATCTGTACAGGAAATTAATTGGTAAACTCAGATATCTCATCCACACCAGACCTGATATTTGCTATGCTGTTGGGAGGCTAAGTCAATTTATGCATTGCCCAAATTCATCTCATTGGGTTGCTGCAAAGAGAATTCTGAGATATCTGAAAGGTACTATCAATCTTGGTCTTATATTTAAGGAGGGGAGAAGTGAACTTCAAGGCTTCAGTGATAGTGATTGGGCTGGAGATACTAGCAGCAGAAAATCCACATCAGGTGCATGCTTCAACTTATGTTCAGATGGAATTATCAGTTGGAGCAGCAAGAAGCAGAATATAGTAGCAAGGTCTTCAACGGAAGCTGAATACATTGCTCTTAGTGATGGTTCTATAACCTTGATATGGTTAAGGAATTTATTGCTGGAGATGGGAGAAAAGATGTCTGGACCAACAGTATTACATGTGGATAATCAGAGTGTAATGTTCTTAGCTAACAATAGAGTTATCAGAGAAAGAACAAAAGGTTTGGAGACAAGGTTACATCATATAAGGGAGAAAATTGAAGCTAAAATAGTCAAGCTGGAATATTGTCCATCGGAAGATCAGTTAGCTGATATTTTTACCAAAGCTTTATCAAAGCTAAGGTTTATACATATTAGAGATTTACTTGGTATGAAAGAAGTGATGCTCTAATGAAAGAGGGTGTTAAATATCATTAGAGGTCACATCTAAACTCTACGGAAGATAAAAAGACAAAAGTAAAAAAAAGGAAGAGGTGACTTGTGACATGACTTGTGACGTGAGAAGCACTGGGACAGCAGTTAAGTAAGTCACTTTGAGGTGACAGCAGTTATGTATCATTAGTATATTAACTCACATTCCCTGTAGAGTAGTATGAGTCGGAGGCCCTTTTTGTCTGTACCAGTTCTGAAGTCTAAGTAAAGCTGTGCACATATCATCTCGGAATATTTCTGTTCAGTTCTCCTTCTGATTAGTTTTAACAGGCTGATCTGTTATCAGTTCTAATAGACTGATAGCATTCTGTTGTGGGAGATAAATTCTATATTCTGAGAGACTAAGGAGTACAGTTCTCAGTTTTGTAACAGACCTGACCAATGCCGCTTGTCCTCATCTTTCCTTCCAGCCACGCATATTTGAGTTCTGGAGAACTTTTCACTTTTTGTATCTATTTACTCTTTGTCTTTTTCCCGGCAAACGTAGGTTCTCATTTTGTTCAAGAACAATCCCTAAACAATCTATAATTCTGTGTTTTACAAATTAAACTGGAAGGGTTCTTCTGGACCAGCACGTTCCGGTTATCGAACCCTGTGAGAGGGTGCTAAATGCATACAACATGAACTTCTGAGGAAGTTTTGCCAGTTTGTTGTTATCGGAAAAAATGTAAGTGTCAAGCGAAAATTCTCTACGGAGTTAATATTAAAAAATATCAAAGTTATCTGTTAGAAGGAACTGGAGATACGAGAGAATATTGAGCGTGTTAGACGAGTTTTGGTGCAGGTCGTGTCGATGAAGACGACCCTATAAATCACTCGGCCACTCGATCGCTTCTCGCACCTTCGAACTCAACGTACTGTCTCCATCTGCTTTCCTTTATTGCAAATCAGTCAGTCCGTTCCGTTGACCGATTCATTGTGAATAAGTCGATTCAATTTATATATTCTCGATCTCGCTCTGCAGTCGCACATACATCATGACCACGTCCTCCCATGGGAATTCTTTGTAGAGCTAGATCTTTCATACAACGATCTATCTGCCAATGCAGATCCAGACTTTTGACTAAGAATTTCTGAACATGCTGTACATGATGCAAGTGGCGGCCGGAAGCATAGTCCATGCATTTTCCTGTTCTACACTGCGGTGAAACCACACAACATGCATAGCGACTTCTGAATCAGTCGATCGGGGCCGGATAGCGTTAACGTTCCTTGAGGTATCTGCTGCATGCGGCCGGTGAAGATTCACCGATGAATTCGATATATCTCTGCCATGCCTAGTCTGGATGGTTTCAAGAGTTCAATAAGAGCTGCACGCCATTGGTATCTGCAGTACGTATACGACGTACTCTGGTCGAGTTTAGAGAGGATCAGATCTGGACTTCTATCATGATATCGATCATGGCACAACTGAACACTGTGAGCATTCGGCTAGCGCTAAGGGCCCGCGTGCAGCTACAACTCGATGGGCGAGTTAGCCAAGTGTAAGTCGGAACTTCAGATCCGAGATATAAATCCCGTGCGGCTTAAATTTCACGGTGCGTTGTAGTTCTTTTCAGATTCTGAACGTAGAGAAAATAAGTAAACAAAGAGAAAATCTAGAAAGTAGATTGACTCTCGGGTCGAATGGATCAAAAAGTATCTTATAAATATTCTTTCATTATTCTCGACATAATGCCTAGTTATTAAATTAATATAACTATATTATGAATATTATATTAAATTTCAATTGTTTTATAACATTAAATGTTAGGTGAATTTGTGTAGATCCGAATTTAACCCATAAGCAAGTAACGCGTAATCACTGGAGAAGCAATAAGACTTGGATCCATTGAAAAAGTTAAGTAGTAAATTAATAAACACCATAAACAGTGCAAACCATCATTCCTGGACGGCGAAAACAGCTGTAGAAACAATCAACCAGCGGATCGGACACCGACTGCAGTTTCTCGAAACTACATGGTTCAACTCAATTCCAGGCTGATTCCTATGTCGGTGTCCGCTCATACATAGTCAGATCTAGAGCTCGAAGAAAGCTGGCCATGGAGTTATCTGGACAGACATCTGGCGTTGCTACGTACAATTAGCTGCAGGCGTTCATCGTCAAGGATCATGCATGGCACACAACTGAAATCATTGCGGACAAGGATGGCACAAATAGCTCATATACAGGCGAAATTAGTGAAACTTGAGAGACGTCAACGATCATGCAACTCTCCACAGAACAGGGAAGAGCTGTGGTCCGGACTGGAGGAAGGCCAGGCTGGTGCTCTTTTAGTTCCACTGACAGCATTAGGCTTTAAGCTTGCGCGTCGGTGTACAGTCGCTCCACACTACTAGGAAAGAGTTCACCGCCGATCGAGGGAACCACATTACAATTACTGCACGTTCCCACTCCTCTGTAGTTCAGGCTAGTAAGCATATTCTCGTTTGACTTAGAACTCTTCATGTGTAACCCCATCGTACCCCTCCATAGTATTACTGAATAGTGTTGCAATCGGGAATCTAAAACAAATTCCAAATTCAACGACTGATTCTTAAGAGTCGTCACATATACAGGTCCAGTGGCTCACCGGCAGAGCAATCTCCATGTTGCAGGTTCAAATTGAATCATGTTTCAACCTTACACCGTTTGGTCCTCCAAGTGATCTTCATGAATATCCCGGATATGAAGGTCCAACTTGTGAAATATATCTCAAGTGTGAAGAGGCCCTTACTTGAATATCAAATAACCATCGATCATCAATACTCGACTGCATGCGGATCCTTTGTACCGTCTCGAATTATTCCAGCTATACCTAATGACGTTCTCAATTGCAAGACGACAGTGGCGGGCAGCTGTGAAACCATTAATCCCCTCGGGAGAGGTATATACTGAGATCAGAACCGTCAGAGTAAGCTTATCTAGTGATACACATCGCGAGGTTGAGTGAATGAAGTCGTTGTGGTTCCAGAGTCCATACGTGTACTAATATGTTTTCTGGTTTCATCGGAGAATCTTTTGTGATGAAACGTTGGTTAGGCACACGACTATTTAGGAGTCTTTTCGCCGTGGGGCTTTTTGCAACCGAATGCTGCTGCCCTTGGACGGACTGAACCCTCCCGGCAGAAGGTCGATCCCACGCCGCCCGGGCTACGGGCTGCAAACAAGCTAATGCTCGGCAAGGTTTCATCACAGATGCAGTTTAACGAGAGGCCTAGTCTAGATTCTAGAAGCGGAATTCTGCCTAAGGCCCTGCCACGGCTGGAGGTCAATTGACTTGCTTTGACTTGGCTCCAGTGATTTCCCTGTTACAGTCTCCAAAACAGTAGGTACTACCAAAACAGTAGGTACTAGCTATGTGTTGGAAATGGACTGCTAGTAGCATAGGCCGAGGTAAAACTCTAAGTCACGGCATAAGGACAGTATGAGAGTGTGGGAGAACTCCTCAAGAGAGTGTAGGCAAAACCAAGTAAATGAATACTCAATAATGTACAATGGCCTTGGGCCTGAATAATATACCTTGGGTCTTGGCCTTGGTGACCTTACGAAAGGTCACCATCTAATAGCTTGAACTGCTTACTGCAAAAGGGGTATTCACACTGTATGGTATTCTAACACTCCCACTCAATAACAGTTCGGATAAAAATATTACTTAGCTAGAAAACATTCCTAGCTTCGGTAGTAGATAATCCAACTTGGGAGCTGGTAATCTCTTTGTCAGAATATCTGCAACCATGTCCTCAGTAAGACAATATCTAACTTCTATAACTTTACCAGCGACGTGATTTTTGATGAAGTGATATCGGATGTCGATGTGCTTCGTACGGTCGTGGAACTTGCTAGTGTCGACAAGGGCCATAGCACTTTGGTTGTCACAATATATAACGGTCGACTCCTTGTCATGCAATCCGATGTCGATCAGGAGTTGTCGTAACCAGATTGTCTCTAAGCAGCTCGTGCTAAGAGCTACATATTCTGCCTCTGTACTTGACAGGGCTACTGACTTCTGTCTCTTGGAGGACCAGCTGATGGCTCCTCCAGAGTAGATGAAGCAATGTCCTGATGTGGATCGTCTTGTCTCCGCATGTCCTCCTCAGTCAGCATCGGTGTAACCGAAAAGAGAGTAGGGCTGGGGTGAGTGAGCATACTCAAAGTACAAATTTAAAGTTCCCTTGATGTAACGGAAAACCCGCTTCATAGCGACAATGTGCTTAGGTCCAAGACTACTCATGAACTGGGAGAGCACACTAATGGGATAAGACAAATCAGGACGAGTACATACTGCGGCCCAATTAATAGAGCCAGCTGCACTCTGGTAAGGATAACTATTACATAGCTTCTTTTCATCCGAAGAAAGTTTCTCCGAGGGGGAGTCATCCGAAGAAAGTTTCTCACCTGTAACTAGAGGGGTGCTTACAAGTTTGCAGTCCTGTAAGCCAAACTGAAATAGTTTCTGTGTCAAATACAAAGTTTGACTAAGTCTGATAGTGCCAGAAGATGGATCACGATTAATCTCAATGCTAAGGCAATGATGGACTGGATGGATGTCAGTCATGTTGAACCGTGAGCTCAATTTCCCTTTTACGTGAGACAGTAGAGCCTAACTGCTGCTGGCAATCACAATGTCATCCACTTAGAGAGCAAGGATGACGAAGTGCTATTTCTGGTGCAAGTAGTAAACGTTTCCGTCTGCACCGGACTTAGCAAATCCAAGAGAAAGCAAGAAGTTGTCGATGATCAAGTACCATTCTCTTGATGATTGCTTAAGACCGTAGAGAGTCTTGAGCAATCTGCATACTTGACTGCGCCTTGCTATAGTCACGCCTTCCGGGACACTCATGTATATTTCCTCGTTAAGTGTTCCATTCAGAAATGCAGTTTTAACATCCATTTGATGTACGTGTAGATTATACTGCACTGAGATGGCAAGGATGAGCCGTATTGACTGAATGCGGACTACAGGAGAAAACTTTCTGTGTAGTCCAACCCGTAGATCTGGGTGAAACCACGAGCCACTAGTCTTGCCTTATAACGAGCAATGGACCCATCGGTATTAAGTTTTAACTTAAAGGTCCACTTACATGTTATCGGTCGGTGTCCTTGTGGCAAGTCGGTGAGCTTCCAAGTGTCGTTAGATTCGTGGGAATCTAGCTCCTCCTCTATTGCTCTTCTCCACTGATCGGCATCAGGAGAAGATACTACTTCTGTGTAAGAAATAGGTTCCATTGGCACTGGTTTGAGAGTTACCATCAATGCACGCTTGGTGTTCTTCCGAGACTTCGGGATCAGCGATGAAGGGTCGTAGCCTTCATCTGGGTTCCGTTGTGGAGGAACTGAATGTCGAGCTGATCGTCTCAATAGAGGCGGTGCTGGGAAATCCAATGGAGGAAGAGAGGACTTGCTGTGGGTGGAGCCGGAAACTCGTGGTGAGCGTGGTGATGTACGCCGAAGGTAAGGATGACGCGAGCTCAAGTTCTCTGCGGGGGGAGAGTGATGGCTTGAGGAGTGAGAACGTGGAGGACGACTGCTCCCACTGGAGTGTGTACTGCTGGTGACTCCTCCGCCAAGGCCATGACTGCTAGGGACTCCTCCTCCAGATCCAAGACCAACGGATGGGATTGGAGCTGGACCGGCAGGAGATCGCAGAGGAACTCCCACTGAAGGGAAACCGGGAGAGACGGACGGGAATAAGCTGGGCCAGCTGAAGGGGCGAGCACAGTATGATAAAAATGGACGTCGGTCTCAGGAGATGCTTGAGTGAGTGGGAGATCAGCAGAGGAGGTGGATGTGGGAGGGAGAGTCGGGGAAGACTCATTGAAGATAACATCACGAGAGGTGAAGATATGACCGTCAGATTTTCTTTGGAGACGGTAACCTTACTCTGGCCGCTATAGCCAAGGAAGATACACTTGTGAGAGCGATCATCGAGCTTTGTGCGCTCAACCTCGGGGACCTGGGAAAAAGCGCGACAGCCAAAGACGCACAGAAAGGAGAGATCGGGTCGGCGAGGAGTTGTGGAGGCATAGGAGTGCCAGAGTTCATAAGGTGTGGTCATAGACGGGATAGCCTTGGACGGACACCGGTTCTGGAGGAAGGTGGCGCAGGTGATTGCTTCACCCCAGAAGGGCTTGATAAGCTTGGAAGTGTAAAGCATAGAACAGACAGCATCAAGCAAGCTGCGGTTCTTACGTTCAGCAACGCCATTCTGCTGAGGAGAGTAAGGGACTGTGAATTGATGCTGGATGCCATGCTCGCGACAGAAAGCGTCAAAAGCAGCTGAACGATATTCCCCGCCATTGTCAGATCGCAAAGTGATAAGAGATTGACCAGTGGCGCGCTCAGCAAATGCTAGATAGTCCCGGAAAGCAGCAAAACAATCACTTTTATAGTAGAGAAGACGAGTGATCGTGTAGCGCGAGTAGTCATCAATGAAGGTGATGAAATACTCATAGCCAAAAAAGGTGCAAGGGGAGATGCGACCACTAATATCAGAATGGACCAGTGCTAGAGGACGAGTGGATCGAGTGGAGCTAGCACGTGGGAATTTAGTGCGTGCATGCTTGCCGTGTGCACAAGCTGGACAAATATCCTCAGAGAGCGAGAAGGAAGGGAGGCCGGTAACATACCTGCGGTGGCTAAGCTCATGAACTCGATGATGGTTGATATGGCCGAGCCGCAGATGCCACAGGGTATAGAGATCGTCCGTCGTAGTAACAAGGGCACAGGGTCGAGGTGACGTCGATGGAGGAGTCCGACTGCCAGATGTAAAGCCCTAAAGGCCTGCCAACAAATGCGGAGGAGACCAGAATCGAGAAAAAGAAGAACCCAACTGCTCGCCAAAGGGAATCCGAGATGAGACCATGTAAGCAAAAGAAGGACTGTAGGGACGAGGGCCAAGAAGGCCCTCTGTCCCACCTTGGGGGACTATGTCCCTATTGGAGGGACCGTTGTCCTGTTGTGGGACCAGTTAGTATGTAAATTACGCGTATAAGTGCGTTTTGCACATAATTGTAGAAGTTGTGGTGTAATGGGATCTAAAACATTGCTCTTATGAGCTTAGAATGCACTATTATCTGCTGGGGGTCTCCATGGGGCAGAAAAGGACAAGGTTGAGTCCTTTAGCTTCCCATTGGTCCACCCAAAAGTGAAGATAACTTGTCTTCTACTTAAGTGTGCGCTCTGGGAGGTTCGGGGCACTTTGACGAGGGATTTTGGAGATCAGAGGGCATGGGCGGAGAGCTCTCGACGGGAGGAGCAATCTGACCACAAATTTCACTCGATTTGGAGGTCCAGGGCATACGTTATGGCGATTTGAAGTTCATAGAGTGATGAGAGTACAAGAGTTTCTCTTCTGATTGTAAGATTAAGGGGTTTGAGTGATTGAGCCGTCAGATTGAGACCAGATTTCATGGGCTTGTAGTCTGTCAGCTGCTGAAGCTCTGACCACAAATTTCACCACCGGATGTTGTGCGGATTGAGCGCAATGGCGATTTGAAGGCGACGGGGTGCAGAAAGCTGTCAATCTGAAGCAGCGAGTTTGCAGATTTATGGAGGACGATCAGAACGGTCAAATCGGCTCAAATTTCCTGTGTAGTGAGTTTACCTTCTGAATTGATAGCACAGGAAGTTGGAGTGGAAGTGGACGGTTCATTTAGTCGAAGAAGCTTCTGTTCTGAATCTGAGATTGGAAGTGCGTGTTAGTTCCTGTGGATTTGTGTTAATTGTGGGAGGAGATCTAGCCGTCAGATCTTCCTGAAATTTGACCTGTAAGTAGAGATTTTAGTATCCTACCTACGTGGCAAGTTTGAGAGGAGACTGAACTGTAGATCTGTATCTATCATGTGTGAAAGTTCGCTGTTTTCTCTGCCGCGTTGTATCGGCAACGATATCTACTCTAGGTCTCGAGTCTTGTTACGGCAGCTGGCAGAGAAGCGTCCAGTGTGACGTTTGTGTTGCTTTGGGGTGTATTCTAGGCGTAGATGAGACTTTAGCGACCTACGTTGTAACCACGTCATGTGGTTGTCAGGTTCGCACTCAACGTGGCAAAGTGCGATCCTTGACCTGTAAAGTCGACTTCCTATCTAGCCTAGTCTCTTGTATTAGAACACGTTACGGTGCATGCATTAGAACCTTTCAACCCGACGACCTACACGTGGATGAGTATGACGGCACCAAACATGCGATGTGCATGTGTGCCACCTCATCGGTCCGTGTGGCTGGGGTTGTTCTGTTAGGGGACTTGCACCTATCCTTCTGTGGGGGTTCGAAACCTTTAAGCAGAGGGGAGTGACTTGTGTGGGGGATTCGATCTTAAGAAATCCAAGAGATTGTTCGTGGAGAGATCGTGGTGATCCTATGAGATTGTATCAGATGTTTATGGATCGATATACCTTTGTAGTTGGAGTGCACATGTGGTGAGAGATGGACGAAGGACTCTACTTACCGCCCAGATTCCCTTTTCGAAACCCTTTCTCGATTAAACTGATGTATATGGAACGAGTTCACTTTCAACAGTTTCTGATAGGATCCTTCGGGCATAACTTTACCGCGCAAGTCATGCTCTCGCCTGTCCCTGTGATCTTACCTGTTGTCACTTACGGCCAAGAATGGGATCTCACCGTCTTTATCCTCATCTAACGAAGGATGGATCTAAATCAGCTCCCTCCTGTAAACTTTAACACCCAGTGCGAGATAAGACACATCTGTCGACCCAAAGCCATGTACGAAGCCCTAGTAGTGAGAAACTTTGGAGAGGAATACTACCGAGAGATCATGTCATCGCATATCCCGTTTGTCGTGCCCATGATCATCCAACGTTTTCGTGTAGTTATCTTGACCCTTTACTGAGAGAAAGAAAGTGTTTAGTTATCGAGGAAGTTAGAGAGAAATCTACGAGATACTAGTCGCTCTGCTGTGCACTGATCACTAGCCACAGCCAGAAGGTACGCCCTTGCTCAAAGGAAAGGCTCTCGCTACGACACCGTCCCCCTGGTTCCCGGACGGACGGCCGTCGGGATTGACCCCGGACGGACTGCCACCAGGGCGGTCAGTGGGAGTTGGCCTGCCGGTCCCGCCGCGCGAGGATGCAATATCCCCTGTGTGGAGATATTGTATATCCCCGCGCAGTAAGGCACTCGGCGGGGATAAGACATGCGCATGCACATCTCTTTCCTCTATGCGAGTGTCAGGGGGCGGCACCCCCGATGCAGGGTGTCTTCATATCCCCGCGGTGGCGGGGATATGTTGCGTGCGTCTCCCGCACGCTACGGGATGCGTGCCATGCGCGGATGGGGATCTCATCCCCATCCGCGCATGGCAGCTGAAGTCATCTGCTGGATGAGAGACTTGAAGTTGTTTACGTGCTGGGTGACAGTCTCGTTGGGTTTCATCTTTAAAACCCGCAACTTCTCTCTTAAGTGCATCTTGGTCACCATGTCTTGACCTGCAAAGTGTCTGGTCAAGGTAGACCATGCATCGTTCGACGTGGTGCAAGACATTAGATGTCCTGCCACACTGTTCTCGCAACATTCGTTGATCGCTGCGAGCGCGTTAACATCACGCTGATCTCAATCTGTGATGCTACCGGATCTAGCAGCAGGGAGAGGGATGGGTACCGCAGTACCTCCGGGTGTCGTGGCACGTGGTCTCTGCACGTTCCCTTTCATGATATCAAGAACACCATGGGCCCTAAGCCGCAAGGTTGTCTTGTGCTTCCAGAGCGTGAAATATGTGCCGACGAACTTGGCCCAGCCTTTGGTGTCAAAGGGGGCAGACATTCTGTATCAGATTGATCGCTGGAACGGTGAAATTCTGTTAGCGAAGGTACAGAATATGGGTGCGTGAAGCGTCCTTCTCGCAGCAGCTGAAGCGTCCTCCAACTGCTCTCACCTAAGGACCGAAGGCCTACCTAGTGCCTATGCTATTGTGCTAGTGCATCAACAATGCAAAGCTCTGATACCATGTTGGTGTGGACTGCTAGTAGAATAGGCTAAGGTAAAACTCTAAGTCACGGCATAAGGACAGTATGAGAGTGTCGGAGAGCTCCTCAAGAGAGTGTAGGCAAAACCAAGTAAATGAATATGCAATAATGTACAATGGCCTTGGGCCTGAATAATATACCTTGGGTCTTGGCCTTGGTGACCTTATGAAAGATCACCATCTAATAGCCAGAACTGATTACTGCAAAAGGGATATTCACACTGTATGGTATTCTAACACTATGGCTACAGGGGACGTGGTACTTACACCGTAAGAATACCTTGACTTTTTCTTCCATGATTATGTCATCTTCCCATGTATGTACTGCTCAACAGCCGCATCTCAGCAGATTGAAGCCATACACGAGGGACTGAGTTTGAACATCGATCATGGTGTTAATGATAGGAATGAGCCACCATGTTTATATATGGACCGAGTTTCTTCTGAAACGGAAGCAATCCACGGGAAAGAGAAATTTTCTTTAACGTAGTCAACGATTTCCGGGGAGTATTAAAGATTCTTGTCAGTAGGACGAGTATAACTGGCTTTTCTTACACAAGAAGACATTTTCAAGTTGCCCAAGTGCTGCTCAGAGGTACAATTAAGGAAGGAGAGAGAAGGTGCAAATGACGCAATGTCCGATATACACTCAGCTGCCTTGTTTCTGTTAAGTGTACAATCTTGCACCTTAAAATATAGCACCAGAGTTTTCTCCTTCCAAATGCGTACGTATAATTCCATAAAATTAGCACCTTTCTCACATATGGGCATTTTTTCAATCAATTGAAATAGCACCTATAGTATTAGCACCTTCTTGACATATAGGCATTTTCAATCGTTCGAAAGAGCACCTATAGTATCGAAGTGCGATTTTGGAATTGCCCTCAAGATCACCTATAGTATAATTAGCATCTTTTGACAGATAGGCACTTTCAATAGTTCGAAAGAGCACTTATAGTATCCAAGTGTGATTTTATAATTGCCCTCAGATCACCTGTAGCATTATCACCTTTTGACGTACAGATAGGCACTTCCAATCATTCGAAAGAGCATCTATAGTATCCAAGTGCAATTTTACGTCTTGAAGCTGAAGTGCTTTCCAAGTTCAAGCTGGTGCTTGGTTTTCATTAATTGTAACATGCATATATATATATATATGCAGGATTCATAAAATCTCACTTGGTAAAGAAACTGCATCGAGATGAGATTCACATTTCTCAGACAACATTTGCACTGTGTAATTATATACATATGAGCACCATGATTGAGAATGAGAGTCTTGTGTAGATGGCTTCGTTCGAGGTTGAGATTCACTAGCTTGAACAGTACTTTTAAATTGCCAAGAATTTTCATTCAGAGCAGTTAGACACGATCAGGTTGTTGTACAGACAGTATCATTTTTACTGAGATTTGAAACTTACATGCTGTTTGCACAGTCGGATGACAGCATTCACAGGTAACGGTGGGTTGACAATAACTATCTTATGATCTAAAGCCCACAGAACTAATCGATCAAGTAACATCTCGTTAGAATCTGCAGAATGACCAACAAAAAGTTGTCTCTTCATTCGTTTCCCATCGATGCTAGATATTAATTTATTAGCTTGATTGTTTTCTTGAGCCATGAACGTTTTCAGATTGCTGTAAACATCCTATTTTCGACTCAATCCCATTGCAAACATCACAATAGTCAACTTGCTTTCCCGGTCGAATAATTTGAAGATCAGATCTGGGTCTTCAACTATCTGTTTAGAGAAAACAAAATATGTTAAGAACTAGATTCAAGCTAGATTGAAGAAACAGATTTAAGAACTAAAAAAGAAGACTCGATATTACCTTCACTTGAATAAAAAGATGCTTCTTGATACTCAAGGAACTCAAGGAAACATATCTAGTCTCAAGCTGCACTGCCTAAATTCGTAACGTAGTCTGTAAAGCGGATCTAAAGATCGATATGCATGAGGTTTAGAAAATGTTTACCTCTTGGGTCGCTTGAAAAGGAGGAAGGTTTGGATCAACCGCTTGTAATACAGGCCGGCTAGGTCTCGAAACAGTAGAGATCTGACAATCTATTGATCGCGATCGTATCACAGTTGACTAACAATTCTCTAGTAACATTGGTCGTGATCGTATCACAGTGGCGATGATTGTGCATCCGATGTTACAATTCTGCAATGCAATCCTGATTAATATTGAATCTGAAATGCAATTTTGCACAAAACTATCTACTATATCTAATACAAGGATGTTCGCTTTTACAAAATTGAAAGTACGTGTACATACCTAAAAGGTGCTCCACTGGGCCAGCTATCGTTGAACTGTGACTTGTTTTGATTCATTCCTGGATCCAACTGTAACTTTCGCACTGGTTGTGGAATGTGACGTGTTTTTCTCTTAAACAAGAGTGTAGACAATGCAGTCCTACCCGGCACTTGAACATTAACAAAAGGCTCTGTCTTGTTATAGATATCCATGATTGGTCTTTTGCCTTGAGCTATCTTGCTGGTAGTATCAGTGTCAGCTGACTCAAAAGTAGTTTCACTGTCTGGAGAAGAACGTGGCGAAGAAAGCAACAAGGGTGCGTGTATGCTACGTATACATGTACTTTCTGGAGTCAACTCTTTACAGTTTTCGTGCCCATACACAAAGGAAGAATGAAACACAGAGCTCGAATTTCCTTCATGGTCATCAGACTTCGGAGACAGAAGCTCTGTATTCCCTGATGAACTTGACCTTGATAAATTTTCATCTACAGTTTTGCTCACCATAGGCACTGTAAATGAGAAGAAGAAACTATAGAGGAGGGAGGGAGAGGATTTGTAGCGTGCAAGGATGAATCATGGAAAGTGACTATAGATTCCTGTATTGATGAACCCAAGGGGATGGCAGATCTGCATGCACGATAAGTATTTTATCCTCGGCATTTGGCCCTAAACCAACCATTGTATCACTAGCGCTCCGGGACATTGCAATAGTACAAGGATCTCGTACTTCAACAATCGGAAGAGCAACACGATCTGGCGGAATAGTTGATGCAGCAGGTACCTTATTATTTTGAAGACAAATGTCAGTACTTGTATCAGGTCTTGATGACAACCACTCATGATCAAATGAACTTTTCATATTGCATGGATTAGACTATGGAGACCTACCATCTGTGTTCGTGGAACCTTGTAATCAGCTGCAGTCATGGAGAATTCGTCTGCATCATTAGAGTTATCAACTCCGATCGAACGGAGATCTTTGCTGGAGTTGGAGTTATCAATGTTTCCGATATCAGCATCCGAATCAGAGTCTTCATCCTTGGATGGCCATGCTATAGTCGTCGTAACCAACTGTAATGGATTCGTTAAGTAAATTGTTGGAAACTGTATAATATAACCCTGTACAATAATTCAATATCAGTACCACCTAGAAACAGAAGCAAAAATTAGTGCAAACCATCGCAACATGTAAAGTACTAACATTAACTTCAAAGACACGGTATGTATCATGAAAACACAAACAGTATCATGAAAACATAAAAGAGAAGAACTAACTACATCGGCTTGTTTAGTGTCATACCGCAGAAAGAGTAGAACATCATTTTGCATGATCTCGTCTCCATTGTTCTCCGCATGGAACATATAACTGAGAAGGTGTATTGTTTCTGTCATATCCAGATCTAGACTCGTGATTTGGATAAATTTCCATAACTTGGATGCTAAATACTAGATATGGAGTTCTTCGGATAACACTAATAGCTTTACCTTTCCCGAACGCGTAAGAAGTTGAGAGCAAAGCATGCCACAATTTGTGTACACTGTCAGATGAAATACATTTCATCAACTCTTTGTTTAAGATAGCTATATATTCACATGGAACTTGCACGACAACACCTCTCAGTTCTACCAATGCAATGTTAGTAAATATGTCACTGGAAATATCTGGTGTATCATCGATATTACAAATATCATTCTCCGAGTCTAATTTCTGACATTGTGCATCAAGAGACTTCTTGTTATATCGACCGTGTTTTTTTATGATCCTTGAACCAACCTTTCAACAGATCATATGGCTGACAATGGACAACGACACTGATCCCTTGTACTTGGAAAACCAATGGTTCCAATGACTCACAAACTTGCGTGATATAGTCTAACGTGACCTTTCCTGCTTTTGAGTCTGTACGAAAGTTAGAACTGAATGCAAGTTCGACTACTGGATTGGATCTATCACTGAATGCACTTCTGAGCAGTCTGATATTACGATTGTAAACATGCTTAGTTCGAGGATGATACTTTGACACATACGCACTACCCCACTCAGCCTTGGGTACACCAGGCGGCTTTGGACTCCAGACGCGCTTATATAACAACTTAGTCAATGGATAACTTTCTAAGGTCATGGCAACAATTATTGGATCAGACACACATTGGTCTAACGACTCTTCAACCAAGTGACAAGGTTGTATTACATCTCTCGATCTGGACTGACCCATCGGAGACTGACATATGTCACGGTTAACCACTCTGGATGGAGACGACACTCGATGTAAAGTCCCTCTAGGAAGAGAACGAGAAGCAGTAGATAGTTAAGAAGAGGATGTGAGAGTTTTCCGAATCGGCTGATATTTCTCTCTGTGAACTTGAAGTTCTTCTCGAGCATCTGCTGAAAAGGATTTGTTGATCGAGTTTTTCAACAATGCGTTAACTCTACTCTCAAGAATCGTGGCACGTCCGTATGTACACTTGAAATATTTTGATAGTCAATCCTCCGCAGCTCTACAAGTACAGTCCCAGTGATTTCCTGGACTTCCATCTCTTTCACTTCTTCTGAAGTGAAATCAGCATGAATATGTAACAGTGATGTTACATCCTCACAAGTCCACTCAGCGGAATTGTTGCTGCTCATCGTGCATATACAATCAAAGATCTTATCCACCACTACACTCAAGAAATGTAAAGTCGACAGAATAAGATGAAAAGACACTACTTCTTCTAGATATAGTTGAAAAAGCTGAGTGGAAAGAGATGTGATCATGAGAAGAGAAGACGGTTTCAAAGTTAACTGAAAAAAGATACACCGAAAGGCATCAGAAACGAGAGGACAGAAGGGTATCTCAAAATTAACCGCGAAAACACTCAAAATTAACCACGAAAACTCTTAACGCTGCAAGGACAGTACCAAGCAAAATGAGAACTATGAGGATGAAAGAGAGATTTCAAAGTTAACCGCGAAACTCGTAGCGATGCAAAGACAGTACTAGACGATATGAGAAACGTGAAAGTCAGACATGGATTTCAAAATCAACCGCGAAAACTCTCAGCACTGTAAAGACAATAACAGCCAGAATGAAAGATGTGAGAAGAAGGGAGATTTAAAAGTGAGCGCTGCAAAGATAACACTGGCAGAATGAAGATGGACTAAAGTTACCTATTTTTGTACATTGGTGGCACATTGAAGATGTCGATGAATGATGCGTACTTACTGTAAAATCAAGAACCGTAGGTAAACGATGTGGAGGACAATTACTGCAGAAAATATCTATAAGGTGGACTTCAACTCTCGTCGTAACAGCTAACAGAAGAGAAGCGATGGAGCCTCCAGTCCCTCCACGTTCTGACACATTAAAGTTATGTATTCGCACGCTGGAACGTTAATGTGGCTGCCTAAACAAGCGTACACCAGGCAGGTGTAGTGAAATGTGAAAGAGGCTGTAGGGCTGTAGAGCTGTAGAGCTGCTATAAAGTGACTTGGGGGTATATTTTATAAGGTGGTGCAGTAGCATATCGGCAGATGAGTCCATGTAGGACAGAGAGGTTTCAGGTTCGAAATTCACAATCAAATTTTATACGACTGCACGTCGCAGTTTAGGGTGCTTATGCACTCTAAGTGCGGCCGGAAGCTGCAGGCTTAGGGTTCTAACTTCTCTCTAATAGAGAGAAGCGAGTCTCACAGATTTCTCAGGTTTAGGTGAGAGCTTTGTAGACCGCGTAATTACATACTTGGGATAACATAAACGGGCAAGGAGAAATTTCACAGACACGGAAAGCGATGGTCAATCTCATTTAATTCTCACGTGAAAATACTACATTTATCAATCAAAACGTGGAAGGACTGGAGGGTCCGAAGCGATGGACCCTTTCTCTTTGTACTATGACCGCGACTTTCTCTTGTATTGTGACCGCGCCTAGAAACTTGAAGGAACATCGGCTATAATATGAAACACCTCTAAAATCTTGCGAACCGTGCCGGCTAAAGTTAAAGCAAGTACTCTAGCCTGTAGCTTAACTGCAAGCTTAACGTCAGATGGAAGACCCCAATTAATATAACACGTCAGTTTGTTTCAGACTTGATGAACTCGTGACGATGTTACTTCATAGCAAAAAAAATATTATCTAGAGAGTAAAAAGAGATGATATACAATACGTGAGCCCATCAATGAACCTCACCTAGCAATAGGAACAGAAAAGATGGAGAGAAGTGAACCTCGGATGCCATATCTAGGTCCATGTAGGTCCTACAAACTTGTGGTGCAGCAAGAACAAAATTCACAACTATGAGTCAAACAACAAAGTGAGCAGTTAGAATAAAGAATGAGGTGGTGGTCGGTTACTAGATCATAGTAGCCATAACTAACAACAGCTTTTCGCTGTTGCACTTGCTAAATAACATACACAAATGACCTGATCCTATTCGATCGCGAGAGTAGATCTAGATAGTTGGTTCATTCCTCCTCGAGTATGTACATTGCTATACAAATTGCTATACAATGCTATACAAATTACATTTGCTATATAAATTATAATTGTAATTTGATTTTTGATCAGTTTTGAGGAAGTCCAAAGTAGCCGACAATAATTTAATTTCCTAAGTGAAACTTGTCAACAGCGTGATAATCACGAAAGATAACTAGTGAAGACCAACCTCTAAAGAACAAATGAGGAACTTAGCGAACTTAGTCATATGTACATCCTAGACATGTACACATGAGCGACTTAGGATTCCTCTCTTTTCTGTAAATAGAAGAAATGTGTTATGTTCACATCTTACGATCAACTCTCAAGATTAAATGCGATCAACTCTCAAGTGGCTGAAGCCATTCAAATAAAGAAAGTTTAGAAGTAAAGATTTTAACATGCTCAAGTCCAACTCTATTCAAGATCTAAGTCAATATTCTCGAAATGAAACTATACTCTAGATCCTTTTAAGGCCTTTGGCAATATAAGGCAAGAAAGAAAAACCTTGATTTACGATGAAGGGTGAAGTTGTGAGAATTATTCTAGAGTTATACTTCTATTTTTTCTTAGATTATAGAAATAAAATAATTATATTTTCAACTTACTAATGTTACACTTAGTCGCTAATGACAAAAAAAAATTTGCAAACTGTGCCATGGCAGTCAGCATTTGTTAGCTGAATCAGATCTAGATGAGGACCAATCTGTCTCAATGTTTCCCTTGTTCCTACCCTTTCTATGCTGTGCCATGCGTTCAATTGACCTAATTAAATCTATTTGTATAGGAGCTTGCAAAATAATAAATTAAACGATATGGTTCCTGACTACATATGGAGTTCTTAATCGGTTCTTGTTCACTTGTAAGTTCTTCATCTCTAACTAATACATTATAACTGTAAGACTTTGGATTTTGTTATATTACTTAGCTGTCTCAGAAAATGTAAACTAAAGTAAATGACCTCGATGCATTATTTAGCTATTTGTAAATAGACCTTTTTCTTGTTATTCGGCTCATTCATTTTTCTGAGTGGACATTATCTTTGGTACTCCTTTGTTCTTCAGTCTTGCTCAGGATACTTAGGCATTGGCTTATGGACATGCGTTTGACAACGAGAGAAAGATTCTCAGATGTAAATAGATGAACTTGATGTAATGTTTTTCGATATCACTTTTAACAAGTAGCAAATGCACATGATACAGATCTCCATTGTATAGATTAGAATTTTATAATGAAAATCTTTTCTTGACAAGGTAAATTGGCATCTCTCCATAGTGAGATTTTTTAGTTTCTGTTGATTTTTGAAAAAATTACCAGTGTTCCTAGTTTCGTTGTTGTCTAAAAAGATAACCAGTGTTGAACTATGAGAAAATTCACACAAGGATTTATTCTACGTCTTTATGATTTTCCAATCATAAAGACGTAGAATAAATGCAAAAGCACTTGAGAGAATATTCAGCTGGATCTATGAGTACTGAATCTTATTAGATAAAAGCAAGAAGTTAAAAAGGAACCACTTTATTATCACCTTATAACAACAACTAGAGCGAAAGGGAAAGCGGAATTATTGTGATAAAATAAATTTATTTAAAGCAAAAATAATTTCCAAAAACTAAAACAACACTAAGAAGAAAAATAAATATTATTTCTATACTTTTATATCATATAAAAGATTGTAGAACAAATGTGAGACAAAGAAAGCTTTTAGTAACACATAGAAATGTAAAGATAATAATAATCAAGATTTCTTAAAATAAGAAATTATCTTTTCTTTCGACTAGAATTAGTGAAAAAGATAAATTGTAATTGCCGATATAGCTATAAAAGCTATATTTTTATTCTTGAAAAAACTTTTTCCAATGTACTATTTATTGTACATCCGGCCGCATATACATCTTCAGTATTGTTTGAAGATCTATAAGTAGTACAATGAGGTATATCTCTCCTAAGAAAAAAAAGTCTCCATCTCCTAAAGGTATCTGAACACCTAAATTTGATAACAAAAAACTACCATCATTCGTATTATTTGATGGATTTGAAACTAAAACAACTGTGTATTTACTATATATTTACTTTAAAAATATATAATAAATAAAAGTTATTTTCATTTTTTCTGTTTTCTAACAATTTCATAAAAATTATAACAAATATAAAATAGAACCAACTAAGCAACTACACATTACAACACAAGAAGAAACAAAGAAGATTTACAAGACTTACCTTGAACAAGTTGCACTCGAAGGACCAAATATCAGCACGCCTTGGAAATATTTGCGCGATAAAAAATAATCAGGTACAAGTGATATAACAAAACCCTTTTGAGTGATGTGAACTCTGTGATGGTGATGAGAACAGTGAACCTACTCTATTGCTTTTTGAGACAGATTTTTATCTATTAAATATTTTTGAAATATATATATGTTTATTATCTATAACATCCACGCTGCAGACCAATCAAGGTCGTGCCTTAGAATGTATAGATATTATAAACATATATTACTTTAAAAATATTTAATAAATAAAAATTATTTTGATTTTTCTATTTTCTAACAATTTCATAAAAATTATAACAAATATAAAATAGAACCAACTAAGCAACTACACATTACAACACAAGAAGAAACAAAGAAGATTTACAAGACTTACCTTGAACAAGTTGCACTCGAACGACCAAATATCAGCAAGGCAACACAGATATCACCTTCAGTAGCCTTGGAAATATCTGCGCGATAAAAAATAATCAGGTACAAGTGATATAACAAAACCCTTTTGAATGATGTGAACTCTGTGATGGTGATGAGAACAGTGAACCTACTCTATTGCTTTTTGAGACAGATTTTTGTCTATTAAATATTTTTGAAATATATATATGTTTATTATCTATAACATCCACGCTGCAGACCTATCAAGGTCGTGCCTTAGAATGTATAGATATTATAAACATATATTTACTTTAAAAATATTTAATAAATAAAAATTATTTTGATTTTTTCTGTTTTCTAACAATTTCATAAAAATTATAACAAATATAAAATAGAACCAACTAAGCAACTACACATTACAACACAAGAAAAAACAAAGAAGATTTACAAGACTTACCTTGAACAAGTTACACTCGAAGGACCAAATACCAGCAAGGCAACACAGATATCACCTTCAGTAGCCTTGGAAATATCTGTGCGATAAAAAATAATCAGGTACAAGTGATATAACAAAACCCTTTTGAGTGATGTAAACTATGTGATGGTAATGAAAACGGTGAACCTACTCTATTGCTTTTTGAGACAGGAAATGATGAACATCTCACTTGTACTCAGCATTCACAACGGGGCCACGTTTGGAACTCTGCTGTTGCTGAACACGCCTTTTCAACCACACGAGTTGACAGTGTTCCAGCGCATGGGATCCTCAACAAGGTAAGCCGGGAGGAACTACGGGGCCACGTTTGGAGCTCTGCTGTTGCTGAACACGCCTTTTTCAACCACACGAGTTGATAGTGTTCCAGCGCATGGGATCCTCAACAAGGTAAGTCGGGAGGAACTATGGGGCCACGTTTGGAGCTCTGCTGTTGCTGAACACGCCTTTTTCAACCACACGAGTTGACAGCGTTCCAGCGCATAGGATCCTCAACAAGGTAAGCCGGGAGGAACTACGGGGCCACGTTTGGAGCTCTGCTGTTGCTGAACACGCCTTTTTTAACCACACGAGTTGACAGCGTTCCAGCGCATGGGATCCTCAACAAGGAAAACCGGGAAGAACTAGGGTGACCAAGACCTGCACGTCAAACAGAGCCAGTTGGAGCTCAGTTCAGTTGTTTTATCTGCTAGATATGAGTATGAGTATGCGTATACTGTGGAAAGTTCCATACTTCTACACAGGTACGTAACTTCTACTAGCTTGCGCTCTCAAATATTAACGTGTAGACTGTCACCTTTTATCCATTAACGCTAGCCCAAAGCTCCCCAAACGATGGAAAAATGTGCCAACAGGGGCAGGGCTCTGTACAGTTCGAAATATCTATAACAGCACTTAAGGAAATTCCCAGAAATCACTTTGACAGCATGACGGCCTCCCAGACTCAAATCCTAACTACAGGTTTTCACTGAGACAGCCTTACGGCTCCTAAGGCTCTCCTCGTGGCTTCAAGTTTTCACTATCACAACCTAACAGCTTCTAACACTCTATCCCCCTTGAACCTGAACCCCTAAGGGGTTTAAATATTTTTCCAATGATCTGAAGGAGCTCACGCTTCCTTCAGATCTACTCTTAACCTGTCTAGTCAGCAAAGCTGACTTTGGTTTAATAAAGTAGATTATGTAGAAAACAGAAAACTCACCTTCTCTCTTACTTCTTCCGTGAGTCACCTAGAAATCAGCTTAACTACTTCCAACCCCTGGTTGAATAATTAACCTACCTGACTTCTGCTAACTTAGCATTCAATCTAGTCAGCAAATAAAAGAAGGAAATAGCTTTAAATCAACTATTTTAAAAGAAATCAGCCTGCGGCTGATTTAACCACTTAAAGTGCTTTATGAACTTGCACAGCAAGTCAGCATTATAATTAAAAGAAATACTCTAACTAATGCTTAGTCAGCATAGAAATTACATATTAATAGCTTGTCAGCTATTAATATGGAAATCAGCCTGTGGCTGATTTACCTACCTGAATTCCTTTAAAAAGGAATTCAGTAGTTAGACTTAAAGTCTTTATATTCTGAACTTGCGCAGCAAGTCAGAACTTTAGTATTAAATCATATTCAAATGATTTAAGATATATTCCACTATTTAAATTAGCTCTCAACTTACTTTACAGTAAGGAGATAAAATACACATTAATAATTAATTCAATATCAACAATAGAGCTATAGGAATGGTTTAATATTTTCAAAAGTATGGTAGCTTATTCATTGTTAAAAACAAGCAAGATCATGATATAGGTTTGAAAATCAAGTACAGCTTAACTACTTTATACAAAAGAGTTTGATATATATTCACTTTAATTGAGTCGCTTATTCTATCAAATATAACAAGTTAAGATCAAGACTTGTGTCACTCAGATGTCATTAGAAATGTCACTTAGATGATTTCTGACCCTTTTACACTGGAAACATTCCTTTGAAGTATAAACCGTAGATATTTATAGTGTTCATTCTAAACCCTATAACTCAGATACACATGTAGTATCAATTTAATATCAGATGTTTTTGAAACTTGTGGTACCATATTGTAACCTTACATCTTTCTCTTTTTGGTTTATCATGTAGAACTTGGTTTCAAAAGATTTAACAAATATAAGTAGAATTAGGACGACTGATCAAGTCGAGCTTGACTACAACTTAGAGGACGAGTGATCAGTCTCGCACAAAATGTTTATCATGAAAGTAAAGAAAGAAAATGAATATGCATTTTTTATTTCTGTTTAGTTTAGATAACAAAAAAGATTCTCACTCTCTCCAAGAATCTATGCAAGATCTCAGTCATGTTAAGAAAACAGGGAGGATTAATAAATGAATGAAACGACTCGAGAACATTTATTACCATCGGATAATTTTTCGGTTCACGAATCACAAAACCCCGAGCGCTGTCCCCAGCCGGGTCCCATGTAATTAAGCGGCTACCCTGGTTGGATGCATCACCCACATATCCTGGTTAGCTAAGGCTACCTAAACGTGCACAGGCGAACTAGACTGCGTCTCATAGATAGTAAGTCTCCTCCATCTTGTTGGAACTAACCGCGCACATGCAAACTAGACTGCATCCCCTAGATAGCAGAGCTCGTGCCCTGGAGGAGATCGATATTGACGATGACAGAGCTGCCGCTTTTCTTGCCCTCGTTACATTCGCGAAGAGGAAGCTTGATGAGGGAGATTTTGACGGAACTGCTGCTCTTCTTGTCCTCGGTACGTTCGCGAAGAGGAAGCACGATGAGGGAGATTTTGGCGGAGCCGCTCTTTTCTTTGCCCCCATACTTCTTGCTCGTGTTTGTACAGGTCCAAACTGGACCTTCTCGTTTGTTTGCTGCTCGTGCTGTGCTTGGGCCAAAATTTGCTTTTATTACTCCTGGTCTCTTTTGCCTTCGTGTACTTGCTTAGACTGATCGAGGCTCTTAGTACTCTTATTATGTTCGTTATTTATCATAATGAGGTTTTTATCACGTTTCTGTTTCTTCTTGATGTCATCAACCTGCAGAGTCTGTCCTGGAAGTTAATGATCAGCAGTCTATGGGACCTCGTTTGCTGATTCGAGGCAGAAGGATGGGAGCCTTTGCCTCCAATGGTTCTCGTTGGCTAGATCGACACAGATCATGCTGATCCCGAAAGCATGGGTGTCAGATTTGATCAGCTTGTCCTTTAGCAAAAAGGATTTCACACGCGTGGACTCCACATAAACACATCATCATACTCATACCCTTGTCCTTTAGGATACTAACTGCATACCCTTGTCCTTTAGGGTACTAACTGAAAGCCAGTCAAAATGAAAGAAGAGACATTTGCTACGCTCAAGATGATAGCTTTCCTCGTTAAGCATCAGCGAACCCAACAGCTTATCCATTTTATGCTCCATTTGACCTTATTTCACCTCGGTTTCTCTTCCTTGCCTTACATCGCCAAAGGCTCTAAAAGGATCTAGAATATAGTCTCATTTCGAGAATATCGACTTAGATCTTGAATAGAGTTGCACCTGAGCATGTTGTAATCTTTACTTCTAAACTTTCTTTATTTGAACGGCTTCAGCCACTTGACAGTTGATCACATTTAATCTTGAGAGTTGACTGTAACATGTGAACACAAAATATTCTTTCTATTTGTAAGAGAGAGGGATCTTGAAGTCGCACATGTGTACATGTCCAGGATGTACCCACAACTAAGTTCGCTAAGTTCCTCTTCTGTTCTCTGGAGGTTGGTCTTCACTAGTTACCTCTCATGATTGCCACGTTGTTGACAAGTTTCACTTAGGAAATTAAATTATCGTCGACTACTTTGGATATCCTCAAAACTGATCATCAAAAATCAAATTGCAATTATAATTTGTATAGCAATGTATACCAATTTATATAGCAATGTACATACTCGAAGAATAACAAACCAACCATCTGGATCTGTACATACTCGACGAGGAACGAATCAACCATCTGGATCTACTCTCGCGGTAAAAAAGGATCAGATCGTTTGTGTCGAGGTTTTTAGTTAAATAGCACCCGCAGACAAGAGTACAGCTTGAACGGCACCATAGTTTCATTATTTAGTTGAACAGCACCCGCATAGGTTAACAAGTCGGGTACCGGTGATTAGAACCGGGAGGGCAGGGAGACAGTCATTCGTGACGCGTTGTAGTGACTGCGTGTCTGACAAAGGCTCCCGATGCGAGAGAAAACCCTGGATCAGCAACTCCATTTGACGTTTAGCTACGGGCCAACTAGCGTTAGTCATGACTATCTCTGGCCCAAGTTCTCGGAAAGTTTAACTGAAGTCATTTTTACATTACAAAAGGATAAGAGTATCCTTACTCCTCCATTTTGGGTACAAACCACCTCTTTAATCATTCCATGGTAAGGCTAAGTAAAACACCTGCAATTTCTATTGGGAAATAAATACAACACATCCCCTTTCAGCTTTAATCTTTTCAGTCCCGCTTTTCTCCTTTATTTCCTTCTCCTTTCTTAATTTATTTGTTTCTTGCACTCAACGGGTTTGATATTTCCCATGTCTTTTTTACATATTCCCTTCTTCTTGTTTCCTTCTTAAACATTTCCGCTACATTCAGAGGAACAAATTATTACTATTGCTTCTACTTTTAAATTTTTCTTTATTATGAACTTAAAAGCCCGGATGAGCCCTTTAAAAGCATCTATCCCTGACTATCTTATCCGGTTAGATCAGGATCCATTTTATCCTGTCGAGCGAGTCACTTGATTCTATTTACCTCAGAATAAGGTGCCGATGTGAGGTCAAATCTCGCTGGCAGGAGTCTTAACAAATGGCATCGTGAGTCTAACCCTCCTACCTAAACATAAAGTAGGTATATTATTTACCTCCTATGTTCATGCTGTACGCATGATTTACCGTCTGCTCATAACTTTTACTCCTACATGTGGCATCGTTGGTTTATCATGACTTGCTTTAGAAATTGACTTGAACCAACTTTGATATATTGGTAAGATTTGATCTCACTTTTCTAAAATTTTTTTTTTTTTATAATAACCTTGACTGGTTAGTAGATCAAAATGTCATTTCATTTGAATGTGAGACGGCATATCAGCAGCAAGTCATGTATCTGCATCGAAAGTTCAATAGGAGGTGTATGTATAATCGATTATTAGTTTACAAAATTTCTTTAATTTGTCTTGTACATTGTCCCCAAGTGGCAGTGAACTTATTCTTGCCAATCAAAGATAAATCAAGATGAGCAATCTTAAGAGAAGTCAAATCAAGTATGACAATGTATTAGGGATATGGTGAAATAAATTTCTCTGTTTTGCTTTTACCCGAGCATTCCTTTCGTCGTTGTTATGCATTTGCATATCTAACAGTATATTTTACAGAATTCAAAACAAGACAAAAGTTAGTAATAATATGAGAACATCTTTTTTATTCGACTAGAGTATTTTTCACTTCTAACATAACATGTGATTATTTATTACACAATACTTAAGTATAGCAAAGTGCATAGCCTTGATAATGTTATTGCAAGCTTAGCACCCTGTTGATTTCAGTTAGTTTAGATGTATGCAGCCTCATAGGACTATGACACCCGACGAATTTTTTGACAATAGTAAGTGTATCATTAGTGAAGAAGTGAATATACATGCTCCTAGAAAAGCAAAATGTAACCGTTTCTTAAGTAGAACAATGGTCTCTTTTTTCTTCCTTATTACTTTCACTAATAAACAATTCCGTTTCCTCCTTCCTGTCCTCACTTCAGTTTTTTGTATCGTTAAATTTTCTACAGATTCACCTTCCAAAATGAAATCGTCCAATACTTCAAACAATATATATCCAAAGTACACTTCTGGCCGAACGAAGAAAAGATGAAAGTGAAAATTCTAAAACTTCCATTGGATTAGACACCACTGTGAGAGTGCAACCGAGATGGTAACATGAATTCCATAAGAGTCAAAGAGAAAATATTCAGTAATTTCAACTTTAATTTAATATTTAATGTAATTATTATAAATTAGATGTTTTGTACATGCCGAATCTTCTGGAAATAACCCATAAAACATGTGGACTGTGACGCACAATAGGAAGAGAAAAAGAGGACTATATTGTGTGAGTCTCTCTGTTTTTTGAAGGTTTAATTTATCACTTTATATTCATTTTATTTATCACTTTATATTCATAATTGTATTCACTAAAAGATTATTAGTTTAAATTATGTATTTAACAATATGAATAAATCACAAGGGGCTCTTAAGTTCATAATAAGGAAAAATTTAAAAGTAGAAGCAATAGTAATAATTTGTTCCTCTGAATGTAGCAGAAATGTTTAAGAAGGAAACAAGAAGAAGGGAATATGTAAAAAAGGCATGGGAAAAATCAAACCCGTTGAGTGCAAGGAAAAAATAAATTAAGAAAGGAGAAGAAAACAAAGGAGAAACGCGGGACTGAAAAGATTAAAGCTGAAAGGGGTGTGTCGTATTTATTTCCCAGTAGAAATTGCAGGTGTTTTACTTAGCCTTACCCTGGAATGATTAAAGAGGCGGTTTGTACCCAAAATGGAGGAGTAAGGGTACTCTTATCCTTTTGTAATGTAAAAATGACTTCAGTTAAACTTTCCGAGAACTTGGACTAAAGATAGTCATGACTAACGCTAGTTGGCCCGTAGCTAAAGATCAAATGGGGTTGCTGATCGAGGGTTTTCTCTCGCATCGTCTGCCTTTGTCAGACACGGGGTCACTACAACGCGCCACGAACGACTGTCTCCTTGCCGGTCTAGTCACCGGTACCCGACTTGTTAATCTATGCGGGTGCTGTTCAACTAAATAATGAGACTGTGGTGCCGTTCAAGCTGTACTCTTGTCTGCAGGTGCTGTTTAACTAAAAACCTCGTTTGTGTCTGTTATTGAACAACTGCAACAGAAAAAAGCTGCTGCTAGTTATGGTTACTGAGTTCCAGTAACCGGCCACTACCTCATTCTTTATTCTAACTGCTCATTTTGCTGTTAGACTCACAGTTGTGAATTCTGTTCTTGATGTGTCACAGGTTTGTAAAACCTACATGGAGCTCTTCATATAATATATCTGGATTTGAGCGTTGTTGGAGGCGTGTTCGTCCTAGATGTGGCATCCGAGGTTCACTTCCCTCCACCTTATCCGTTTCAACTGCTATGTGAGGTTCATTGATGGGCTCACGTATTGTATGTCATCTCTTTCTACTCTCTAGATAATATTAGCATTCGCTATGAAGTAACATCGTCACGAGTTCATCAAGTCTGAAACAAACTGACGTGTTATATTGATGGGGTCTTCCATCTGATGTTAAGCTTGCAGTTAAGCTACAGGTCAGGCATTCGCTAGAGAACTTGCTCTAACTTTAGCCGGCACGGTTCATAAGATTCTAGAGATGTTTCATATTATAGCAGCGGTAGGAGACCTTAGAGCTTCTGATAGCAGAGCTTAGTTCCGATATTTCTTCAGGTTTTTGAACGTTGGGTTGTTTGTCTCTTTCTCTTCATATATTGATGAGGTCTTCCATCCAACATTAAGCTTGCAATTAAGCTACAGGTCGGGCATTCACTAGAGAATTGTGCTCTAACTTTAGCTGGCACGATTCACAAGATTCTAGAGGTGTTCCATATTATAGCAGCGGTAGGAGACCTTAGAGCTTATGATAGCAGATCTTAGTCCCGATGTTCCTTCCGGTTTTTGGGCCTTGGGTTGTTTGATCCTTTCTCTTGATATATTGATGGGATCTTTTCATCCGTTAGCTATTCATTGAGTCGCATTGGTTGTAACAAGTAGAAGAAGAGATCAGATCTAGAAGATCTCTACATCGTGGTGTGCCGTTACCATGCGGTCACAGTACGAGAGAAAGGGTCCACCGCTTCTCTTCTATTGGCTGTTACGACGAGAGTTGACGTCCACCTTATAGATACCTACGACTGACGGAATCGCTAAATTCTTCTTCCGTTCTCTGGAGCTTGATCTTCACTACTTACCCCGGTTTCTCTTCCTTGCCTTTCAACGCCTCAGACAGAATATGACGGATTCTTACCGTGATGATATTTACCAAGGCGATTAGATCCTGTTTCCCTTGGCTGCACATTTCTGTCTCTGATTGATGAGTTTGGACTCTGATTCCTTCGCGGCGGGAGTACAACACGATTTGGCAAGAAAGAAAGAGATGTAGCGCAACAAATTTTCATGCTGGCTGCAAAGAAAACGGAAGGGAACTTGGGCGTTGATACGTAAGAGACATATGATGGTGTCTGACAAGTGCGAAGGTACTCGTAATCGTGGTCGTGTGAAATGTCACTGTCCATACAAGTGTTCTTTACTGCCGGCCGGTTTCGCTTTAGTTCCTGAGTCCACTGCAAGATTTCATCAGAAAAAATCGATTCAGAATGTCGTGTGCCCCACAATAGTTCCACCTCAAGAGAAAACGGTCATATCTGATAGGGTAGCAGTTCGTCCCCGTCGGGTCCTCTGCTTTTGTAGTTCTTGTGATCAAAACGGTCAATGGATTACCGAGCGATCTCATCGTAGACACGACCGAATCTCTGTTTGGAAAGCTAGATTATCTACGCATATATCAGTTAATTTCGTAGAACCGATAGAGGGAGAACTGATACATATGCATACTGCTCATGAACCATCGACTCCTATCAGTACTAACTTGGATGCCATCCCTGTTAGGAGCTGTCCAAATCTTAGTGAGTTGCACATCCCAGCGATGTAGATAACTTATTCAATGTATTTCCAGTAGAGTTTGATGAAGCAATGCAAGAGAAAGTAGTAGAGATGTTTTCATTGTTAGATTTTCACAAAGTTTCCATTGCATTACAGTCAAAGTTACTGAAACTTTTATTTGGTGATATCGGATGAAGACAAGATTCAAGAATATCAGGAATATCTACAGATTACTCAAGAGATATTCCTCGAATAGCACCAACGGATTACAAGAGCATGTCGTGGGCTAGAATGTTAACACTTGCAGGGAACTCTTGGGTGGGAGGATGTAGTGGTGAGAGTGCACCATCTTCATGGCGTAAGCTAATGCAAACTTATGATCAACTAGGGATGGTCAAACCCGAAAGATGTTATATGTGTAACGGTACATCATCTTCTCCTCATGTGCCTGTGACAATCGGACCGGATGAAAATCTTACTTTGTGTTCTGTTCGAGGTTGTAGTCATCCAATCTTTGATATGATCAGATTTGATTATATTCCCATAGGGTCAATTTTGAAACCACTATTTCAAAGTCGAACATTCTGTCATGACATGTTGAAACTTTGGAGACAAAGAAACGATTGGATGGAGAAGGATGTCGATTATGAACCATCATCGATCTACGAGTTCTGGCATGGAAGTAAGTTCCGTCAGTATCAGAACTTTTGGGATCCAAATACGTTGTGGTCTCCACCGGTTACTTGCAGAAATCTAGAATGTGGAAAAGTTTACAGACTGTGGCCGACAGTATGTGAAGAATTACAAGATCAGACTAACTATGATGCAGAAACACAATGTTACAGGTTTCCTTGTGTTCAATGTTCCACAGAGATTATCCATTCTCCAACTTACGTCCAGGTAAGTTTATTACATCACGTCATAATTATCATTTACTACATGTCTTCAAATGTACATATGATCTTTATAGAACAACACTAACACCAACTTTTTGTTTCTTGTGAATTTTCAGGGAGAACCACTGAACGTAGCCTTAATAGGTCATTGGGATGGTTTTCAAGCAGCTACCACAGCACAAAAGGATTGCTGGACGGTTGAAATATCAGTACTAAATGTTGGTAAAACTCCAGTATCTAATAGTTTATTGGCTAAATCAATCCCTATACTCTTTATCCCGATGGCATCGAAGCTTATACAGAAACAGAAAGACTCTCATATCTTAGAGGCTTTCCTGAAGCCAATGTATTTTGATTTGAAGAGATCATTTATAGATGGTTTTTGTGTACCATATATACCTGTAGGTGATTATAGTATCCATAGGCAACTAGGAAGTGACATCAGAGTTAGAGTCATGCTCATGAGTTGGACAGGTGACTTACCTGCACAATGTAAAGTGTCCGGTACTTTGTTCAAGGGCTATAGCGGTTGTCGCCGATGCATCCCCATGTCTGTGATGGTGGATGGACAGATTGTTTATCCTGATAACAGATATCAAGTTCGATATCCTCCGGAAAAGAGGAAAGTGGAAGATATGAAGAAGTTCGGGTTACTGCTTCAATCAACGACTCGGGAGGAGGAGAAAGAAGAATACCGCAGACAGAGTGGTTTGGCTTATTTGACTCAGCAGTGGAGTTTGAATGATCTGTACGATTTTGATATATCCAAAGATAATTTACACGACGTAATGCATTTGCTTGTGCTGAATGCTGTGAAGAACTTTAACGATCAGTTTGTCGGTGTCTTGAATCCGAAGCAGATAAAGGTGTTACAACAAGTACTTCTACAACTCACCAGAAAGAGACCTGCTGGATTGGGAGATCGATGGTCACGACCTCCTACAAAAAAAAAAGAGATGTTCAAATTGTCTTTCTACAAAGCCGAAGAACATCAGTTGTTCATGATGTATTGTTTACCATCAATTCTAGAAGAACTTGGATTTGATATTGATTCTTACTATGGTAAGATCGTATCTCTTTTAAATCAACTCTGTCGGATTTTCTTCATCACGTCTCGAAAATATGGATGGACATTCGAGATGTTACAGAATGCTCGGCAACTTTGTCTGGCATGGCGAGTACTCAGTGAAGAACACGATGGTCCAAATTCCAGAATTCTGGAACATATTCTTGGTAACTCACACATCTCTTGTTTTTATTCCGTCTCACAAGCAATGATGTGTAAAATCTCCATAAGTAAACGCATAGACTACTTAAGTACATTAGTATTCTACAGATAATTTAGAATCTTTGTTTCAGATTGTATTTTTGTTTCTGGTTGATGCATTGTAACTTTTTTTTATCTCTCATAGATAATAGAGAATTTGCTAGGATGTGCAGGGACAGGTGAAGTCTTTGATGACATACTTCGTCATGGTCATCATGACTATTTCTGGTGCTATGCATTTGAACGGATGGTTCGTGGATACAACGCTATTCCAACTAACAACAGGACGTCAGAGATGAAATACACCAAGTGCTTCTGTCGGCAGTTATTTACAATATGTTATGCGCAAGATCGACGAGATCAAGACGGATTTCATCGACTTCATCAAATTGTTCATGATTTAGAACGAGCTTTGTATCCACGTCTTGTGAAACACTATCCTGGATATAAATGTAGTTGTAATACTTGGCATAATCAACATGTTAGTGTTGTTTCTAGTGTATCTATAGCATTAGAGTTGAGCAAAAACCTGATGTTATTAGGACAAGAACAGAAAACATATCCATGTTTCCAGACTACTCTGAAAGGGATTGGTGTGGGTCCTCATCACTGTACTGAGATAGATATACCACCGAACAAAAAATATGCAAAGTATCTTACTAACTATTGGTCTGAGAAGGGATTGTTGACAGAGCAGAATAAGGAGCAGTTTCGAAATAAAATCCAAATGCTGCGAGCGGTTGTTATCAGCAATTGCTGTTTCAAGACCAGTGACAACATGGTCTTGAAACATGGAACGTGGTGGAGCATGATCAAGCTGACGCTGTTCAACAAACATGGAAGTGTAAACTGACTGAGATTTTCATTCACGAATTTGGAGGACATTTTCAGATTTTCTTCGCAGGAAGATGGTACAGTCAAGTCATGGTGGATGCAGGAGGTAGTGATACACCTCTAGTTTCTGAGATTACTGGTATGACTGTTCTTGTTGAAGATCCTCTGAAGTTTAGTGGAGATAACGTACGTCCGGTTTCCAAACTTTTACATAGATTTTTTCCACAACCTACACAACATAAATGTAGAGGTAAGCAGTGTATCGTAGCATATGAATTGAACGATCAGTTCTTCACTCCAGATATTCCTCTTCTCAAGCCAGGAATGCCCGGATGTTGTTCTCCATGGATTGTAGGAGGTGATTTGGTCATCGCTAAAGCAAGAAACTGGAAGTGTGGAATGCCGATGAGCCTTGCGCTAGTAAGGAGAGTGCCGACAGATGCTGATAGTGAAGTGACTGAAATGTCTAACGTTATCCATTCTCGTAAAGTAGAGTTGAGTTGGCTTCAGGTAGATAATATGAGTACTTTAGAGAGAGAAACAGAAGAGTTTACTGTATCTCGACAGGTCACTACTAGTACATGGGCAGATATTTATCTATAGTGCATCCCACTCAAATCATCGCGGTAGAGTTTGAAACCGTTGGAATTGAGGAAGTGAGATTGTATCAACCTAAACGTTGGAAAGGGTTGAGCACTTGGTTGAACAGTGTACAGTTAAAACACGAAAATTTTTGTTGTGCAAATACTACAGGAAAAGTTTAGTAAATAAAGAGAATTATCTTGGAAGTACACGTCTGTGATGATATGTGATGATATGAATTCCTGGTGTTTCATCTTGACACTGACTTGATGTTGTCATAGTTGGGTGAGGGAGTGTGTATCCCAGAAGTCTAAGACGCTCCATGGATTCTCTGCTTGCACCAGCTCATGCACAGCTCTCTCGAGCTGAACGGTTTTTCTCAAGAGAGCATGCAGGCTGAAAGTGAACGAACCGAACGAGAGCATGTCGACTGAGTTGCCAATGATTGGAGATGCTGGCTGGAGCTTAGTCGAGGCAATAAGGTCTTCGACCGTGTCCTCGAAGCTTTGCTCGAATCGATTCATTGTCCACTTGATATTAGAGGGCTTCTATTCACATGACGACGTGGTTTCTCTCAAGTGAGCGTGCAGGCTGAACGTAAGTGAGCCAAACGAATATATGACTGAGTTGCTGATTGGAGATGCTGTGAGGTCTTCGACTGTGTCCTCGAAGCTTTGCTCGAACCGATCCATTGTCCACTTGAGATTCAAAGGGCTTCCATTGAGATTCAGAGGGCTTCCATCCACATGACGACGCGGGTGATTGAGCACCATAAGAGGATGTAGCGCTCGTGGCTGCTCGTCTTGTTGTGGAGCTTGTTGCTGTTTTTTTCACGTCTATCGGGATATGAAACTCCCTTTCGTGAATCTAGATTTTGAAGTACCGAATCCTTCAGATGACGCAAGCCGCGCAGCCTATTAACATTCAGCTGCAAAACCTGCTGGAGAGAATCGATAGTGGACAGAACTTCTTCTGTAAGGCGGCCAAAGAGCTCCAACAGTTTCTGCATGTGCTCGGTCAAACAATCCTTTGTTGTGCAATAACACCAATAGAAGTTTAGATAGTGCAAAATGAGTATAATATAATTCGTACGCTCTTTATAGCACCATTTGATCTACATAGTTGAAAATAGCACCTTATCAAGCACTTAGGATTTTCGGACAGTTATGCATTTTTTGTCTGTGTCTGCAGAAAAAACACCAAGAGAAGTTTAGTTGGTGCAAAATGAGAATAATACAATTCGTAAGCTCTGTATAGCACCATTTGATATACAGAGTTGAAAATAGCACCTTGTGAAGCACCTTAAAGACAGGCAAGGTAAAGAAATTTCATTTTGCACCGATAAGTACCTCCAGGAGTGTATTTAGAGTGCTATTCGGTTCAAGCAGAAGTGTAATATTGAAATGTCTTCCTGTGTTATTGCTCACTCGACCCATGTCCTCAGACCCCTGAAGCAAGCAAGAAATTTCGCACCTCAGATGATGCAAACCTTGCTAGCTGGGTCACATCCTTGTCTTGCAATTGCCCATGCAGAGAGCTATTTATAGCATGTGCAGTCAAAGTTAAGGTAATGATGGTTGATGTCAATTGTGCTCATCGTGAACCTATTTCAGCGACAGTTTGACGATTCAGTTTGTGAGGTATGTTATGTAACGACATCTGCCAATGCAGATCCAGTACTTTTGACTAAGAATTTCCGAACATGCTGTACATGATGCAAGTAGCGGCCGGAAGCATAGTCCATGCATTTTCCTGTTCTACACTGCGGTGAAACCACACAACATGCATAGCGACTTCCGAATCAGTCGATCGGGATAGCGTTATTCCTTGAGGTATCTGCTGCATGCGACCGGTGAAGGTTCACCGATGATTCAGTATATCTCTGCCATGCCTAGGCTGGATGGTTTCAAGAGTTCAATAAGAGCTGCCCGCCATTGGTATCTGCAGTACGTATACGACGTACTCTGGTCGACTTTAGAGAGGATCAGATCTGGACTTCTATCATGATATCGATCATGGCACAACTGAACACTGTGAGCATTCGGCTAGCGCTAAGGGCCCGCGTGCAGCTACAACTCGATGGGCGAGTTAGCCAAGTGTAAATCGGAACTTCAGATCCGAGATATAAATCCCGTGCGGCTTAAATTTCACGGTGCGTTGTAGTTCTTTTCAGATTCGAAATACCGAACTGAACGTTTTAGTACTACCGGGAGAATCGGGAGAATTCCCACCCGCTATACTGATTTCCTCAGGAGTACTATGTCGCTATAAACGTCAACTGTTTAATTTTTCATTTTCCTCCTTAGATGAAATAAAACAAGTTCAGTGTGATCAGTTATCACATAGGCCCAGTAGCTCAATGCCAGAGCATCGTCCTTTGTTGGGCGAATGTTGCAGGTTCAAGTCCTGCCTGGACCGACGTTTCCACTTTTGATTTCTGTCCTTTTGTTAGTGCTGGAGTTCGTACCGATGCACCCGAGAGTGTCAATACTTTGAGTGACTCAACAACGTATTCGAACTTTTATTTACACGTTTTCATGCGGCAGTTCTGATACTTTTGCATCACGTCTCTTACAAGAGACAAGTCTTCATCGTTTGTGATACTTTTGCAACACGTCTCTTACAAGAGACAAGTCTTCATCGCAAAAGATGAAACATGCGGAACCAAATGAAGATATACAGGTGAGTCTCTGGAACTATGAGCAGAGGACACGAGACTTCACCTCTCGAAAGTAAACGATCGTATCCAAATATATGTATCCAATTTTCGATACCGCTTTTACAAGAACATGATTGATAACTTTGTTTCGGTGTTCTCAGTTTTCTTCTACGCGGACTACTTCGAGTACGTATGCAGTTCTGCAGAGGCTTTCAATTACAGAACCATCCGTAAAAATCCAATTTCAGTGGTCCTATTAAGATCACTCTAACCTATCCTTGTAACAAAAATTACAAGAACAAGATGAGAAGACGTAAGTCTAAAGTGTCATACCGTATCAGGGGTGGTCAAATCTACAGAGACTGTATAATGGGTGGAAGAATATCTGTAGATGGTAGATCTGAAATTTTTAACGATTTACAGAAGATCAGTTTTACGAGCATAGACGGCAAACATCCAATGGCTGTAAACTTTATGTATCACCTCTGGAGGTGATATGGAAACTTGTAAAATATTTTATGTATATTTTACAAGTTTCCATATAACTAGATTATGAATATTATATTAAATTTGAATTGTTTTATAACATTAAATGTTAGGTGAATTTGTCTAGATCCGAATTTAACCCATAAGCAAGTGAACGAGTAATCACTTGAGAAGCAATAAGACTTGGTATAGTGAAAGCATTAGTTACAATATTTATTAATTTATTACTTAACACTGTTCAGTGAAAAAGTTCAGTAATAAATTAATAAACAGCATAAACAGTGCAAACCATCATTTCTGGACGGCGAAAGCAGCTGTAGAAACAATCAACCAGCGGATCGGACACCGACTGCAGTTTCTCGAAATTACATGGTTCAACTCAATTCCAGGCTGATTCCTATGTCGGTGTCCGTTCATATATAGTCAGATCTAGAGCTCGAAGGAAAGCTGGCTATGGAGTTATCTGGACAGACATTGCACGAACTCTTCTCCAGAAGCATGATCAAATATGCTACACGGTTGGTTACCAGCTGCAGAAGGATATTGCGGTAGAGATTCCGTTGGTCCAAAGGCATAGAATCATGGGCCTCATTCTATGTACAGTGCTAGTAAGGGTTTGGTACAGACCGACCCCTCCAGTTGAGTAATTCCAGGCCACGGTACTAAGCCTCAGAAATTTACTTCACCGTGTCCTTAATACGTTTATAGTACTTGACCCCACCCTTCTAAACTTTGCGTTACAGCAGGTTAAGTACGTGAAAATTTCACATCATCAGGATGCGAAAAGTGCATGTTAACCATCATCCATGTATCTACACCAAAAGTTCAATTTAAAATTTCTTTACAGTAGATTATCAACTCAGATTACTTTTTCTTTATCTTGGTGCAATACCTTAACCCAACAATAAAGTTGCTGAACCTGATATGATTTAAGTAACGCAAAGTTAAGAGATGTAAAGTCAAGTCCGACAAACTATCAACAGACTATTCAGATCGTAGCTGTAATGTGAGGAATTCGAAGAAAAGGAAGACTTGAAGGAGGAAAGAGATTCTGAAACAGAATATCGAAAAAATGGCTCTAGTAGTAAGGAAGAAGGGTAGAATTAGTAATATAATTGTGAAAATAATATTCTTTTCTCTTTCAAATCGGCTAAGTCTTACTCATCTGCAGTAATCAAGTTAATAAGGATATTCTCGGCTCTCGAGACTCCTCGTCATACGTAACCAAAAGCGCAGGTCACTGTGTCTGTGCTCTGCATAATGTTTCTGTAAAGGTTTCAATAGAAAGACCTGATTACTTAGGTCGTACAGGCCCAGTAGCTCAATGCCAGAGCATCATCCTGTTGGACGAATGTTGCAGGTTCAAGTCCTGCCTGGACCAAACCAAAGGAACCTTTTAACACTTTGGATCTGAACCACATGCAAAGGATTTATCTGTCAATCCTGCTCTTTTACTCTTTGGATCTTAATCACATGCAAGTAAGTTTATCTGTCAATTCTGCTCTGAGAACTCTTCGAAGAAACCATCGACTTTGGATCTGAAGCAGTCACATGCAAGTAACTTATATGTCAATTCTTCTCTGAGAACTCTTCGAAACATCGACCGTAGGAACAGAGAATTCTGGAATAAGTTATGTCTCTTCAGCATCTGTGTTGGGATTAGAGAGGACGGTAGTTAGAATTCCATGAATGTCTCTTCATCTGCAGTGCAGAATAGGACCGGAAAATGGACGCTACGTACTTGCAGACATTTGAAGATTCCACTGGGAAGTTGTAAGCAAAGATTGATCAGCACACCAGACACTTATCGTCTGTGAAGGTGATCTAGAGTCCTGTTCGAAGAAGCTTAGAAACCACAAGGGCCAACTAGATGGAGTTGCTATTACCTTTGACCTACGCCCTCTTTGTATCAGTTGCTGCACTCACTGAAAACCACTCACCTCCGTGTGAGCATGCTCTCCAGAGGAGTCTCAGAATTCCCAGTTCATGTTTCAGGCAGACTGTAGTAGGTACGTGACTAACTTGACTGACTGGTATTTGACTGATATTCGACTTCCTACCGAAATGCTGATTGGGGTTTCGTTGGGTGGTAGGCCGCGCGAACGCGTACCCACCTCTGTCACAAATTATGACGTGCATTTTCCCCTTAGGGAAATGCTAGGGCCAGCCGAACCGTAGTGCAATGGGTCAGCCAGCTCTAGGTCATCGCCCTTCAGGATCATCGATCGGCCCCGCCCAGGTAAGTATACTTCTTCGAACTCTCCCAGCGCATCATGTACTTGCGTCGAAGCTGTTTGCCGCAACTTCATACATGGGTTTATAGGGCTCGGGCTTGGGATGTACGTAAACCGACAACACACGGTTCTTCAAGGACACGGTCTTCGCAGAACCGTCGAGTAGTATCTCTACTAGCCAACAAGCTGGCAGCCCATCCGCCCATAGGCGGGGCGGGTTCGAATCCTCCTGCCGTGAGTGCTCAGTCTGTGCAAGTGCAGTCGATTCGGTGCTAGAAAGTTCTACTGCGAGAAAGAGGTACAAAATAACAGCGTCTTAGACATAGTCCGTTTTTTATTTCGATAATAAATAATAAGTAAAATAATGACATCCCGGGCTTAACCCGCTTCTTGTTTCGGAAAAAAGAAGTATTTTGCTTTGACCAAAAATATTTTTAAAAATATTTCTACTGTGAGATGAGATTCTGCTTCCAGATGAGATCAAGTTTACCTCTCTTTTCTCTTTTCTTTTTGTTCCTTCTTTCAAAAGAAAAGATCGAGAACAAGATAAGACTGCTATGATTATTCTCATATCCAAGATGGAGCCACTCGTTCACAAATGTACCGCACATTAGTTCCAAGCAAGCTACTTCAAAGCGAACGATACATTAGGGGGTGTCACAGTTAAAGAATCTCTGAAATATTCAGGAGCCGCGGGCGTGAGTTACGGATTCGGCAAGACTGTGGCCAGTGTTTCCTGCGGGTATCTCAGCAGGTACTCGCAGGAAAACGCCACGGGCATTTTTTTAACGATTATTTATTGCTTTTTTTGATTTTTTTTGCAATGAATTCTCTGCTATTCTGAGTACTTATCTTGAATGTAGAAACGGAAAAATAATCAATGATAAAATCTTGATGTTGAATCTCGGGCACGATCTAGAATGAGCCACGGTTTTATATAAACTTAGCCGTGACAATTTTACGTCCAGTTACCTCTCAACCGTTGAAGAATTTTTTCCTAAACTCTGAAACCCCTATTAGCTCGTGCTGCGTGCTCCGTGCCAAGTCTTCAGACATGGCATAGGCATGCCCTTCATGTCCATGAATCATAGCATGACTTCTACTCGGAACTCACCGACGTTTCTATAAACAGGCGGAGCATGAACCACCGAGAGCACACAAAGAACGTTCGCGACCACGAATGATTTGCTGAAGGAAATATCCCTGCTAAAGATTTTTCTTATTATAGTCATTAGGAATTAAAGTCAATAGATTTTGATTATTTTAAATAAAGCATAATATTAAACTAAAATAAAGTTATTTAAAAGTAAATTTTAAATAAAAAGTAATTTATACAGAAACTTGAATTCCTAAAATAAGATATTAAAATATTTCTTGATTCCTACGTGTTTTCACATAAATAGAAAAATTTATGCTCTCGAGAAAACATTATGACGAGTGAGATATCATTTATTAAATCCCAAATCCCACTTAGAAATTTGTATGGTAACCAGGAGTACTTCATTCTCTGAATGTTTTATCTTAAATATCCAAAATACTATTGCTGATATAAATCAGAGCTCTACCACAGCTTTACATTTTACCATTCATTTCAGAACTAATTATCGACTAGGGATAGAAAAATACTGGGACAAAGATTTTAAAGTCTTCTCGAACAAAATAGAAATATCCCTTTCTTTGCTTCTCAAGGGGTTAAAGATCTTTGAGTATAATTGTACTTTTCGAGTTGCATTTCTTTACCAGTTCTAAAGTAGGCCTTCCTTACCAGTAGAGTCTACTGACGTTCCGTGTACCGTATTGGCAAGCTAATTCGTGCAAATTACAGAAAGTAGTTTGTTTTGCGTTTATTTCACATATACTAATTAATATTACATCACGTTTCAATCAACGGTCAACGCAACTCAATTTCATATTCCACTTAAAATAACATATTTTATAATTTTTTAACAGTTAACCTTCCTTTCATATTTCACACAGTAAAATGTTTAAAAATCTACGTAAGATCTTTTGAAAGAACAATGATCATTTCGCGCATGGTATAAATATACGATATCACCTTATAACGCAAGGGGATGAACAATTCCGATCTATACCATTCGGGAGACAGGTGATTACTGCACGAATTAGCAGTATGTGATCATGACAGTGTTATGCTGGAAGCGTGTTCAGGTATGGACAAAATAGAAATTCTTCAAAAAAGCGGTTTCTCCGATTGATATAAGCATTCACTCTTCGGCTAGAAATTCACATTCAATGAGCATCGACCTCGATATCAGAAATCGAAGAAATGCCGAACATATCAGTGGCGTTGCTACGTACAATTAGCTGCAGGCGTTCATCATCAAGGATCATGCATGGCACACAACTGAAATCGTTGCGGACAAGGATGGCACAAATAGCTCATATACAGGCGAAATTAGTGAAACTTGAGAGACGTCAACGATCATGCAACTCTCCACAGAACAGGGAAGAGCTGTGGTCCGGACTGGAGGAAGGCCAGGCTGGTGCTCTTTTAGTTCCACTGACAGCATTAGGCTTTAAGCTTGCGCGTCGGTGTACAGTCGCTCCACACTACTAGGAAAGAGTTCACCGCCGATCGAGGGAACCACATTACAATTACTGCACGTTCCCACTCCTCTGTAGTTCAGGCTAGTAAGCATATTCTCGTTTGACTTAGAACTCTTCATGTGTAACCCCATCGTACCCCTCCATAGTATTACTGAATAGTGTTGCAATCGGGAATCTAAAACAAATTCCAAATTCAACGACTGATTCTTAAGAGTCGTCAACATGTACAGGTCCAGTGGCTCACCGGCAGAGCAATCTCCATGTTGCAGGTTCAAATTGAATCCTGTTTCAATCTTACACCGTTTGGTCCTCCAAGTGATGTTCATGAATATCCCGGATATGAAGGTCCAACTTGTGAAATATATCTCAAGTTTGAAGAGGCCCTTACTTGAATATCAAATAACCATCGACCATCAATACTCGACTGCATGCGGATCCTTTGTACCGTCTCGAATTATTCCAGCTATACCTAATGACGCTCTCAATTGCAAGATCGACAGTGGCGGGCAGCTGTGAAACCATTAATCCCCTCGGGAGAGGTATATACTGAGATCAGAACCGTCAGAGTAAGCTTATCTAGTGATACACATCGCGAGGTACCGATGAGTGAATGAAGTCGTTGTGGTTCCAGAGTCCATACGTGTACTAATATGTTTTCTGGTTTCATCGGAGAATCTTTTGTGATGAAACGTTGGTTAGGCACACGACTATTTAGGAGTCTTTTCGCCGTGGGGCTTTTTGCAACCGAATGCTGCTGCCCTTGGACGGACTGAACCCTCCCGGCAGAAGCTCGATCCCACGCCGCCCGGGCTACGGGCTGCAAACAAGCTAATGCTCGGCAAGGTTTCATCACAGATGCAGTTTAAACGAGAGGCCTAGTCTAGATTCTAGAAGCGGAATTCTGCCTAAGGCCCTGCCACGGCTGGAGGTCAATTGACTTGCTTTGACTTGGCTCCAGTGATTTCCCTGTTACAGTCTCCAAAACAGTAGGTACTAGCTATGGCTACAGGGGACGTGGTACTTACACCGTAAGAATGCCTTGACTTTTTCCTCCATGATTATGTACTGCTCAACAGCCGCATCTCAGCAGATTGAAGCCATACACGAGGGACTGAGTTTGAACATCGATCATGGTGTTAATGATAGGAATGAGCCACCATGTTTATATATGGACCGAGTTTCTTCTGAAACGGAAGCAATCCACGGGAAAGAGAAATTTTCTTTAACGTAGTCAACGATTTCCGGGGAGTATTAAAGATTCTTGTCAGTAGGACGAGTATAACTGGCTTTTCTTATTGCTCACTCGACGCATGTCCTCAGACCCCTGAAGCAAGCAAGAAATTTCGCACCTCAGATGATGCAAACCTTGCTAGCTGGGTCACATCCTTGTCTTGCAATTGCCCACGCAGAGAGCTATTTATAGCATGTGCAGTCAAAGTTAAGGTAATGATGGTTGATGTCAATTGTGCTCATCGTGAACCTATTTCAGCGACAGTTTGACGATTCAGTTTGTGAGGTATGTTATGTAACGACATCTGCCAATGCAGATCCAGTAGTTTTCACTAAGAATTTCCGAACATGCTGTACATGATGCAAGTAGCGGCCGGAAGCATAGTCCATGCATTTTCCTGTTCTACACTGCGGTGAAACCACACAACATGCATAGCGACTTCTGAATCAGTCGATCGGGATAGCGTTAACGTTCCTTGAGGTATCTGCTGCATGCGACCGGTGAAGGTTCACCGATGAATTCGATATATCTCTGCCATGCCTAGGCTGGATGGTTTCAAGAGTTAAATAAGAGCTGCCCGCCATTGGTATCTGACGGAATACTGTGTGAACAGTTCCTGTCCTTAAGAGGTTATTATGAAGAGGCACAAGGGGGCTAACACCCCTCGACCCTTTTCCCTTTCCCTTGTATATTAGGAGGACCCACCTGGTCTCCTTATCATTATCTTTATACAGACTTTGCCTTTGGCTTGGAGTACTCAGTTTTCTCTCTCTCACTTCCTCTCTCACACATTAGTTGTGAATGCCTTCTAGCTAAGAGTCTTAGAGTATTTTGCCTAAGTTTTCTACATGGTATCAGAGCCCGTGTTGTTAGATGATTTATTAAGATAACATAGGTTCACTCTAAGTCTTAGACATTAGACACCAGAGCGATCAAGGGACGCCTTGATCGTTGCGTGGAGGACGCTCCCCGCACAGGCCAGCGCAGCGTGAAGGACCAGTTCAGTTCTCGCGATCAAGACTGCGCAGAATGACTTCACCATTCAACACCAAAGGATGGGCGGTATTCGATGGCACTTTCTTCACCTTTTGGAAGCATAAGATAACTCTCCGACTCGATTCGGAAGAAGTACTCGGCGTGGTGGATGGCACAATCCCACGACCTGGAGCAACAACCCCCGGCGGAACAGCGACACCAGCTACCGGACCGGGCAGCATTGCAGAATGGGACAAGAAGAACAAGAACGCCTTAACTGCAATCAACGAGTGTTGTGCAAACTCAGTTGCTGGTCACATACTAGCTTGCACAACAGCAAACGACGCATGGACGACTCTGACCGCAAACTTTGCCGGTCAAGATCATGTCACCCGCATGCATCTCAGAGAAAAGTTCAGGCTTCTCAGAATGAAGCCGAACGACTCAGTCATGACCCACATCAACAACTTTAAGGCCCTCGTGCAACAACTCGCATCTGCCGGCGTTATAGTAGACGCACAAGAACAGATCCTCACGCTGATGGGCAGCATGCCACCTAACTACCAAACCTTCTTGCACGCGATGCGCACGAACCCGAACTTGTCTCTACAAGATCTGATCTCCTTCTTAATTGAGGAGGAGATCATGTCCAGAAAGATGTCAATTGAACCCTCTACTACCTTGTTCGCTGGACGCCGACAGCAAGGACGAGGACGCAGCAGCAACCAAGGCGGTTGGAGTCAACCCCGCCGTCGACTCCAAATCGGTAGCGCCAAATGCTTCGGCTGCGGCTCAACCGGACATCTCTTTAATGAGTGTCCCAATCGCACAAGCAGCAGCAATCAACAGCAGAACAGCGGTCACAGACAGCAAGGCCGAGGACAAAATCAAAGAAATCGTCCCAAACCGCACAACAACAACGCACGTAGAGTTCTCATGACAATGAAATCTACTGGACTGAGTGCAGTATCGCAGGTGGACAGCATGTGGTATGTGGACACCGGAGCAACACACCACATGGCCCACGATCGACGCCAATTCATCACATACTCTCCATACTCAGAAGAGCGCCGTCAAAACGACAAAATTCTGTTGGGAGACAACACTACTGTGTACATCGAAGGCACCGGGACTGTCGAGATCAAGCTGCTGAATGGAGAAAAGGTACTGATCCGTGATGTATTGCATGTGCCTGCATTACACAAAAATCTGTTTTCTGCAAGGCAATTTGACTCTAAAGGAGGGTGGTGTTTAATCGGCAATGGCATGTGTTACCTTGAGGATAAATATTCCCGCAGCCTATGCTCATGTCCCTTATCGAATGATCTATATCTGCTGGGAAATTCAGTGTTTGTAACTGAGCATACAGCATCCTTACATGTAGCCACGCGGGATAGAGACACACTGCCCCCTTGCCACAGTCCTCGCCCAAGAATGCGTATAAGACCCAGAAAAAATGGCATCTTCCCACATAATCACGCAATTTCACATTCCCCAGCAAAACATTCATACCTACGTTCCCTATGCACTCAGCCCGCAGTCTCCAAAGCGCAGAAATGTACAATGCCAGCCAAAATTTCAATTCGCGCAGTCTCCCCCTCTCTGGACCCTGCAATCCCGGATTCCGATCCCCAACCGTCACCTGCGAGCTGACGCGTGTGCCCTCCCACCTCGCGGGAGGGCACAGGCACCCAAGTGCCAAGGCCTTCACGGCGCGGGAGGGCCCTTGATCGCGAATCGCGGATCGCGGATCGGAGATCGAGGCCCCCCCAGGACCGTGGATCAAGGGGCACGGACCCCTACGCGGGGTCGCGTCCCCCCCATGGGAACCCCCCACGCTTCGAGGCGTGGGGGCACTCCACCCAACGCCCGGCCCGGAACGCGCGTCCCCACGGGGGGCACGTCCCCACACGCGGGGACACTGCTCCCAGTGGGAATTCCCCAGCCCTCGGGGCGTGGGGATATAAATCCCCACGCCTGGCCATGCCCCCGGGAGGGCACGTCCCTCCACGCGGGGACACGGCCCCCGAGAAGCCCTCACCTGGCTTCGGGGCGCGGGGATACTCCCCACGCCTGGCCCGGCCCCCGAGAAGCCCACGCCTGGCCAGGCCCCCGGGAGGGCACGTCCCCCCATGCGGGGACACGGCCCCCCACGGGCACTCGCCCGACCTCGGGGCGTGGGGATAACTCCCCCACGCCGCCGAGATGGGTCGCAAGCCCCCAGGTGGGCACGGACCCCTACGACGGGTCGCGGCCCCCAAGGGGCAATAAGCCACCTGCCACCTGGGCGGACCGTGCCCCTATGCAGGGGCGCGGCTCCGCACATGGTGGGCAGGGGTCCCTTACTAGGGACCTTTCCCAGCCCGCCACATGGGCGGACCACGCTTCCACTAATAGCGACCAAGGTCGCCTCCACGCAGTCGTTCCTTACTTTTCTACCAACGATGAGTCCGTTAGCACCATCCGGATGATCACTCCACGTCGCGACACGTGTCAAGAGCACACACCTTTGCCTGCTCCCGTTTCTTCACTTCCCTACCTTGCAGCAAACACAGCAATCGCCAGCAACATAACTACACTATGGCACCGTCGCCTAGGCCACATTAGCTCCCAACGCTTAGACCAGCTTAGACGCGAGAACTCTGTCACTGGTCTTAACCTGCGAGAAGTAAGAGAACATATCTGTCCAGCATGTCAGCACGGCAAGCAACCACGCACTAAAATCCCACGCGTAGCAACCACCCGGGCTATAGAGCCCCTTGAGCTGGTACATTCAGACATCAGTGGCCGCATTTCTCCTTGCACATATTCTGGCTATGAATATTTCCTAACTTTCATTGACGATTATTCTCGCCACACCGTTGTTCGGCTACTCCATTACAAGAGCGACTGCTTTCAAGCCTTCAAAGAATTCCATGCTTTTGCTGAGCGGCAAACTGGTCACAAGCTGAAAACACTACGCTCAGACAACGGTGGTGAGTACTTATCCACAGAATTTGAAGCATATTGCACTGAGTTTGGCATCCAGCGTCAGCTCACTGTTCCACACACGCCTCAACAAAACGGCGTTGCTGAACGAAAAAATCGCACCCTTCTTAATTCTGTCCGCACCATGCTGCATGAGTCACACTTACCAAAACCTTACTGGGGTGAAGCTATCAACTGTGCCAACTACATCCAGAATAGGTGTCCAACCAAGGCACTCCCTCCTAAGTTGACACCATTTGAGTTGTGGCACAACCGTAAGCCTGATATTTCACACCTACGTGTTTTTGGATGCACTGCATATTCCCAGGTCCCAGCCGATCTCCGCTCTAAGTTAGATGATCACTCTCATGTCTGCATCTTGCTAGGCTATAGTGCACGCAGCAAAGCATACCGTCTACAACGTAAATCTGATGGTCATGCTTTCACCTCACGAGACGTCATCTTTGACGAATCTCCTTTCCTTCATGTACCCTCGCCTATTCTCCCCGACAATTCTATCCTCACAGAAGAATTTTCCCAGAATAGCATTGAGTTCTATAATAACCACCCAGTACCTCCCGCACAAGTTCCCACTCTAGTTTCAGTGGGAGCTCAGCTCCCTCCCTCAGTGTTCACTCCTCCTTTCGTGCCGCCTCTCATTCCTCCTATCACTGGTCCACTTGTACCTCCCGTCACACCGTCCAGCTCTGGAGGAGGAGGAGGTGGTAGTGGAGGAGGCGCACCAACTCCGACTGTGAGTTCATCCAGCTCACAGTCAACCCAGAACACTCTACCTACTGCACTGACAATCCCTCGATCTCCAACGACACCAACAAGTTACCATCGTGATCAATCTCCGGTAGCTGAAAACATGAGTCAGTACCATCCCTACCTCAGGAGGACATCACCAAACATCCAGCAACGTTGGCCACCGCAGGAGATCCGAGTCCCTGAGACTTCACCAACTGAATCTCCACAAGAGGAGATTCCTTCACCCACAAGTATTCCTGTTCCTCCAATGTTGAGACGATCAACAAGACAATCAGTGCCTCCAAGGCGTGACTATGCTGAAGGTTACGAAGATCCCCTTGCTCCTCCAAAACCAAGAAAGCCGAGGAAACAGAAGGGCGCATTGATGGTAACACTCTCACCAGTCCCCATGGAGCCTGTGTCCTACAGAGATGCACTTTCTTCCCCCAACGCAGAACAGTGGGAGAAAGCTATACACGAGGAACTGGAATCACATCAAGCTAACGGAACATGGATGTTCACTGACTTACCACATGGCAGACGTCCCATCACCAACAAGTGGACGTTCAAGCTAAAGTTGAACTCCGATGGTTCCATCTCTCGATACAAAGCACGTCTGGTGGCTCGCGGATTCACTCAAATCTACGGCCTCGACTACACCGACACTTTCTCTCCAGTGGTAAGAGTTCAATCGGTACGTTTGATTCTGGCTATATCTGCACAGCATAATTTACATGTGCACCAGATGGATGTCAAGACAGCTTTCCTGAACGGAACACTCAATGAAGAGATATACATGAATGTTCCGGAAGGAGTCACTGCCCCGATAAAAGGACAAGTGTGCAGATTACTACGCACACTATACGGATTAAAACAGTCCTCACGGGAATGGTATCTAATAATCGATGGTTTTCTCATTTCCCTCGGGTTCACCAAGTCTGGCGCCGATGGGAATGTTTACTACCTACATCAAGGCAACCAATTCATGATTTTGGCCTTGTATGTTGACGATACCATCATAGCAAGCAGTAGCATGGAGTTAATGACCAAAATAAAAGGACAACTCAGCTCTAGATTCCAGATGAGCGACATTGGAGAAGTACATCATTGCTTAAGCATAGAGATAAACAGAGACAGATCAATAGGATGGATTAGACTCAGTCAATCTCTATACCTCACTCAAAAGCTATTTCAATTCGGTCTGGAGAACTGTAAACCCGTCAGTACTCCCATGACTCCAAGTGAGAAACTTCCTGTTCATGATCCTCCCACCAATGAGGAGGAGACGACTTTGTGCGCCAGCTATCCATATCAAAGCGCAGCCGGATCCATCAATTGGGCAGCTGTATGTACAAGGCCTGACTTGTCTTACACCATAAGCTCATTATCTCAGCATATGGCAAGTCCCGGCCCAACTCACATCACCGGAATGAAGAGAGCTTTCAGATACATCAAAGGCACTTTGGACTATTACCTTGAGTATAGATACTCTCCTAATCCACGCTCCCTTTTCGGATATTGTGATGCTGATTGGGGAGGTGATGTTGAATCACGACGTTCTACTTCTGGAAACTGTTTCATTTTTGCCCAAGGAGCGATCAGTTGGTCATCCAAGCGACAACAATCTGTGGCGTTGTCAAGTACAGAAGCTGAGTACGTAGCATTAAGCACGTGTTCTTCAGAAGCAATCTGGCTACGACAACTACTCACAGATATTGGACTGAAGGATGAACAGCCAACGATCTTATTTTGCGATAATCAAAGTGCTATTGCTCTAGTAGACACAACTAAATTTCATGATAGAACAAAGCACATTGATATCCGGTATCACTTCATAAAGGATCAAGTCACTCTCAAAACAGTGTTAGTTCAGTACTGCCCAACGGCTGACATGGTAGCTGATATTCTTACTAAGAGTTTACCAACTCCTAAAGTAGAATACTTGTTACCAAAACTCGGATTATTAAGGACTAGTCACTGAGTGGGAGTGACGGAATACTGTGTGAACAGTTCCTGTCCTTAAGAGGTTATTATGAAGAGGCACAAGGGGGCTAACACCCCTCGACCCTTTTCCCTTTCCCTTGTATATTAGGAGGACCCACCTGGTCTCCTTATCATTATCTTTATACAGACTTTGCCTTTGGCTTGGAGTACTCAGTTTTCTCTCTCTCACTTCCTCTCTCACACATTAGTTGTGAATGCCTTCTAGCTAAGAGTCTTAGAGTATTTTGCCTAAGTTTTCTACAGTATCTGCAGTACGTATACGACGTACTCTGGTCGACTTTAGAGAGGATCAGATCTGGACTTCTATCATGATATCGATCATGGCACAACTGAACACTGTGAGCATTCGGCTAGCGCTAAGGGCCCGCATGCATTTACACTTGGCGAGTTAGCCAAGTGTAAGTCGGAACTTCAGATCCGAGATATAAATCCCGTGCGGCTTAAATTTCACGGGTGCGTTGTAGTTCTTTTCAGATTCGAAATACCAAACTGAACGTTTTAGTACTACCGGGAGAATCGGGAGAATTCCCACCCGCTATACTGATTTCCTCAGGAGTACTATGTCGCTGTAAACGTCAACTGTTTAATTTTTCATTTTCCTCCTCAGATAAAAATCAAATAAGTGCAGTGTGGTCGGTTATCACATAGGCCCAGTAGCTCAATGCCAGAGCATCATTTGTTGGACGAATGTTGCAGGTTCAAGTCCTGCCTGGACCAAACCAAACGACCCTTTTAACACTTTGGATCTGAACCACATGCAAAGAATTTATCTGTCAATCCTGCTCTTTTACTCTTCGAAACATCGACCGTAGGAACAGAGAATTCTGGAATAAGTAATGTCTCTTCAGCATCTGTGTTGGGATTAGAGAGGACGATAGTTATAATTCCATGCATGCTCTTCATCTGCAGTGAAGAATAGGACCGGAAAATGGACGCTACGTACTTGCAGACATTTGAAGATTCCACTGGGAAGTTGTAAGCAAAGATTGATCAGCACACCAGAAATTTATCGTCCGACCAGGGATTTCAACTTCAACTTCGATCGACCACCACAACAACCATATAGAACCGCTAACGGTCCTCCTGTAACAGTAGAAGTATGCGCTGTATATATACGGTTCAGTCTGGAACTTCAAGGTTTTTCTGTGAAGGTGATCTAGAGTTCTGTTCGAAGAAGCTTAGAAACCACAAGGGCCAACCACTTTGACCTACGCCCTCTTTGTATCAATTGCTGCACTCACTGAAAGCCAGTCACCTCCGTGTGAGCATGCTCTCCAGAGGAGTCTCAGAATTCCCAGTTCATGTTTCAGGCAGTCTGTAGGTACGTGACCAACTTGACTGACTGGTATTTGACTGATATTCGACTTCGTACCGAATTGTTGATTGGGGTTTCGTTGGGTGGTAGGCCGCGCGAACGCGTACCCACCTCTGTCACAAATTATGACGTGCATTTTCCCCTTAGGGAAATGCTAGGGCCAGCCGAACCATAGTGCAATGGGTCAGCCAGCTCTAGGTCATCGCCCTTCAGGATCAACGATCGGGTAGGTATACTTCTTCGAACTCTCCCAGCGCAACATGTACTTGCGTCTTAGCTACAAATTCCTACATGGGTTTATAGGGCTCGGGATGTACGTAAAGGACACGGTCTTCGCAGAACCGTCGAGTAGCATTTCTACTAGCCAACAAGCTGGCAGCCCATCCGCCCATAGCCGGGGCGGTGTGGGTTCGAGTCCTCCTGCCGTGAGTGCTCAGTCTGTGCAAGTGCAGTCGATTCGGTGTTAGAAAGTTCTACTGCGAGAAAGAGGTAAAAAATAACAGCGTCTTAGACATAGTCCGCTTTTTATTTCGATAATAAATAATAAGTAAAATAATAATCCCGGGCTTAACCCGCTTCTTGTTTCGGAAAAAAGAAGTATTTTGCTTTGACCAAAATATTTCTACTGTGAGATGAGATTCTGCTTCCAGATGAGATCAAGTTTACCTCTCTTTTCTCTTTCCCTTTTGTTTCTTCCTTCAAAAGAAAAGATCGAGAACAAGATAAGACTGCTATGATTATTCTCATATCCAAGATGGAGCCACTCATTCACAAAATGTACCGCGCATTAGTTCCAAGCAAGCTACTTCAAAGCGAACGATACATTAGCTCGTGCTCCGTGCCCCAAGAGGTCTTCAGACATGCAATAGGCATGCCTTTCATGTCCATGACGCATGACTTCTACCCGGAACTCACCGACGTTTCTATAAACAAGCATGCTACCGAGAGCACACAAAGAACGTTCGTGACCACGAATGATTTGCTGCAGAAGGAAATATCCCTGCTAAAGAGTTTTCTTATTATAATCATTAGGAATTAAAGTCAATAGATTTTGATTATTTTAAATGAAGCATAATATTAAACTAAAATAAATTTATTTAAAAGTAAATTTTAAATAAAAAGTAATTTATACAGAAACTTGAATTCCTAAAATAAGATATAAAAATATTTCTTGATTCCTAAGTGTTTTCACATAAATAGAAAACTTTTTGCTCTCGAGAAAACATCAGCGAGTGAGATATCATTTATTAAATCCCAAATGCCACTTAGAAATTTGTATGGTAACCAGGAGTACTTCATTCTCTGAGTGGGAAAGAATGTTTTATCCTAAATATCCAAAATACTTTTGCTGATATAAATCAGAGCTCTACCACAGCTTTACATTTTACCATTCATTTCAGAACTAATTATCGACTAGGGATAGAAAAATACTGGGACAAAGCTTTTAAAGTATTCTCGAACAAAATAGTATGAAAAAGGAATATCCTTTTTTTTGCTTCTCCTGAGTATAATTTTACGTTTCGAGTTGCATTTCTTTACCAGTTCTAAAGTAGGCCTTCCTTATGCCTACTTTTTTTTTTTTTTTGCGTTTATATATCCACAACTCGTCGTAGCAATCCATCAGCACCTTGATGAAAAAGAACTCCTTCGACGATGGTGCATGGCTTACACCTCTTCATTAGAGCATTCCTTTCTCTCGTCTGCATGCCTTCGGAAAATGAACCATCAGAAAAAAAATTCCGCACCTCCTTGTACTCCTCCAGTACCTCGTTGTTCAACGTGATGGTCATCAAGTCTTCATCCAAAAAAGTATCATCTAATGTTTCTTCTCTCAATCCATCGTAAGCTCTGGATATCAAATCTGCATCGGCATGCTTCCTCTCCGGTCTATCCTCAATGACACAATCATATTCCGCCATGAGGATCTTCCACCGAGCTATCCTCCCCTCTACGTTGGGCTTATTGAAGATGTACTTCAAAGCTTTGTGATCAATCACTATAGAAAATTTTCCTCCTTACAAATAGTGCCGAAACTTCTTCAAAGCAAAGATTACGGCCAACCCTTCTCTCTCTGTTACGGAATAGTTCTTCTCAGCCTCCACCATCTGCCTACTAGCATAAGCTATTGGATGATCATGTCCATTCTCATCTAACTAACTCAAGGTACATCCAATCGCAACATTGAATGCATCAGTATAAACAATGAATGATTTACTCCAGTCAAGTTTGGCGTGGATTGGGCTATCATCAATACCTTCTTCAACTCTTCAAACTCCTCCTTAGCCTTCTGATCTTGGAGTTTCAGCTCGAAGACTATACCCTTCTTCATGTAGTTGGTCAACGATTGAGCTTTATTGAAAAAAGACGAGATGAATCTACGATAATACCCCACAATCTCAAGAAATTGTCTCAACTTGGTCAAGCTAGTAGGGAATGTTAGTTCGATTATCTTGTTCATCTTGTCTGGATCCACTCCTATTCCATTTTTGGAGACGATGTGCTCCAACAACAAACCCTCCTCGCATCCAAAAATACACTTTTCTGGATTCAAAGATGCGTTAGCTTGCTCCAATCGCTCTAAGACTTTAATCAGATGGTCAAAGTGATTCTCCTTCCGTCCATACACACAAAAGTCATCAATGAAGTCTCTGACAAACTTCTCAAGAAACGGTTCGAACACTGTGTTCATGAATCGTTGAGAAGTGGCTAGAGCATTACATAATCCGAACGACATCACGCGAAATGTAAATGTATCTCATGGAGTAGTGAAGGTCGTTAAGTGTTGATGCTCAAGTACTACATGAATCTGGTTGTATCCACTATAATCGTCTCCAAAACTGTACTATCGTGACTTGCAACTTCTTCCAAGATCTCATCTATGAATGGAAATGGGTAGTAATCCTTCTTAGTGACCGCATTCAATCTCTTGTAATCCACACATAATACCCATTCTGAATTCTCCACTTCATAAATGGACTCAGCTTCCTTCAGTTTATCAATCTCTTCTTTGACAATCACTACTGTTGGTGGGCTGATCCTTCGTGCAATTATTCTCCTGAAGCATCCGAGAATAATCGAACCAACATCTAAAACACCACCTGAAGAAGGTAGAGGTTAGAGACAATTCTCTCAACAAAATAAAAGGACACAGATTTAGGTAATGTGTGGGTGTAGTTGAAAACACCTAACTCCTACAAGATATACAAAGAACATGCATCAAAACAGTCTCTTGTTGCATGCATCTCAACAGCTCTCGTACTTCATCAGCATCCAACAAGGAGAGTTAAGTAATAGATGAGTAGGAATGATGATTAAACAAAATTTAGAACTTTTTCAACTCAACAAAGTCTGATCGATACAAGAGTTTCGGTTTAGTTCTAAGAACATCTGCTCGGCAACTCTCGTTCTGAGTGTAGTGGTATATCTTTGAGCTTGTGAAAGTGAAACCCATCGTTAATCAGCAAAACGTTTAAATGAAGAGAAAAAAGTCAAAACATTAGCTAGAAAAAAAGAGAAAGTTTAAAAATAAGACGAGAGAGTAAGACGATGAGAGAGATAAAGTCAAAAGAGATGATCTATCATTCACTCTGTTTTTTGGTTTATCATACCATATATATTACAGCTACATTGATCTCTCATTTAGATCGTTAAGCATCACATTTTGTCTTGTCATATCTCCTGCACTTCCTTATCTGGGATATCATTTTGGAAAGATGCTTTCTCTACACATTTCTCTTTGATTTCAACTCGGTTATATACCTTCACTAGCTTCTCAAACCAAGTTTGCATACATGTTACCACTCTTTGTTACTCACTTATACTTGCATGAGTTCTTGCATAGATGCAAAATTATTTGGGTGGTTACCTAAGTATGCGAGAGAAGTTATTGTTTTTTCTCTGTACCATTATACCCCAGTATCAGAAATGACAAAGCTGCAAGAGGTGTTTTAGCTCCACATTCAGAAGTTACATTATGAGAAAATCCTAACAAACATGCTTGTAGGATATTAGTGCATGTCAAAGCTAGAACCTTTGGGAAATATTCATTGTATGTGAGCGAGTGTTACTGTTGCGGCCAAGAGGCCATGGAGATCTTTTGCAGGCACCTCCGAAGATGTCTGCAGGAAATGCCTCCAGGAGTTTCTAACTTACTTTTTTGTTCAAGATCAGAGGTGCGTTTCACTCGTAAGCAAGTTCATTACTTAGAGAATTCAATATAATTTTCAAAAGATTCAAAAGTCAAGAATTTAAATACTTATAGTGATTCAAAGACATCACCCTAAGCGAGACATAGCTCTAGGAAAAGCTGCCCTTGGACAAACTACGGACTTTTTCCTAGACAAAGCTCTCCTTGGACAAACTATGGCCTTTTCTCTTCTGAATGTTAGAGAATCTTTTATTTAGCCTTTGACACACCTATTACATGACAATCTGCGAAGGCATCAGAGAATGTCTTTCATCCACTACCGTAACAAACTGGAGCTTCAACCTTTAATTTAGTTCAGTCGGGGAGATGTGTAATGCGGGATCTACCCAGTAATTTTTCTGCCACTAGAGAACTAACGCCTTTATATGATATATTTTTTCGTACGACTTCAAAAGAGAAAAGAGAAAAGACTACCAAAAAAAGATTCTTTATGCGTAAGTTACTTATGGATTTTGTGTAACTCAAGTGACCATGTGTAATCTAGTTGACCAAAGGGTTTTAAATTTTGTGATTTAAAGTAAATTTGTGATTTATAGTAAAGTAAATTTAGAAAACTTTGTCACTAGTCACAATTTGCAAACCCAGTCGAGCATCGCTCTTCCTCATAACTCTGCGCTTTTCACTAATTTCTTTATAAGTTGTTTTCAGTCAATTGCCCATGATTATTTTGTGGCCTGTTTAAATTTTTTTCTCCATTCGCCTAGAAGTGCACTTTGGATGCATATTAACTATGTCTAGCAAGTTTAGTCTTCCTGTTTGCTATTTCATAGCTATTTACTTGGCTCTGCATTTACCTTCGTACTAGAGAGTTATCGTTGATAAAATCTGTCATTCTCGAAATATAAATATAAGTTTAACAAGTTGCAGAACCCCTTCAAGTAAAAAGACCGAGTCTCCACGAGCTCGGTCAGTCATCGAAAGGCTGCCCGTTGGACTCTTCACCGCGTAATGTCCTCTTAAGAAATTAGGAGGATTTCCTATTTCTTTCAAAAGATTTTAAGTTTGAGACCCAAGGCTGTCCAACTTATAAACCATAAACCTTGTTGTTGAAGTGTCTATTAGTGCACATGTTACCATCAGAGTTTTACTATTGTTCTTATTTCCAGGGCCGGTTGGAAGCCTGAGATTTAGTGGAATCCTTTGAGATACGATCCAACAACAAACCAAAAGCCCTCACAATATTTTCTGTTTACCCTTAGAAATAATTGCCATGATCACTTTCTCTTTTTCAGTTCAGATGCTAGGATACTTACAAGTACACATATGTCTATGAGAAAGACCATCACAGCAAGGGTAAAGGACTTTGCATTATGAATTTCACACATGTATCACACCTAAGTTATGTTCCTTTCTATCAAAGAGAGAAAGCAATAAGAGGATTCTTTGCCTTGTATTTTAAATTATATTAATCAATCCTTACTGAAATAGGAGCTACGCTTGCAGCGTAATTGCGGAGCTATGCGTTAGCGATTAATCTGAATCTAATCCAATTCATAACCTGAGTTCCACAGTCGCTTTGTAACCCCTTCCCTCAGTTAATCATCTTCTAATATGACAAATTACGTTACATGACGTGACAAAGAATTCATCTTCTTCCTTTCCTGTTACCACACTATACGTATAATTATTCTAAATCATAGCAACAAAAAACTACGCTTAGAATGGAAGCGTGAAGCTATCCTAATGCTGTCAGTGGAACTAAAAGAGCACCAGCTTGGCCTTCTTCCAGTCCGGACCACAGCTCTTTCCTGTTCTGTGGAGAGTTGCATGATCGTTGACGTCTCTCAAGTTTCACTAATTTCGTCTGTATATGAGCTATTTGTGCCATCCTTGTCCGCAATTATTTCAGTTGTGTGCCATGCATGATCCTTGACAATGAACGCCTGCAGCTAATTGTGCGTAGCAACGCCACTGATATGTTCGGCATTTCTTCGATTTCTGATATCGAGGTGGATGCTCATTGAATGTGAATTTCTAGTCGAAGAGTGAATGCTTATATCAATCGGAGAAACCGCTTTATTGAAGAAATTCTATTTTGTCCATACCTGAACACTCTTCCAACATAACACTATCATGATCACATACTGCTAATTCGCGCAATAATCACCTTTCTCCCGAAAAGTATAGATCGGAATTGTTCAGCCCCTTGCGTTATAAGGTGATATCGTATACTTTGTCCCAGTATTTTTCTATCCCTAGTCGATAATTAGTTCTGAAATGAATGGTAAGATGTAAAGCCGTGGTAGAGCTCTGATTTATATCAGCAAAAGTATTTTGGATATTTAGGATAAAAAGTTCTTTCCCACTAGAGAATGAAGTACTCCTGGTTAACATACAGATTTCTAAGTGGCAATTGGGATTTTAAAAACGATATCTCACTCGTCATAATATTTTCCAGAGAGCATATTTTTTCTTATTTTATGTGGTAACACGTGGGAATCAATAAATATTTTAATGTTTTATTCAAGTTTTTGTAGAAAATATTTTTTATTTTTATCTAAAATTATTTTTTATTTAACTTTATTTTAGTTTAATATTGTGCTTTATATAAAATAATCAAAATCTATTGACTTTAATTCCTAATGATTATAATAAGAAAACTCTTTAGCAGGGATATTTCCTTCTGCAGCAAATCATTCGTGGTCATGACGTTCTTTGTGTGCTCTCGGTAGCATGCTTGTTTATAGAAACGTCGGTGAGTTCCGGTTAGAAGTCATGCGTCATGGACATGAAGGGCATGCCTATTGCATGTTTGAAGACCTCTTGGGGCACGGAGCACGAGCTAATGTATCGTTCGCTTTGAAGTAGCTTGCTTGGAACTAATGCGCGGTACATTTTGTAAACGAGTGGCTCCATCTTGGATATGAGAATAATCATAGCAGTCTTATCTTGTTCTCGATCTTTTTTTTTGAAGGAAGAAACAAAAGGGAAAGAGAAAAGAGAAGTAAACTTGATCTCATCTGGAAGCAGAATCTCATCTCACAGTAGAAATATTTTGGTCAAAGCAAAATACTTCTTTTTTTCGAAACAAGAAGCGGGTTAAGCCCGGGATGTCATTATTTTACTTATTATTTATTATCGAAATAAAAAGCGGACTATGTCTACGACACTGTTATTTTTTACCTCTTTCTCGCAGTAGAACTTTCTATCACCGAATCGACTGCACTTGCACAGACTGAGCACTCCCGGCAGGAGGATTCGACCCCACGCCGCCCCGGCTATGGGCGGATGGGCTGCCAGCTTGTTGGCTAGTAGAATGCTACTCGGCGATTCTCCGAAGTCCATCTCGTTGAAGAACCGTGTGTTGTGGGTTTACGTACATCCCAAGCCCGAGCCCTATAAACCCATGTATGAAGTTGCGGGTAACAGCTTTGACGCAAGTACATCTTGCGCTGGGAGAGTTCGGAGAATCTGGGCGGGGCCGATCGTTGATCCTGAAGGGCGATGACCTAGAGCTGGCTGATCCATTGCACTGCGGTTCGGCTGGCCCTAGCATTTCCCTAAGGGGAAAATGCACGTCATAATTTGTGACAGAGGTGGGTACGCGTTCACGCGGCCCACCACCAACGAAACCCCAATTAGCATTTCGGTACGAAGTCGAATATCAGTCAAATACCGGTCAGTCAGCTTGGCCACGTACCTACAGACTGCCTGAAACATGAACTGGGAATTCTGAGACTCCTCTGGAGAGCATGCTCACACGGAGGTGATTGGCTTTCAGTGAGTGCAGCAACTGATACAAAGAGGTCGTAGGTCAAAGGTAATAGCAACTCCATCTAGTTGGCCCTTGTGGTTTCTAAGCTTCTCCGAACAGAACTCTGGATCACCTTCACAGAAAAACATCGAAGTTCCAGACTGAACCGTATATATACAGCGCATACTTCTTCTGTTACACGAGGACCGTTAGCGGTTCTATATCACAGGAAGACATTTCAATATTACACTTCAGCTTGAACCGAATAGCACTCTAAATACACTCCTGAAGGTACTTATCGGTGCAAAATGAAATCTCTTTACCTTGCTTGTCTTTAAGGTGCTTCACAAGGTGCTATTTTCAACTTTGTATATCAAATGGTGCTATACAGAGCTTACGAATCGTATTATTCTCCATTTGCACCAACTAAACTTCTCTTGGTGTTTTTCCTGCAGACACAGACAAAAAATGCATAACTGTCAGAAAATCCTAAGTGCTTGATAAGGTGCTATTTTCAACTATGTAGATCAAATGGTGCTATAAAGAGCGTACGAATTATATTATACTTATTTTACACTATCTAAACTTCTATTGGTGTTATTGCACAACGGAGGATTGTTTGACCGAGCACATGCAGAAACTGTTGGAGCCTCTGCATGCAGAGCTCTTTGGCCGCCTTACAGAAGAAGTTCTGTCCACTATCGATTCTCTCCATCAGGTTTTGCAGCTGAATGTTAATAGGCTGAGCGGCTTGCGTCATCTGAAGGATTCGGTACTTTGAAATCTAGATTCACGAAAGAGAGTTTCATACCCCGATAGACGTGGAAAAACAGCAACAAGCTCCACAACAAGACGAGCAACCACGAGCGCTACATCCTCTTATGGTGCTCAATCACCCGCGTCGTCATGTGGATGGAAGCCCTCTGAATCTCAATGAAAGCCCTTTGAATCTCAAGTGGACAATGGATCGATTCGAACAAAGCTTCGAGGACACGGTCGAAGACCTCATTGTCTCGATTAGACTCCAGTCAGCATCTCCGATCATCAGCAACTCAGTCATATATTCGTTCGGCTCACTTACGTTAAGCTTGCACGCTCTCTTGAGAGAAACCGTGTCGTCATGTGAATAGAAGCCCTCTAATATCAAGTAGACAATTAATCGATTCGAGCAAAGCTTCGAGGACACGGTCGAAGACCTTATTGCCTCGACTAGACTCCAGCCAGCATCTCTGATCATCGGCAACTCAGTCGACATGCTCTCGTTCAGTTCGTTTACTTTCAGCCTGCACGCTCTCTTGAGAAAAACCGTTCAGCTCGAGAGAGCTGTGCATGAGCTAGTGCAAACGGAGAATCCGTGGAGCGTTGTCGCGCTACTTGGCGGCTACATGTTATATTTCTACTCCGACGCTTAGGTTTAGTAGTTCTAGAAGTTAGCTCATATTACTTCTAGTCCTTTATGTATATGTTTGACACCTTTGCATACGGTGTTAATACTATTTTGAGTCCTAGTAGGCTGATAGTATGCTAGTTAACTTGTTCAAGCATTTGTGCGCTTGTGCAAGTGACTTCTTACTTGTCTATGACATTCAATGTACATGACTTAGGGTTTCCATGCTGATAGAGGTTTGAGCTCATGGGTTGTACTTACTTGTCGCCCATGCACGCTTTCTAGCTGATTTAAGTTATTTTTCGGGGCTGCGTGTCATTTTAGGTAGTTTAAGTTTGACGTTGGCACTCTAGGGAGCTTGACGTGGTAGCCTATGAGTAAAACTAAGTTGCCACGTGGTTTAGGGTACTAAAGGACAACCAAGTGGAGCTATGAACTCCCATTGGTCTGTTTTTGTCTTTTGTTAAATTCTAAATTTAGAAACAGAGCTCTAGAGTGGAGTTCGAGCATTTGGAAGGGGATCTTCGAAATCTGAGAGCACAGGGAGAGAGGGCTCGTCATGCCAAGCACTTCCGGTGAAAATTTCGATCGATTTGAGTCAATAAAGACGGAGTTATGAGCAATTGAAGTTCGAATTGTGCTAGAATTGAATCACTTTTGTTGGATTTAGGGTTTTCAGTGTCACTCGCAGCAGATTTGAGGAAATTGCTTCAAAACTTCGAGGTTGTGTTCTCTGCCAGCAGGGCTACGATTTCACAAAAAGTTTCATATCGATTGAGCAACTGAGTAATTCAGGGCGGCCGCTGAAGCTGAGGGGGTCTGAAAAGCTCTTAATCTAGAGCAGCGACTTCAGAGGAGGAGATCTACAGTTCTGTGTACATTCAGGAGTCCCAACTTCACAGGGATGTTCAGCACCCTTTAGACTGCAAATCCTGTAAGAAACTTCGAAATTGATCAAGCCAAACTCCTGTTATAGGTTGAAATAGCCAGCTAGGTACCAGAAATTGCCGTAGTTTTCTTGCTCAAAACTTTTCTGTTCATATCTCCGTGTCAGAATTTGATCTCAGGCTGAAATTTCGTCTGTGAGTTCAGTAGTACCTCATTTGCATGTAGAGGAAGTTTAGAGGTCTAAACCTTCATAGTTTTCCTCTCCGTGAGTGTCAAAGTTCACCGCCGAATCCTATTACTGCCAGCTAGACCTGAAGTTCGCCTTCTGGGTATATTACTAGATCTTACACATCTGTGTGAGTGTTTATAGCCCTATTGTGACCTGAAAGCCAACCTCTTGAGTGAACAACCACAGCCAGAAGCCCGGCGCTTTCCTAGGTAGACGGATTACACTCCGACATACTATCTTTTTGGTGAACTCGACGTGAAACACCTAGGGTGGGAGTTTTCTTAAGAGTGTTACAGGATCAGATATCATGGCCAACCAAGGATCATCAAGTGGAGGTGCTGCTGCTGCTCAGCAACCTATTCAGTTTGATGCTGCTACGATGAAGATGTTGCAGGCTTTTTCCATGTTCATGCAGCAGCAGCAGAGCACAGAGAGGAAGGAGGTGTTAGCAACCAAGGCGTTGCAATCTGTGGTGCAGCAGATGGACCAGTTCAAGGGTACAGATATTTCCAAGTATGTGCGATACTATGCTAGGGAGATGGAGGTGAACAAGGTGCCTGAGAAGGAGATGGTGGAGAACTTTGAGCTTGCTGTTGTCCCTGAGATTCGTGGGCGTGTGAAGGAGCTCAAGCAGCAGCAAGGACAGAGTTGGGAGAGCTTTATGCGAGCTTTGAAGGAGGAGTACTACACTGAAGATTAAGAGAGGGTGACCAAGAGAACGTTCTTGGAGTGGGTGGTTAAGCCCAACAAAGGTTTGTCTGTAAATGAGTTGTTAAGGGAATTTGATCGTCAATATGCTCAGCTTTCTAGGACAGAAAAGCTTACATTAGAGGTGGAGAAGACCGAGCTTTTCCTACAAGCAGCGGACGTGACTATTCAGGAGAAGCTTGAGCTGTTGCTAGAAGACAAGAGTGAGGAGAGAGGATTGAAGACTAATTGGAAGGAGGTCGAAGAGACTATTTCTTTGCTGACCAAGAGACAGAGAAGAAGGGACAAGGTGGTGGTAAGTGAAGCGGCACCTCTGATAATTCCTGTCAAGCAGTTGCCTACTAAGCTTGCTTTGGTAATTGCTAGAGAGGAGGACTCACCGCTTGATGAGTTGATTAAGGGTATGAAGGAGCTTAAGCTTAAGCTCACTAGGTTAGAAGAGAAGGAGCAGAATGTACAGCCTGCTATGCAGAGACCTCAGATGAGGGAAGGCTTTGTTCATCGTTGTATATGGTGTGATAGCTTAGACCATGTAAGAAGAGATTGTGGGGAGTTTTCAGATGCATTGAGGAAGGATCTCATCTTCTTCAAAGATGGTAAGATCCATCTGAGAGAGACTGGGATGATGTTGGGAACCAACTTTGGCAAGGGTGGTATGAAGAGACTTGTGAATGAGATATCAGCATCACATGCTGTTTCTCTTGTGAATGCTGCTACCTGTGGAGTGAAAGTGGAAATGGAGAGAGAGAAAGGGACTACTGGGTTGTGGTCAGATGTAGTGCGGTCCGTAGCTAGAACAGAGCTAGACAAGGATGTGCTACGAAGGGTTGGCAACTCAATTAGAGAAACTACAGGATGGAATGACCCTGTGGATACTATGTCAGTGCATGCTTATGTTGCAAGAAGTCAGCATGAAACTCTACTAGAAGAAAAACGCAGGAGGGAGGATGCAGGTGAGGCTTCTACAGCCAAACGACCTGCTACAAGGAGTGAAAGGGCTAGACCAGATGCAAGGCAGGAGACATCACCTACTCGGGAGGAGACTATGGAGGATCTATCATCTACAATACCAAAGGAGAAAGAGAGAAGCAAAGAGAAGGGTAAGATGCTTGCATACAAACTTCAGTCTGACATTGAGATTGCTACAGACTTGAAGCAGGTGTTAGAGAACCGTATCTTGAATGGGAAAGTTGAGTTTACTTTGGGTGAGATTCTTGGGATTGCAAAGCGTGAGTTCCATGAGGTTATCATAGATATCATCAAGAGGAAACGTCAGATTTTGGGTGAAGCAGCTACGCTTAACGCTCTAGGGACCAAACTGTCGGAGGATGAGGAAGATGAGATTGCTGGTTATTGCTCTCAAGTATCAGAGGGAAGATCAGATCAGCACGTGAGGTTTGAAGATGAGGTGGAAGCATCGCAGAAGAGCCATTATTCTCACAACCATTGGGCGAGAGCAACCACAGAGACCTTAGTGAAGCTGGGAGATCTAGAAGAACCTGTGGTGGCATTGATTGATCATGGCTCGGAGATTAATCTGATGTCTAAGGAGCTGTACAAGCGTGGGAGGTGGCCTATAGACACCGACCATGGATGGCTTATCCGTGCTGCCAACAACCAGCGAGGAGAACTCTATGGTGCTTGCCCCAACATCAAGGTAACTGTGGGTGACATTAGTGATGTTCAGAATTTCTTTGTGCAAGACATGTCAACCTATCCTATCATTCTAGGGCAGCCTTACATTACTGCTGTTAGAATGGAGACACGAGTTATGGATGACGGTTCAGCCTATGCTAGGATACGTAGTAGAGACGGCAAAAGAGCTGTTCAGTTTTTGACCGTTGCTGCAGAACATGAGAGAAATCGTGATAGCTTGAGAGACCGTCCACTGCCTAAGATTACTCAGGAGTTTAGAGAGTTAGGGGTTTTGGCAGAGTACCATTGAAGAGCGAGACTTCAACGGTACAGTAGAGCTAGGATTCTCGCCTGATCCAGTAGAGCATGAAGCTTTATCCACTAGCTTCTTAGGATTGACGTCATGTGGATCAGTGTGTTATAGGAAGGTTGAGAATCTGAAGAGGTTTGAGAGGCAACATGTGAAGTATGTACAACAGTCTTTGTGGGATAGTGGAGAGTTAGCAAGAGATGAATACATATCTGGAGTGTTTGAAGAGCAGTATTTGGTAGATACTCTAGGGGAGTTGAAATCTATAGTAGAAAGTTCTATAGGATGATGTAGATAGAGTGGTGAGAGTGAGCTCCAAGGAGCTTTATGATGTAATTGATAAGTTTATAGATCGACAAGAGGTGTATGTGGAGACCAAGTACAAGTCAGTGGCAAAGAAAGTCAAACCAGTGGCTTTGCCTTTACCACTCGATTACAATCAGAAGATGGAGCAAGCTACACGAGAATCGACGCTCAGAGGACCGAGAAGAATTGGGCACCAGTTCACAGAAACAACACTAAAGGAGCTGAGGATTGGAGGCGATGGATTTCTTACTGAGCAAGAGAAGAAGAGCTTCAGGGAGATGCTATCTAGGCATGGTAAGGCGTTTGCGTTTGAGTCACATGAAGTAGGATGTGTAGATCCAAGTGTAGTTGCACCTATGGTAATCTTTACTATACCGCATGTGCCTTGGAATCTACGTCCTATCCCTGTACCTAGAGCTCATCTACCAAAGTTGATAGACTTGCTCAATGAGAGGATTAGGATGGGTATCTTGGAACCATCTATAGCTCCCTACTCTAGCAGATGGTTTATTGTTCCGAAGAAGAGTGGAGCTTTGAGATTCATTCAAGATATGCAGCCAGTTAACAAGGTGACTATCAGGAATATGGGTATAGGACCTATTGTAGACGAGTTTGCAGAGGCTTTTGCTGGTCGTGCTATCTATTCAATGGGAGACTTATATTCAGGTTATGATCAGTTTCAGTTATCCTCTGAGAGTAGAGACTTGACTACAATGAGGACACCTTTGGGGTTACTAAGGATGTGCACCTTGCCACAAGGTGCTACCAATTCTGTAGCACATATGATGAATGGCATGAATAAAGTTTTGAGGGATTTCATTCCTGAAAAAACTATGCCATTCCTTGATGATGTGCCGATCAAAGGGTGTGCTGAGGAGGAGAAGAATGAGGTAAAAGATCAGAGGGGGTGCCGTAAGTTTGTTGCAGATCATATAGTTGACTGCGATAAGATATTGAGTCGACTGGAGGAGGTTCATTTGACTTTATCAGGAGCAAAGTCTGTATTTGGAGAACAAGAGGTGTTGATTGTGGGGCACCTATGTGGATCTTACGGTCGGAAACCTTGTCCAAATAAGGTTGATGTCATTCGAAGAATGAAAGAGACGTGTGGATCGGTTACTGAGGTGAGAAGATTTCTAGATGCCTGTGTGTTTTATCATATATGGATTCCACACTTTGCACATGTAGCAGATCCGTTGTACAAGTTGCTGAGGAAGGGGCAGAGATTTCAGTGGCAAGAGGAGCAAAGCGAGTCTATGAATAAGTTGAAGGATTTGTTGTCTTCACCACCAACTCTACGGAAGGTAACATATGAGTTGGGGAGATCTGTTATCCTTACTGTTGATACTAGTCCTATTGGCATTGGATGGGCTATAGGACAGGATGATGAGGATGGAAATAGATATGTGGTGCGTTTTGGAGCTAAGGTGTTAAGTTCACGACAGAGAGACTACCCTCAGGTCAAGAGAGAGCTATGGGGAGTAGTTACAGCGATGAATACTTGATAGGAGCACCTGTGATTATAGAGACAGATTGTTTACCTCTCTTGGGAATGATCGCTAGCTGTACAACTCCAGATATTGCTATGTTGAGGTGGATAGCATATATCAAGTCCTTGAACCCAGAATTTAGACATATCGCAGGAAAAGACAATCCTGTGGCAGATATGTTATCAAGGGCTAGGTATTACGATGAGAAGGGAATGATAGATGACCAGGAGGATGTGGGAACAGAGTTCTATTCTAGTGTTCTTGCTAGAAAGGATAGAAGCTGTTTTGCAGCTCCATTGGAGTTATTTGAAGAAACTATGTATGATGGCGAGTGGTTAGATCTTGGGCGCTATTTGAGTTCATTGGAAAGGCAAGAAGGCTGGTCTGATGCAGATTTCAAGAGGATCCGTAGAACAGCTTATGGGTACTTTTTATATGGAGGACATCTATGGAAGCGCCCTAAGCTACAAGGAGGTGTACCACAGCGAGTGGTATGTGATCTGGAATTGCAACAGAAGCTGATCAAGGAGTTCCATGAGAGTCTATGGGCCGGTCATAGAGGAGTTTGGGCTACATTTGCCAAGATAAAGGAGAAGTATTGGTGGAAGGGTATGTATAAGGATGTAGTACAGTTTGTTTCATCCTGTATACCTTGCCAGATGTATTCCAACGTACGCCATCGTGATGGATTGCATCCTACTTATCCTTTAGCCATTCATTACAAATGGGTAGTGGATCTGGTAACTATGCCATTTGGGCTTGGACAAATGAGGTATCTAGTCTTGGCTAGAGAAGATCTATCTAACCAAGTTGAAGGCCGTGCCTTGAGGACGAAGACCACTGCTAGTGTCTGCCGCTTTCTACTTGAAGATGTTATTTGTAGATATGGGTGTGTAGGAAAGATCACTGCAGATAGGGGCGAGCTGGATTCACAAGAAGCAGTTGAGTTCTTCAAGCGATTGGGAATCAAGTTGGCATTAACCACTGCTTACAATCCTGAAGGGAATGGCAAGAGCGAACGAGGTCATCCGCCAATCATCAAAGCTTTGGTAAAAGCTTGCAAGGGTAAGATCCGTGAATGGCCTAGACTGCTATCATTTGCTTTGTGGGCAGATCGTACAACTCATAGTACCGTTACAGGTTACATGCCAGTAGAGTTGATACTAGGGCAAAAACCTGTGATGCCGATTGAGGAGGTTGTGCCTACTTGGAATGTTTTGCCATGAGAAGATGGTAGAAGTACAGAGGATCTTCTTGCATTAAGGATCCAACAGTTAGAACGGAGACCTGAGGATGTTGCCAAAGCTGTGGAAAGGTTGAAGACTGCTACAGAGAGAAACAAAGGCAGATTTGATAGAACGCATAGATTACGACCCAAACCAGTTAAAGAAGGTGATTGGGTGTTAGTCTATGATAGTAGTTTTGATAATCAGCATAGCACTATCAGAAAGTTCTCCAAGAGATGGTTTGGACCTTATGTGGTGTTAGAAGTTTATGATAATGCCACATACTCCTTGAGAGAGTTAGATGGAGCAGTGCTCAAGATACCACTCGCAGGAAAGAGAATCAAGCTCTTTAGAAAGAGAGGGGAGGATCAGAACGTTGCAGAGTTTACAGAAGATGAAGCTGAAGACTCAATGCAGGTTGAAGATGAGTTTGAAGTCGAAGCTGAAGAGTCTTGATCTGGATGGCACATACCCAGGGGGTGGATGTCGCGCTACTTGGCGGCTACATGTTATATTTCTACTCCGACGCTTAGGTTTAGTAGTTCTAGAAGTTAGCTCATATTACTTCTAGTCCTTTATGTATATGTTTGACACCTTTGCATACGGTGTTAATACTATTTTGATTCCTAGTAGGCTGATAGTATGCTAGTTAACTTGTTCAAGCATTTGTGCGCTTGTGCAAGTGACTTCTTACTTGTCTATGACATTCAATGTACATGACTTAGGGTTTCCATGCTGATAGAGGTTTGAGCTCATGGGTTGTACTTACTTGTCGCCCATGCACGCTTTCTAGCTGATTTAAGTTATTTTTCGGGGCTGCGTGTCATTTTAGGTAGTTTAAGTTTGACGTTGGCACTCTAGGGAGCTTGACGTGGTAGCCTATGAGTAAAACTAAGTTGCCACGTGGTTTAGGGTACTAAAGGACAACCAAGTGGAGCTATGAAATCCCATTGGTCTGTTTTTGTCTTTTGTTAAATTCTAAATTTAGAAATAGAGCTCTAGAGTGGAGTTCGAGCATTTGGAAGGGGATCTTCGAAATCTGAGAGCACAGGGAGAGAGGGCTCGTCATGCCAAGCACTTCCAGTGAAAATTTCGATCGATTTGAGTCAATAAAGACGGAGTTATGAGCAATTGAAGTTCGAATTGTGCTAGAATTGAATCACTTTTGTTGGATTTAGGGTTTTCAGTGTCACTCGCAGCAGATTTGAGGAAATTGCTTCAAAACTTCGAGGTTGTGTTCTCTGCCAGCAGGGCTACGATTTCACAAAAAGTTTCATATCGATTGAGCAACTGAGTAATTCAGGGCGGCCGCTGAAGCTGAGGGGGTCTGAAAAGCACTTAATCTAGAGCAGCGACTTCAGAGGAGGAGATCTACAGTTCTGTGTACATTCAGGAGTCCCAACTTCACAGGGATGTTCAGCACCCTGTAGACTGCAAATCCTGTAAGAAACTTCGAAATTGATCAAGCCAAACTCCTGTTATAGGTTGAAATAGCCAGCTAGGTACCAGAAATTGCCGTAGTTTTCTTGCTCAAAACTTTTCTGTTCATATCTCCGTGTCAGAATTTGATCTCAGGCTGAAATTTCGTCTGTGAGTTCAGTAGTACCTCATTTGCATGTAGGGGAAGTTTAGAGGTCTAAACCTTCATAGTTTTCCTCTCCGTGAGTGTCAAAGTTCACCGCCGAATCCTATTACTGCCAGCTAGACCTGAATTTCGCCTTCTGGGTATATTACTAGATCTTACACATCTGTGTGAGTGTTTATAGCCCTATTGTGACCTGAAAGCCAACCTCTTGAGTGAACAACCAGAGCCAGAAGCCCGGCGCTTTCCTACGTAGACGGTGTCGTAGCGAGAGCCTTTCCTTTGAGCAAGGGCGTACCTTCTGGCTGTGGCTAGTGATCAGTGCACAGTAGAACGACTAGTATCTCGTAGATTTCTCTCTAACTTCCTCGATAACTAAGCACTTTCTTTCTCTCAGTAAAGGGTCAAGATAACTACACGAAAACGTTGGATGATCATGGGCACGACAAACGGGATATGCGATGACATGATCTCTCGGTAGTATTCCTCTCCAAAGTTTCTCACTACTAGGGCTTCGTACATGGCTTTGGGTCGACAGATGTGTCTTATCTCGCACTGGGTGTTAAAGTTTACAGGAGGGAGCTGATTTAGATCCATCCTTCGTTAGATGAGGATAAAGACGGTGAGATCCCATTCTTGGCCGTAAGTGACAACAGGTAAGATCACAGGGACAGGCGAGAGCATGACTTGCGCGGTAAAGTTATGCCCGAAGGATCCTATCAGAAACTGTTGAAAGTGAACTCGTTCCATATACATCAGTTTAATCGAGAAAGGGTTTCGAAAAGGGAATCTGGGCGGTAAGTAGAGTCCTTCGTCCATCTCTCACCACATGTGCACTCCAACTACAAAGGTATATCGATCCATAAACATCTGATACAATCTCATAGGATCACCACGATCTCTCCACGAACAATCTCTTGGATTTCTTAAGATCGAATCCCCCACACAAGTCACTCCCCTCTGCTTAAAGGTTTCGAACCCCCACAGAAGGATAGGTGCAAGTCCCCTAACAGAACAACCCCAGCCACACGGACCGATGAGGTGGCACACATGCACATCGCATGTTTGGTGCCGTCATACTCATCCACGTGTAGGTCGTCGGGTTGAAAGGTTCTAATGCATGCACCGTAACGTGTCCTAATACAAGAGACTAGGCTAGATAGGAAGTCGACTTTACAGGTCAAGGATCGCACTTTGCCACGTTGAGTGCGAACCTGACAACCACATGACGTGGTTACAACGTAGGTCGCTAAAGTCTCATCTACGCCTAGAATACACCCCAAAGCAACACAAACGTCACACTGGACGCTTCTCTGCCAGCTGTCGTAACAAGACTCGAGACCTAGAGTAGATATTGTTGCCGATACAACGCGGTAGAGAAAATAGCGAACTTCACACATGATAGATACAGATCTACAGTTCAGTCTCCTCTCAAACTTGCCACGTAGGTAGGATACTAAAATCTCTACTTACAGGTCAAATTTCAGGAAGATCTGACGGCTAGATCTCCTCCCACAATTAACACAAATCCACAGGAACTAACACGCACTTCCAATCTCAGATTCAGAACAGAAGCTTCTTCGACTAAATGAACCGTCCACTTCCACTCCAACTTCCTGTGCTATCAATTCAGAAGGTAAACTCACTACACAGGAAATTTGAGCCGATTTGACCGTTCTGATCGTCCTCCATAAATCTGCAAACTCGCTGCTTCAGATTGACAGCTTTCTGCACCCCGTCGCCTTCAAATCGCCATTGCGCTCAATCCGCACAACATCCGGTGGTGAAATTTGTGGTCAGAGCTTCAACAGCTGACAGACTACAAGCCCATGAAATCTGGTCTCAATCTGACGGCTCAATCACTCAAACCCCTTAATCTTACAATCAGAAGAGAAACTCTTGTACTCTCATCACTCTATGAACTTCAAATCGTCATAACGTATGCCCTGGACCTCCAAATCGAGTGAAATTTGTGGTCAGATTGCTCCTCCCGTCGAGAGCTCTCCGCCCATGCCCTCTGATCTCCAAAATCCCTCGTCAAAGTGCCCCGAACCTCCCAGAGCGCACACTTAGGTAGAAGACAAGTTATCTTCACTTTTGGGTGGACCAATGGGAAGCTAAAGGACTCAACCTTGTCCTTTTCTGCCCCATGGAGACCCCCAGCAGATAATAGTGCATTCTAAGCTCATAAGAGCAATGTTTTAGATCCCATTACACCACAACTTCTACAATTATGTGCAAAACGCACTTATACGCGTAATTTACATACTAACAGGTCCCACAACAGGACATTCACCCCCTCCAAACCTCCACATCCTCCGGTATGTGCCAACTTGTTATCCATAGTCATCATCGTATCCTTCATCGTGCTCTGAATTGTCAGGTCCATCATCATCTTCCCTCGCATAAGGTCTGGATAGATGAGAATCAAACTCGAGAAGTTCATCGAAATCAAGAAATCCTTCACGTCTTCGGAAGACCTTGACCCTTTTACCAGCAATGGGTAACTTCAAGAGTGTACCATCCAATTCTCGCAAACCATATGTGGCGTTGTCGTGAACGACAACAACAACATAAGGACCAAACCAACGTCGTGCAAACTTCTTGATAGTGCTGTGTTGGTTATCCAAACTGTTGTCATATACTATGACCCAGTCACCTTCTCGGATCGGCTTCTTCCGCAGTCGATGTGTCTTGTCGAATCGCTCCTTGTTCTTCAACCTCGCCTCCTTGAGTTTGACCAATGCTTCTTCGAGGTCCTCCTCACGTCGCTCAAGCTGCTGAATTCGTAGTGTCAATAGTCCTTCCCTATCAGAACCATCCTCCCAAGGTAGACATACCCAAGTAGGAACGTCTCCTTCCGCTGGCATGATAGGTTTTTGACCAGTCATCAGTTCTGTAGGCATGTAACCAGTGACAGTACTATGAGTAGTTCTATCAGCCCACAACGCAAAAGGAAGAAGTCTAGGCCAGTCCCCATGACGCCCCTTGCACGCTTTCACCAATGCTTGGATGATTGGTGGGTGCCCTCGTTCACTTTTCCCATTCGCTTCAGGGTTCATCGAAGTGATCAACTTCAATCGTATTCCATACCTGTTGAAGAACTCACGTGCTTCATCTGCATTCAACTCTCCTCTATCTGCACGGATTCTCCCCACGCTTCCGTATCTAGAAACGATATCTTCTAGTATGAATCGACAGACAGGTTCAGTAGCTTTGGTGCGTAGAGCCCTCCCTTCTACAAAGTTAGATAGCTCTTCCCGAGCCAAAACTAAATGACGCATGCCCCAAATTCCTGGTGGCATGGCAACCAGATCCAAAACCCATTGGAAATGAATGGACAAGGGATATGTGGGTCTCAATCCATCCCTATACCGAATCTTGGATTGGAATTGACATTCAATGCATGACCCAACAAACTTCTCTACATCTCGATACAATCCTTTCCACCAATACCTCTCCTTGATCTTGGTAAAGGTCGCCCATGTACCTCGATGACCTGCCCATAAGGTATCATGAAATTGTTCGAGTACTTGTTTCTTGGTCTCTGCATCATCCACTACTCTCAAGGGTACTCCATCTCTCCTCTTTGGCCTCTTCCACAGATATCCATCTCGTAATAGATAGCCATAGGCCTGATGTCGTATCTCCTTGAAGACTTTCTCCGTCCATTCTTCATACTTCTGAAGAGTGCTTAGATAGCGTCCGATTTCTTTGAGCCTCCCACAGTAGAGTTCTTCCCTGAAAGGAAGAACACCATCCAAGCGACTCCGGTCCTCGCTTGATAGTTGTAGAACTTGCCCCTCCTCTGCATCATCTTCATCCATATCTTCCGCCTCCATATCTTCTCCTTGAGAGTACCTAGCTCTAGACAACATGTCTGCCATCGAGTTCATCTTCCCTGCTATGTGCCTCAACTCTGGATTCAACGACCTAATGTAAGCTATCCAACGTAACATAGCAATATCAGGCATTGTGCAGTTTGCTATCATTCCCAACAGAGGTAAGCAATCAGTTTCAAGTAGTACATGTGCTCCAATGAGATACTCCTTCTCAGCTTTCATTGCAATTACAACGCCCCATAGCTCTCGTTTGACTTGAGGGTATCTCCTTTGTCGATCCGAAAGTATGCGAGCACCAAATCTTGTTGCAAACCTCTTTTCCTCACCATCATCCTGCCCTATTGCCCAACCTATAGCGATAGGACTAGTATCAACAGTAACGACTACGGGTCTACCACAATCATAGCTCAACTGTCGTAGAACTGGTGGTGATTTCAACGCTTCTTTTAGTCGCACCATAGCGACCCTCTGCTCCTCACCCCAAGTGAACCTCCTTCGCTTCCTCAGCAACTCATACAACGGTTCAGACATGTGACCAAAATGAGGAATCCACACTCGATAGAACAAACAAGCTCCCAAGAATCTCCTAACCTCTGTGGTGTTGGCACAATCTTTCATCCTCCCAATAGCATCAACCTTTGATGGGTTCGGACGTCGGCCAAAAGCTCCACAAAGATGACCAACCACAACAATCTCCGGAACTCCAAAGCTCGATTTCTCTGCTGAAAGAGTGAGATTTACCTCCTCAAGCCTTGTTAAGATCATCTCCACATCGTGAATATGATCAACCACAAATCTTCGACATCCATCCTCAGTAAGCTTCTCATCCTTATCTTCGACTGCACATCCTTTCATAGGAATATCATCTATGAAAGGTATGGTCTTCTCCGGAATGAATTCTCTCAAAATCCTATTCATTGCATTTTGCACATGCGCAACAGAGTTTGTCGCTCCTTGCGGTAATGTACACATCCTTACAAGCCCAAGCGGAGTACGCATGGTGGTGAGATCTCTGCTCTCCATTGCCAACTGGAACTGATCATACCCAGAGTATAAATCTCCAATCGAGTAGATAGCACGACCAGCAAAAGCTTCTGCAACTTCATCTACTATGGGTCCTGCTCCCATGTTTCGAATAGTCACCTTGTTAGCATGTTGCATGTCTTGGATGAACCTAAGAGCCCCTGACTTCTTAGGTACAGTAAACCATCGACTCGAGTAAGGTCCCATAGATGGCTCTAAAACACCCATGCGTATCTTCTCTTTCAACAATTCCACAAGCTTTGGCAACATAGCTCGTGGCACTGGTATAGGCTTCAAGTCCCAAGGCACATGTGGTACTGTGAAGATCACCATGGGTGCTACGACACTCGTATCTGCACATCCAATCTCTTCTGCACTGAAAGCAAAAGCCTTTCCATGCCTTCTCAACATCTCATGAAAACGCTTTCTCTCTTCCTCAGTGAGAAACTCACCCCCTCCAATCTGCAGTCGTTTGAGTGTCTCTTCTGTGAACTTGTGCCCTACTCTCTGTGAATCCCGCAGAACTGGTTCAGTCGATGCTCGTTCCACTTGCTTGTTAGAGTCTTCAGGTAGTTGAGTAGCCACCGGCTTCACTTTTCGCGCCACAGTCTTGTATTTTGTATGAACCTGCGCTTCTTGATGTTTCATGGCTCTACTCCTTTCTAACTCCAACTCATGACCTCCTTTCATCTGAAGCTGAACCCTGTAGCCATCCTCGACGAATCTTGTAATCTCCTCATGTAACTCACGTGAACGGATTGCGACTAATCCATTAACCAAAGAATCGGTGCTTATAAACGACAAAACCTCCTCAAGAGTATCTTCAAAGCCCTCTTCTTCATACACCCCGTTAATGAACTCCTGATCTACCAAAACTCCTTGAGTTTTGAAGAGATCTTCCTGCTTCTTCACACTTCGTCTTTGTACACTATCCATCTCTTCTACCACTCGAAATCTATTTACACATGTTTCAGAAAACTGAGCAAATCCACATTTAAACATCTCTTCTTCATCTTCTGGCACTAGCGGAAGGCTCTTTCTCCTATCAACACTCCCATACTCCCGCTCTACAGGAGTGCTAACTAAAAATCCGAAAACTCTTTGTCAGTCCTTAAGGGACTGTCCCTCAGCTTCTCTCTATTCCTTTCATGACCCGTACGTACAGTAAGAAACTATACCGCTCTTGTACCATCTTGACTTCTGATACGAGCATAATGAGATCCATCGTCCATTACTTTCGTCTCCATCCTATACGCAGTAATGTATGGTTGACCAAGGATCACAGGATAAGCAGCTACACTCTGAACAAAAAAAATTTGTTCAATCTCTACATCTCCTATTCGAGTCTTGACAGCTGGACAAGCACCAAAAAGTTCACCTCTTTGGTTGTTCGCAGCACGAAGAACCCATCCATGTCCTGTGTCGATTGGCCACTTCCCCTTCTCGTAAACGTTTTTGGACATGATATTAATCTCCGAACCGTGATCCACCAACGCCACTATAGCCTCTGACAAGTTACCCAGTCGGACCCTTGTCTCTGTAGTTGCACGAGCCCAATATGCTCGAGAATAGTGACTCTCATGCGGCTTCTCGTCGCCATATTCTGCAGCACAGTCTGAAACTCTTGCCTCTTTTTCTTTCGACGCCTGTAGTACATGCTTTTGGGCAAATACGCGACCTAACTCTTCATCTTCTTCCCCAGTGATGTCAGTATCCAATGCTTTCACCATCACTGTATCTGCAGTCATCTGCCTCTTTCTCTTGATCACATCTATGATCAACTCATGAAAGTCACGTTTTGCTATCCCTAAGGCCTCTCGCAAGGAAAATTCTATCTTTGCATCCAAAATTCTCTCTTCAAGAATCTCCTTCAAGTTGGTGCTGGTCTCGATATCAGACTGTAGTCTGTAGGTCGGTGCTTTATCTTTGCCCTTTGAAGAAGCTCCTTTGTCTTTCTCTCTCATCTCTGTGTCATAAATAGGAACATCAACCATAGGTTCAGATGTAGATGCCCCTTGAGACGTCGAAGGGATATCAGAAGGTGATGCCTCTTGTTGCCCTCTCCTCTTCGTGGCTCTGGCTCTCCTTGTAGCCTCCTCCGGATCAGCAACATCATCATCACGTCTCTTTTTCTCTTCCACAATCGCATCTTGCCAGCTTACATGCTTCTCTTGTACCAAGTAAGCCTTGACACACCCTGCCTCTACAGGATCATCCCATCCAGTAATGCGGCGAATTGCCTCCGCACCTCGTAACATTACTTCTCGTGGAACTTCAACTACATCGCTCTTAATAGCTGCTACAACCGGTACATCTACTTCAATCGCAAATGTTTCTGGCTCTATTGTGCGTATCGCCGTAGCTATACCAACCTGACCTCTCACCAAACTCTTCATTCCTCCCTTACCAAAGTTGGTATTCAACGGCGCACCAGTTTGGGCGAGATGAATCTTTCCATCTCTAAAATTCACGACTCCGGTTCTGAGAGCTTCGGAAAACTCCTCACAATCTCGTCGTTGGTGTTCAGTACTGTCACACCAGATACATCTTCTAACAAAATTTCTGCTAGTTGAAGATGCATTGGTATCACCAAGACTTCGACTATGCTTTAGCTCTGCCATCTCTATCCTTAACTCTCTCAGACCCTTAACCAACTCATCGATTGCAGAATCTTCAATCTTGCTATTGGCAGGCTTGGGCAATGGAGCTAAAGAGACATCAGACCTCAAGGTTGCAGCTCTACCTCTTCCACGTTTCTGCTTCGTGAGAATAGTAACAGCTTCCTCTACCTTTCTCCAGTCTGTGCTCACTCCTCCTTCTTCCCCCTTGTCTGCTAGCATCAAAAAAAGCTTGTCTTCTAGATTTTCATCAGCAGCTTCTAGAAAAAGTTCTGTCTTCCTTAAGTCAAGCGTCGTTCTCTCAGATGGAGACAATTGACAGAACCGTTTCTCAAACTCACGTAGCAACTCATTTGGCGTCATCTCATTCCCCGGACGCTGCTCTATCCACTCCAAGAACGTTCTCTTGGTTACTCTATCCGCATCATCATCAAAAAATTCACTCTTCAACCTCTGCTCATACTCCTCCCAAGAACTCGTACGTGCATCCTTCAGCTTTGTCACTTGACTACGGATCTCAGGTATCACAGCCAACTCGAAACTAGAAATCATCTCTGTCTCAGGCACACGATTTACCTCCATCTCACAAATATACTCCCGAACATACTTCGTGATGTTCCTTCCATCGAACCTCCCCAACTTCTTCACCACCGCTTGTAGAGCTCTCGTAGACTTCTGCTCTCCAACATCGCCTCCTTGTTGTTGTCTCAACAACATCGTCAATGCTCGAAGCAGATCGTCCGCTCCTCCTCCACTCGTCCCCATTGCTTCGGGAAGATTCATACTTGACGCTCCTCGGCAACAACTCACTCAACCACCTCAAAGCGTGCTCTCAGTGGAAGCACAAAATATGTCGTAGCGAGAGCCTTTCTTTTGAGCAAGGGCGTACCTTCTGGCTGTGGCTAGTGATCAGTGCACAGCAGAGCGACTAGTATCTCGTAGATTTCTCTCTAACTTCCTCGATAACTAAGCACTTTCTTTCTCTCAGTAAAGGGTCAAGATAACTACACGAAAACGTTGGATGATCATGGGCACGACAAACGGGATATGCGATGACATGATCTCTCGGTAGTATTCCTCTCCAAAGTTTCTCACTACTAGGGCTTCGTACATGGCTTTGGATCGACAGATGTGTCTTATCTCGCACAGGGTGTTAAAGTTTACAGGAGGGAGCTGATTTAGATCCATCCTTCGTTAGATGAGGATAAAGACGGTGAGATCCCATTCTTGGCCGTAAGTGACAACAGGTAAGATCACAGGGACAGGCGAGAGCATGACTTGCGCGGTAAAGTTATGCCCGAAGGATCCTATCAGAAACTGTTGAAAGTGAACTCGTTCCATATACATCAGTTTAATCGAGAAAGGGTTTCGAAAAGGGAATCTGAGCGGTAAGTAGAGTCCTTCGTCCATCTCTCACCACATGTGCACTCCAACTACAAAGGTATATCGATCCATAAACATCTGATACAATCTCATAGGATCACCACGATCTCTCCACGAACAATCTCTTGGATTTCTTAAGATCGAATCCCCCACACAAGTCACTCTCCTCTGCTTAAAGGTTTCGAACCCCCACAGAAGGATAGGTGCAAGTCCCCTAACAGAACAACCCCAGCCACACGGACCGATGAGGTGGCACACATGCACATCGCATGTTTGGTGCCGTCATACTCATCCACGTGTAGGTCGTCGGGTTGAAAGGTTCTAATGCATGCACCGTAACGTGTCCTAATACAAGAGACTAGGCTAGATAGGAAGTCGACTTTACAGGTCAAGGATCGCACTTTGCCACGTTGAGTGCGAACCTGACAACCACATGACGTGGTTACAACGTAGGTCGCTAAAGTCTCATCTACGCCTAGAATACACCCCAAAGCAACACAAACGTCACACTGGACGCTTCTCTGCCAGCTGTCGTAACAAGACTCGAGACCTAGAGTAGATATTGTTGCCGATACAACGCGGTAGAGAAAACAGCGAACTTCACACATGATAGATACAGATCTACAGTTCAGTCTCCTCTCAAACTTGCCACGTAGGTAGGATACTAAAATCTCTACTTACAGGTCAAATTTCAGGAAGATCTGACGGCTAGATCTCCTCCCACAATTAACACAAATCCACAGGAACTAACACGCACTTCCAATCTCAGATTCAGAACAGAAGCTTCTTCGACTAAATGAACCGTCCACTTCCACTCCAACTTCCTGTGCTATCAATTCAGAAGGTAAACTCACTACACAGGAAATTTGAGCCGATTTGACCGTTCTGATCGTCCTCCATAAATCTGCAAACTCGCTGCTTCAGATTGACAGCTTTCTGCACCCCGTCGCCTTCAAATCGCCATTGCGCTCAATCCGCACAACATCCGGTGGTGAAATTTGTGGTCAGAGCTTCAGCAGCTGACAGACTACAAGCCCATGAAATCTGGTCTCAATCTGACGGCTCAATCACTCAAACCCCTTAATCTTACAATCAGAAGAGAAACTCTTGTACTCTCATCACTCTATGAACTTCAAATCGTCATAACGTATGCCCTGGACCTCCAAATCGAGTGAAATTTGTGGTCAGATTGCTCCTCCCGTCGAGAGCTCTCCGCCCATGCCCTCTGATCTCCAAAATCCCTCGTCAAAGTGCCCCGAACCTCCCAGAGCGCACACTTAGGTAGAAGACAAGTTATCTTCACTTTTGGGTGGACCAATGGGAAGCTAAAGGACTCAACCTTGTCCTTTTCTGCCCCATGGAGACCCCCAGCAGATAATAGTGCATTCTAAGCTCATAAGAGCAATGTTTTAGATCCCATTACACCACAACTTCTACAATTATGTGCAAAACGCACTTATACGCGTAATTTACATACTAACTGGTCCCACAACAAGACAACGGATTACACTCCGACAGCGTGCTAGACTTGTGGGATACACACTCCCTCACCCAACTATGACAACACCAAGTCAGTGTCAAGATGAAACATCAGTAATTCATATCATCACATATCATCACAGACGTGTGCTTCCAAGATAATTCTCTTTATTTACTAAACTTTTCCTGTAGTATTTGAACAACAAAAATTTTCGTGCTTTAACTGTACACTGTTCAACCAAGTGCTCAACCCTTTCCAACGTTTGGGTTGATACAATCTCACTTCCTCAATTCCAACGGTTTCAAACTCTACCACGATGATTTGAGTGGGATGCACTATAGATAAAATATCTGCCCATGTACTAGTAGTGATCTGTCGAGATACAGTAAACTCTTCTGTTTCTCCCTCTAAAGTACTCATATTATCTACCTGAAGCTAACTCAACTCTACTTTACGAGAATGGATAACGTTAGACATTTCGGTCATTTCACTATCAGCATCTGTCGGCACTCTCCTTACTAGCGCAAGGCTCATCGGCATTCCACACTTCCAGTTTCTTGCTTTAGCGATGACCAAATCACCTCCTACAATCCATGGAGGACAACATCCGGGCATTCCTGGCTTGAGAAGAGGAATACCTGGAGTGAAGAACTGATCGTTCAATTCATATGCTACGATACACTGCTTACCCCTACATTTATGTTGTGTAGGTTGTGGAAAAAATCTATGTAAAAGTTTGGAAACCGGACATACGTTATCTCCACTAAACTTCAGAGGATCTTCAACAAGAACAGTCATACCTGTATTCTCAGAAACTAGAGGTGTATCACTACCTCCTGCATCCACCATGACTTGACTGTACCATCTTCCTGCGAAGAAAATCTGAAAATGTCCTCCAAATTCGTGAATGAAAATCTCAGTCAGTTTACACTTCCATGTTTGTTGAACAGCGTCAGCTTGATCATGCTCCACCACCACGTTGTCATTGGTCTTGAAACAGCAATTGCCGATAACAACCGCTCGTAGCATTTGCATTTTATTTCGAAACTGCTCCTTATTCTGCTCTGTCAACAATCCCTTCTGAGACCAATAGTTAGTAAGATACTTCGCATATTTATTGTTCGGTGGTATATCTATCTCAGTACAGTGATGAGGACCCACACCAATCCCTTTCAGTGTAGTCTGGAAACATGGATATGTTTTCTGTTCTTGTCCTAATAACATCAGGTTTTTGCTCAACTCTAATTCTATAGATACACTAGAAACAACACTAACATGTTGATTATGCCAAGTATTACAACTACATTTATATCCAAGATTGTGTTTCACAAGACGTGGATACAAAGCTCGTTCTAAATCATGAACAATTCGGTGAAGTCGATGAAATCCGTCTCGATCTTGTCGATCTTGTGCATAACATATTGTAAATAACTGCCGACAGAAGTACTTGGTGTATGTAATCTCTGACGTCCTGTTGTTAGTTGGAATAGCGTTGTATCCACGAACCATCCGTTCAAATGCATAGCACCAGAAATAATCATGATGACCATGACGAAGTATGTCATCAAAGACTTCACCTGCCCCTGCACATCCCAGCAAATTCTCTATTATCTATGAGAGATAAAAAAAGTTACAGTGCGTCAATCAGAAACAAAAATACAATCTGCAACAAAGATTCTAAATTATCTGTAGAATACTAATGTACTTAAGTAGTCTATACGTTTACTTATGGAGATTTTACACATCATTGCTTGTGAGACGGAATAAAAACAAGAGATGTGTGAGTTACCAAGAATATGTTCCAGAATTCTGGAATTCGGACCATCGTGTTCTTCACTGAGTACTCGCCATGCTAGACAAAGTTGCCGAGCATTCTGTAACATCTCGAATGTCCATCCATATTTTCGGGACGTGATGAAGAAAATCCTACAGAGTTGATTTAAAAGAGATACGATCTTATCATAGTAAGAATCAATATCAAATCCAAGTTCTTCTAGAATTGATGGTAAACAATACATCGTGAACAACTGATGTTCTTCGGCTTTGTAGAAAGATAATTTGAACATCTCTTTTTTTTTTGTAGGAGGTCGTGGCCATCGGTCTCTCAATCCAGCAGGTCTCTTTCTGATGAGTTGTAGAAGTACTTGTTGTAACACCTTCATCTGCTTCAGATTCAAGACATCGACAAACTGATCGTTAAAGTTCTTCACAGCATTCAGCACAAGCAAATGCATTACGTTGTGTAAATTATCTTTGGATATATCAAAATCGTACAGATCATTCAAACTCCACTGCTGAGTCAAATAAGCCAAACCACTCTGTCTGCGGTATTCTTCTTTTTCCTCCTCTCGAGTCGTTGATTGAAGCAGTAACCCGAACTTCTTCATATCTTCCACTTTCCTCTTTTCCGGAGGATATCGAACATGATATCTATTATCAGGATAAACAATATGTCCATCCACCATCACAGACATGGGGATGCATCGGCCACAACCGCTATAGCCCTTGAACAAAGTGCCAGACACTTTACATTGTGCGGGTAAGTCACCTGTCCAACTCATGAGCATGACTCTAACTCTGATGTCACTTCCTACTTGCCTATGGATACTATAATCACCTACAGGTATATATGGTACACAAAAACCATCTATAAATGATCTCTTCAAATCAAAATACATTGGCTTCAGGAAAGCCTCTAAGATATGAGAGTCTTTCAATTTCTGTATAAGCTTCGATGCCATCGGGATAAAGAGTATAGGGATTGGTTTAGCCAATAAACTGTTAGATACTGGAGTTTTACCAGCATTTAGTATTGATATTTCAACCGTCCAGCAATCCTTTTGTGCTGTGGTAGCTGCTTGAAAACCATCCCAATGACCTATTAAGGCTACGTTCAGTGGTTCTCCTGAAAATTCACAAGAAACAAAAAGTTGGTGTTAGTGTTGTTCTATAAAGATCATATGTACATTTGAAGACATGCAGTAAATGATAACTATGACGTGATGTAATAAACTTACCTGGACGTAAGTTGGAGAATGGATAATCTCTATGGAACATTGAACACAAGGAAACTTGTAACATTGTGTTTCTGCATCATAGTTAGTCTGATCTTGTAATTCTTCACATACTGTCGGCCACAGTCTGTAAACTTTTCCACATTCTAGATTTCTGCAAGTAACCGGTGGAGACCACAACGTATTTGGATCCCAAAAGTTCTGATACTGACGGAACTTACTTCCATGCCAGAACTCGTAGATCGATGATGGTTCATAATCGACATCCTTCCCCATCCAATCGTTTCTTTGTCTCCAAAGTTTCAACATGTCATGACAGAATGTTCGACTTTGAAACAGTGGTTTCAAAATTGACCCTATGGGAATATAATCAAATCTGATCATATCAAAGATTGGACGACTACAACCTCGAACAGAACACAAAGTAAGATTTTCATCCGGTCCGATTGTCACAGGCACATGAGGAGAAGATGATGTACCGTTACACATATACCATCTTTCGGGTTTGACCATCCCTAGTTGATCATAAGTTTGCATTAACTTACGCCATGAAGATGGTGCACTCTCACCACTACATCCTCCCACCCAAGAGTTCTCTGCAAGTGTTAACATTCTAGCCCACGACATGCTCTTGTAATCCGTTGGTGCTATTCGAGGAATATCTCTTGAGTAATTTGTGGATATTCCTGATATTCTTGAATCTTGTCTTCGTCCGATATCACCAAATAAGAGTTTCAGTAACTTTGACTGTAATGCAATGGAAACTTTGTGAAAATCTAACAATGAAAACATCTCTACTACTTTCTCTTGCATTGCTTCATCAAACTCTACTGGAAATACATTGAATAAGTCATCTACATCACTGGGATGTGCCAACTCACTAAGATTTGAACAGCTCCTAACAGAGATGGCATCCAAGTTAGTACTGATAGGAGTCGATGGTTCATGAGCAGTATGCATATGTATCAGTTCTTCCTCTATCGGTTCTACGAAATTAACTGATATATGTGTAGATAATCTAGCTTTTCAAACAGAGATTCGGTCGTGTCTACGATGAGATCGCTCGGTAATCCATTGACCGTTTTGACCACAAGAACTACAAAAGCAGAGGACCCGACGAGGACGAACTGCTACCCTATCAGATATGACCGTTTTCTCTTGAGGTGGAACTATTGTAGGACACACGACATTCTGAATCGATTTTTTCTGATGAAATCTTGCAGTGGACTCAGGAACTAAAGCGAAACCAGCTGGCAGTAAAGAACACTTGTATGGACAGTGACATTTCACACGACAACGATTACGAGTACCTTCGCACTTGTCAGACTCCATCATATGTCTTTTACGTATCAACGCCCAAGTTCCCTTCCGGTTTCTTCGCAGCCAGCATGAAAATCTGTTGCGCTACATCTCTTTCTTTCTTGCCAAGTCGTGTTGTACTCCCGCCGCGAAAGAATCAGAGTCTAAACTCATCAATCAGAGACAGAAATGTGCAGCTAAGAGAAACAGAATCTAATCACCTTGGTGAATATCATCACGATAAGAATCCGTCATATTCTGTCTGAGGCGTTGAAAGACAAGGAAGAGAAACCAAGGTAAGTAGTGAAGACCAAGCTCCAGAGAACAGAAGAAGAACTTAGCGATTCCGTCAGTCATGGGTATCTATAAGGTGGACGTCAACTCTCGTCGTAACAGCCAATAGAAGAGAAGCGGTGGATCCTTTCTCTCATACTGTGACCGCATGGTAAAGGCACACCACGATGTAGAGATCTTCTAGATCTGATCTCTTCTTCTACTTGTTACAACCAATGCGACTCAATGAATAGCTAACGGATGAAAAGATCCCATCAATATATCAAGAGAAAGGGTCAAACAACCCAAGGCCTAGGAACCTGAAGGAACATCGAGACTAAGATCTGCTATCATAAGCTCTAAGGTCTCCTACCGCTGCTGTAATAAGAAACACCTCTAGAATCTTGTGAATCGTGCCAGCTAAAGTTAGATCACAATTCTCTAGTGAATGCCTGACCTGTAGCTTAATTGCAAGCTTAACGTTGGATGGAAGACCTCATCAATATATGAAGAGAAAGGGTCAAACAACCCAACGTCAAAAAACCTGAAGAAATATCGGAACTAAGCTCTGCTATCAGAAGCTCTAAGGCCTCCTACCGCTGCTATAATATGAAACATCTCTAGAATCTTATGAACCGTGCCGGCTAAAGTTAGAGCAAGTTCTCTAGCGAATGCTCGACCTGTAGCTTAACTGCAAGCTTAACGTCAGATGGAAGACCCCATCAATATAACACGTCAGTTTGTTTCAGACTTGATGAACTCGGGATGATGTTACTTCATAGAGAATGTTAATATTATCTAGAGAGTAGAAAGAGATGACATACAATACGTGAGCCCATCAATGAACCTCACATAGCAGTTGAAACGAAAAAGGTGGAGGGAAGTGAACCTCGGATGCCACATCTAGGGCGAACATGCCTCCAACAACGCTCAAATCCAGATAGTAGCTAAAGGTCAAATGGGGTTGCCCTTCATCGTAATCAAGGTTTTTCTTTCTTGCCTTGTCTAGCATGGCGAGTACTCAGTGAAGAACACGATGGTCCGAATTCCAGAATTCTGGAACATATTCTTGGTAACTCACACATCTCTTGTTTTTATTCCGTCTCACAAGCAATGATGTGTAAAATCTCCATAAGTAAACGTATAGACTACTTAAGTACATTAGTATTCTACAGATAATTTAGAATCTTTGTTTCAGATTGTATTTTTGTTTCTGGTTGACGCACTGTAACTTTTTTTTAAATCTCATAGATAATAGAGAATTTGCTGGGATGTGCAAGGGCAGGTGAAGTCTTTGATGACATACTTCGTCATGGTCATCATGACTATTTCTGGTGCTATGCATTTGAACGGATGGTTCGTGGATACAACGCTATTCCAACTAACAACAGGACGTCAGAGATGACATACACCAAGTACTTCTGTCGGCAGTTATTTACAATATGTTATGCACAAGATCGACAAGATCGAGACGGATTTCATCGACTTCACCGAATTGTTCATGATTTAGAACGAGCTTTGTATCCACGTCTTGTGAAACACAATCTTGGATATAAATGTAGTTGTAATACTTGGCATAATCAACATGTTAGTGTTGTTTCTAGTGTATCTATAGCATTAGAGTTGAGCAAAAACCTGATGTTATTAGGACAAGAACAGAAAACATATCCATGTTTCCAGACTACACTGAAAGGGATTGGTGTGGGTCCTCATCACTGTACTGAGATAGATATACCACCGAACAAAAAATATGCGAAGTATCTTACTAACTATTGGTCTGAGAAGGGATTGTTGACAGAGCAGAATAAGGAGCAGTTTCGAAATAAAATGCAAATGCTGCGAGCGGTTGTTATCAGCAATTGTTGTTTCAAGACCAATGACAACGTGGTGGTGGAGCATGATCAAGCTGACGCTGTTCAACAAACATGGAAGTGTAAACTGACTGAGATTTTCATACACGAATTTGGAGGATATTTTCAGATTTTCTTCGCAGGAAGATGGTACAGTCAAGTCATGGTGGATGCAGGAGGTAGTGATACACCTCTAGTTTCTAAGATTACTGGTATGACTGTTCTTGTTGAAGATCCTCTGAAGTTTAGTGGAGATAACGTACGTCCGGTTTCCAAACTTTTACATAGATGTTTTCCACAACCTACACAACATAAATGTAGGGGTAAGCAGTGTATCGTAGCATATGAATTGAACGATCAGTTCTTCACTCCAGATATTCCTCTTCTCAAGCCAGGAATGCCCGGATGTTGTCCTCCATGGATTGTAGGAGGTGATTTGGTCATCGCTAAAGCAAGAAACTGGAAGTGTGGAATGCCGATGAGCCTTGCGCTAGTAAGGAGAGTGCCGACAGATGCTGATAGTGAAATGATCGAAATGTCTAACGTTATCCATTCTCGTAAAGTAGAGTTGAGTTGGCTTCAGGTAGATAATATGAGTACTTTAGAGGGAGAAACAGAAGAGTTTACTGTATCTCGACAGATCACTACTAGTACATGGGCAGATATTTTATCTATAGTGCATCCCACTCAAATCATCGCGGTAGAGTTTGAAACCGTTGGAATTGAGGAAGTGAGATTGTATCAACCCAAATGTTGGAAAGGGTTGAGCACTTGGTTGAACAGTGTACAGTTAAAACACGAAAATTTTTGTTGTGCAAATACTACAGGAAAAGTTTAGTAAATAAAGAGAATTATCTTGGAAGCACACGTCTGTGATGATATGTGATGATATGAATTACTGGTGTTTCATCTTGACACTGACTTGGTGTTGTCATAGTTGGGTGAGGGAGTGTGTATCCCAGAAGTCTAGCACGCTCCATGGATTCTCCGTTTGCACCTGCTCATGCACAGCTCTCTCGAGCTGAACGGTTTTTCTCAAGAGAGCGTGCAGGCTGAAAGTAAACGAACTGAACGAGAGCATGTCGACTGAGTTGCAGATGATCAGAGATGCTGGCTGGAGTCTAGTCGAGGCAATAAGGTCTTCGACCGTATCCTCGAAGCTTTGCTCGAATCGATTCATTGTCCACTTGATATTAGAGGGCTTCTATTCACATGACGACACGGTTTCTCTCAAGAGAGCGTGCAAGCTGAACGTAAGTGAGCCGAACGAATATATGACTGAGTTGCTGATGATCGGAGATGCTGACTGGAGTCTAATCGAGACAATGAGGTCTTCGACCGTGTCCTCGAAGGTTTGCTCGAATCGATCCATTGTCCACTTGAGATTCAGAGGGCTTTCATTGAGATTCAGAGGGCTTCCATCCACATGACGACGCGGGTGATTGAGCACCATAAGAGGATGTAGCGCTCGTGGCTGCTCGTCTTGTTGTGGAGCTTGTTGCTGTTTTTCCACGTCTATCGGGGTATGAAACTCTCTTTCGTGAATCTAGATTTCAAAGTACCAAATCCTTCAGATGACGCAAGCCGCTCGACCTATTAACATTCAGCTGCAAAACCTGCTGGAGAGAATCGATAGTGGACAGAACTTCTTCTGTAAAGCGATCAAAGAGCTCTGCATGCAGAGGCTCCAACTGTTTCTGCATGTGCTCGGTCAAACAATCCTCCGTTGTGCAATAACACCAATAGAAGTTTAGATAGTGTAAAATAAGTATAATATAATTCGTATGCTCTTTATAGCACCATTTGATCTACATAGTTGAAAATAGCAC